>JAULUF010000084.1:15590000-16790000 GCA_031834385.1 Semotilus atromaculatus
AATGTACAGCAGTACATTTAACAATAACAATTCAAAATCGACTGTAGACGCCCACCCAGCCTCCATAATTAATGTGTGTGTGTGTGTGTGTGTGTGTGTGTGTGTGTGTGTCTGTGTCTGTGTCAAGGTTGACGGCCCTGAGGAAACCAGCCAATCAGAAGTGCACTGCAAGTTTCAGTCTGTCGGTATTCAAGTAGAAGAGGAGAGTAGGTAAGTTTATACTCACTCTCTCTTTCACACACACACACACCCCAGTAGCAGCATATTTCATTACATCTCTAGCCTTTATCTCCAATCATGTTCTCATATAAACAAGACAAAGTCATTCAAAACATTACAGATGTGACGATAATGACTGTGAAAGCTTCTGAAAAAATGGAAGCTGTAAGAAGAGAGAGAAAAGAAAGTGAAAGAGAGAGAGAGATGTCATTTCAAGCACATGTTCCTGTGACAAAGACCCTCCCATTCTCTATTTCACACACACAGCTGTCCCTATCATGGTGGTTTGGACACTGGGGCCTTCTGAAAGGGTAAAAGAGTGGGAGGCAGAGAGACAGCTGCTCTGTGTGTATGCGAGTGTGTGTGTCTGTGTGTACGTGCACCGCCATCTGTTGCTGTGCCCATTATGAAGCAAGGCAGGCTGCTGGGTCACAGGCATGGTCAAATATCGACCCCCTGTCTTACCGCTCTCTCTCTCTTTCTCTCGATTTCTTTTGCTTTCTCGCGCACCCTCAGATGTCACTGTTTTAGCACCCTGTGAGAGGAAGAGGGACATAACGCCAGGAAGAGGCGAAAAAGAGAGTGAAAGAGAGAGAGTGGTTGGGCCACTAGATGTTCAGTCTCTGTGTGTTTTCCCCTTAAAGTTCAGCTATAGGTTCAGCCAAAGCATCGTAAAATCCACATCTCGTAGCTAAATTGCTGCCCAAAAGTACAGATCAAATGCCAGAACAAATGCACACACACACACACACACACTGTGTGTATACTGTGTGTAAACAGTAGTTTTACTGAAGGTCAGTTATGTTCAGAGTCAGTTGCTCTGCTTAAAAACCTTGCGAACTATCTATAGAGACAGCGTTTGAGACATCACAGACATGCCCTCAACACAAAGACATCTACGTTTTTCTTAGTCTTAACATTCTCTAAACAGTAAGTGCAATTGTCACATCTTAATATTTATGGAATATATCATGTCTGGCTGATTTTGATCACTGAATGGATGTTTAGAAGTTTTGAAGAGTTAAAATCAACTCATCGATTTTGATCAACCGGACATGTGCATTTAGTCATTGTGCAAATTGTAGACAATTGGGTAACGCTTCCTTTTACAGTCCAGTTACCCATGTAAGTACTATGTACTTATTTTAGTAATTACAATTACTGGGTAATAACTAGTACTAAACCTAACCCTAAACCTACCTGTTCCATGTACTTACCTTATATTAGCCAGTACTTTCTGTGTAAGTACACTGTAAGTACTGTACTGTAAAAGGAAGCGTTACCGACAAGTGTACTTATTCTTGTGCCAAAACACAACAAATCAATAAGAAATTCAAATCTGATGTGAACAAGAAACCAATTGTTAGGAGATCTGAACTGAGAAAAACTGTAAAATAGACAATTTTAACCAATATTTCTGTATGTTGTGGTTTGGGCTTATTAGAGTATTATTGTTAGCTTAGCAGTGTGTTGATGTCGAATGTTATGTTTAAAAAAGTTTTGTTTAAAATCGACTATTTTACCCAGAATTTATACATTTTCATTTTTAGAGTATTGCATTGAAATGTTGGTTAGTATACAAGTTATTTTTGTTAAATGTTGATAAGTATTACAATTTGGAATTAACAGTTTTTCTCAGTCGCTTTGGTACATTTCTCAGATCAGTATTGAAATTCTCTAAATTACCTGTTTAATCTTCACATCATTGTGTCACTTGTGCACATCAAAAAAGCAGTTTTTCATTTCTTTAAACAAGTTGCAAATGCTTTGGTACATCCATGCAAATGATTATGTACAATCGTCTGCTGTTTCCTACATTATCAATTATGTCATGTTGATCAAAATGTATTATAATGGGTCTCTGTTGAATAGTCTCACCCCCCACAACATTTAGGCATTAGGTCATAGCATAAGTCTTTACATGCCAAATGGTTGAACAAGTTGTCATAATATGTCAAGCATATTTCTATACATTTCCATTAGACTTTTTCTAAATCTGTCCTGTTCACATTTTTTGAGAGTTCAAACTCTCACATACACTAAGGTGTAACCTATAATTTACAATCATTTTCATCAAAACTTTAGCCACAGTTTACATCAGAACATCCCTCCAGAGTAAAATGTTATATTGACAACATGACTAAGCAATTTGTCTTATCCGTACACAAGGACTTGTCATTCTGATGGCACTGGCATGTTCATTGACACAAATATTTACTTTTGAGAGGTGAACTAAGGATTTTGAGCAAGAGACCTGTTTTTGCAGGTGTTTTGCTATTTGTACGAATTGTTTTGAGAAATGCACTTACTGTTTTGCAAATGTCGAGGATGATTCGAGAAATGTACTAAAGCGACTGAGAAAAACTGTAATATTGGACTGTTTTACTATCTTGGAGTGTTGTGTTGTTAGTTTAGCAACATGCTAGCATCAAACTTTCCCATGTGAGTAGCACTGTATGATGCGTTGAGCACTGGGTTTCTGCTCATGTACAGTAGTGGCCAAATGTCCGGCCTAGGGACATCTTAACCCTAATTATTTTGTCAGATACCTTAACAAAGTTAAGTGTTTTGTTCTTCCCACATATTTTAAATATATATATATATATATATATATAATATTCCTCATATTTTGATGATAATTTATTAAAAACAAATACCGGACACCACATTTGGCCAATACTGTAGATATTTTCTTGATTGTGTTTAACATGGTAGGGGGCTGGCTCTGTAGACAGTGAAGTAGCTTCAGGTTTTGGAACTGAACTAGTGTGTGTGTGTGTGTGTGTGTGTGTGTGTGTGTGTGTGTGTGTGTGTGCATATATTGGAGGTTGTGACTGGTAACTGCCAGCGTTGAGGAGTTGAGGGCAGCAGATTCCTAGACAGTGAGAGAGGGACACACATAACCCACACACACTCGCACAGGTCGCCGGTATTTGGACTTTGCTGAAGCATGCCTTTGTAACTGAGAGGGAATACAGCTGTAAAACACACACACACACACACACACACGCACACACACACACACACACACACACTCACACAGCTCTCCTAGCACAGGTCTGCTCTTGTTTCCTGCTGAAGTCAGAGCCCTTGAACTGTATGCAGAGACTCATTTAGCGTGTCATACACTCTTTTCTTCCTCTGTGCAGTAGGAACAAAGAGAATTAAGGAATGAGTTTTCTTCCCCTGTGGCTGTGTCCCAAACCACTTACACCTGACTTTTTTTTTAGCTCTAGGGGGGTGCAGTACAACATGTAGTCAGACATGTTTGATAACACACATTGATAAACTGTTGATCTCCAACACTTGTCAAATAGACAGACAGATGGATGGATGGACGGACGGAGATAGATAGATAGATAGATAGATAGATAGATAGATAGATAGATAGATAGATAGATAGATAGATAGATAGATAGATAGATAGATAGATAGATAGATAGAATAATTAGATTTAAAAAAAACATCATAAAGTTAAATTATGCTCTTTAAAGTAAATATTGTCTTTTAATAAAAGAAAAAGTTGATTTCTGACACTGGTGTCTTCCCTGTCACACCCTGTGGAGTTTTTGGTGCTGTGGTGGTCCTAGTGGCTTTAACATCCGGCCCACCCCTGCTAGACGAAGCATGAGTGTGTGTGGGTGTTCTCATGTCTATTGATAGCTTTAGTTAATATGTAAAGCACTGAGTGCACCATAGGTTAGTTTCAGCCTCAAACGTCAAGCCCGCTCTGTGCACAGACCGTCTCATGCATACATGGAATATCCAGATTCAGCCTGATTGGATGACTGTTACAAAAGTTCCAGTCGTTGTACACTGGTAAACTGATATCAGTGTATGGATGTATGAAGTCTGTACTCCTCTCAAGTTTAGATCATCATATGAACATGAACAATACTCCAATACTTAATACCTATATTTTTTCTTTCAAATATTTGGCATTTAGTTTAATAATCTGTCATCTAATACAATTAAATTTGTTCTTTTTTTAAGTGTCCAGATATTTTTTTGGGGAGACTGTATTTCAGGCTCAGAGATGTGAAAAGAATCAGCTGTAAAACTGTCTGCCATAGTTACATTTAACTATGAACATGAATCCTCCCAACCCCCCCAACCACACACACACACACACACACACACACACACACAAACGTTTTCTTATGATATGATTTACAGAAGGCAATGATTACTACCATGTGAGCGGAACAAGAAATGAATACTCTCTTCTCTCTTCTCTCTCTCTCTCTCTCTTGCTTTCCCTCTCTCTCTTATGCGCCCTTTATTTGTCTCTCTTCCTCTCTACAGGAAGTAGTTAGCTGATATGAAACAGGGCTTTCTGACACACACACACACACACACACACACACACAATCTAAAATGGTCTTTAATGGAAAACAAATGGTTCAAAAAGATATCAGAACTCAGTAATGTAGTGGAGGAGAACAGATGCAGATTACTAGATGGATGGATAAAAACACTGATTTTTAAGTCCATGAAAAAGATTAAAGAAATCCTAGCAGTTTATGGCCTGTATGTGCTATCGTTTATTTGTTGTGCCTTCCAATAAACTCAATATTCAAACGCTCAGATGCACGGGCACACACAGGTGACACACACTCAGGGTATGGTGAGAGATGTCAGTGTGCTTCAGTGCATCTGAATAGAACAGGTGTCATACCTCTCCAGTACACACAGACACACACACACACACACACACACACACCAGGCAAACACAGAGTAGCACATCTAAGCCAGATCGCTTTGATATGTTATCCTTCTCTATTCCTAAAGGAGAGGAGATGTGTGTGTGTCTGTGTTTGTTACGCTTGTATTCAATATCATAGTTTACAGTTACTTAGAAGGAAGTTTCAACAGAAAATTGCAACCCAATTAATGTAATTTAAAGTACATTTGGTGCGTTTTATTGATTTTTTATTTATTTATTTATTTATTTTTTTTTTTTTTTACTTTTCGTAATTGGGAACAATTCATATTTAAAAATAGCATTTATAGCATTTTAACCAAATTTTTACTTTTAGTTTAACTTTTTTAAATAACATTTTGAAATGACCTATTAAATCAAACATGAACTATTTAGCATCATATAACAAAAATTCAACATATACACTGTTGTTTAAAAGGTTGGGTCAGTAAGATTTTATTTGAAATAAATTAATACTTTTATTCAGCATTTTATAATGTTAAAAAAATATTTCTAATTCAAATATATGCTGTTCTTTTTAACTTTATTTTCATCAAAAAAATACTGAAAAAATACATCATAGTTTCCACAAAAATATTAAGCAGCACAATTGATAATAATAAGAAATGTCTCTTGAGCACCAAATCAGCATATTAGAATGATTTCTGGAGGATCATGTGACACTGAGGACTGAATTCAGCTTTTCCATCACAGGAATAAAAAATAAAAAAATTAATTTCACAATATTATTGTTTTTACTGTATATTTGATCATATAAATGCAGCCTTTATGAGCAAAAGAGACTTCTTTCAAAAATATTTTAAAAAAATTCTACTGACAGCCACCCCCCCAAATCCCCCCCCCCGCCAAACTTCTTCACTTTTTCACATTTTTTTATCTAGTCTTTGTTATTGTCAACGGCACAATTGAAAAGTTTGTGTCAACATTGTTTCTGAGCATTAGATGTACATTTAGCTAAAGGATTCGAACACAAACTATACAACACTATTCATCTTTTCTTTCTAGCTACCGCAGAGTCACGCGCTCTAACAGCGTCACCACTGCCGTTCAAGCTGATCTTGACCTTCTGGAGGTTCTCGGCGATGACCAGTTCACGCAGACCCACCAGGGGCCCATTATCCGCCAGCCGTCCCGGGATGCATCTACTTCCACTGTCAGCATCCAGGGCTCCGGGAACCACTACCATGCCTGTATCCAGGATGACTTCACCGACGTGGGCTTCGACCCCTCCATTCTGCCCCCGCCGGTCCCCTGGATGGATGGAGCCATGGAGGAGGAATACGCAAGTGAAGCGTCAGTCTCTGTGTGTCCGCAGGACGGACGCTGGTTTCTGAAGCTGCTGCATGCAGAGGTGGAGAGGATGGAGGGCTGGTGCCAACAGATGGAACAGGATGAGCGAGAGAATGAGCTACCGGAAGACAGTGAGTAACTCTGAGATAATGACTCTAAAAAAAAAAAAAAAGTAGTAGGCTGCCCATCTAGACAGCATTTCTATGCATTATAGATCTGGGAAGTAGACTCATTTAAGAATGTTTGTTTTAACAGCATTTTTCTGCATTAATTATTCATTTATAAGATTTGATTCAATGGCATTTTGTGGCATTATAGACTCATTTAGAATGTTTTTTTTCAGCAGCATTTTCAGTAGCACCTCATTGCAGTACACGAGATCCAGGAGGCGGAGTCGGATCCAGAGTAAGGGGTGGGGTTGGGTAGGTTTAGGGGTGGGTTTAGGGATCAGGGGGTGGAGCTGGGTAGGTTTAGGGGTGGGTTTAGGGATCAGGGGGTGGAGCTGGGTAGGTTTAGGGGTGGGTTTAGGGATTAGGGGGTGGAGCTGGGTAGGTTTAGGTATATGTAAGGTGGGAGGAGTTGGATCTGGATCCGACTCCTCCCCGTGGATTTCATGTTCTGCAGTGAGGACCATCTCAGCATTTTTGGCCATTATAGATTAATTTACAATGTTCGATTCAGCAGCAATACAAAGTTCTGTAATGAAACTCTAGATGGCGCAGGCTAATGGGTCCTAAACTCAAACGCCTGCAATCATATCATTCTCTATAGGGCACGGCTGATTGGTTCCTGCTGTATCAGTAGCCAATGAGCTTACTGCTCAGCCTTCAAATACTTGCGTATGCATTTGCCTTAGCAGTGCAGTGCGCTTTCAGAAACCCTCCAACTTCCCCAGCTGCACCTGTATAGATCTGCTATGGGTAATTCATTTATGTTATACTGAAGAGTAGTAGCATGTCTTACTCGCTCACAGCAGCGTGTCTTGTATGTATTGGCAGTAGCAAGTCCCATACTTGCTCTAGCGTAGCAGATCTATTTCGCCAAGACCAAATTTATCAACATTCTCATACAATTACCATGCCAAAAACTCTGAGAGTTGTTATGACAGAATTACATTTCTGGAATTTTTCAGTTCAACAGCACTTTTTTAGGAGATTCATATGTTCATTTGATTGCAAAACTATATTTAGAGTGACATTTGTACAAGACATTTGTACTGTGTGCAAGTCGTTTGAAGAATAATCAGCCACTTCAACAAAACTACCAGTGCACAAGGTCATTTCACAGTCTGGTTACCTCCGGCCAGCACCTTTCTTTCTCTCCCACTTCCCGCCTTTTCCCCGCTCAAGCACACACACCCACACACACAGCGCAGTGACCGTCTTCGTGTCAGTCACAAAGCCTGCTTGTTCATCTATCTCCTGTCTGTCTCCCTCTCACATACCAGACATTTCTACCAGCAGGGAGCCAGCCGTCTCCCTCGTTTCTTTCACTCCCTCTTTCTCTGTATATTTTCTTTTTCCTCTCAGTTTCTATATCTGTCTCCTTCCACTCTCTCTTCTCTAACCCTTCCCTCTTTCCCTGAATACATAAAATATGCTAATCTTCGTGTCCTATGACAGCACATTGTTTGCCATATGGTCTCTTGCTGCTGCATATGTTAAACAGAGCGAGTTCATTTCGTCAGATCATTGTTTAAACAGCAATCCACAGAGACACGATGCAGTCACTCCTCAGGCCAAGGCGGAAGCCTTTATATGACCCCCACATGGCAAACATTAGTTTTAAGAGAATTGTTTGGTAATCTGATATGCTATTTACTTTCTTTCACTCTCAATCTATCTTTTTACATCGCACTCTTGTTCTGTATGTGTGTGCGTGAATTTCTTGGCTCGTTGGCTTTGGCTGTTGTTTGTTTGGTGTGCATGGTAAACACTCCCCCTGCTCCTCTGGTTCCTGCATTTAAGTTCCCAAGCCTTAGATATTTATGACCCCCTTCTCGCTTCAAAGAGACAGCATTTAAACATTAACTTGCTGCCTAAGCCTTTGCAACACAAACGCACACATTCACTGCGGTGTTATTACATAGGTTCTCATACTGTGCTAATCAACTTTTCATGCTACTTACTGCACTTTTGTTTTACTGAAGCTGTTTACAACAGCTGATTCTCTCTTTTCGTGTGTGTTTAGTCCTCGGCAAGATTCGTAGTGCGGTGGGGAGCGCTCAGTTGCTGATGTCGCAGAAATTTCAGCAGTTCCGGGAGCTCTGTGAAGAAAACTTCGTATGTATGAAGCGACACTTGGTCACTCCACCCCTGAGTGGCTGTGTTAGCCTCAGTAGCATTAATATAAGCCATCTACAATAATATATACACCCTATTACATCTATAATACCCCCACCCTCACCCCAATTAACAGATGTTTTGTGTATAATCTGTTCTCTGGCTGACAGAATCCCAACGCCCACCCGCGGCCTGTGTCTCAAGATCTGGCAGGATTCTGGGATATGCTGCAGCTGTCCATTGAGAACATCAGTATGAAGTTTGATGAGCTACACCAGCTGAAAGCTAACAACTGGACAACGCTGGAGCCTCCGGAGAGAAAGGTAAAGATTTGACATCACAAATCCAGATGCATTACACACTCTCTTAAAATGTCTAAGAATATCACAGTTGACACAAAGCAATTTGCGACGCTGTATACATTTCTTAAGACGCTGCGCGATTGGTTTATTGAAACTGTTTAATATATGTCAGAGTAAATGTGATATTTAATTTGACGCAAGCTAAAAATGACCCTGTGAGGGGTGGAACCTTTGTTGTTTTTGTGGCATGCAAAAGAAAATTTTGAATAACCGTACAGGTCACTGTGTTTTATGATGAAGCCTGAGGCCTTCAAGCTTAAAAAGGGCACAAAAACAGCACAAATTTGTTTGTGAATCAGACTTAACTACTTCTCTCATAAATTCTTACGAACAACCCAAGGAGTCCTAGGGCAGATGTCAAGTTGCATGGACTAGTTTAACGATGCTTTTATGGTGCTTTTGTGTCTTTTTTAAAGCTTGACAGACCCAGTCCCTATTTAATGGAATAGCACAGAAAATAACAACCAGCATATAATTCCAACTTTCAGCACAATGTATTGAACAGACCGTTTTCTGTATTTGCCTCCAGTTAAATATGGTGTGTACTCTGACTTAGTTCACCCAAAAATTTAAGTTTTGTCATAATTTACTCACCCTCATGTTGAACACAAAATAAGATCATTTGAAGAATGTTAGTAATCAAACAGCTGATGGTCCCCATTGACTTCCATAGTATTTTTTTTTTCCTACTATGAAAATCAATGGGTGCCATCAACTGTCTGGTTACCAACATTCTTTAAAATATCTTCGTGCTCAACAGAAGAGAAAAAAAAAAACTCATACAGTTTGGGAACAACATAAGAGGGAGTAAATGATGACAACATTTTTGATGATGACACACTATCTCTTTAAGGTCAATTGCTTCATTATTTTGTTAAGTAAACAATTATATGAATGTTTATCTTATTACATTTATGAATGTTGCATGCTTTATGCTATTATCTGATTTGTTTTGCTCACTTCTTATTATTTGATGTATTCTGTGTTTGACAGTGATCGGGTTTTGAGGTGATGCTCCCATTTGCACGCTGCATGTGGTTCACATCCAGAGGTCCCTTTTACCTCATGCCAAATGGCTTGAACTCTTAGTTGACGAAAACGGCCTCCGTAATGGCCCTGCCACCCCTGAGCGCTCACTTAATGTATTTGGCTGATGCCTGGCACTCAAACACAACAAAATATTGCAGATGACCCAACAGACCCCCCCCGTTTGCATGCATTAGCTGTGTTGTTACATCGCGGAGTGACACTAACCAGTTTGTCGTTGATGTCCAGGAGAAGCGCGTTCCCCCTCCAGTACCCAGGAAGCCGAGGAAGGGTCCCATGCTGCTAGTGAGGGACCGGTCTCTGGAGGGCTCCCAGCGGATGGAGGCTCGTAAGCGGCTGTTAGCGGCTAAACGTGCCGCCGCCTCTCAGCGCCAGAACTCTGCCACAGAATGCGCCGACAGCATCGAAATATACATCCCAGAGGCCCAAACACGATTATAAACACTTTCACACTGAAAACCGGGTGCTTAGAAGCCTAATAGACACACACACGCTCATCTTCAACCATAACACAATAGCACTGAATGACAAAGGCAGGGTAGCTGTAACATAATCACTCCTTTTTCTTGTGCAAAAGAGAGTTTCTTCACTGTGGGCTTCTACTGAATTTATGACTTCATTTTACTCTCTTCCTCTGTCCTGCCATTTGTAGCTCCCTTGTTAAACTCCCAAAGACTTTAATATTACTATTAGACACTATATTTAATTGTTAAAATAATCGATTATATATATATAAATATATATATTCATGCCTAAAACACAGCATATTATCATGTCTGTAAATATTACTACCCAAATTTTGCACACTACTGAATTTTATTTATTTTGTAGTTTTTTGCGGTTACCGTGTAAGAGCCATATGTCTCGTGTTCTCAAGGAGAACCTAACTTCTAAAAAGGGCAACATACCGATCACTTCTGAAGATTTCATCGGGCAATGTAGCTTTGATTGCAGTGTGTGTATGTATACATGTGGGTGTCAGGCTTTCTGTACATGTGCCACACTCTCTCACGTGTCACCCTGCACCTCTGAGACCGGGCGAGGTCGTTCTGTTTTCAGTATCACGGGACAGAATGGAAAAACCACCTATTCTCTTCTTTCTTCTTATATTTTTCAACCTCGGTCGTCCTCTCACACCATCTTATCTCCTGTTTTGTCCACTCTCTATCTCTCATTGCCACTCACCTGTTTGACTGACATAGATGTCCGTCGTATCTGACAAATGTGACACTTTTATCTGTCCCCACTCAACACATTCACGTCATTGACAGAAGCACTGTCAGAACAAACCACTCTTCACGCCTCTGATTCATTAGCCATTCAAACATTAGCAATGTGTCCACGTTATGAAACATTACATACGGGCAGTCAGGGATTTCATTCAGCATTAAGCCCCGTTCACACTGACAGCAATGAAGTCTTTTATTTTCAGAGATATTTGCAGATTTCGGGTGATATACACATGGTGGTGTGATGTAGGTGTGTCCAGTGAATTGTTATTTCTCACAATTGCAGTGACTTTTTATTTCATAATTGTGATTTTATATCATAATTGTGAGTTGTTGTTTTTTTTATATCTCAGAGTCTTACAATATGCCACAATTGTATGTAATTGTGATTTTAAGTGATAATTGCAACTTTATATCGCAATTGACTTTAATTCATATCACAAGCAGTTTTATTTTTACGTAATTGTGACTACATAATGTAAGTGATAATTGCGACTTTATATCGTAATTGTGACTTCATTACTCATAATTTGGTTTTATATATCACAGACGCACAATTAAACTTTTTTTCTCATAATTCTGACTTGACGTAGTTGCAAGCTTATATTGTGAATTGCTACCTTATTTCTCACAATTATGATGTAATTTCTCAAATTATGACTTTATATCTTATGATGTAGATAGTTGTATCTCACAACTGTCTTTTTTACTTAGTTATGGCTTCCAACATTTTCTGTATTCAGAAAACATACATATGTGTGCAATTTGCGTATGCGTGTAAAACATTTTTTGTTGACGTAAAGCCATTTCTGGCGACATGTGTAAGGTAATTCGACATGAGAGTGTCTAGCAACTCCTCCAGCAATAAAATCGCTGTCAGTGTGAACGAGCCACAACCACAACAACTGACAGGACATTTTCTGAATTTCTGTGGCATTGAATAGCTCCGCCCACTGTGAAATCTCATTGGTCCATTCTGCTCTTTATTACTGTACTTTAAACATCTGATTGGCTGTGATTGTCGCGTTGCTCAGCGGTTTTCCGTTCAACGTGGACAGACAAATAGTCAAAATCACGCCCATTACGACCTGTTGTTATGTTGAGCTTGACATTAGATAGTTTTAAAAAATTGTAAATATATTAATGATGAATTATAAGACGCCTTCCTGACTGCTCACTAATATAGCTCCTCACTATATTTGTCTAAATGTTTGTATAAATGGATATAAAGTAAAAAAATCAGTATTTTGTAATGAGGGAGTTGTAGAGATATTTAAGATCAGACGAAACGCATTTAAACGGACAGTCAGACATCAGTCATTTCTCTCTTTGCCATAGCTTTTGAATTTCAATAATGCTTAAATATATCATTTGAAATATTAAAACCGCAATGTCAAAACTATAATATGTAATACATAATTTTTTTTTAGTAAAAACCCCAACTGTGACAAGCAAATTATTCATTATATTTATAATCACTAGTTAGCATGATAGTCTTTATCCTCAACCAAGTCAGTCAAGTGTGTATGTATGTGTGTGTTTGTGTTATTTCCACATCAAGTGCATGTACCCAAGTGCTTCCTAATTTTCTTAAAGGCGTCTTTTTTTTTTCCAACCGATATGTAGCACAGTTGATACTTTGTAATATAGATCAGCTACTTTCTTTTGTTTTATTAGATGTATATAATTTCAGCAACCCTAAGGAGAAAGTGCAAGTAGACACATGTATCAAAGCAGAGCACATACCAGCAGTTTATTATTTTTTCTGTTTAAGGAAACCTATCTTAACCGTTGAATCATTCACACTCTTGTGCTGCTCTTGTAATTGATTTGCGCTGCATCATAGTTGCACTGACAAGTTACTCAATACTAGTCAAATCCTAACTGCACTGTCTGATACTTTTCAATAACAAAGACTAATTTGCACTTGTTAAATATGTTAAATAAACAGAGCTATTTCTTTTTTCTTTGCTCTAAATATTTCACTGTGGATAGACACATCACTATAAATATATATTGATATTAATTTCCCAGCAGCCAATGTGCAGCCATTCTCTATTTTCATAGACAGTTCAGTTGCATTGGCTTTAGTTTGATCCTTGTAGTATTTATCTTTTTAACTAAACTCTTCATTCCCGTTATTATGCACTAGAGTCCTTCTACTGTGGTTAATGTTTGTTTGAAATATTATTGATGTTTAAACGCTCGGCCTTAATTTATGAATATATAATAGTCATGCACAACGTAGCCTCAGGGGAGACTATATAACGTGTGTGTGTGTGTGTGTGTGTGTGTGTGTGTGTGTGTGTGTGTGTGTGTGTGTGTGTGTGTGTGTGTGTATCATAAAGAGGTCTGATACTGGAGATTATACCTTATCAATTAAAGCATTCAATATTGATGACAAAATTCCCTTTTTTTATATTGATATTAATATTTTTTGTTTGTTTGTTTTTTACAGTTCTGTATTTTGTCAGCCAAATAATATCAAACTGAATTAATTTGGACAATCAGTGATTAACACAAATAAAATCATTTTATTTATAAAAATTAAATAAGTAAAATGATACTGAAATATAAGTGTATAGAGAAATATTAATTGGTTACATTTCATTTGATTAAATCTCCCTTCTTTTTAGTATTTAAAGATATATTTATGACACATTCACTGATGTGAAAATATTGGTTTATATCTGGCAACATAATAAGTCCAGACTTTTTAGGGCTTTATTTTCCAAAATAAAAGAAAATCAGACTTTGTTTTATTGCCAAACTGTGGACGGTGCACTCACCACAATATTTTGGGAAATGAAGGCAAGATATTAGGTATTTACTGTTCTTGTAAAAGCATAAACTTTATCAAATGACTGTGTGTAAATACATGAATGTTCTTCATTGTAAATGTAACCTACATCTAAGGATATCTTACTACTTACATTTTGTATTTATTGTATCAACACTGTTGATGTTATGGCACGTGTATGAAATTTTGATCATTAAAATGTTACAGATGCTCACAGCCATGAAGTGATTCATTTTCAAATAAATGTGTGTCTGTTTGTTCTATCCAGTAAATAGAGATAAACGACTGTTTTACATGGAAGCCTGTTTATACATTTCCTACTTTATATCTCACAATTGCAAATTGATTTCTCATAATTGTGACTTGATATCACTATTGCATCTCACACATAACTCACAATTCTAATTTTTATTTCTCGTATGAGACTTTATATCTCACAGGTGACATTGTTTGTCATAATTGTCTTTATATTCTAATAATTGCGACTTTCTCATAATTGAGATCTCACAACTTTTTTTATCGTAATTCTGTATTTCTCCAAATTGTGACTATTTTTTAGTGTTGTGACATTTCACAATTATGACTTTTTTATTTTTGATTGATTAAATTATGACAATTATGGCAGTTAGTAATTGTGTAATATTTCTCGTAATTCCGACTATGTTTTTTTTTTACTTTTGTGACAGCTCACAATTGACTTTTTATATCACAGCTGCAATTTTATTTTTCATAATTAAGACTATATGTTGTTTCTCATTATTTTCATTATTTCTAGTAATTGTGATTTCAGAATTGTAACTTTATTTTGCACAGTTTTGACTATTTTTTCACGGTTGTGACATATCTCAAATTTGGCTTATTTAAAAGTTTCTCACTATTATTCCGCCTTTACGTCTTTGTGACTTTCTAGCTCACAATTGTGTCTTTATTTTACTTAACTTTGCCTCTCACAGTTTTTACTTCATATCTCACAATTGCTTATTTTAAACTTTATTACTCTTAGCTTTTTTTAGAGTTGAAAACAGGCTTTCAGTTTTAAATCACTGCCTGAGGCCTGAGTTAGGCGAACAGATCTTCTTTGACTCTTGTTAGTGGACAGCTTCAGGCTTCTTAGATGAACCCAAAGAACAGAAAAACTCATCTAATATGTGCGAGACATCCTTTCCATCCAAAAAGTCTTTAGTATCATAGAATGTAATGTCTTTTTAAATATAGGTGTTCGGTTAATTAACCGCTTTGAGCTGATAGCCACTTTGATCACTTGTTGCCAACTAGACCAATGACCCTTCGAGTGGTTTGTTTGGATCTCAGCCCAGTGAGAAGTCTAAAGTAAAGAACAGCTGTCTGACCGAGTGCGATTGAATATCCAGGACAGACGTGTCCCCGCTAATCCGTCTTTATTGTCTGTGCTCAGATACAGACATGCACACTCGCACAGACGCCATTGGCAAGCCATCGTTGACGTCTGGTTTTAGCTACCGCTAATTAAATGCAGGATTATGCTAATTAGAGTTCTTGTGAAGCTTACACACACAGAAGAATGTCAGTATGATTTAGCAATAGCCTGTAAGAACATGCCTTTAATATGTGCGAGATGTCAAGGTAGGGCAGTGTTGGATTGGTATAAATCACCACACGTTTGGATGCTGGCTTCTGCTTTATGAAAGCTATCTACATTTTCTGTCTGACCTTACACGTTATTTCATTTTTCAAACACTACCTGGAAAGAAGTGTCATCTGAAGGCTAATCTTTCCCGTGATCCCATGATAAAAAGAAACAGCCTTAATTATAAGACCCTTTCTATTTTCCCACTACAAACAATTATACGAACAATGCAAAATAAGCAGAAGAAAGATTCATTTTGTAGAAAACAAAACTTTATTTAAACACCGTGTGACCCCTATTTGCCACATACATTGCACAGTAAGGAGGAGAAGTCACATCATTGGGCATCATGTCACATTGGCTACTGTAAATGCAATGGTCTAAGGTCCCAAAACCTTGAAATCAACATATTTGGTGACATAAAACCATTCTTTCCTTTTATCCTCTGAAAGTGGTCTCAACTTAATAAACAAAATAAAAAAGAAATAAAAAAGAATTAATACAATTCATGTAGTGTTCATTCTTCCAGCTCACTTATCCAAGGTGTGTATTTGTGTGTGTGTGTGTGTGTGTGTGTGTGTGTGTGTTTAGGGGTGGTGTGGGGAGCATGTGGGCACATTCACTGGCCGTTTCTACACTGAGCATTCAGAGGAAATCTCAGACTATAGTTCTGCTACATCTGAATATCCCTCAAGAGTAATGAAAAAAAAAGAAAAAGAAACATACTAACGACAGCATCTGAAATTTTACAACGGAAAAAAAAAAACAATACAAAAAACTGAACATCTATGAGACACAGAATGACCCGGTGCAGTAGTGATTAGATTCTGTTGGAGAGAAAGCTAGAGTTGATAAGATACTGAGATGACCTGCCATTTTGTGCAAAAAAACGAGGCAGAATATCAGACGTGTTCTCTAAAAATGAGGCAAAAATCGACAATCATAGAGCCGAATCTCTGAAAACGAGAAAGAAAGACTCATGAGGAATGGGAGAAGAGCTCGTCTTCTTGTAAAGAAGGAAAGACAGGAAGTCGTATTACTGTGTTTGGTTTTGGTCCCCTGTGTACAAAATGAAAAGATACATATTTATTTACATAGAAATGGAATACAAAAAAAAGAACCGACTGCCAAGGCACCTTGAAATGCTTTACATAAAGGAATCCTCATCAATTTGATTTACATTTACCAAAAATAGAAATGATCAGGCCATGCTTGTTTGCTTTCTGTTGCTCAGTCAAGTTTTTTGGGAGGGGGGGGGGGGGGGCAAGAAACAAACGTCGATGAAGCTTTTTCATTCATCCATCCGTGTTTTCTGTCTTCAGGCGAGGAGCTGTTTGGCCTGCAACTCCATTTCTGCGGCCCTCTTCAGCGCCACGTCAACCAGCAACTGGAAGCCGCTGAAGTCCTGGGTGAGATCGGGCGGGGTGGGCGGCGGGGTGTTGAACAGGCCGCTCTGGGGGCTGACGTTACCCTCCCCTCGACACCCGAACAGGCCGGCCACGTCTGTGAGTGGCAGCTCTGTGGCTCCCTCCACGCCGAGGCGCGTTGTCGAGCCGATGCCTTGCGTGCCCGTGGTGATGGTGGTGTGGCAGATGACGGAGGGTCTGGGTAAGACGGGTCCGGGCGAGGGGGGTGTTTTTGGGGACTGGGCTTTTTTGGGGTAACCGTTAGAAGTGGGCGTGTTGCTGGTCGAGTGAGGCGAGCCGGGCTCGTAGCTGTTGCGGTCCTCTCCGTTGGCGAGCAGACCGTGTTTCGGGGACTGGGAGTTGTCGCTGAGCATCTCGCCACCCTTGCTGCCCCGCCGCGAGATGGTGAACTGGTTGGGGTCCTTGCCGTCTTTCCGGAGCATCTCAGGAAGGAGTCGTCGCCGGGCGTTTATAAACCAGTTGCACACCTGTGCAGAGAAGAGCAGATTATGATACATCAACTAATACTTAAATGCAGATACGATCATATATTGAAATCACAAGCACAATCACAATTTTTCTTACCATACTGTATTAAAAATGTAGATCCTGTTATCAATATTTGTATTTAACATATATCATGTCCTACAATCCAATAATGAAGTAGTTGATAATTAAATTTGTACTTTTATGGAAATGTAAAGCCAGAAAATAAAAAATATTTTTTTTAGAAATATTTTTTAAAAAGTTACTTTTTATTAACTTAAATTAAGTTTTTATTAAATAAGAAACTAAACTTAAAGCATTATAATATAATTATATAATTAAGCAAATAAATATTGTTAGTTTCTTGTGGGATGAATAACCTCAAATCCATTTTTCTTTCAAAGTTCAAAGCCTTTAGTCATATTAAACCTTTTGTTTTGTTCATTTTGTTTGCACGCTGTCCTGCTCAAGTTTAAAATGGAAATGCATGAGGCTGTATTTCGTAAACATGTGACAGATCTCTGCCTCTATTTTTGTTTTTCCTCTTTTAAAAAGCTGAGTTGGCAGTTGAAAGCAGGAAGCTCTTGGTGGTGAGGATTTCTTTCAATCACCTAAGTAACGGTTCACCTTTATCCCTCAGATTGGACTCTTTGTTGGGCCTAAGGGCTTTAGGCTTTAATCATGCTAATAGCGCTGTATCTTTCACGGCTCTGGCGAGTCTCACCTGAGGGGGTGTGAGATCTACTCTAATGCAAATCCAACATTTCAAGGTATAGAAAACACAAGTGACTTCGGTGTGCATCTCTACATAAAGACCAATTACTTCGTTAGTAATGGCTGACTGTTAACACCGTTTAGTTTATATCAACAATTGAACTCCGGCCTTTTTAGTCAATGTAGATAATGCACAACAGGTAACTGAACATTCACATTGCAGATCTAAAATGAATCCTATTAAGCAAGGAACATAAAATCAATGTTAATTATGTGTGTGTGTGTGTGTGTGTATATATATATATATTTAAATATATATATATATATAATTATTTATAATTAATTACATTATATATTTTTAATTATAATAATTAAAAATGTGTGTGTATATATATATATATATATATATATATATATATATATATGTACATATACATTTTTATTATTATAATTTAACATTTAAAATATAATTTAATAATAATAATAATATTATTATTATTTTATATATATATATATATATATATATATATATATATATATATATATATATATATATATATATATATATATATATATATATATAATTATATAGAGAGAGAGACGTTTCAGAGCTGTTTTGACTTTTACAATTCTATTCTGGCCTACTTTCCCACTACACACATTATGCCATAATGAAATAACTTGAGTTCTAACTTAACTTTCTCTGTATCAAAAGGGGCCGTTTTCAAGATGCAGTCCTCAGTATGGTAATGGTCCTGTATTGTCTTCCAGTGAGTCTCTTCAGAAGAGAAGCCTCTTTGGCTCTCTGGGTAATGGGGCTGTATTGTGTATCCAACGGTCCGCCTGAGCCTGGTAGTCTTCACTATGTTAATGTGTGTGTATTGTGTCTCCCTATTGTTAGTGAGACAGCTGGCTGAGCGCAGGGGAAATTCCTGGCCCAGTGTCTGAGCAAGTCTCTCTCTCCCTCTCTCCCTCTCTCTCTCCCTCTCTCTATGTGGCTACATCTCAGATGACTCAAAAAACAGTTATTCACTCATCTGTCCACAGGAATTCTCTCCATTGACTGCATTCACAGGAAGTGTTGTTTATATGACGCTAAAACTCAGCAGGGACAGAACGTGTGATCTTAAACGCAGTAGCGCTAGCGAAAAGAGCTGACTTTTTCTTTCTCTGACGTATTTCTTTTGGCTCTCTGCTATTTATGACATTGAACCTTTCAGTTTCCTTCACACAATGTCAGTTGAACTAGACGTTGATGACAGTTAAATGCTCTCCAGTGAAGCATATAAATATATTACTGATCAACAAAGCAGAAAACTGAAAAATTCCCCTTCGCATTCTTGACAGAAACAAGCAGTCGTGAGAAACTTCAGACCTTGTCTGAAGCATAACTTCAGGAACTGCTTTGAGTCATTCAAATTTCTTTTTATTCAGAGTTCCCAAACCTTTTGGCCAATGAATTTACATGACTTTCCAGCCAGTTTTGTATGTATTATATTGTTTAATCTATTTTATATACAGTATTTTAGATGTTGCAATTACTACGAGCAATTTCGAAACAATCAAATAGTTCACAACAAACTAAAACTAGAAAAATTTATACAAGATCATTTTGTGTGACTTTTCCAGGCCTGAAAACGGTGTTGTTAACTAAAACTATTGAAGTTGTTTTTGGTGATAGAAAAAAAAAGCTTTAATAAAATAAAATATAAATATTAGATGAAAAACAAACAGAAATTTTGCCTTAAAAAATATAAATTAAAGCTAATTGGAAATATTATTAAATGCTACATTAATATACAAATAATACTGCTTGGAAGCCACAGTTTTCACATTCCCTGATATTCCAGTTTTTCATTACCATGGGAACTTTGATTGTTCTTAAAGCTGTATTACATGCCTTGTTTGTTAGTTTTTGTTGTTGTTTTGTGCTCACTTCTGTAGATGTTCAGTACCTGTAGTGTGGAGAGATGGGTCTGCTTGGACAGCAGGGCTTTTTCCTGCTCTGATGGATAAGCATTGTAGCGGTGTTGGTAGAGCCAGTCCCGGAGTATCTGTACTGACTCTTTGGGCAAGTTTCCTCTCCTCTTCCTCTTCCCTGACCCTCCTCCATTTGAAGAGAGGTCAAGAGGCACATCCAAACTGTCCTCGTCGTCCGTCTCGCTACCGGACATCGCCAACACACCTGTAGGCATCCGAGACAAGAAATACTGCCACTTAAAAACTATTAAGTTTACAACATTATTCTTTCTTCCTATACAAAAAAAAAAAGGCGTCGAGAACCAGGAAAAGTATGAAGCCAATGTATGAGCAATTTGTTTTTAACAGTCAATAAGTGTGATTCAGGGAATTGGAATCAGTGTGGACCCATGTGTGTGAAGGAAGACAAAAGACACCCAGTCAAACATCAACCCCCCAACCCCTGCAAAGGACTCTCCTCCTCCCCCTATCTTACACACAGCCTCTCCCTCCAAAATGCCCACTGCAGAACACTACACAACAGCGCCTGGCCGTCTGTATGCATGTATAAGCGTGCGTCTGTGAGAGAGAGAGTCTGTGTGGCAGCTGATGTGTCACATCCCTGCTGTCAAGCAAAGCCATGTGATTCATGGAGGCATCACAGACTCTAGGTGTCATCGTGCATTTCCGAGCACTGTAAATACACTCACAAAAACTAGAAAAACTTTGGATAAACATACTGTTTTGTTTTAAAACTCACTTAAAGGGCCAGTTCACCTAAAAGTAAATTTCTGTCAATATTTTCTTACCCTCAAACATGCAGGATTTTTTTTCTATGGAACACAAAGGAAGAATTACAGTATCAATCACTATACTTTAATTGTACGAAAAAGAAAATAAAGGGAATCATCTCATTCTCAAATCCTTTTCTGGAAAGAAAGTAATGCATGTTTGGAATAACATGAGGGTGAGTAAAAAAATGAGAGTTATGATTTTGGTCTGACTATCTATTTAAGTGCTGATATGACAACTCTTCCTGCTTATGATGATGACTTGAATATTATTACCACTTGATCCTAAGTATCATAAACCGGTTAGTTTGTCAATAAGACGTTTCACTCAGAGTGCTGAAGGGGACTTTTAGTTCATGAGCATTAGTTCATGAGTAAGTGAAAGAAAACTTTCCCCAACTTCAGCTCGAGTGTGAGCGTGGGACTTAACGGTCTAAAAACGAAACGAGTGAAACGTACACGTTTATCTTTGATGTTGTGTGAGAAAACGATTGAAATTGTGAAGAGGAGTAATAAGAAGTAACTTTGTCGTCGGCCTACATGAGGAGGATGAGGGGGAGGGGAACCTGTTGCAAATCTCAAGACCGAACAAAAGAATGTCGTTTGTGGGACATTTCAAACTCTGTTTTTTCGACTTTTTACAAGATTACAACTTGTGAAATCACGCCAGGTGACAGATAAAAGGCTGACACGACTCTCTGCGTGGTTATACGTCATAATATATGAGAAATATTAACTTAATAACAGAAAATAGCTCGGGCTCTATTGTGTGCTGTGAGAGACACGAGGTCGGAGGGAATGTGAAAGCGTCGCCTCGAGGAAGCGGCGCGAAATACACAAACTTCACAAAAGGAGGTCAGCATTTATTGTTGCACATTTTACACCACGACAAAATGTTAAGATGCTGAGAAAGCAACAAAGTAGTCGTCCAAAAAAGAACACACACATACACACTTGGAAAGTTTACCTCATTTTCCCAACAAAACTTGAGTCAGTGTCATGAGAAACTCTGCGCGCGTGAACATTTTTTTCCCCCAAGCCAATGAGTTCAACTATTACACGCATTTACACACTTAAACATGCACGACAAAACCCTTAAAAGAGTAACCTTTGAGACTATTTAAAGTTATAGCTATAGATTGGTTCGTGGAACAACACTATAAAACATCTAAAATACATGCAACTGTTAGGCTATATAAGCATGTTTGTATAAATCAAAGCTTATTTTGAATGCGTGTTAATAACGCGAAACGGCTCGTTGTGACAGCCCGCCAGCACATGGTGAGAAAAAGGCTGTTTTGTCTGCAGCGGAAAACAATAGCAGGCAATGCCAGACATTTTCTGTTCAATCATCACCGACAAGTTCTATCCATTTGTTACAATCACCGATAAAAATATATAACATATATCGCCGCTATATCACCCATATCGAGAAGAAACATACCTTTTTTGGTCTTCATGTCCGTCAAAATTCCCCTTTTCACGTTGGCAACAAGGAGGTCGATTCTTCCTCGGTTTAATCACACACAACTGTAATATTCCAGATTGTTACGAAGTGTCGAGAGAAATGTTTATTTTTGTCGAGGAATCGCCGCGGAGCGCGTTTTTCATTTGTCGGAGACGCAACACATTGTCGGGTACCTGGGACAGGCTGCGAGTCTCATTCAGTGTGTTTGATGTGGAAACTGGGTGACAGCTATCTTTGACAGCTGCGTGACTCAACGCGGTTAGATCCTCCCCCTCCGAGGGCAAGAGGGAAAAATCTGACATCAGACACACAAAAAGGAGTAAAAGAGACAGAAAAGGAGCTTTTTGAAAAACCCATTCGAATCTTAAACGTGTAGAGATAGATCCTAGGACGAGGGATGTGTTTGTGGAGACGTGTTTTGGACATTGAATTGGATCTAGGTCCGGCACGTTTCCCTTTAATGACTGCGGCAGAGAGACAGGAAGCTGGTTTATTATGAATGTAGGTTAACATTACCAGAGGCAGACACATGGCTGGGATATATTTGGGGCTGCTTTGCTTTCATCAGCATACTTCTGTTAGGCGCCCTACTCCAATACAATATTTGTTGGATGTGCGTTGTATTTTTCACTGAGATAAAAAAAAAAAAAAAAAAAAAGAAGGCAAAATGTGTTGCTGCAGGATAGTGTTGATGTGTTATCAGGTGCAATGCGGCATTTATTTCAGGTGACAGATGTCCATGATGCTGTTGCAAGCTTGAGAGAATCCTAAGGAATATCCGGTTCCATTCATGATTCTTTTAGAACGTTTTAAAACGCGGTTCTTATTAGCTCTATACAATGCCGATAGAACACAGAACCAGTTTAACAATTCTTGCACAATATGTTTACAGTTTTTAATTGACTTCTCAGACTTTTTAGACGCGACATGCGAATGCAACTCAGCAGTTGGTCGTATCTGTAGGCTATTACAAATAACAAAATTGTATTTTTATAAGAATTACTGATTACAATTAACAATGTGCGCTTTTAATTTAATCTCACGAGTTTTGAGTAAAACATAAAACACAGTAACAGTTATTGAAAGTTTTGCAACAATAACTCGCTTTTAAGTGAGTCAGAATAATAATAAAAGTGTTTTGATTCACTGTAAAGAACCAGCCATAAGAATCATTCGCCCAGGAACTGGACACTGGCCGTTGAATGTGCGTGATTCACTGAAAAGAACCGGCTCGTAAGAATCTTCGGTTCAGGAATCGGACTACTCTGTTATTGGCGCTGTAGTACGTGTTTTCAATTCATTAAAAGAACCGACACAAAAGAGTCATTTGTTCAGGAATCGGCTACACTGGTTGCTTTATGTTACGCTGTGAAAAAACAAACACTATCACAACATTTAGGAATGCTCGTTCGAAAACGTTTAACGTTATGGTCATGAACCATTTTAAAAATTGGGTGCTAATTCTAAATAAGGATTGCTCGGTTCTCATCCCAGCTCCATTTGTAAGCCGTGCGTGATGCTTCCTGTTGGCGCAGCGCTGCGTGATACCCAGTTGACCGTTGGGATTAGATGGTTGTAAAGCAAGAATCGCTTGTTTCTTCAGCTGTCCTGGTGACGCGTCCCTAATTCAAATCACAGCAGTCTCAGAATTCTCAACGCTGATTATCTCTCCTGCTTATGGAGCCCAATGTTCATTTGTTGTTGTTCCAATAGGCGCATCAGCCAAAACAGTTATAGTGCCCACGCACATGTTAGACACGTTATTATATACATACATGATTCAGACACAGACCTTTAAAACCAAGCGTATCTGCCTGTCAAAACACCGAGGCACATGGCGGTAAAGGCTTAGAACGCTGTTTTTGGAGTCTGTAGATATAGGTCAGGTCGTTGAAGTTTCCATGCGAGGCGTGCCTGCGTCATACGGCTGGCCTTAATTCTCAATTTACTGCCGTTGATAAGAGCACAGGTTATTCTGGACTAGACGTAAACAATAGTCCGTGTCTACAACAATCGGATGTTATAAAAAAAATCTTAACATCTTTGTTCATCGTCTTTGTTAAAGGATACAAGAAGCTAGCCTAAAACTCGGTGAGGTAATGCTGTTATGCAGATTGGCTCTACTACAATGGATGTGAGAAGACGTGATGATGATTCACGATTTATCATAAACCTGACACAGCTCTGGATTGTGTAACAGTCATCGCAGTCCAAAAAAAGGCGTGTTGTTATTATCCGATAAACAGAGACCAATAGTTCCCCCTGGTGTTACATTGCGCAACTGCAGGCATGTTACTCCAAAAAAACTCAATAGAAGCATTTGATTGCCCCCTATTGGTAAAAAACTCTGCTAATGACTTATCTTTTATATAAAATACAAAACCGATATATTTTGATATATAGCTTATTCGATATAAATGCAAATTATTGAATGTCCTAAATGTCTTTAGAATTAAAATGATCTGTCTTAACCTCTGCTATTATGCTGACCTGTACACTATAGGCTATGAAATAGGCAGTGTAGCCTATATAGTAGATCTCTTTTAGGAGGTGTCAGCGGACATGAGATATTCTCACTTTCAGTAGCACAAGCATAAAGGGGAATGAGAACATAGTGGAACTATGAAACTTACGTGGAAGCTATTTAAAACTTAGATAGATAGAAGATAGATAGATAGATAGATAGATAGATAGATAGATAGATAGATAGATAGATAACTATGAAATAACTAACCCACAGAACAGGTGCAGTAAAGGGTTGTGAGTCTCTCTTTACAGAATATGATGTCATGAGGGATATGGTCATGAGTCAGAATATTCTGGAACTCTGTGATTAGGGAATTAGTTGTAAGAACAAAATGATCACAATTCTGAAACTGCGTGTCAAATGGGAGTTTAAAACCATATAAGGGGAAATTAAAGAGAAAAGCTACAACGAGCAAATTATCTGCATTACTTTTATGGGAAAAAAAACTTATTGGATTGAAGAATTGGGTTGATGCCGTATCGACCTGACTACCATTCCTAGAAAAGTCTTTAACATGCTTAAGGTGAACTTTTCTTGATTAAGTAGGACCAATGAAGTTTAGTGTGAGGCGGGACTTCCTCGCTGTTGAGAGGCAGTGTGGTCCATGAGCTGTTTGGGAACCCGCGGCCTCTTGGCAAACTGCACGCATTCCAATCTGGCGACGCCACCCTGACGCGCGCGCTAGCGTAAACACGGACAGAAAGCGAGAGAAACGCCGAGAGTCCCAGTGACACATCACATCTTTCGCATTCCCGCGGGGTGCAGGTCGTCTCTTTGGCCCGGGCGGTGTGTTAGAGACCCGGGCTCCGGTTACCAGTGCTCGCACTAAATTTAGGGTTGCTTTGGGGCTGACGCAAGACAACTTTGTAGCAGCGGGGAACGAGGATCCATGGAAACGCTCCCTACACATTCGCTGCTATTGATGACAGAGATTATTTTTGGACCGTGTTGTCATCATTCGGTAACAACGAGGCCGAGGCGTATTGTATAAAGGGAGGACGTTGAAAATGCACTTGTACAGCAGCGCGTTAACACACTACCCTGGCTCCTCTCGAAAAGTTTCCGTAACTCTCACCAGTGTCGCCAATAACGCAACAACAAGTTCGGGATCTTTGGAGGTGGTTAGAAACCCCGTTAACGGAAGCGCCACAATTGCTCACACGGGCTATTTGTCTGGAGGGGAACAGACTGAAGCGAACATGCCTGCTTTTTCATGCTATGAGGCCACCTCGATGAGGCCGGTTTTCTACACTTCCACCGCGGAGATTATCATCACGCGACCGGATGGTGTGGAGAGATCTGTGCCTATTCACATCGCGAAGGAGCCGCGCACAAACCATAGACCTCTGGAGACGCACTACAAACGGGTTTCCTCCGCAGTTAACGGAGATAATCATCACCACTCTGATTCCGTCTTGGACTTAGATCCCAGAAGAGGCCTTTTTGAGGATGACAACGATGAGATAAGTGATAAAAAGTCAATTCTCTACGATAGGTTTTTTGATCATGACAGTTACAGAGTTTGTGAGAGAAGACGCGAGCCATGTTTATTAAGTGATGCCACACCCTCCAGAACTTTTGAAACCGCACAAAGACCCGCATATGATTCATCTGAGGCTCTTAAAGACCCCAAAAGGCAGGAAAGCATCGAAGATGACAATCCGGTCTTTGAGCTGCGCATCCTTCAGGAGCCCACAGTGACACCCAACAAAAGTGACGTTGACAACAAGGTTACCCGTTACTTGGCCGAAGTGGAGAAACAAAACAAATACCTCCACGACAGGCAGAAATACCGCTTTCATATCATCCCAGATGGGAACTGCCTGTACCGGGCCATTTCCAAGGCGGCTTATGGGGACCAGTCAAGACACAAGGAGCTGAGAGAGCAAACCATGCACCACATCGCCGACCACCTGGAGGAGTTCAACCCCATCATCGAAGGAGACGTCGGGGAGTTTCTGATCAATGCGGCCCAGGACGGTGCATGGGCCGGCTATCCAGAGCTGTTGGCCATGAGTCAGATGCTGAATGTGAATATCTACTTGACCACTGGGGGTAGTGTGGAAAGCCCGACGGTATCAACCATGGTGCACTACCTGGGCGAAGATGACTTGTCTAAACCGGCCATATGGTTGAGCTGGCTTAGTAACGGTCATTATGATGTGCTGCTGGACAGTTGTCAGCCCAACCCGGAGTATGACGACTGGTGCCGTCACACACAAGTGCAGCGCAAGAGGGACGAGGAGTTGGCCAAGTCCATGGCGGCGTCCCTTTCCAAAATGTACATTGAGCAGAACGGTCTGCACTGAAACTCAATCAGAGAATGTACTTGGGGATACTGTAACTCATTCTGATGTTTCCAAACGGATTGCACTTTGATTCTTCGCGTGATTAAATGTTGCCTTAATTTATTACATTTCTATCTTTGTGTCTTCATTTTTTCCATAAATGTGTTGAAGTGCAGTGCACAAGATGATTTGTGGTGCGAAATGTAAAATAAGGACTTTTTGGGTCTGAGTGAATGTTTCTTAGCCTTGATTGCATGTTTGTCTACAGAATTTTAAGTCTTGTATATATATTTTTCTGTTTACTGTTTTGTAATTTATGCAGAACTTTTCATCCACCTGAATGGAATATGTCGCACTTATACAAACATTTCCAGCAGTTCTTGTCAATGTTTATGTGTGTATATATTTATTCCCCTGTAGTCCATTACCTGCACTGCTGTGTTATACACTAAACTGTATATGATTCTCTCATGTTAAAGTGCCTGAAATCTATTTTACAAATATGTATTTTTGAATAAATTCTTTTGAAACAATTTCAAAACTTGTTTATTTATATTACACACACCCCACCCCCCAAAAAATCTCCAAATTCTGTCATAATTTAGTTACCCTCATATTATTCAAACATGACATTACTTCTGTGGAAGACAAAAATATATATCCCAATACATGTTTTTTTAAATGGGGGCCACAGTGATGTGTTTGGGGGTCCAGGAAAATTGTTTAGATAAAAACAGTGTAAAGAAATGTAAAAATAAATAAGTTAAAAAATAAAATATATAAAAATAAATAATAAAAATATTAAAGTAAAAAAAAAAAAGATTAAAATACAACTTAGATAAAAAAAACAAATATTGGATACAAATAAAAATGGTATATTAAGAAATAAAAAATAATCAAATAAAATGAATTATAAAAGTTAAAATAATACACAGTGCAATACATTTATAATATTTTTTCACAGTGTAAATTGGGCCTTTAAACATAAAACATTTATAGATGCCTTTTGAATTTTAGGATGGGGTCCCTTGCATGAGAATGATCACATATCTAAAAGATTGAAAACCACTGTCCAAATACATACTGAAAAATCTATATTTTTAGCAACAAGGAAAAGGTTGGACACACAAGCTTTTAACATGTAAAAGTCTAAAGGAAATGTTCTTTGTTCCCAGAACATGGCTTTACATAAAACGTTGACCTTTAAAGACACAGCACCCAGATTGTGAAATAAAATGATATAAATGTGAAATGAGAGTAGCGTGATCTTATGTCAGTCTTGTGAGCCTCTGTTCTCATATACTACTCTGAAGACTGACCTCAGTGTGCTTATCTCTATTTAAAGTGGCTCCTCTAAGGGGTAGATTGGGGTCTTCAATGTTCTTTTCTTGAATAGACGGATCACTCTTTACTGCTGTAGACCTATGGAACAGCACAATCTAATATTACAAACAGATAAAGCTTAGCTCATAATGACAAAAACAGAGAGGCACTATTATAAAATAACCAAGTTCAATGATGTGGCTTAGACATCTTAAAATAGCCAGTAATTCCAAATAGTCCTGCAAAGTGCAATATCCCACCACCCCTCATTTATTTATTTCTCTCTCTACGTCGTTTCAGGAGGTTTATTAAGGAGATGACCTATGCATCTGGAAATAATAAACTTATTTTCTAACAATATACAATTCTACCCCCTTTTTAATGAATGATTTGATGATAATAGGCAGCTTTATATATTGATTCAAAGGGGCAAACTATTATTTTTATATTTTATTTCAGTCAGCGTTTGTTATATTTTAAGATATTTTTTTATGCTTTTAGTTTTAGTTATAACCCTGGTTCTACACAAGACTGTTGAGCCGATTCATATAGCCTATAAAAAAACAAACAAATAGGCCTAAATAAAAGGAGCGCACTTATAAGGTTCGATTACAACTTTTACCCTTTACATGAAATAATCACATCCTCCCCGTCCTTTCGAATTGGCCATTTGGGATTCGAAATGAGCTCTTTCTGTCAAGAGATGTTGTGGTAGTTCCCGTGTTAGCCACTAGATGACAGTATAAGTCCGAACGCTAAGCGATGTATGATAAAATGCAATGCCTCAGAAATCATGCAGCTTTTTATGCAGACCATAGTGCATCTTTTGGATCATGCGACAGGACACACGAATAAACCTCGAGGCTATGACACATGACTGTGTATGTTTGAGATGGCGCGTGTTTTCATGATAGTTTGAAGTTGTCAATCAGCCCAACTAATCAAACCACTGACTCATTTTATGTCAATTAGGGCTCTAATAAAGCTTAACGAACTAAACGAATGGTCAATTTGTGCATTCTGCATCCATATTGGACAAGGTCAAGCACTATGGCATTTTGTCTATTAAACTTCCATGGTTATTTCTTTCATAATATAATATTATCATATAGCCTATTGATTATGTTGATGAAGACACATTGTTTTAAATATCCAAAGTAGGAAAATATGCATAAAAATAAGATTTCACAGCAAAATATCTCTAACTGAACAATCTGCTTTAAATTGGAATGACGTAATTCTGCAGTCATGTGGACTTTAAGTTCCTTATTTATTTATTTATTTATTTACTTTTTGAGGTGAAAACTCCCTCGCTTTCTCTCTCACCCTCCCTCGGAGTCTCTCCTCTCTCATGAAGGAGTTTGTGTCCTTTGGTCATACATCCATAGCGCATATACAGACTCAGACAGACGGAAGCGGGAAATAAGCGAAAGTTTTGCGGATATTTGGCCAGGGACGAGCAGTCTGGAGAGGTGCAGAAGATGTCCGGACACCGGGTTCAGTTCGCGGATCTTCCTTCTACCGGCGAGCGCAAAGGAAGCCCGAAAATTAGCAGTAAGATTTCGGAGTTTCTGTTTCCTCCGGCTACAAAACCGAGTGTGCAGCCTTCTTAGTATTTTTGGGCATCGTACGCCGGGCTCACCTTCAAATACTAATATATGCCCAAAAAGGCAGTCTAGGTATAGGCAGCTACACTCTGGTTTTGACGCACAGCCTCGGAGTTTGAAGTTGGAGAAGAGTTGGTTAAGCTGTGTCACTTTTTATTTAAGGTTAGCCTCGAGGCAAACTGTAGAATGCTGCTATGGAATGAAAAATATTATGGACAATACAATTCTGAATTATTTTAAAAAGAGGTCAAGTGGCACATTTTGCCCTATGCATGTCAAGGTGAAACCCTGAGGAATATGTTGGCTAAATGATGTACAATCAAATATAAACATATTTTGCATATTCATTCATTCATACAGGATAACCATTAATTTTCAGAATATGTAAATGTAGTGACAATTTTAAAGACTTTGTATTTGAACTTCCTGTATTTGGAGGCAAAGTTCACTAGTACTACCCCACAGCTAAAAGTTTCAGGGGAAACGCCTTATTATTATATTTAAAAAAACGGAAAAAAAAAGAAAAAAAACATGATTTATGCTATTTACTTTTTAGTTATAGTTTACTTAAAGGACAATTCCGGTGAAAAATGAACCTGGGGTAGGGCCTAATTAACACATGGTTACCGAGTTGATCGTTCTCTGGGAGGCATTTTCATGATAATCGAATGTAAAGAGTTTTATCTTTAAAAAACAGATTAGCTTATAACGCTAGTATATGGGGCATAGAATAAGTAAAAGTAAATCGCTAGTTAATACCACTAACAAGGTTCAAAATAGCCTCACACTAACACGGTAGCATAATGAGGGTCCCACATGCAAACCGAAGCATTGAGAACTTTGTAAGTGTACATACAGTTTCATAAGAAGATACTTTATAAAGACAGTACATTACGCGTATACAGGCAGGAGCCATCTTGGAAAACAGTCTTGACTGTACTCTGTACTTACAAAGTTCTCAATGCTTCGGTTTGCATGTAGGGACCCTCATTATGCTACCGTGTTAGTGTGAGGCTATTTTAAGCCTTGTTAGTGGTATTAACTTGCGATTTACCTTTACTTATTCTATGCCCCATATATAGCGTTATAAGCTAATCTGTTTTTAGAGATAAAACTCTTTACATTCGATTATCATGAAAACGCATCCCAGAGAACGATCGACTTGGGTTAATTACCCCAGGTTCATTTTTCACCGGAATTGTCCTTTAAGGGGGCAACACAACTTGCCCACTGACACATCTTACCCCACTCTTCCCTACTGATTTTGATCTTTGCTGATATAGCCTACGCTTCCACTGAAAGCTGTGGCTTTCTGCTGAATGAAGCTTATCAGAAAACTTGAACAAAAACAGCTGTTTCGTATCTCATCATGGTTTCATAACCTTTAAAACCCTGAGTGAACATTTGAGTTATTCTTGCTTGTGTTGCTACATTTTCTGCGGTTAATTTCTGCTCCAATGCAAGACATTTGACATTATAGCTGGGAGAAAACAACCTTGCCATGTATGCATAAAAATGCTATTCTTGGTCAAATGTCATGACTAAAGTATACTAGTCAAACAAATGGGATTCCTTTCATAACTTGGAACCAATCCTAAAGGATCCTCAAATAATCAACTTAAACTTAAGTTTACCCAATTTACTTGATTAATTTCATGGAACTTAATTTCATCCATTTGGAACATAATTTAGTTTTTAGCTGATCCTGTTTGATCCTATTAAATTGGTTCTAAATTATGATAGAGATTCCATTAGCAATTTTTAAGGATGAGTACATTCCTTTAGGAATCCTCTTAAAGAGAAACATGCATTTTAGGTTACTGGATATTGATTTAGTCATTGTATTTATGATCTTGTGTGCAAAAATGTCAGGAATTGAGCGCATTGCATTAACTCAAACTATCCACTAGTGACCTGGAAAAACTCTTTCACTGTGCTGTGTCTGTTATTTGCTTCATGGCTATTTTAATCAGAACACGTGAAATGACTTTGAATGGCTTTGGTGAGTCCTTTACTGTACAATTGAGTGCCTTCTGGACTATCAGAAGTGAGGACAGAAGAGTGATATAAGAAAAGAGCAATATAACAGCCAGAGAGCTGTAATATTAAAAAGTTCTTGCTCATTCTCTCGCTTTCACTTTCTCTCTGGGTGCAAACCAGAGAAAAAAATCTCCCCACCACCCAGCTGAGAAGTAGCAGACTATTCAAGATTACTGAAGGTCTGCAAGCTCCACTTGGTGAAATCCAGAGTGTCGTAAGGTTTCACTGTTGGATCCCTTCCACTGATACACAATCTTAAAGACAGGAATTGTTTCTCAGGGCTGCAGTGCCACTGAAGTGAATGAAGTGGGTAATTGATTATCGTCCTTTTAGACACTGAAGTAGCCTTTAGATTTAAGTTGTGTCTTAAACACTGTCCATCTCGTATGAAAATTAAAATGTTATTATTGTTATAAATGGAATACTAATGTTGCTAATTGCTAATGTTGCTTAAAATAATTAGGCAAGTTCAAGGGAAAGTTATGATGTTGCCGCTAGCTTTAGCATGGTTGCTAACCACTTAATGACCTTCCTTCATTCCAATGATTATTCCAACAAAAAAACACACAATGTGTGGTGACACTAAACTTCTAACTCAAACCATGTTTCCGTATTCGCCATGTCCACTACTTGACATATTTTGGACCTCATAACCCCTTTCCTTATTTTATTTATTTTTTCCTTTATTTTGACCTTGCAAAATTTTTTTAATCAAAATATCATAACTCAATCTTGTGGTGAAACAGATTTCTCCAGTCTTTTAGTCCCTTTCTTACAATCAACCTCAAGCTTGCATTCAGATCTGCTTCCATCCAGTCAACAACCAGTGGATAAAACCATGTTATCTGCCCTAGATTTTTTATTTTTCAATAATCCGTATCACTTGGATATACGTCACAATACAGAAGAAAAAAATCTGTTGCTACTGAAAAAAATCTGTTGCACAATTTAGTTAAACAAGTACATCATCTAAGTACTTGTAGTGTGCATTTGTCTTGTATGCAAAATGGGACAAACCTTTACTCTTATATAACCTTTTTGTACTCAAACTGCAAAAATAACTATCTGAGCCTTCTAGAAGTACCATGTCTGGTTCAGTGGTAAAGCCAAGGCATATAACTTTGAGGTGCAGTTATGTATTAGAAAACTTTGATATGAAGTTTTACAGCATTGTGTCTTACTTCAGGTTTCTACTTGTCATGGCTGGATATGCAGACTCAGAGAGCATTGCTTAATCTGGAAAATTTTGAAGATTTAGCTGTATGAAAAATGGGCTGGGATGTCTAACAAAGTAACTGTCCTTGGTATCACTCCTTTTATCACTCTATACCCTTGCTTCTTTTAGTCCTCACCTCCACTCAATCGCAACAGCTCGGATTACCTGATCCACTCACTCAACTGTAGTAAACACTACACAATAGCAAGTGTAAATATTGGTTTAATTTAGCCATATGTGTTTGAACCAGAAACTAATTCAGAAGTGTTGTCAAAAGTTCCGACTTCAGTACCAGTACCAGTTGGTACTGAAATTTAAAAAATGTGACGATACCAGGATTTCCCTCTAGCATTTTGAGCGCAGTTGAACAAATTCTTAAACACCTCTGATTCGCCATTGCGTTCACGCGCTCAACATATATGTCTCTGATTGGCCATTGTGTTCACGCGCTTAACATAGTATATGTCTGTGATTTGTTGATCATACGCTGATATGATCAATGCTGGTATCGTAACATTTTTGGACTTGGTACCGAAGTACTTTTGACAACACTATTCAGAATCGGAAGAGCAAATTAAACAGGCAGGTCCCGGTTCTACGGGGGTGCTATAGGGTGTTACGCCCCCTCAAACGAAAGCAGGAGGACACTCAATTGATACTGTAATAATATCATATTGACAAAACAGATTTGGTAAACACTGACACTCCAGTGTTTGCGTTCTGGAGAATGTCAAATGTTTATATTTACTACGTGTTTTTGCAGCGGTGAGCGATGTAGCCAATCACAGACATGCATTTTTTATGCTGTCTTTGGTACACTGCAGTTTTAAGGAGAAAATACGCCTAATTGTCTTAAAGTATATTAAAAACACCACACAGACATAACCTTGATTTTCACCACAGGGGGTCTTTAAAGGGTAACTAAACCCTAAAACAACTTTTGTTTAGTTAATGGTCTGTAAGATTCAAGTAATTCAAGATTCAAGTGATTCAAGTGATTTTTTTTACATTTGGGTATAAAGTGTTTTAATTCTACAATATATGTTGTAAAAACAGTGCTGCCCTCTTCAGGTTGAACGGTGGCTGCTGCAGTTGAATTTTCCTATTGGAAGTTGTGGTGCCCTGTGACATAAGCAGTGCTGTCTTGAAATGCGAGGCCCCTCCTGCGCAATATAGCATATGATTTCCGAAAATAGTAGCCTATCTCAACTAGTGATATCAGCACAAGAACTGTTGAGGAATATGCAACATAATTTTTTGACAATTGTTTTTGTCATAATGTTATAATAACTGACAGACACTATCATTTCAGCCCCTCTGTGCATGTCCTCGCACAGAGCGATGCTGAAGCTCAGCTTCGCGGCTGAGACACGAATGTTTCAAATGTTTAAAAGGTATTACATTGAAATCTGTTGAATAGAGTGTAAATTTAGTTCGTGGGTAGATTAAATAATGATAAGCGGATAATCACCTGGCTCAAAACAAATACAGCACAATTACGCAATACCGTCGTTGCGTGCGGGTGCGCCTGCAGTTATAAACACGATTATTACTAATTGGCATATTTCAATGCCAATTCTTATATGTTCATTCATATAGCCTACTCAAAACAGATGGGGCAACCTAACGCAGACAAGTTAGCTCACCGTTTTTAGGTGATATGCCATGTTTGTATTCGAGCTGTGATATGCAAACTGTTGCTTGCAAACTTTGCATTCGACTTTTTTTCCGTTATCTATTTTCGTAAAATGCTGCCACACTGTCGATGTCTTTGACATGGTAAAGGAGGACTGACAGTAAATTAAACGCATATTCATTAAACCTCCATACCAATGCCTTCTAGTACTTTCTTCAATCTGTCTCCAGTGGCTTGGGCTAATCCAAAAAAGTGAAAACAAGCGGGGTGTTCTGAAGACAGGCTGTTAGCTGTGAAACAGGGGTGCTCTGAAAACACCCCCATTAGCAATTAGTACTTTCCACCTAATGAAATTAACACGTCAAAAATCAGAATTTTGGTTGATCCAGAACGTATCGACCAATAAATCAACTAATCGACTGGGAGATTACAGCCCGTGAAAAACCCGCTTAATTTGTTGGGGGGAGAAAAAAAAAAAAAGCAGGATTGCGAGGCCCCCTGGTGGCGCGAGGCCCTGTGCGGTTGCACAGTTCGCACAGCCCTTGCGACGGCTCTGGACATAAGAGGGTCCCAGCTAACTACGCCTTTGCCTACAGAGAGACGCCCCCCTCCGCTGGGCTCTGCCCACTTTTCCAGCATTTTTCAAATATTGCCAGTGGGTGGAGTCAGGCTCTGGCAAGGGGTTTAGTTACATGGAGTCTGGTTAAAGAAAACGCATTCTTCATAAAATAAGCTAGAAAAGCACTATTAATAAGAAATCAGAAACAGTTGACGTCAATCAACTCATCAAAGAGAGTCCAACGTGCTTTTGACTTATCCAAATGGCTTCTAAATCTATTTTAAGGTGGTGGTTTGTGATTGGCTGATTGGTCGTGACAGATACGCCAAAGGGTTTGAGGATCCTGTTCATGTAAATCTCTAATTGGATGCAGATGTCACGCATGGCCATATGATGCTCTCCTCAGCGAGGCTTTGAAGTGACTCTGGACTCGAAATACTTGAGGACTGGGTTTAATTTTCTGGCTCATCAGTTAAACCCAATACACAGAGAGAGAGAGAGTGAGAGAGAGGCCCTAGAGGAATGCATGTCTGCATTTGTATGTGTGTGAAAGGGAGTATTGCAAGCTCAGGTACAGACACACATCTGAGAGCTTTCTGTCCCTCCATAGACAGCCTATACAACTGACACTTTGGGTGCTTCAAAAAGTTCATAAAGAGATCGTAAAACTAATCCATATGAATTGAGTGGTTTAGTCCTACATTTTCTGAAGAGAATCGATTGCTTTATATGATGAAGAGATTTGTTTTAGGCTTTTATTCACATATAAACATTGATCAGCAAACATAAACAGAAGCTATATATATATATATAATAATTACAATAATTACAATAATATATACAGTCAATGGATGGATGTATGGATGTATATATATATATAAATAGATAGATAGATAGATAGATAGATAGATAGATAGATAGATAGATATGTAGAAGACAGCAATATGAGCTATGAGCACAACATCTGAGCAATATAATTTCATCTAAGTTGGATTTCTAGTTGGATTAGTGTAGGCATGACAGCAACTTAGAGAGTCCCAGACTTATACACAACTGTTGACCTGAATCTCCAGGGTCATGCTGTGGGATGCCACCCATATTTAGATGCTGATAAAGCTACAGTTACTGGACGGTATCGGGTTTCTCCAAACGGAAGTAGGGAGAGAACTCCAAACCAGTCTAAACACCCCCTCCTTCCATCCCTTCCCGTCCTCCTTCTCTCTTTCACTGCCTCTTTTCGAGGACAGCTAATATATCACATAGAGTTCACCATGAAACTTAAGAAGGCGTTCAAATCTCCAGCGATCACAGAGTAAATGATGTCGACAGCAGATTACCTCATTCTTTTTAACAAGTCTCCCCACTTTAGTTTTGCCCACACTGGGAACTTTGCACAAGTTGCTATATTGCAGATAGCAACCTAAAATGTATGACACTTTTCCTTGTCCCGTATGGGATTTTCAACTGGTGGTTCATGAAAGTATTGCAGAAGGTCCATGAACTGATATGCAAAATATATAGTAATTTTTCAAATAATATTTTGCATATTTCAAAATGCATTTCTAAATATACTTCAGTTTTAATATACTTATTATTTAATTAATTAAAAGAAACAACCTCATGTTCTCATCTTTGGTGAATTCAGCTACAATAAAGCTAAAATAAAATAAATAAATTGAAATTATTTGAAGTAAATGGATAAAAATCTGAGACTAGATGAAACATAACTGGGCCAATGACATTTGTGTGTCGAATGTGGACATGCAGTGGGCTTAAACAGCTCACACTTTTACAGCAGATTTAGTTCCCAAACAACTTACAGTCGTGACCTAAATATGATTTTAATTTACAATAATAAATCCGAAAATACGGCATTAGTAACTTACTAGCCAAAGTGGCTATAGGAGTGAATGCGTTACACACCACTGCTGAAATCCACCTGCATTTGGCACGTTGTCGGGTGTTAATATCAAGCCCTGCATGAGTGCACTCAGAAGATCTCCCGTTCTTGGCTCATTTTAAGTCATACTTGTGAATTCAGTGAATTGTTGACTGGAGACTCGATCATTTGAATCAGTGAGTTGTTGACTCGAGAACGAATGCAGTCAGGTCGGTCCAAATCACGAAGAAATCGTTCAGTACGATTTGCAAACCGATTTGACAGGGTAATTGAAAAGAATCAGCTTGTTCACAAATCGGACTCCGCTATTGTGACTCTTAGCAAGTGATGATTTAAGTTCAAAATAATGAGGAAATACATGTTTCTATACTTGAAAAATTTACTTAAGTAAAGGGATGAAGTAAAAAATACTTTGTTTCTCTGTCCACCATTGACATTTTGGTATAAGCAGATCCCTGGAGTTGCCTGACAAACTGGTGCAGTTTATTGGGTTGGAAAGGACTGACAGCCCTACATTAAGAAAAAGTGAAAGATTTTGTTACTTTATATCACTTGACATTCACCTTCTGAAAACAAATAAACAATGACTGATGAAGACTTTGATTGGCAAAGAGAGTAGAACAGGGCCAAAAAATAAAACAAATGTAATGTTTGTTTGTATAGCCAGTGTGTTAGAGGTGATAAACCAGTCTGAGAGTGGTGTCTGATTGTCTCTACAGTGTGGGATAATGCCGTGTTAGAAACACTTTCTCAGCATGGGCACCAACATTATCCACTTATTCATGGAGATAAGCCTCCAGTGAGTGCGTGTGGAGGACACTATGTTCTCTTTGAGAATCCAGACACTTGTTATGTCAATATCACCACCTAGCAGGGGATAAACCAGCCCACAGACCAAATCTAACCTTTCACCTTTCACACATGACCTCCGACTGTCACAAGAAACCGGATCACCAAAATACCAACTCCAAAAATCCTTACTGTTATTCATATTTGTCAGGCTTTCTTGCTGCTTGTTTTCCATGAATGTTTGTTCCTAGCAGTTTTTTTTTCAGCCCTCTTGGCCTAGTGGCAATATTTCATTAAGTGTGTTTTTTCTTTGATAAGTTGCTGAGATTGTCCCTCTATATCATTTTGGTGTTAATGAGGTGGAGGGAATGGGAGGACAGATGTGAGGAGCTGGGTAATTGGGAAGATATAGAAAAAGAGTGGAGAAGGGGGAGAGGAAAATGGAAGAAAAGTTTAGAACATCTAAAGGTATATAGTTACCCAAAAATGAACTTTTTACTCATTTTAAAATGTACTCATCTCTGTATGACATTCTTTCAATAGTAAAGTTTAATAGTTATAAAAGTTATAGATTCACGAATCAAGCCCAATGATGATGAGGAAGGCAGATTAAATGGTTCAAAATAACAACACGGTTTATTTAACAAGAGCAAACAATACGAGACAGAGTGCAAGGCACAAACATTACTGGACAACCAACAGATACCCAAGAGGAATTTAAATACACAAGATAATGATGTCAATTATGAACAGCTGTGATGGTAACTGATAAGTGCCGGGAAACTAGAACAAAGGAAAAAGGAAACCGAAGAGAAACAAATTAAAAGTTCATGAAAATCAAACTAAACAGAGAACAACCATGACATATTTTAATAGTTAAACAGCTAATAGTTTTTTAGTTAAAGTAGTTGTAGTTAACAAAAACTGTTTTACAATTGAACATAGCTGTGACGTCGGGTCAGGAATGACACGAAGAGTGAATCCAATCGCAAGCACTTTAATAAAACAAACAGGAAATCCAGGGAACTCAGAACAGGACAGAGATAGCTACAGGAAACATTAAACATGAAACAACAACCGACAGCCAACAACTGAAACACAGGGGTTTAAATACACAGACAAACAAGCTAAACAAGATAACAAGGGGGGCGTGGTTAATAAGAAACACCTGGGGAGACTAATAAACATAGACGAGGAACACCTGTGGACACTGAGCAACAACATAACAAAAGACAAGACACATGGCAGGATCACATGACAAACAGGGAATCAAGTGATATACAAGACACAACAAAAACCCACACGTAACATAGTGGGCGGCTCCCAACGCCCCTAGTGTAACAAGATTATGATTATTCATCTCGTCCGTAGACACTGGTTTGGAGGCGGCCATCTCGTCTGTAAGTAAAGTAAGTAAGTAAAGTTTATTTCTAAAGCGCTTTTCACAGATAAAATCACAAAGTGCTGTACACGAGAAAGGTAAAAACAAAACCTTATATAAACAATATAAAAATATATATACAGTACATATGAAGAGTTCAGATGCAAAAGCCTCTAAGTGCCATCTGAAAATTTCTTCTAGAATGATCATTTTTATCAAGCTTGTTAATTTAAGTTCAATAATTTCACTTAAATGACAATTAATAGGTAATGTTCATAGCCATTTAAGTGAAATTACTGAACTTAAATATACGAGCTTGATAAAAATGATCATTCTAGAAGAAAATTTCAGATGGCACTTAGAGGCTTTTGCATCTGAACTCTTCATATGTAAAATCAAAGTGACACTAGTTAAAACCCATCAACCAAAAGCTTTCTTAAATAAACAAGTCTTCAGATCTTTTTTAAAAGAGTCAACAGAGTCAGCCAGACGCAGAGACAGGGGCAGGGCGTTCCACAGTCTGGGGGCAACAGACTGAAAAGACAGGTCCCCTCGGGTCTTATAACGAGTCTTGGGGACCATAAGAAGGTTCTGGCCAGAGGACCGAAGAGTGCGGCTAGAGGAGTGCGGACTCAAAAGGTCCTTGATGTACTGGCTCGTAGACACTGGCTCGGAGGAAGTGACGTGAACAGTCTCTGGATCGGCCATCTTGTCCGTAGACACTGGCTTGGAGGAAGTGACGTGAACAGTCTCTGGATCGGCCATCTTGTCCGTAGACACTGGCTCGGAGGAAGTGACGTGAACAGTCTCTGGATCGGCCATCCTGTCCGTAGACACTGGCTTGGAGGAAGTGACATGAACAGTCTGTGGATCGGCAGAAGTGACGTGAACAGTCTCTGGATCGGCCATCTTGTCCGTAGACACTGGCTTGGAGGAAGTGACGTGAACAGTCTCTGGATCGGCAGGGCTGACGTGGAGCTCAGGCTCGGCAGGGCTGACATGAAGCATCTCTGGCTCGGCAGGGCTGACGTGAAGCGTCTCTGGCTCGGCAAGGCTGACGTGGAGCTCAGGCTCGGCAGGGCTGACGTGGAGCTCAGGCTCGGCAGGGCTGACGTGGAGCTCAGGCTCGGCAGGGCTGACGTGGAGCCTTAGGCCAAACATGGTACTGGCTTTTGGCGCATGCTCTGCTGCGACAAAACAGTTTCCGCACGCTGTCTGAGCTCACGGCTTGTCTAAATCCTGTCTAAAGTTCGTCCTGTCTCGTCTTGTGTTCCCGATCTGTCAACTATGGCAGAAATCTTTAAATTATTGATTGTGCTGGTGGTTACAAGACAATTGCTTATCTGTGATGGTCTCACAGTGCAACAGGTGAGAGATGGAGGGCTACTCACCTATAGCCGAGAAGATCTGCTATTATTACGGGACTCTCCGTTAAGTATCATCAAGCCCGTGGCGGCCGTACCCCCGGAGCTTCGACCCAGGAAAAGGGGCAAACGGGGAGGAATCCGAAGCAGGATAAGACGCCCCTTCAAACCACCTCTTCCCTCCATCATCCTGGCAAATGTCTGGTCCCTCCGCAATAAAATGGACATGCTACATGCCCGATGCCGTCTGGAAAGGGCCTTTAGAGACATCTGCATCATCGCCCTGACCGAAACCTGGCTGGACGGGGCGATCTCTGATAACGAGGTAGCCCTGGATAGCTTCACCATCATCAGGTCGGACAGAACGGCTCAATCAGGTAAGACGCGAGGGGGAGGCGTCTGTTTTTATATCAACGACAGATGGTGTACTAATATCAAAATCCACCAAAAGATATGTACACCAAATCTGGAGATGCTGACTGTATCACTGCGCCCCCACTATCTCCCCCGTGAATTCCCCACTGTTGTGTCCAGCTGTGTTTATATCCCCCCAAACATTAACATCAATACAGCATCTGAGGTGGTGGCTGAAGAGGCTAACTCGATGCTTGCTAATTACCCGGGGACTCCGGTGCTTATTATGGGGGATTATAACAGTTGCAGACTAGACACTGTCTTGCCATTATTCCACCAATATGTTGACACCCCCACCAGAAGGGATAACATTTTGGATTTATGCTATGGTAACATTACCGATGCGTACCGCTCACGCTCTTACCCTCCACTCGGACTTGCGGATCATAATATGATCTGTTTACTTCCGGTATACAAACAGAAACTCAAAACACACAAGCCAGAGACATACAGCGCCCCTAAATGGACGGAGGACGCCATTGCGCAACTGCAAGGCTCCCTGGCATGCACTGACTGGGACATTTTTGATCGGGAATTAGATGATAGGGTCTCCATCATCTCAGACTACATCAATTTCTGTATCCAGACCACCGTAAAAGTTAAGAAAATAAAAAAATACCCTAACTCTAAACCATGGATTACACATCAGTTAAGAAAAAGCCTGAAGGAAAAACACAGAGCCTTCAAGCTCAATGACTGGACAGCACTTTATATAGCAAACAGAGCAGTGAAAAATGAGGTACTTAAAGCCAAACAACTATATAAGAATAAACTGGAACAAAAATGCAGCTCCATGAACACCAGACAAGCCTTTCAGATGACCAAAACACTGATAGGAAATGCACCTAGTGTCATGGTGGAATATATCACAGGAAGCAATAGCGAGTGAAGACACTTTAATTAAACACAGTCCAATGCAGTAAGCCAGATGGTAACGGTAACGCAGGGACTTCGACGGCCAACCAGGTGAAGTGAAGACAGACGGTGAGACAGGTCCAGAGACGAAACGAAGAACAGAAACTCCAAGCACGGAAGAACTCCAGGAAACACGAAACGATCAGGAACAAGGGAACCAGACAGGGAAACACCAAACAACGATCTGACAAGGATGAGAAAACAGCGGTGAGTATAAATAGTGGGGTGACGATCAACAGCAGCTGGTGATGTGATGATGAACAGCTGGAGTAGATCAGGTAATGCCATACAGACACGCCCCTCACACACGTGCATTCAAACAACAACATAAAGACGAGACTGGAAGGAAACAGAGAACTGTCTACCGTGACAGTACCCCTCCTCCTAAGAACGCCTCCTGGCGTTCCCAGACTCCCTTACCTGTCGATTGTAATCATCGATAAGAGAGTGATCCAGAATGTCTCTAGCAGGAACCCAACTTCTCTCCTCCGGACCGTAACCCTCCCAGTCCACCAAGTACTGGAATCCGCGTCCCCTCCGTCTGGAGTCCAGAATGCGATTGACCGAATAGGATGGTTCCCCATCTACGAGTCGCGGCGGTGGGGCAACCGGGACTGGCGGATTAATGCGAGCAAAAAACACGGGCTTGATTTTGGAAACATGGAACACGGGATGAATTCTCCTGTACGCCAGAGGGAGTTTGAGGCGGACTGCCACCGGACTAATGATCTTGGTAACAACAAACGGGCCAATAAATTTGGGAGCAAGCTTATTCGAGACGGATCGGAGAGGAATGTTCTTGGTTGAAAGCCACACTTTGGAACCGACGACGTATACGGGAGGCCTCCGCCGGTGGCGATCGGCTTTGGCCTTGGTGCGAGCTCCCACTTGGAGTAGAGTCTCACGGGCTCTAGTCCAAGTGCGATGACACCTCTGGATGAAGGCGTGGGCAGAGGGGACCGCGACTTCGGATTCCAGACTAGGAAAAATTGGTGGCTGGTAACCTACACTACACTCAAATGGAGAAAGGCCCGTAGATGACACTGGTAACGTATTGTGGGCGTACTCCACCATTGACAATTGCTGACTCCATGAGGAAGGGTTCTTGGAAACCAAACACCGCAACGTTCTTTCCAGATCTTGGTTGGCTCTCTCAGTTTGGCCATTGCTCTGGGGGTGAAACCCTGAGGACAGACTAACAGTCGCCCCCAGTAACTTACAAAATTCTCGCCAAAATTTGGACACAAATTGGGGACCCCTGTCGGAAACCACGTCTATCGGGAGGCCATGTAACCGAAAGACGTGATCAACGATCGTTGCCGCTGTCTCCTTAGCTGAGGGTAATTTGGGTAAGGGAATGAAATGTGCTGCCTTCGAGAATCGGTCCACCACAGTTAAAACCACTGTGTTACCCTGAGAGGGTGGGAGGGCGGTAATGAAATCTAGCGCGATATGGGACCAGGGTCTCGAAGGCACCGGCAGCGGCTGAAGTAACCCATCAGGAGGTCGATTGGAAGACTTACCAGTGGCACAAACAGAGCAAGCCAAAACAAAGTTGTGAATGTCGCGAGCCATATGTGGCCACCAAAACCGTTGCTTGACTGAAAAACCAGTTCGATTAACTCCTGGATGACAAGCTACGTTGGAACTGTGACCCCACTGGATAACGTCAGACCGTAATCCCTCCGGCACAAACAAACGATTCGGTGGGCAACCGGGCGGAGGCGTTACCCCTTCTAAGGCTCTCTTGACCTTCGCTTCGATCTCCCATGTGAGTGTTGAAACAAATATGGTTTCGGGTAAAATACACTCGGGAGTAGACGGGCGTTCGGAAAAATCAAATATGCGAGATAATGAGTCCGGTTTGATGTTCTTGGAACCCGGACGGTAAGAGAGGGTAAAATCAAAACGACCGAAAAACAATGCCCACCGAGCCTGCCTGGAGTTCAATCTTTTGGCAGTTCTGATGTATTCGAGATTCTTATGATCAGTCCAGACGATAAAAGGTACCCCCGACCCTTCTAACCAGTGGCCCCACTCCTCCAACGCCAACTTGACTGCCAACAACTCTCTGTTACCAATGTCGTAATTGCTTTCGGCTGGGGATAATCGATGTGAAAAAAACGCGCAAGGATGCAACTTGTCGTCCACAGGTGAACGCTGGGATAACACTGCTCCTACTCCCACCTCCGACGCGTCGACCTCCACCACGAACTGACGTGATGGATCAGGGGTTATCAGAATTGGAGCTGAAACAAAGCGGCTCTTCAGTTTAGTGAACACAGCCTCGGCAGAGTTCGACCACCTGAACGCAGTTCGGGGGGAGGTCAAGGCAGTCAGAGGCACGACTAGCTGGCTGAAATTGCGAATGAAACGCCGGTAAAAATTGGCGAACCCCAGAAACCTCAACAGGGCCTTGCGTGAATCTGGACTTGGCCAATCAACCACAGCCTTGATCTTCTCAGGGTCCATCCGCATTCCCTCGGACGACACGATGTACCCTAGAAAAGGAACAGACTGTGCATGAAAATCGCATTTCTCCGCCTTGACAAAAAGCCCATTCTCCAGCAACCTCTGAAGCACTCGTCGGACGTGTTGCACATGCTCCTGGAGAGATGAAGAAAAAATCAATATGTCATCCAGGTAGACATATATGAACTGGTCGATCATATCTCGCAACACGTCATTGACCAGTGCCTGGAAAACTGCTGGGGAGTTGGACAGCCCGAATGGCATAACCAAATATTCAAAGTGCCCCCTGGGGGTGTTAAAAGCAGTCTTCCATTCATCCCCCTCCCTAATGCGAACCAAATGATAAGCGTTACGTAAATCCAATTTTGTGAAGATAGATGCTCCCTGTAACCTCTCGAAGGCTGAAGACATCAACGGCAAAGGGTAAGTGTTCTTTACCGTGATGTTATTCAACCCTCGGTAATCAATGCAAATGTCGCAACGATCCATCCTTCTTCCCCACAAAAAAGAACCCCGCCCCCGCTGGAGAAGAAGAAGGGCGAATGAACTTGGTTGCTAGAGAATCAGAAATATATTTCTCCATAGCCTCTCTTTCAGGAATCGAAAGTGAATATAACTTGCCTTTAGGCGGAGACGTACCTGGTAGTAAATCTATAGCACAGTCATAGGGACGATGCGGAGGGAGAGAAGCAGCACGAGACTTACTGAACACTTCCTTCAGGTCCAGATACTCCGCGGGCACGTTAGACAAATCCCCTGCTTCCTCCTGAAACACAGAAACAGGTACGGACGAACAAGCAGACACAAGACAAGACTTATGACATTCCTTATTCCACTCCAGCACAGCTTTATGAATCCAGTCCACACGGGGGTTGTGTTTGACCAGCCAGGGATGTCCGAGAACAACATGTGCCAACGGTGAGTCCAAAACAAGAAAAGAAATAGTCTCGGTATGGTTGCCAGAGGTGATGAGTGTGACGTCTTCGGTAGTGTGAGAAATGGTAGGAAGTTCTTGACCATTTAGTGCGTGAACTGAAATCCGTTGAGTGAGGGGTTGAAGGGGAATCTGAAATGTGCGTGCAAAATTATAGTCCATAAAATTACCTTCCGCCCCGGAATCCAACAGTGCAAGACAATCGTGCTGGTTGGTTGACCATCTTAGTCTTACCGAGAGGAGAGTGGAGGTAGATGTAGCTGATGAGGTCTTCCTGGCGGAGATCCCACCCGATAGTAGCCTCAGGTTTACTATCGGGCTTGGCCTTTTACCGGACAGTTGTAAGCATAGTGTCCAGTCCCTCCACAGTAAAGGCACAGGCCCTGGGACCTCCGCCTCTCCCTCTCCTCTCGGGAAAGCCGAGCTCGACCCACCTGCATGGGCTCGTGATCGTCGACGGGGCTGACCACGCCCCTGCCGCTGGATCGGAGGGCGTCGAGATCTCCAAGAGTGCGTGTGGAAGTAGTCCTGTGCTGTACTCTGGACAGCCGAGCGTCCACCCGCAGGGCAAGGTCGATCAACCCGTTGAGAGTGGTGGGGAGATCCAGGGCATAGATCTCCTTCTGGACGTGGTCAGCCAGCCCATGCAGGAACATGTCCCACTGCGCCAGCCACACTCTGCAGCCAGGGTTCTGAACTCAATCGAGAAATCAGATACTGAGCGTCCTCCCTGACGGAGCTCAGCCAACGCTCTAGCCGCTTCTCTTCCCGACACTGCCCGGTCGAACACCTTCTTCATTTCGTCGGCGAGGGACTGGAACGAGGAACAGCATGGGTTCTGGTTCTCCCACACCGCCGTTCCCCAAAGTGCCGCTCTCCCAGTCAACAGCGTCAGCACAAACGCCACTTTGGTTTGTTCATTGCAGAAAGTGCGTGGCTGTAAGGCAAAGTGCATGGAGCAGCGGGTTAGAAACGCTCTGCAGTGGGATGGCTCACCCGAATAAGCTTCTGGAACCGGTAACCGGGGCTCCGACTGGGAGGGGCTTCCAGGTGGTGCGAGAGGAACGGCTGGTGTGGGGGGCGCAGCGGGAACGCGTAGGCGCTGGATCTGCTGGGTGAGCTCGGACACCTGCGTTACAAGGGCTTGAACTGCGCGACCCGTGTCGCCGATCTCCTTCTCTTGCGAATTCATTCTCTGAATGCTGTGGTGCACGAATTCCTCGATGGACGATGGTGACGCACTCGCTGCTCCCATTTGAAGGTCAGATCGTTCTGTCATGGTGGAATATATCACAGGAAGCAATAGCGAGTGAAGACACTTTAATTAAACACAGTCCAATGCAGTAAGCCAGATGGTAACGGTAACGCAGGGACTTCGACGGCCAACCAGGTGAAGTGAAGACAGACGGTGAGACAGGTCCAGAGACGAAACGAAGAACAGAAACTCCAAGCACGGAAGAACTCCAGGAAACACGAAACGATCAGGAACAAGGGAACCAGACAGGGAAACACCAAACAACGATCTGACAAGGATGAGAAAACAGCGGTGAGTATAAATAGTGGGGTGACGATCAACAGCAGCTGGTGATGTGATGATGAACAGCTGGAGTAGATCAGGTAATGCCATACAGACACGCCCCTCACACACGTGCATTCAAACAACAACATAAAGACGAGACTGGAAGGAAACAGAGAACTGTCTACCGTGACACCTAGACCCAGCACTCCAATCTCACCAGAGCAAGGACATCAGTTGAACATCTTTTTTAACCGGTTCGACTCAGTTGACTACTCAGAGGAGTGTCGCAGTCTGCTGGATGCACTCCCCCTGCTGGACCCAAACGATCCAGCCCCCTTTTCAAAGGATGACGTCAGGCGGCAACTGAGGAGATGCAAGCCAGGCAAGGCCCCAGGGCCTGATGGGATCCCAGCAAAGGTGCTCAAGACCTGTGCCACTGAACTCTCTGTAATAATCCATCCACTCTTCTGTGAAGTCTATCATCAATGCAAAATCCCCACCCTATGGAAAACAGCTACAATAATTCCAGTACCCAAAAAACCACGTCCAAAAGAACTCAATGACTTCCAGCCCATCGCCCTCACACCTATCCTGATGAAGTGTCTGGAGTATCTGTTGCTACAAACCATCCTGCCACACGTCCATCCACATCTAGATCCCCTCCAATTTGCCTATAAGGCCAAGAGAGGCACTGAGGACGCTGTAGCATGCCTGTTGCACCTCGTCCTACAACACCTGGACTCTCCAGGCACGACCAGGATCCTGTTTGCAGATTTCACCTCTGCATTGAACACCATTCAGAGACATCTACTTATCCAGAAACTGCTTCATCTCAATGTTCCCATCCGTCTGATTAATCTTCTCCATGACTTCATCACCAACAGACAACAGGCTGTGCGGGTAAGCACAACAACCACACCTATACTGACCTCCAACACAGGAGCCCCGCAGGGTTGTGTTTTAAGCCCTTTCCTTTACACTCTCTACACAAACGACTGTACCAGCCCCTCATCCAATACCATATTCCTCAAGTATGCCGATGACACTGCAATCCTTGGACTACTCACAGACACTCATTCAACCCAAGAATATCTTAACATAGTTTCTCACTTTACACAGTGGTGTGAAAATAACTATCTAAAACTTAACATCGGCAAAACAAAAGAAATGGCTTTTGGATCGGCACAATCCCACCACCCCATTATCATTAACAACGAAATTGTAGGGACAGTAGACCACTTCAAATATCTGAAACATCCGTAGTGTGAACGGGGCTTAAGTGAGCTGAGGCGATACTAAAATGTGACGTGTAAACACAGCAGACTGCTGATTGGTCAGAGAGAATCGTCACTATACACTGCGTCATCATTGCACGCGCCAGACTAGGGCTGTGCTCAGAATATCGATACTGCGATACATCGTCATGAACTCCTGGCGATGTGCGTATCGATACAGCAGCTTCCGTATCGATACAGTTGTGCTTTTGAATGTAGCCAATTCAGGGCTCGAATTTCTGCGCGGCAGGCTATTGCGCATGTTTTAATCATTCCCAGGAAACATTGATTCACTTTAGCATGTAGGTTCGGTTGTATTAGTAAATGAATCCACACAGATTATAAATCAAATCAGTCATTTTAAAACTTTCTGCGTGACGCAATTTCACAAACAGCGTGTCAGTTATCAGTTATTGAGGCAGACTTTAAAAGCAGAAGGAAGAGCCATTCTTTTTTATTTATTTAACTCATTGTGTTTTTTTAATGACAAAAACTAAATTGTTTTACAGTTATCACAACTGTTATAACACTGGTTATTCAATAAACAGATATTACTGTTACTAAAAGCTGGAAAACGGAGTGAAAAGCGAGCCGAGTCGAGGCGAGGCGAGTCAAGCCGAGCCGAGTTGAGCTGGTACTGGTAATGGAAAAGCGCCATTTGACTCTTTAAAAAGTTCATAAAGAGATCGCAAAACTAATCCTTTTGAATCGAGCGGTTTAGTCCAAAATTTTCTGAAGTGACACAAATGCTTTATATGATGAACAGATTGAATTTAGGCTTTTATTCACATATAAACTTTCATCTATGCACACATCAGATATGGTAAACAGAAGCTCAAGCATGTTCGCTTGACATGCGAGAACCAATGAGGTTCATTTCCGTGTTACACAGCACGTTTGAGCTTTCTCAAGAACCAATGAGGTTCATTCTCGTGTTACACAGCACGTTTGAGCTCCCGAAAGAGTTCTGTTCTCGCACGTCAAGCAGATTCAGTTGAGCTTTATGTTCGCTGATCAATGTTTATATGGGAATAAAAGCCTAAAACAAATCTGTTCATCATATAAAGCGATCAAGTCTCTTCAGGAAATTTGTACTAGACCACTCAATTCATATGGATTAGGTTTACGATCTCTTTGTGAACTTTTTGAAGTATCAAAATCAAATGTCAGTTGCATAGACTGTCAATGGAGGGACAGAAAGCTCTCAGATTTGATCAAAAAGATCTTTATTTGTGTTCTTAAGGTTTGGAATGACATAAGGTTGAGTAATTAATGACATAATTAAAATGTTTAGGTTAACTATTCCTTTAAGAATGTAAGGGAAAAAAGAAAGAACCCAGAAAAACTTTGGAGGAGATACTTGTTGGTTTATATGTGAAGAACAGAAGGGTTTCCTCTGTGTGAAATAATTGTATTCCCAAGACAACATTCGCAGCTGTTTTTGTGCAGATTTACTGCTCTGCTTGCAAGAGCTCTTTAGTTCCCCCATCTAAAATAACACCAGCACAGCAGCCTCTACGGCTCTACCTTGATGCAAATCGTGAGCATTGTCTCAGGCAGTTAATTTCTGTTTCTTTCTTCTCATTCCTCTGGTCAGGAACGTATGAATCACACTTTAAGCAAAACGGTGAATGAGAGGTTTCTATTTCTCCCTCCTTTTTTGCTGACATGCCGAGACACTTCTCACGGTGTGAAGTTTAGTTTTACTTTCCCGACCACAGAAATTTCCCTTGAATTCTACAGCATTAACGACAGACTAAACATTCTTATAAAACTGAGGCTGGAGGGGAGTGTGAATAAGCACATGTTCACACACACACACACACACATTGAGACCCATGGGCTGGACAAATGCACATATCAATGTAGCTGCAAACAGATTACACTGCAAACTAAACACTGCCATAATTCGAGAGTGGTTCCCAGGGTGTTGCTATGCTGTTGCTAAGGTGTTAAGAGTGTTTTTAGCTCATTGTTATATGGTCGCTAAGGTGCTCTAGGTGGTTGCTAGGTGTTACATTAAGGTTCCCATGTACCAGTATGCCATGTATTATTCAGAGGGTACCTGTTATAAGACCTGAGAGATAAGACTCCAGACTGCTTGGTGTAGCAGATGGCACCTATTTCTCTCAACACAAGCCACTTGTGAGATGAAAGCAGGCACACACACAATCATACACATCAAGCCTGCATGAATATGTCACTCTGTACCCGTCTGTATTTCACTTCTCTGTAAGATGTCAGGTCGCTGCAGCCATCCTGACTGTTCTGGCAGCTGAGGAGATGAGATGACAGGCCAAAATAATGGAATGGGAAGATAAATATAAGTGTTTTTCAGAGGTTCTGTGATATAGATGAGAATCTTTGACTTAAATTCTATTATTTACACTTTGCATACATTAATTATTTCAACTAAATCACATCAACCCTGTACTTCAAACAGCAGATCAGGGTGCTAGCAATGTTAAGGTAATGTGTTTGATGCAAAGACTATATATATATATATATAACTATATATAACTTGAGTGCAATTTAAGTGAAATTTTAGTTCAATTTATATATATATATATATATATATATATATATATATGAAAATATATAATGCATTATAAAATATGTTATGAATGTCTTTATAATGCATTACACAAGGCTTTAAGTAAAGTGTAACCATTATTATTTACCCAAGTATAAATATAATTTACCCAAGTATATTATGTCACCATATCTGTACAACTCAAGTATTATCTGTGTCTGTCTGATGACTTTTGGATGTGCACATACTTCTACACAGTAGAAAGCAGGGACACTCATCAGTACCTCTTAGAGAACACTTTGGGCTGCTGAGACTCATAGAAAGCTCTTGTAGTTTCTCTCTTGCAGACATGTAGATGCACAGACACTCAGCTGTTAAATAAATATGGAGAAAGGCAGCCAGCAGGGTGGGTCGGATTTTTACACATTCCTCTGGGGAACCAAATCTAGCCGCCGAGGTCTAACCACTAGATTTATTAGTTTCATTCAGCACAATTCTCTACCCCAAATCCACTTTACAAGGGAGTTACACTCAGTTTGTCTGATTTTTATTCATAAAACGCCATGAGAAAAAGTCTTCGCAAAGATCTCTAAACTTGTGGTGCCTGCCTAGTTTTTCCATTGACACTAGTGGAGTTTCAGATCACATGGCAGCTTGTGTTTGACCAGTGCAAGCACATCTATCTCACACAGAGAGGAAATGAATTAGGATAAAGAAATGGTCAGTCAGCTTTTTGGAAAGACTAATTTGTCAATTTGTAATGTATCAACAACAGACAAGCATCTTTTTCTGCTTGGGTTTGTAGTTTATTATTGAAACAATTCCTTTTTACTTTCTGAGTGACCATGATTGATTTCGTCTAGCCTACATAATCTCAACTCAGCTAAAATACTCATAAACACAAATTATTTAATGGTTATATTGTTTACATTATTATTATATTCTGTTTATTATTCTTTTTTTTCGTCTTACATATCGCCCTACTACCTAGTGCACAAACACCCACCCGACTCTGTGGTATAATAAAATAATTAGGCTAATGTTTTCGCATATGGGGCTACAACAACTTTAAAAAACTCTGAATCCGTCAATGCTCCCGAATTAAATGGTATTATGTATTTTTATTTATAATCTACAGACCCTTAATTCGTAAGTGTATGATTTACATTATTTGAACAGATCTGCATGGCAACATTTTCTTTTAAATTCAAAAGTGCTTGGTTAGTTGTAGGGTTGCCAACCGTTCCGTATAATACGGAATCGTCCTGTAGGCCTATTTGACACATGTCTTGTTCCGTATTGAACTGATACGGAAAGCACTTTGTTCTGTATTTTTGAGAATCAATTCAGTGCAAATCCATGACAGACGTTTAGCTTCTGACAGACTATGAACGAAAACATTTATAGGCTATGATAAGAAAAAAAAAAAAACGACAGTGCGGTAGATACTAATTTTCTCCCATAGACAGATTTCTCCCCCTGTTTGTCTAGCCGCGTAGCGTTTTTAACATCTTGGCACATCATCAGAGAATGGCCTTTTAATTGGTCGTTAGTCATTGTGAGTCACGTATCGTAGTAGCAACGTAGCACACGTACGTCTGCAAGATGTCTGTTAAAGATCACTTCATCTGGAAAGCATCTGCTGTTTACTAACATCTGATAGACATCTTTAAGATGTCAGTTTAACATACATTCTAAATCATTACATCTTAAAGACATCTTCTAAACGTCTATTTGACATCTAACAGGAAATGTCCTATAGACGTATTGCAGATGAGCAAACACTCCAGATGTAAACACGCACATCAAATAGACGTCTCCGTGATGTACGTGTGCTATCAGGGGATGACGACAAATCAGTGTGACTGACAATAAGTTCGCACAAGGCTACAGAAAACTGTTGTTTATTTTTCTTCAAATGCAGTCTATAAGCCGATGCGTTTTGAATGTAATATTTTGTATTTGTTTAAGGTAAAAATAAAACGTATTATAAACTAAACAAATCCATGGTTCATTGTTGGCAAAATGATAGCCTTTATATGTGGTTCAGTCTTGTATGTTGATTAGACCTACTTTGCTATTCTATAAATATATAGGCGTAATAAGTTGTAATATAATATGATATAATGTATGATAGCATACAATATCCACCGGAAGTCATAATTTCAGGGGTTACTTTTTTTAAAAATTTCTTCCGTGGGGGCATGTTGTCACCCAAAAGAGCATTTTCAGTTCCCTTTCAGTCGCTCACGTTCGACGCAACGTCGACGTGACGACGTAATTGGGATCACTTCAGGGAGCCCTATCAACTTTGAGTATCTATAGAACAAGCCAATGAACGTTGGCGTGCGTGAAGCGTCACGCAGCGCGGGCATAAACAGGAAGCGGGCGCACGCACACATTGTCTTTCACTTCGGAGCCGAGCGTTTCTACTGTTCCTGCTCTACAATCTTCTGACAGTATTGAACTTCTAAAGAAGAAAACAAGTCTGCTCTTCAGGAGAACGCCTCTTCAAGCTGGTGTTGGCGTTACAGCACAGACAGCGCTGGCCGCGATCTCACAGTGAGCCGGCAAAACAGCTGTTTTCACAGCTTAGAATGTTGCGCCTTCAATGAGAATGTGAGTGCTCACATCAGGCTTGCACTATCGTCCTGTTGTGTAGCCGCGGTCATCCCTGGGTGCTTCAGCACCAGAGAGAGCAGTTTTTTCCTAAAAGAGCATACACGGTTTGACACTGCGTCTTTTTCAAGACGTCATTCAACCGTGTGTTTCTGGATGCGGTCGTTTCCTATCCTCATGTGACGGCCACGATCTCTGTTTCACATGCCTGGGCTTAAGTGTGTTGAAACTGTGCTCGTGGGTGGTTTATGCTCTCTTTTGAGAGCATGACCACGTCGGCACGTTGTTCGTCTTGCCTTTCTCATTAAGGTTTAAGTGTTCAGCGTGCCGTGTGCCGTCGAGCTGCCAGCTGACAGCGCGGGTTGTCACGGCAACCCAGCGCGCGTCGTTCGGAGCTCTAGATGCGCGGTCGAGACTCGAGTGCCTCAAACGAGGTGGAGTCCCCTCGCCTATGCCCCGATCTAGTTCTTTTTCTGGTGCACCAGAAAAAGGCTACTTCTGCGTATAGCCAGGGTGACCAGAGGGTTATAGTGAGGGCTTCCCCGCCCGGTAACCAATCCGTGTGGGCCCCTCACTCCTCTATCGCATCGTAGACATGTGAGACTCTGTTTGTGGGTGGTTGTATTCTCTTGTGAGAACATAATCACGTCAGCACGCTGATCGTGCTTTGTGCCGTCAAGTTGATGGCCACATTCATTGTCTCACATGCCTGGCAGCTTTGGATGGGATGCTGGTCTTTCTCATGATGGACCTAGCATTTCATTCAGGGCTACAGGGGAGGATTAGACGTCGATCGCTGCATCAGAGAGAGTGCTGTTACGCTCTGGAAATGATGATGCTGAGCTCCCATTATAATGGTGCGCATGCTCATGCTGAATCAGATTCAGACTTGACAGCCATGCTTTCCCGGTTACGCTGAGGCCGCAGTGCAACGCATAATCGCCTTGCCCCGCCCCATGCCTTCCCGGATGTGTGTGAAAAACCCTTTTGCAGTATGAAAGCATTTTGGTGCCAATATGGCGTGTCATTAGTGCCAAAAGCTGCAGAAAGTTTTTCCTCTCTCACTACCCTCAGTAGTGGGACGGTGGTGCTACTGCAGACCGCCTCTTCCCTGCATGTGACCAAACAGTCATAATGCATGAGGGTAGTTCTGAGTCGGGGTTGAGCTGCGTCTGGTGACTGACCGTGTTAAAGTCACAGCACTGGCCCTCGGCCAGATGATGCCCACCCTAGTGGTCCAGAAGCGCCCCCTGGCTAACCTTGCATTGGTGTGAGGCATCGACAAAGTTCGTTTTCGCGATGCCCCCATCTAGCGAGGTGGCCTTCGCCGACACTGTTGGAGACGGTGCCCAGCGGTTCTCCCCAGTTCAAAAGCAGGCTGAGGTAACTAAAAGCTTACCACAATGTGCTCCCTGAGTCACTGGTGGGCCCTCAGTCTGTTTGTCGCCAAGGGTGTCAGTCCCCTGCAAAAAAAAAAAAAAAAAAACTCCGCCACAGCCAGCTCTACTGTGACGTTGAGCTTTCGCAGGTCGACGGCACCACCCGTCTCAGCCCTGAGACAGGTTAGTGTTGTACACTCAGACCCCACTTCGGGCCTCTATGCCGTCCGAGTCGGGTCCCTGCATTCCGCCGCGCTGCCCCACCTCAGGTACGTCTGTCGTGCCGTTGCTCCCGCTTGCACGGTGTCTGGGAGCCTGGTAAGTGCTTCCCAGCCCGTCTCGCTGGCTCATCCGTATCGTCAGACTCGGCTATGCGATTCAGTTCGCTCGGCGTCCCCCGGCCTTCACCGGGTAGCGATTGCAGTCCTACTGGCGAAGGACGCAATCAAGCCGGCCCCTCCAGCCGATATGAAGACCGGCTTCTCAACCCGTACTTCTTGTACCCAATAAAAGAGGTGGGTTACGACCTATCTTGGACCTGCGTGTCCTGAATCGGTCCCTTCACAGGCTGCCGTTCAAGATGCTTACGCAGAAACGCATTTTCAAATGCATCCGTCCCCAAGATTGGTTTGCAGCGATCGACCTGAAGGACGCGTACTTTCATGTCTCGATTCTCCCTCGACACAGACCGTTTCTTCGCTTTGCGTTCGAGGGTCGGGCATATCAGTACAAGTCTTACCCTTCGGGCTGGCCCTGTCGCCCCGTGTCTTCATGGAAGTCGCGGCCATTGCTCCCAATGTGCGAGCTTGGCGTTCGCATTCTCAACTACCTCAACGACTGGCTTATTCTCGCCCAGTCGAGAGAGCAGTTGTGCGAACACAGGGACATGGTGCTCAGTCACCTCAGCCACCTAGGGCTTCGGGTCAACTGGGAAAAGAGCAAACTCACCCCCGGGCAGAGGATCTCTTTTCTCGGTATGGAGCTGGACTCGATCAACATGACAGCGCTCCTCACGAAGGCCCGCGTCCAGTCAGTGTTGAACTGCGTGAGCACTCTCTCACGCAGAACAGCGGCACCACTGAAACTTTTTCAGAGGCTCCTGGGCCATACGCATACGGATTGGACTCGGATTGCTTCATATGAGACCGCTCCAACACTGGCTTCACGATCGAGTCCCGAGATGGCCGTGGCAGAGCGGCTTGTGTCGGGTCCAAGTAATCCCGCACTGTCGCCAAACTCTCAGCCTGTGGTCAGACCCTTCGTTCCTGAGGGCAGGTGTTCCCCTGGAACAAGTGTCCAGGCGTTCTGTGGTCTCCACGGATGCCTCTGCCACTGGCTGGGGGCCACGAACAACGGGCATGCAGCTTCAGGTCTGTGGACGGGGCCTCATCTGCATTGGCACATCAACTGCCTCGAGTTGTTAGCAGTTCATCTTGCGCTGGGCCGCTTCAAAATGCTGCTACTAGGCAAGCATGTTCTGGTCCGTACGGACAGCACTGCGACCGTTGCGTACATCAACCGTCAAACTGGTCTACGCTCCCGCCGCATGTTACAACTCGCCCGCCATCTCCTCCGTTGGAGTCAGAAGCATCTGAGGTCGCTTCGTGCCATGTTATTCTGGGCCTGCTCTACCGTGCAGCCGACGAGCTCTCACGGCAGCAGGTGCTACCGGGAGAATGGCGACTCCATTCCCAGGTGGTCCAGCTGATCTTCAGGCGCTTCGGGACCGCACAGGTAGATCTGTTTGCCGCCCCGGACACGCGCTCTGCGCCTGTATGTGGACAGAACGCAAAGCCTCAGGACCTCAGATCAGCTCTTCGTCTGTTACGGAGGCCAGCAGAAAGGGAAGGCTGTCTCCAAGCAGAGGATGGCCCACTGGATTGTGGGTGCCATCGCCTTGGCTTACTAAGCCCAAGGCGTGCCTTGCCCGCCCGGGTTGAGAGCCCACTCCTCTCGGAGTGTCGCTTCTTCTTGGGCGCTGGCACACGGCGCCTCGCTGACAGACATCTTAGAGCTGAGGGCTGGGCGACACCTAACACGTTCGCTAGATTTTATAGCCTACGTGTTGAGCCGGTTTCTTCCTGTGTGCTCGCTTCAACCAGCCGGTAACACCGAAGTTCCCGCTCTTGTGTCGGCTTGCTGCGCCACTTCCCTCCACATGGAGCGGACACGTGCGCTTCTTTGCTCCAGTCGAGTTCCCCACTAGGCGAACCCTGTTAAATTCCTCCGCACCCCTTCGGCAGTCGGACGTTGCGGAGCGTCCGACGCCAGGTCTAGTGCTCGTATACTTGTGTAACTTGTGCTAGACTGGGTTCCATATGTGGTGATCCCTGCGGCGATCCCATATGCGTATTCTTCCACGATCAGCTCCCTACGGTGAGCCCGTGTCTTCCCTTGGCAGAGTCCGCTCTGCCGTCACTGTCTGGTGCTGCGTCCCCCTTCTCAGGCTGGAGCCACCCCAGTGACATGTTGTACTGCCCCTTCGGCCAGTCCATATGTGTATTCTCCACATGTTACCTCCCTTCGGGCAGGATGTGGCTCCGCAGCGTCCCTCTCCCCTGGAGGGGTTCGCTTTCTCAGTGTTATCCAAGAGTTCCACTGTGTGGGTTGTAACGGAACAGCAGTCCGAACTCCCTCTACGCAGGTCTTCCGCCCTAGCCAGATGGGTCTGGGAGTCTTCCGTAGGGCGCTGGATGTGGCAGCATCCGTGGCGTTTTCCATGGGATCCCAATTACGTCGTCACGTCGACGTTGCGTCGAACGTGAGCGACTGAAAGGGAACGGTTGCTGACCATCGCTGTACGGCCGTCTCAATCTCGGCTCCTCAGCGAAAAACAATGTGTGCGTGCGCCCGCTTCCTGTTTATGCCCGCGCTGCGGGGCGGGGGCGGGGGCGGGGGCGGGGGCGGGGGCGGGGGCGGGGGCGGGGGCGGGGGCGCGTGACGCTTCACGCACGCCAACGTTCATTTTGCTTGTTCTATAGATACTCGAAGTTGATAGGGCTCCCTGAAGTGATCCCAATTACGTCGTCACGTCGACGTTGCGTCTCCCGTTCCCTCCTTCAGGGAACGAGGGTTACATTAGTAACCGAGACGTTTTCGGCCGAAAGACTTTTATCACCGAAACAATTCGGCCGAAATGTTGTGATGACGCAAACAGAAACCACGACCTGCACGTGCTTGTCTGAAGCAACATGTCTGCGTTGTGGACGTACTTCAGGGAGCTTTCACACTGGCAGTTTAGTTCGGAGCGGGACACGGTTCGCATGAAACACTCGCGACTACCTGGAGGAGGTGGTCTGAGTTCGGTTGCATCCCTAATCACAACGGTTACTTTATGATACTTTATTGGTGCTTTTGTGTACTTTTGAAGCTTGACAGCCACAGTCCTTTTTACTTATATTGAAAAGAGCGCCAGAATATTCTTCATAAATTCAAGTCATATGGGCTTGAAAAAACATGAATGTGAGCAAATGACAGTCTTTCATTTTTGGGGTGAACTCTTCATTTTAATGCATAACAACTTTCTTCCTGGAAAGCATTTCAGCATGATGACAGCACTCAGAGAGGTGAGCTGAATCTTGCATTAAGATATGCACATCCTTTAGGTTCAGAACCTTTATTTGCGTGCGTGTGTGTGTGTGTGTGTGTGTGTGTGTGTGTGTCCACGTCATCATATATGTTTGTGCCATCATTATCAGCTTTTCTAATCCCATTTTACCCAGACACTAAATCACAGGTTGCCAGCATTGTAGATGAGGAAGCACTAGACTGCATCTATAAGAAATTAATGAGAGAATGGCTTTGATGCCTTATTTGCAACACAATAAAGCGCATGCACTCACACAAACAGACCAAAACAAATTCAGCAAGTCAGCGAGGAGGTTTATTAAAAACATTTCTCAGAACCCTCAAGATCTTAGCAGAGGGTTCAGTGTTATTTCACGAGGCTTAAAAAGAGGAGGTTCTTTTGGTTCTACTTGTCTGCAATTACACCCATGTGAATCTAAGGACAGTCGGGCCTGCGGGGTGTTTGGAGAGCAGAAGAGGGTGTCAGACCCAGTGATGTGAGAGTAAGACTGATGCCAGTGTGAAAGCTCCATTACAAGCCATGCAGTGTAGTTTTGTATCTGAAAATGCTGCTCTCTAATACAAACATATTTAACACACAGACACAGTGACCTCTGGCAAGGTGATATAGAGATGTAGCGTAAATAAAATTTGTAATTTGAGTTACAGAATTGATCTATAAAAACAGTTAATTAAATAATGTGTCAGAGATGTGGCCTGATGGTTACTGCACGTATGGACCTGTTGCACGGTGATGCAATCTGAGTTCACATCCTGCATTTGTCATTTCCAGATCTCATTCCCTCATTCTTTTAAATTAAAAAGAAAGTGTCTAGTTTGACCTGTAGTATAATGCATCTGATTCTGTACAGGTTTCAGTTCTGATTTATACAGTGTTCCGTTCAGTTCAGTACAGTTCTGATTTTGATTCTATTTGATTTGGGGAACTGTTGCCTCATCTTTTTGAAATGTTTGTTTAAAGATCCAGCTGGTAAGAACAATTTTCTTTGCTTTTGATTCATTAAAAATAATAGGATTAAGTAATGTGATCTATTTCAAACCTACCTCAAACGAGACCCTTTCCAACATAAGATGACTGACATTAATTGGTTTTATTATGAATAGAGTGAATTTGATAAAGCTAAATGGAATATTATTGACAAAAATATTCTCATTACTTAGACTAATTGCAGTAGAAAACAATTAACACGGTTTCTAATATAACATGATTGTATATTCAGAAATTCTTGCCACAGTTTGGAATGCTGTGTGCATTTAATCTTTCTAGAGACATGAAGGAAAGCTACGTAATTTCAAACAGTTGGCAGAAGGCTGGGCTCAGGAGAAACAGATGGTGTTTAGTGTTAAGTTCTTCTGGGTCCTGTTATACGGTCTTGTCCGAACAGAAAGGCATGGCCTAAATGTCCTCCGTCCAGCTGTGAAGACATTATACTGGTGTTACTCTTTCTTTCTGGCTCTTTTTAATTCATGTCTGCTATTCTTCTGTTGCTCTTTCCTCTGTTCCTCTTCCACTCAGCATCTCTCTTGACCTTCTCTATAGATCAGCATTAGTATGTTTATTCTTCATCCATCACTCTTAATGACTGTCTCTTGCTGTACAGTATCTTTTTCTTCTGTTCTCTCTCACATGGGAAGCCTATTTTCACCTTCTCCTTCTCTCTCTCTCTCTTATTCAGTATTATCTCTCCTATTCTCTCGAATTCATCCTCTCTCCGTCTTATTCAGTTCTCTTATTCAATTGGATTTTTATTGACATGCTTATTTTACATATAATATTGCCAAAGCAATATAAGAAAAAAAAATCTAAGTGCCAGCAATGGTAATAAAAACAAGTCATATAAAATAAATATGGTAAAAACTCCATGCCCCCACATCCCCACATTTCCACTTTCTCAATGGTTCAAATATGCATGAGATTCTATGGGGTGTTTGTCCTATACGAAGTAGTTTGTCTGGAAAGTAGACCACAAACCTATACCGTTAACAAAAGAGAAATATAGGCATAATAATATTAAAATAATAATTATACAACAAATTGTGTCAGGAATGCGTGAATTTGCATTTAATAGCTTGGAAACCCCTTCTAGTTGTCTTTTTTAGTCTGTGTGGTCTCTCTTTTTATTTAATCTTCTTGTCAATGTACTATATTGAAATTTCAAAAACTAACATTAGTATTGTAGAACATTGTATTGTTGTCTAACATCAGAAGAAAGAAAATTCATAAAATTTTGGAGTGACGTAAGGGTGAGTAAATAATTTGATTGAATTATAACTGTATGGTCTGTCTTAGTAATTTGGTTCTGATGGCCAGTTATTATGTTTGTTGTGTTATGTTCTGTTTAAATTAGTTACAGATATGTGTTTATTTTTGGGATAAAGGACATTCTTGTGGGTTGTCACCTATATTTGTCTCCATGAAGAAATAGTAGTTCATGTTAACCATTGAAAACTTGAAAAAAATGGTGACCACTTTAATTCAAATTTCCTCATTGACAGAAAGTTTCTCTGCAGAACTTCTTCATGACTTTGAGAGACATTTTAATGCATCCCAAGACCCTCCATTGATTTTTATGACTATTTCTCTGGAACTCTTTGCTGAGATTTGGGCAGTTCATTGTCCTGAGAATTGTAGAAAGGATGTGGTGGAGAACGCGGGAAGTCTTTGATGTCGAAATGAGGAATTTGATGAGGATCTAATGAAGTGATGGTTAATTCAATGCCTCAGTTCGGGAAAGAGGGCCACCTGCTACCTCTTTCACTCTCTCTTTCTTTTCACCCTGTCCTCTATCTCTTTATTTTCTTTAACACTTTCTCACTCTCTCTCTATTCCTCCTGTGAGATTTCAGCAGTTCATTTTGGCCCTCTCTAGCCAGATGTATAATTATTCCTGCTGGCTTTCCATAGGTTCCACAAGGAACATTTTCGTGTGTGAATACAGCACAGGAAGCTCCCTAGGAGGGTTTGGCTGACATACACGTGCCACCGAGGTCAGACTAGGTGTGTTTATGTCAGAGCAAAGGCAGAAACACATGTGTACACACGTACATGACATGCCATTCAGTCAAGCAGAGAAAAAAGTGGGCCAAGCTTTGTGACCCTTGAACTCCAAGCTAAAGCAAAGGACCAATTAGAAACATGTGTGATTTCTTTTCTAATGACCAAAGAACATCTATGGCTAGGGATGGGTCATAATGATCGACTAGTTATCTAGCAATTGATTCTGAGGCATGAGGAATGTTAAATACCAGGGGTTTTCAAACTATCCCCAAGGTGTCATGAGGTAAGAGAGTCAGACAACAGGTCTGTGTCTGTGCCTTCGACACGAACAGGAGGAGAAGAGTAGCGCGGGGGGGAACGAATAACCGGTTTAATAAATGAAACGTGAAAGACAGGATGGATGCGACTAAGATGATTGGGAAGTCTTAGTTGGACCGCGACAGGACTGATGATCTTAGATACACGATAAGGTCCAATAAAACGAGGAGCAAGCTTGCGAGAGACAGACTGGAGAGGTAGATTAGAAGTTGATAACCAGACCTTCTGCCCGCAAATGTATCTAGGGCTCTTGACACGACGGCGGTTAGCAGCCCTACGAGTTCGTCTACGGGAACGACAAAGAGCGGTTCGAACTCTCAACCAGTGCGCTTACAGCGTTGAACGAATTTCTGAACAGAGGGAACGCTCGAAACGGGACCCTGAGACGGAAAGAGGGGGGGCTGATAACCGAGGCTAGCCTGAAACGGCGAGAGACCGGTTGCGGAGGAGGGGAGCGAATTATGGGCGTACTCAGCCCAGGGAAGCTGTTCAGCCCAAGCAGAGGGATTACGAAAGGCAAGAGAGCGTAAAATTCGACCCACAGTCTGATTGGCCCGTTCGGCTTGACCGTTTGTCTGGGGGTGGAAGCCGGACGAGAGACTGGCGGACGCACCGATCGACCGGCAAAACTCCTTCCAAAACTGTGACGAAAACTGAGGACCCCTATCTGATACAACGTCAGAGGGGAGTCCATGGAGCTTGAAAACATGTTCGACAACGATCTGGGCGGTCTCCTTGGCAGAGGGGAGCTTTGGAAGTGGAACAAAATGAGCAGCCTTGGAAAAGCGGTCTATTATGGTTAAAATAACGGTGTTGCCTAACGACGTGGGGAGCCCAGTAATAAAATCAAGTGCTACATGAGACCAGGGGCGTGAAGGAATGGGTAAAGGTCTCAAGAGTCCGGCAGGTGGATTGTTGCTAGTCTTAGTCTGAGCGCACTCAGAACAAGAGGCAACAAATCGACGAGTATCACGTTCGCAAGAGGGCCACCAAAAACGTTGGCGAATGGACGCTAAAGTTCCCCTTACACCGGGATGAGCAGCGAGTTTAGACGAGTGAGCCCACTGAAGAACGGCACGACGCACAGGGACTGGTACGAAAAGTAAGTCACTAGGACAGGACTGCGGGGAAACCGTTCGTGAGAGAGCGCGTTTAACAAGTCTTTCAATTCCCCAGACTACTGCCCCAATAACGCGCTTCTCAGGGATAATAGGGGTGGGGGAATCCTCAGCCTCCGAGGGACCAAAAAGCCGTGATAACGCGTCTGGCTTTACATTCTTGGTTCCTGGGCGATAAGAAATCGTAAAGTCGAACCGGGTAAAAAATAAAGCCCAACGCGCCTGACGAGCATTAAGTCTCTTAGCCGACCGAATGAATTCGAGGTTCTTGTGGTCGGTCCACACGACAAACGGAACAGATGCACCCTCTAACCATTGTCGCCATTCTTCAAGGGCCAGACGAATGGCAAGTAGCTCGCGGTTTCCCACATCATAGTTTCGCTCGGGGGAAGACAACTTGTGTGAGAAAAACGCGCAGGGATGGACCTTATTATCGACGGGAGAGCGTTGGGAGAGAACGGCTCCGACACCTAATTCAGACGCGTCCACCTCAACGATAAACTGCCTGGTTACGTCGGGAAATAACAGGATTGGAGCTGAGGTAAACAAGGATTTCAGCTGATCGAACGCGTTCTGGGCGGACTCGGACCAAAGAAAGCGAGACTTGGAAGACGTTAATGAAGTCAAGGGAGCGACAATCTGACTGAAGTTACAAATAAAACGCAGATAAAAATTGGCGAAGCAGAGAAAACGCTGAAGAGCGTTTCGAGAGTCTGGGATAGGCCAATCAGTGACTGCTTTCACCTTGTCAGGATCCATACTAACCCCCTCTGGCGAGATTACCGAGCCCAGAAAGGAAACTGATTGGGCGTGAAACATACACTTCTCAGCCTTAACAAACAGCTTATTCTCGAGGAGACGCTGAAGGACCCGACGAACGTGCTGAACGTGCACCTGGAGAGAAGGAGAAAAAATAAGAATATCATCGAGATAAACGAAAACAAAAACGTTCAGCATGTCCCGAAGGACATCATTGACCAGGGCCTGAAAAACAGCGGGAGCGTTGACCAACCCGAACGGAAGAACGCGATATTCAAAATGCCCCAGGGGAGTATTGAACGCAGTTTTCCACTCATCCCCTTGCTTAATACGGATTAGATGATAAGCGTTACGGAGATCGAGCTTAGTAAAGAACTTGGCTCCCTGTAAAATCTCAAAGGCCGATGACATAAGCGGTAAAGGATAACGATTCTTTATGGTTATGTCATTCAAACCACGATAATCGATGCACGGACGCAACGAACCATCCTTCTTTTTGACAAAGAAAAACCCTGCACCGGCAGGTGACGTGGAGGCAACTATGGTACCTGCGTTTAAGCATTCAGATAAATACTTCTCGAGAGCTTCACGTTCTGGTGCGGACAGTGAATACAAGCGTCCGCGAGGAGGCGTGGTACCGGGGAGGAGGTCAATGCTACAGTCATATGGACGGTGAGGAGGGAGCGAGGCCGCCCGCGACCGACTAAAAACCATCCAAAGATCATGATATTCCTTCGGTACGCCAGACAAATCCCCTGGTTCTTCCTGTAACACAGAGACAGAGGAGACAGGAGGGAGGGCAGAAGTTAGACACTCAACATGACACGAAACATTCCACGAAACAACAGAACCCTCCACCCAATTAATCTGAGGATTGTGTTTAATAAGCCAAGGATGACCTAAGACTAAAGGATAAAAGGGGGAACAAAAAATCAAAAGGGAAATGGTCTCATGGTGGTTACCAGAAACCGTGAGAGTCAAAGGGGAAGTCTCTCGTTTGACCCTCGGTAGAGAACTTCCATCAAGGGCGAAAAGGGGAGTTGCTTCATCTAACTCCTTCAGGGGGATGCCCTGTTCACGCGCCCACCTCTCATCAACGAAGTTTCCCTCCGCGCCCGAGTCTATGAGCGCCCTGCAGAAAACGGAGGAACCGGGCCAGCGAAGGTGAACCTCAAAGGTGGTACAGGAGATAGGTGGAGAGTCCAGAGAAATCGCGCTCACCAGTAGCCCTCCTTTCACTGGCGAGCTCTGGCTTTTAATGGGCATGACGAGACGAAATGGGCGGCGGAGGCACAGTAGAGACAGAGACGGTTAACAATTCTTCGTTCCCGTTCCGATGGTGTGATGCGGATACCACCCAGCTGCATGGGTTCGGAGCCAGAGGTAACAGAGGGAGAAAAGGGTAAGGCAGCTGGTACAGAAGAGAGAAGGGCCGCTTCCATTCCACGAGCCCTACGGCGGAGGTCGAAGCGCTTCTCAATCCGAATGGCCAGCTCAATGAGAGGGTCGAGACGAGTTGGAACTTCGCGCGCCAGTATCTCATCCTTGACTTGAGCGTTAAGACCCTCGAGGAAGCGAGCCAACAGGGAAGGCTCGTTCCATCCGCTGGTGGTGGCCAGGGTACGAAATTCTATGGAAAAGTCAGCAACAGAGCGCTTACCCAGGCGCAGAGAAGAGAGAAGGCGAGAGGCTTCCTCCCCATAAACAGAACGGTCGAACACCTTGATCATCTCCTCCTTAAAGTGAGAGAAACGCCTTACGCACTCGGCTTCCGATTCCCATACTGCTGTTCCCCATTCGCGAGCCCTTCCAGAGAGGAGTGAGATGACGAATGCCACACGAGTGGAGTCCTTGGAATATGTGGAGGACTGGAGAGAGAACACAACCTCGCATTGGGTCAAAAATGAACGGCATTGAGTCGGCTCACCGGAATAACAGGGAGGATTATTGACGCGAGGTTCAGAGAGAGCTTGTGAAGCGTGAAGAGCAGGTGGCTCATGGCGGACCCGGTGGAGCTGAAGCGTGAGATCATTAACTTGAGCGGCTAAGGATTCCACGGCGCGCCGCGCAGCAGTGAGTTCCTCCTCGTGTCTTCCCAGGACAACTCCTTGGATCTCTATCGCTGAGCGAACAGGATTCTCCGCAGCTGGATCGTGTTGGCCTGAGTATTCTGTCATGAGGTAAGAGAGTCAGACAACAGGTGCGGAGAAATAGTATGGTTTAATGAGAGCTTGCCAGGAGATCGATGAACACAAATATTCTCAATGAGAACTTAGGCTTCTTGAAGAAGAAAAAACAATCAACTAAAAGTCTCTGCTAGAAGCAACAACTAAAACAGCAAACTGCCTGGAAGGCGATAGTTAGGTGAGATCTCAGTGCAGTGAGTAGAAGCGCTGGCTGAAGGCACTCGAAGGAGATTAGAGGCAAGCGGCGATTCTCCGGCTCAGATCAAAAGGCTCCTTAGTAATAATCAGCTCTCCGACACGACAGGACTAAAGACAGGACAGGAGACAACAATGTTAGATGGCACATAGCACACACAGAAATGCAATACTCAGGCAAAGACAGGAAGGAAGAGAGGGGAGAAATAGAGACGCTAATCAAGAGAAAAGGGTTCAGGTGAAGGGGCGAGAATCCCAACTAGAGAACGAGTAACAGCTGAAGAGGGAAAGATGAGGATAATGAGGGGGTGTGTGAGATAATGAGGAAACAGCGTAATGTGAGAGAAATAACCAGGATCATGACACAAGGTTGTCTAACCCCCTGTCCGTAGAAAATTTTATAAGAAAATGATTTTACAAAACATATTTTTAGGCTGTCAAAGTTAATGTGTTATAGATATTATTAATAAGTAAATATTTAATATTTATCAGTCTTATTAATATTTATTTGTGTATTGATATCTATTATCTAATAATTACTTTAAATTTAATTACATTTAAAGATAATACTTTCATATTTTTTTCAAACTTTTAAGGGGGCTTCAAGATGACTTAAAGGGACATTAAAATAAGCTAAAATAACTTCTTATTTTCTCTGATGAACCACGATTCCCATGGTCTTGAAAAACCTTGACATAGGAGGTGGCCTCATGAACGGTGGACATGAATGGTCGGCTGTGCATTGCCGAGTCTGATCCACAGTTGACAGCTATGCTTTCCCGGGCCGCCGCGAGTTCGGGCTTGGGTCGGACTTTCCGTCTTGTCCCAAGTGCTCAAGGCTGATGATTGGTATTGGGGGCGGCGACCCCAATTCTTTTCTACCCGGACATGCATGAAGAGGCCATGAGTTTGTGGGAGTCTCCTTTGACTTTTCGCGACTGTTCAACTGCCTCTTCCGCCTTTCCTGCTCTCGCAGAGGCCGCGGCCAAGGGTACACTGGGGTTCCCCCCATGGAGTGTTCTGTGGCAACACGTCTGTGTCCCTACAGCGCCTCCACCTGGCGTGGTGACCCTAAGCACCCCTTAAATGCCTGTAGGTTTTTATCTAGGCAAATACCTATTGAGCTGCGGGGCAGGCTGCCGCCTCACTGCATCCTTATGCACATGCAAATTAATATGAGCGATGAAGGTGACCACATGCTCCCTGGGTCAGGTGGGTCCCTGGGACATCTCTGACCTAACCTGGTTGATATGCGAGAGGCTGAGGAAACCTGCTTCCTCAACTCCCCCATATCCCAGGCTGGCCTCTTCGGCGGCGCGGTCTATCAAACTATCAAACAGTTTGGCGACGCACATGTAGATCTGTTTGCCTCCCCCGACTCTTCCCACTGCAGCCTGTTTTACTGTTTTACAGGAGCCACACGTGGAGGTTGCAGAGATCTAGACGAGTGTGCCAAAGGGTGCTCCATCTCTGAGAAGGAGGTCCTTCCTCAGAGGGATTGGCCAGGGAGGGGCTGTCTCGAGGAGCATGAGTTCGGAGAACCGGTATGAAGTCCGGGTGGGCCAATGAGGCACAACCAGAAGGACCTGCTCCTCGTCCTCCCTGATCTTGTACAAGGTCTGTGCGAGAAGGCTCACTGGGGGAAACGCATACTTGCGGAGGCCTCGCGGCTAGCTGTGCGCCAGTGCATCTGTGCCGAACCGGTTCTCCGAACTCATGCTCCTCAAGACAGCCCCTCCCTGGCCAATCCCTTTGAGGAAGGACCTCCTTCTCAGAGACGGAGCACCCTTTGGCACACTCGTCTAGATCTCTGCAACCTCCACGTGTGGCTCCTGGACGGGACAAGGCAGGTTTGAGTACCCTACCACCAGCGGTGGTGGCTACCTTCACTTCCGCTAGAGCTTCGTCCACGAGACACCTCTATGCATTGAAGTGGAACCTCTTCATCACCTGGTGCTCTTGGACCCCTTCTTCACCTGGACCCCAGTAAATACCCTATCGGCGTTGTGCTTTCCTTCCTGCAAGATGGGTTGGAGCGAAGGCTGTCTCCCTCCACCCTCAAAGTTTATGTTGCTGCTATCGCCGCACATCATGTCGCAGTAGAGGGTAAGTTCATTGGGAAGCACAACCTGATCATCAGGTTCTTGAGAGGAGCCAGGAGACTGAATCCTCCTCGCCCTCCTCTCGTACCCTCTTGGGACCTCTCAGTGGTCTTAACTGCCCTGAGGAGTGTTCCCTTTGAGCCCCTGCAATCAGTCGAGCTTAAGTTCCTCTTACTTAAGACAGCGCTCCTGATTGCACTGGCCTCCATCAAGAGGGTAGGGGACCTGCAGGCATTTTCCATTGACGAAGCGTGCCTGGAATTTGGGCAGGCTAACTCTCACGTGATCCTGAGACCCTGGCCTGGATATGTGCCCAAGGTTCCTACCACTCCCTTTCGAGATCAGGTGGTGAACCTGGAGGAGGCAGACCCAGCCTTGGCATTGCTCTGTCCAGTACGCGCTCTCCGCGTTTCCGTAGACAGGACGCAGTGTTTCAGGACCTCAGACCAGCTCTTTGTCTGTTATGGTGGGAAGCTGAAGGGAAAGGCTCTCTCAAAGCAAAGGTTGTCTCACTGGATAGTGGACGCCATTGCTTTGGCTTACCAGCATCAAGGTCGACTGTGCCCTCTCCACTCGGAGTGAAGGCCCACTCCACTCGGAGTATGGCCTCCTCTTGGGCTCTAGCGCATGGCGCCTCGCTAACAGACATCTGCAGAGCTGCAGGCTGGGCAACACCCAACACATTCGCGAGATTCTATAATCTCCAAGTGGAGCCAGTGTCCTCTCGTGTACTCGCTTCAACTAGCCGGTAATTAAGATCCGCTCAGGTGTCTTCGCTTGCTTGCCATTCCACTCCACGGACTGGATCAGTGTGATATTCTCCTCAGGTGAGTTTTCCTGAGAAACCCTGAGTTCCTCCAGCACTGTTGACATCAACGCCAGAGTCTATGCCTGCGGCAGCTTTCGCGTTGGCTAGGTGCCTCCATGTGCATGGTTCCCCTCTGGTGACCCCCACATGTGTATTTCCACTGTAAGATTCTTGAGCATGTGTCTTTCCCTTGGCAAGCCACCTTGGAAACGCCTTTTCGAGAGTTCAGTCTCGGCTCCTCAGCAGGAAACATATCTGCTGGGGCGGAGTTACGCTATGCAAATTCCGCAGACCCCTGGCATTTCCTTGCCATTGGCTCGTTTTTTAATACTCGAAGGTGATAACCCCATTTCGTCGTCATTCGACATAACGTCTCCGTTCCCTACTCAGGGACGAGGGTTACATACGTAACTGAGACGATCTTCGTAATTGGGGTCTTTGGCCTCAAAAGGTTTGAAAATTCCTGTCATATCACCATGCTAGTGTTATTATAATCAGGGCTTGACATTAACTTTTTTGCTCACTAGCCAATGTGGCTAGTGGTTTTCCAAAGTTACTAGCCACACAGCATTTTTACTTGCCACATTTTTGTTGTTGTGAAATTACCTGATTTAAGTTGACTATGGCGTGCTAAAATTTACTTGAACTAGATTTACAACCCTTTTAAATGTAAAACCACTGTACACACCAAAATCAAGACTACATACATGTATAACAATACAGGTCATTAACATTAGCTGAGAAGGAGGTCCTTCCTCAGAGGGATTGGCCAGGGAGGGGCTGTCTCGAGGAGCATGAGTTCGGAGAACCGGTATGAAGTCCGGGTGGGCCAATGAGGCACAACCAGAAGGACCTGCTCCTCGTCCTCCCTGATCTTGTACAAGGTCTGTGCGAGAAGGCTCACTGGGGGAAACGCATACTTGCGGAGGCCTCGCGGCTAGCTGTGCGCCAGTGCATCTGTGCCGAACCGGTTCTCCGAACTCATGCTCCTCAAGACAGCCCCTCCCTGGCCAATCCCTTTGAGGAAGGACCTCCTTCTCAGAGACGGAGCACCCTTTGGCACACTCGTCTAGATCTCTGCAACCTCCACGTGTGGCTCCTGGACGGGACAAGGCAGGTTTGAGTACCCTACCACCAGCGGTGGTGGCTACCTTCACTTCCGCTAGAGCTTCGTCCACGAGACACCTCTATGCATTGAAGTGGAACCTCTTCATCACCTGGTGCTCTTGGACCCCTTCTTCACCTGGACCCCAGTAAATACCCTATCGGCGTTGTGCTTTCCTTCCTGCAAGATGGGTTGGAGCGAAGGCTGTCTCCCTCCACCCTCAAAGTTTATGTTGCTGCTATCGCCGCACATCATGTCGCAGTAGAGGGTAAGTTCATTGGGAAGCACAACCTGATCATCAGGTTCTTGAGAGGAGCCAGGAGACTGAATCCTCCTCGCCCTCCTCTCGTACCCTCTTGGGACCTCTCAGTGGTCTTAACTGCCCTGAGGAGTGCTCCCTTTGAGCCCCTGCAATCAGTCGAGCTTAAGTTCCTCTTACTTAAGACAGCGCTCCTGATTGCACTGGCCTCCATCAAGAGGGTAGGGGACCTGCAGGCATTTTCCATTGACGAAGCGTGCCTGGAATTTGGGCAGGCTAACTCTCACGTGATCCTGAGACCCTGGCCTGGATATGTGCCCAAGGTTCCTACCACTCCCTTTCGAGATCAGGTGGTGAACCTGGAGGAGGCAGACCCAGCCTTGGCATTGCTCTGTCCAGTACGCGCTCTCCGCGTTTCCGTAGACAGGACGCAGTGTTTCAGGACCTCAGACCAGCTCTTTGTCTGTTATGGTGGGAAGCTGAAGGGAAAGGCTCTCTCAAAGCAAAGGTTGTCTCACTGGATAGTGGACGCCATTGCTTTGGCTTACCAGCATCAAGGTCGACTGTGCCCTCTCCACTCGGAGTGAAGGCCCACTCCACTCGGAGTATGGCCTCCTCTTGGGCTCTAGCGCATGGCGCCTCGCTAACAGACATCTGCAGAGCTGCAGGCTGGGCAACACCCAACACATTCGCGAGATTCTATAATCTCCAAGTGGAGCCAGTGTCCTCTCGTGTACTCGCTTCAACTAGCCGGTAATTAAGATCCGCTCAGGTGTCTTCGCTTGCTTGCCATTCCACTCCACGGACTGGATCAGTGTGATATTCTCCTCAGGTGAGTTTTCCTGAGAAACCCTGAGTTCCTCCAGCACTGTTGACATCAACGCCAGAGTCTATGCCTGCGGCAGCTTTCGCGTTGGCTAGGTGCCTCCATGTGCATGGTTCCCCTCTGGTGACCCCCACATGTGTATTTCCACTGTAAGATTCTTGAGCATGTGTCTTTCCCTTGGCAAGCCACCTTGGAAACGCCTTTTCGAGAGTTCAGTCTCGGCTCCTCAGCAGGAAACATATCTGCTGGGGCGGAGTTACGCTATGCAAATTCCGCAGACCCCTGGCATTTCCTTGCCATTGGCTCGTTTTTTAATACTCGAAGGTGATAACCCCATTTCGTCGTCATTCGACATAACGTCTCCGTTCCCTACTCAGGGACGAGGGTTACATACGTAACTGAGACGATCTTCGTAATTGGGGTCTTTGGCCTCAAAAGGTTTGAAAATTCCTGTCATATCACCATGCTAGTGTTATTATAATCAGGGCTTGACATTAACTTTTTTGCTCACTAGCCAATGTGGCTAGTGGTTTTCCAAAGTTACTAGCCACACAGCATTTTTACTTGCCACATTTTTGTTGTTGTGAAATTACCTGATTTAAGTTGACTATGGCGTGCTAAAATTTACTTGAACTAGATTTACAACCCTTTTAAATGTAAAACCACTGTACACACCAAAATCAAGACTACATACATGTATAACAATACAGGTCATTAACATTAGCTCTGATAAGGTTGTGTAAAGCTCCTTTTTTTAAATAAAACCATGTATTAAGATAAAGACATAAAAAAGTAGCTTCTTATTGCATAATAAAAGTGGTGCATGGATGTAGAAGATTAATAAAAAATATAAAAAACTACACAAAAAAAAAAAAACTTTAGCATTAGAAACACTGTTTAAATATCAAAATCAGACTCAGAATTAATTTATTGAGCCCCGATGGGAATTCTTTGTTACAAGTTGCAATGGAAAGTAGGTCAGTCTCGAAACCTCACGAAAAATGCATGCCATGGTTCGGACATCACATAGCTCCACCGGCGTCCAACGACGTTAGGCCGGTGACACACTGGGTGCGTGGCGTTTCTGTTGCGTGTCAGCAGCGTGGCGATTTCTGTGTCTTTGCACACCAGCGGCGCTGCTAGTGACGTACAGGGAGGGCTATCTCGGGACATCGCCGTTTATATATAACATTTTATACATGTTTATTTAAATATATAGCCTACTACTGATACAGCAAAGACAACGTCGGCAGTATAGATGGCAAAATAGGCTAGCCTACAGAATATTTCGTTTTTATTGACAGGTGCAATATTTGAAAATCGATAATTATTTTATTTTTTTAAATAATATTTATATTTGCATTTGTCAAAACCTATAGACTTTCAAACATAAACATTTATTAATTAATATGTGTTTGTGTCAAAATTACATCTTTTCCTATTCTATTTTGCCTGGAAACGTTTCCAACACGCTTGCGTGTCGCGTGAAAAATAGGCGTCGGTTCTATTTCTAGCATGCACGTGTTTTCGGCGCGGCTCGAGACGCGCGTTTCACACAGGCAGTGTGCAAGTTCTAACCTATTAACATGGGAGCCGAAAATAAAAACGGACACACCACGCAGCTGAGAAGTGCACGCCACGCAGCCAGTGCGCTTATTTCAGATGCCTTTTGAAAAGACTACAATTATTCAACCCGCCAAAGTGGCTAGTTGGAGTGACTGTGTTACTGTGTTCTACACTGTGTTCGCCTGTGTTCGCCACGAGCAAAATCCACCCGCATTTGGCGGGTTGGCGGGTGTTAATGTCAAGCCCTGATTATAATATTATGTATTATTATGGTATTTATTAATATTTGACTATAGCAAGAATAGGGAGGGATTAAAGAATAGTGAAAGCATAGAATTGTTTACATTTTTTATGATGAGATTAAGTGCTCACGGAAGAGATGAGTTTTCAGCTGTCTTTTGAATGTTGTCAGGGATTCTGCCTTCCGTATGAAGGCGGGGAGATTGTTCCACCAGCAAGGAACAGTGAACGAAAATGTTCTGGAGAGTGATTTTTGTGCCTCACTCTGATGGTACCACAAGCTTTTGCTCATTTTCCAAACATAGACTTCTGGTAGGGATGTAGACGCGTAAGAGCAAGTGGAAGTAGGAGGGCGCAGAGCCTGTGGTAGATCTGTAAGTAATGCCTAGATCTTGATGTTAGCAGCGAGTGGTAACCAGTGTCTCATTGAAGACAAGATGTGCTGCAGCGTTCTACATCATTTGTAGAGGTTTGATTGCACACAATTGAAGTCCAGCCAGTAGAGCATTGCAGTAATCAAGCCTAGATATGACCAGGGTCTGGACAAGAAGCTGTGTTGCATGCTCAGTTAAAAAAGGCCTGATCTTCCTGATGTTGAGTAGTGCAAACCTGCATGACTGAGCTGTCTTTGCAATGTGATCTTTGATGGTCAGCTGGTCATCAAAAGTTACTCCAAGATTTCTGACTGACCTCGATGGGGTAATAGATGATGAACCTAGCTGGATGGGGAAATCATGCTGTAGAGTCGGATTAGCTGGGAAGGCAAGACTATCCTTCAGAATCCTAATGTTTGTTGAGCACATGTCTTGTGTGTCTATGTTTAATAAGAAGGTGGGTGCATCATCAGAGCAGCTTCCTCAGTCTGCTGCTTTTGAGGAGCTACTTGAGGTTGTTGCTTGTAGTGCTTGAGGTTGTTACTCTGAGAAAGATGAGAGAGAGGAGCAAAAGGAGAATGTGGCTTTATATTACCGAAAAAGGACATTGGGCTGCGTTCGATTTTAGATCTGAGAGTCTTGAACCATACTCTTTGGACATCCATGTTCAAGATTCTCCCTCTCTTAAGCTCATAGTGTCACAAATACAATACGAGGATTGGTTTTGTGATGTTAGATTAAAAGACGCCTACTTACACATCGAGATCTTGCAGAACACAGAAAGTCTCTCAGATTTGCTTTTGGGCGAAGCTTATTAATATTGATTACTTCCTTTCAGCCTAGACCTGTTCACCAAATGCATGGATGCTGATCTGGATCCCCTGGGTAACCATGTATTAAATTACAGAGACGATTACGGAGGCTCATTCTTGCGCAGTTGGAAGAGTTAGCAGCACAGCATCGAGATGTTCATATGAAACGTCTGGTTAAACTCAGATGAAACTCCAAGAAAACGGTTCTTTCTCCAAAACAGAAAACCACTTTCTAGGGGAGGTGTGAATTCAAACACGATGCAGGCACATCTGTCTCCTGCACATGCAATTTAAATTCTGAACACTGTAAAAGGCATCAGGCTAGGTCAGGAGCTTTCTTTGTTGCAAGTTCAGAAACTTTTAGGTCTCATGGCTGCTGCTGGATGCCATGGTACAGATGTGGGAGAGGCTGCGTCTGTACTCATGTCCTCCGATAGCTCTGTTCCCAGAATTTCTAGCAAGGATTCTCCAGGACCGAGTTCACCTTCTTTTATTGGAGTCAGCCCGAGTGTGGTTGGCAACCTAGTTTCTCTCCTGGACGGCCTCCATGGGAGATCCCGATCCCGAGATATTTGTTCTCTCAAGTGAGGGGGACGATATCAGATTGACACATTTAGACACGTGCTTCAAACACCGGCTCACGCAGAGGCATTCCCATCGCAAGGATTAATTAATTAAATTAAATTAATTTAACGCTAACAACACTGCTTCATGCAGTATGCACTTTGACTGCAGTGTATTTACATAATTTACCGGGTTAAGCTGTATACATGGGTCCAATATGCCTTTTCTTTATCTTTTGTGATGTCAACATTTTTTTCTGTTTAACAATGCACAACATTTGTAGCATTTGATAGTCTTCTCTAATGACAGTAACCAGAATAATTGTATCTGCCTGTCTGTCTCTCCACCTGTCTTTGGTTCAGTCTGCCTGTTCCTTCCACTCCATTATCACAAATCCCTAATATGGATTTGCATACTCATGCATATTCAGGCTCTGGACTTGCAGATTGGATGGAGGCTCATCACTACTGCCTGACTGGTTGTTATATAATGAGGATATAGCTGCCTCATCCCTTCTGTATTATAACACAGCGAGGCATTCAATATGCTCGCCTAATTACCAGTGACTAATGAAGCTATTTTGAGAATCGAGCTGACTGAGAATAAGATGGTGAATGCTCTAACGATCATTAATTAATTTGGTATTCCATTAGCACCACAATGTGAAACGACACCCCTTCCTGTTTTTCAGTGTGAATATGCTAAAGCAGAGGAACACGGCAATGTCATTATAAACTATTTAAGTTTGTTTTGTTTCAGGTTTTGCTCTAACAGTCCACAGCTGTTTAACTATATAATGTGTTAATTCGCTGGAAACTGCAAATTCAGCTTCACTTGGATTTATCACAACGAGTTATAATTGAAATAACTGTGATGATCTAGTTCTAATGACCTTTGTTAATTGAGACTATGGTGTGTGTATGTTGTTTTTGCGCTGTCAGCTGAACATGACAAATGCAACATTTTTCTATATATCCTAAACATTTGTTAACATGTATTCTTTACTTCAATGAGCTAGCTCATTGTTTCTGCCTTAAATTAATACATTGTTTAAATTAATACACTGTTAGATAACTGCGTGATTTGTATATGTACATTTCTGAAATACATAACTTGGACACTGTCAACTCCGATAACATATCACTCTAAATTGTAATATAGACATGCATTTGTGAAATATGTATTGTGAAAAGCGCTATACAAATAAATGTGAATTGAATTGAAGTATGGATGTCATCAGTCAGTGTACCCGTCTGCATCTGCTGTATGCACCATGGCCTCAGGATGTTTTTTGTTCTTCCATTTAGTAATGCATCAAGAAAAGAGACACATGGGCTGCATCCGAAATCGCATACTCTCTATTGTATGAATATGTATGAATGTAATTCGGACGTACTACATTCGCCAATCTCCATGTTGTCATTACTGTTTTTCGACTTCGAAGAAACTACAGGGTAATGGGAATGGTTCAGGTAGAGTGAGGGTTTGGTGAGCAAACAGAGTCTCGGCCAGAAGACGTCAGATGATGTAGAGTGATGAAGCAAGCAGGGAGAAGGCAAGGTTTGTTGCAACACCAGTAGTATTTTATTTTAGCATTCAAGTTGCCTTTGGTTCAATGCATTGTCTGTGTGCTGCATAAGGGGATAACAAAGAGATAATACAATTGACAGTGATCAATCCACACAAATTGAACAATGATACAAATGAACAAAGGAGATATGAGTTTACTAATCACAACTGAACAGGCTTTAAAACATGATTCAAACAAACAATCTTCCCAGATGGCTCATGGCACATGTCTGGCAAACAAAGGAATCAATCAGCAGTGCACATGTTAACAGTAAAACGTGACAGTAAAAATTGACAGTAAATCATAAAAAGGCATAAAAAAAAAGACAATCAAATTGATAAATTGACTCACGTTAATTCATGAAGACACACACAGTATGCATCGGAGTGCTGGGAGAAAGTGCAAAGAATGAGCCGAAGGGTTCACAATCAACCCTTCCCTCAGCCATTTTCCTCTGGGTTGTAGGTTAGGCAAATACTCACGAATGAATCGTATCCAGAAGTGGTCAACCAAAATCTGGCTATGACACCACTTCCTTCGCCCAAGGAGCTTACTGCTGAAAAACATGGTTTGTGGCAGAGAGGCATCCCGCCGTCCCATCAGGAGCAAATTGGGAGTGATCGGATCAGGATCCATGGCGTTTGAGGAAAGATAACCTAGAGGCTTTGAATTCATGATGCCTTCTACCGCGATCAATACAGTTTGACTTCGGAGATGGTCTGCTTTCCAAGGATCACTCGCAGGGCATTCTTAACTGATCTGATTTTACGCTCCCAGACTCCACCGAAGTGTGGAGCCCCTGGTGGATTGAAGTTAAATTAAATCTGCTGATTGGCCAAGTGTTCCTGGAGCTGGGGTTCCATCACCTGGAAGCATTTACTCAGTTCTCTGTCCCCAACACGGAAGTTTGTTCCTCTGTCTGCCCAGATCTCCAAGGGCTTGCCACGACGTAATATGAAGCGACGGAGAGCCAGGAAAAAGGTGTCAACATCCAAACTTCTGAGCAAGTCAAGATGTAAGCCATGAGTAGTTAAGCACTTTAAAATGATTCCCCATTGCTTTTCTGTTCTACGGCCCTGGTGGATTGTAGGGAAGTATGTGATTTTGGACACAGCCATGGTTTTGTATTTGCATGTGTGTGTGTGTGCAGCAGGAGAAAGGTAGTTTGAGCATGTTTAATGCAAGTTACTGTGCCATACTTTTTTGGAGAATAACTTCACAGGATAAAAGACAGCAAAACAGAATGACATGCCATTTAATTGTTTATTTTAAAGCTGCAGTCCGTAACTTTTTTGGGTTAAAAATTATCCAAAATAAATTTTTGAGTAAGCACATTACCAGACAGTGTTCAAAATGATCTGCTTGCCTTAGCTTGATTCAAAGCGGCAAGCTTGTAATAATGTTTTTAATTCCAGTGGTACTGGTGGATTTCCACGGGAAATTCGAGCATGTCTTTGCTTCATTACGTCACATCTGTACACATAAAGAAGGTGTCCCGACTAGTAGGCTATATTGCGTGTGAGGATGTTGGAGTTGGAGATTTATAGCCTTTTCTCACAGCACTTGATATAATTAAACTTATCAATTTGATGACGAATCCAGAGACGGCTTTTTTTTTCTGATAATTAGACTGCACAGAAATGTAAACTGAATTACAGGTAGCCCTAATACACATTAAATGTAGTCACGCAATGCTGATGTTCACGCTGTGATTCTGAATGACAGTATCCAAACTGGCGTGGTGACTGACAGCCGCACATTCTCCTCAAAACATTGGATTCATCCGCGCTGTGTGTGCCGAGGCACAACCCACGTAAAGTTGATAATTCCGTGAATAACTGCAATTGCAGATTTCGAAACAGAGATGGCGATAAAGAGGAAAAACTACAAACTGCAGCTTTAATTTTAAATATTAAATATTATACCCTTGTGAAAAATAAGTGTGCTTAATGGTATTGAATGTGCACTTATAGTGAACTTCAAATCTTAAAAATGATTTAAAACAACTGTACTTGCAGATAATATAATATTAATTTAATAAAAGGCAGTTTAAGTGTTTGAGTACAATTTCATGACTATATTTCTTAACACACTTAAATACACTTGAAAAGTGAACTTTGTAATGATGTCAAATTAAAGTTTCACTTTAAAGTACATTTTAAATAATCATGTTTTTATAATATTTTGTTGTGCTTTAAAAAGTTGTGATATCACTAACATACTTACGTACATGTGAAGCACCTGATTATAAATGTAACTGTATTTGACATTTAAATTTAGCTTTAAAAATTAGCTTGTTAGACCTGAATTTAGCAGTATCAGATACAGCATGCTCACTTAACAACCTTATCCCCCGAAAACACACAATTCCATTAATTTTATTAACAGCCAGTAAATGGGAGTAAAACGCGATGACTCTGTCTACACCCTTTCCCTTGTTTGACTCCAGTCACACTGTTTTGGTGCTCATGCTGGCGGTTATGTTAGTCACCCTCGGACTGAGTACTGACCCTAGCTTTTATAGCTGCTCTCACACTGACTGCAGTGACCTTTTAAAATCCATTCTGATGGTTTGGAATAATTACATATTAACATAACCCAGCTGCATGCTGAAAGGGCCAAGAAGAATAGCCTGTGTTCGTTCAGGGGATAGAGAAAGTGAGAAAAACAAAGAAACTAAAAGGATGAACCTGAATTTACAAGTTTAGTGTAGAAGTAACAACTGGGGCGTTCAGGTGAGTTTCCAGTCTCAGATGGCGCAGCCGTAGTCCATTCAGGGACTATTTGATTGATATAACTGACAAAAAAATGGCAAGATTCAATTTGGCTGGTTTTGCAAGCATCTTTTACGACTCCCATTCATCTCAGTGGCAGTTGCTTGGCGGGCAGATGACCATCTAGAAGTATACATGATTTAAAATTTAATTTTTTGAGCCAAAAAAAAATTCTATTATAATTTGTATTTATTCATTTCTTTTAACAGTTGGCTGCAGATTAATCAGTCAGGTGGCATTCTGGCATTCAGATAGACATCTCACAGGTGATTGGCTCAAAAACATAAAAAAAAATTCATATTTTATATATCATACGGTCTCTAACTGTCTGAATGGGCAGGTCTTGGCCAGAATGTGTAGCTAGACGTCAGTCACCTCAATACGCTACAGCCCACTGAACTGCTGAATACACATTTCAGCTATTGCAAGTGCAGCATTTGCTCCTCGAACGACATTTCCGTACAGATTCTCCATATCTCTCCTTAAGAAAAGCAGCATAATTAGTCTAACACAAGAGCGCATGATTTCATGCTCGAAAATCACATTCACCATTTTAAATTAATCTGCTTCTATTTAAGGTTTTTGCATGATGTTTAATGTACATAAGGTACAAATTCTTCTCACTAACAGATAAATGTGTCTAAGCGAATGTAGTATTAGTTTTAAAAGCACTGGTTTTGATTTGAATATAAAAGTGGCACAACTGATTTAAAGTGAGATTTTTCTTCCATCTGGAATACTTCTATTGGTTTGTTTGGCAGCTCTGTAACGGTTCTGTGCTCATCTTTTAGACCTGTATTAGCCTGGCACAGAGTGCTGAGCTAAAATCAATAAGCCCATAAGGCTGCTGTCACTGTCTCTTATTTACATCCTCTTCAGGAGTTCCTCGACCATTACTCCTCTAGCTTTGCTAACTTATGGTGCATTGGTCTTAATGAAGCAAGGAGTTAACAAATGACAAAAAGGTTTATTGGAGAACAGAGATAATAGGCATCATTTGTAATTGTAATTCTCCCAGCTGTATTAAAAAATACAATCAATGAACGTGGACTATTCAGTGTAATCACAAAAGATAGATAATGAGTGACTCTCTGGCATGCAAAATGTCAAATATTCTTTTTTGTGACACAGTCTTTCACACCTGTGGGAAGAAATACTTATTGATAATTGAGAGACTTCTAAACATCCTAAAATGACTCAAAATGCGCAGGTTGAAGCCAGAGCAAGCATTCATTAGTTTATATTCTACACAGTGTATCAGATGAAGATGGAGTTTAATGGTCAGGCCACATGGGGGCCCCAGAGACGCAGAGGTCAGGAATCTCAGCAAATCATTTTACTGTCAAACACGGTCACAATCTTTTCTGTTTTTTTGTAAGTACCAGTAACTTTTTTAAAAATGATTTTATTTTATTTTATTTCCTCCCACTACAATACCATCTATGTCCTTTGAAAGTTTGATACTGCTTTACTTACATGTTTATATCATTTTTATTAGACTTATAAAATCTTTCATTCTTCCATCAATCCACTGAATTTATGTCTTATCTTACAAATTACTTGTCTTTGTCATTTTACTTTCAGTCTGTTTATTTGTGCATTTGTCCATCCATAGTACTGAATAAATTATTAACCATTTTTCCAGCAGTTTAAAATACTTTTATGATCTGTCTTTATTGCTCAGGCTTGGAGGAAAGTGATCATGGTTGTTTTATCCAAGAAGTTGACTATTTTCAACCTTGAATATTTTGTACGACTTCTGGGCATTTTTAAGTTAATTATTCCCATTATACTGGAATTTCAGTCCCTGTATATTCTTGCTGTGGTCTGACGTGCGATCTCTGGCTCATTACTGAGGAATCTAACAGTATAATTGTTTGCCTGCTGGTTAAACTCTCTATGAGACATTTTTAAAAGAGTAGTTTTTACTTACCTCAGATGAGCTTCTCTCTTCGCAAAAACCTGCGATGCCGTTATGAAAGCTTTGAGTCAGGAATAGTCATTATAGGGGTCTGGAGAAAGAGCAATGTGTCTCTGAGGAGGTGAGGTGCTGAGTTGAGGAGGTGTGAATTGTAAAAAGGTTAAATGGTCTATTTTAGTGTCACAAGGTGTAAATGATATAAGCACTAATGTAAGCAAATGTAAATTGATGGAAAAAGAAGAGTTGTGCAACTTGTAACACACAGAAGAGCAATGGTTATAGTGATGCTTGTCTTAGTGAATACCAGTAATTATATATACATTTCCATAAAATTATGGAAGCAAAATTATGATTGCTGCAGTAATATGCACTTTTGACACAGACAACCCCTTTCAAAGACACAGTGAGACTCCTATAGTGTGATTACATCATCAGGGATAACAGGAAACACTTGAGGAGCTGTAAGGCTCTTGTGGAGAAATCAGTTCTGCCTCATGAAAATCTGAATGTGTTTGAAGAAACTGTCCTGGGGGCATGAAAAGACAGACTCACACACACACACACACACACACACAAACAAACACACACACCCTTTTCATGTCGCGACAGTAATGATTCACTCTGCTGATAGTCAGGAATGAGACACTCAAATATAATGATGTATCTGTTTGCTTCTGGGAAACTCTTAAGATGTTTTACCTGATACACACTCGTTGTTTGCTCTGGATTATTTAGTAACGGGACACAAGGGTTGAATATGTCAGGTGGGGGTCACCACCGCTGTCCAAGAATCGAAAAAAATCAGATCCAACTACCTAATTATATGCAAAACCTGGAACAATGTAAGTACAATAGAATTTAATGAACGATTTGCAAAAAAAAAAAGTTCATTAAAAAAAAAATGCAACAATGATTACATAAAATTATAGTTAAGGAGTGCAAAAATCAAAAAAATAATTAAAATAATGTAAAACTAAAAAAGCAAATAATTAAAATTAAAAATGTTATATTCTAAATAATTATAAATGATATAAGAATTGTGTAAATGTATACAAATTAATTTTACTTGTGTTTCATGAATACGACTCCTAATTAAGAACTTGTTGGCAGAAACAATGTATATAGTTTTTTTGGTATAAAGTTCTTGGGTAAAATGAATGGAAAATGGTTTAAAATGAAGCAATCTCATTGGTCATATATTATTTAAAGAGTTAAATATAGCTTACACTGAGCCATAATGGAGTCCATAGGGTGGAGCCATGAGGCAGACAAATATAGTCTATTATTAGAGGGCTTTTAATTTACCCCATAACACACACAAATACATATGCAAGCTCACAGGCTGAGGCACACATATCACATGCAGACCACACATATGTATGCGCACACAGAAGCCAATACACAACATCTGCATTATACAGGTTTGAATGTTTGAAAACGGGCCCATCTGTTTTGCATATAGCTTGGTCAAAGGTCATTTAGTAGGAAAGAAATGTAGGTCAAAAGTCAGCCATGGTACCCTGGTTTAGTTTTCCTCTGCATGAATATGCATATACGTGTACTTTGCAAAGAATGTCCATTTTGGTGATCCATGAATGGAAAAAAAAAAGTTGTTAGGATACATATGTTTGCCTCTTCTTAAATAGGTCACATCTCACTCCAGCCGCCACACAGATATGTTCCGATATGATCACTTACTTTGTGTTAAAATGATTGATGTATGGTTTGTCCAGATGGCCGAATGGTTTGAAGCCATGTCAGCGGGGGATTAATCCAGTGATGAAATGTTGTACATTTAAATCTCTTGTCTAGATGCGTATGCATTTTACCCATAGCTTTTTTTTATGGATTGTGTGGCAGCCAAATCTGCTCCAGTGGGACTCCCTGGGTATGAAATCCAAAGGTAAATATCCCGCCTCTGGATGGCTTGATCCGGGCTTTTCTGTGAAATGGAATCACAGGGCGGCGATCTAGTGAAGCGGCGAGAGGCGCATGCTTTTGGGTTAGTGGGTTAGGCTATCTGTTCAAAAACCTTTATCCAATACCCTCTTTGACCTATAATATATATGTTGTGTGTTTCTACTAGTAAATTGTTACATTTCTTGTTGATAAACTGAGATGTATCAGATTAATGTACTCTGAGCACCCTGGGTAAAAACTGCTATGAAAGTTATTCTAGGCATTATAGGCAGTGCAGAGAAAATCTGAGTGATTAAGAGAGACGGATGATATGAATTTTTACAAGCTCAGCATGTGCCCTGAGATTTTATTAGATGTAAGTGAATTATGATGGTAAAACACATAAATTAAATAAAAAACTATAAAAAAATAAATACATTTTAAACAATTATATATTGTTATATAAACAAATTAAAATAAAATGATGATACAATTTTATATATTTAATTTGATGTGAAATAAATGATAAATATATAAATAAATATATAAATAAATGATAAAAATGATAAATATATGTGAAATAAATGATTGTTGATTTTAGAATTGTTTTGCAATATGAGAAATTAGATAAGTAATTTAATATTTTAGTTTGCTCTACTTATTTTTGGTCTATTTACTACTGATGTTTTGTTGTAGCAGCAAAATAAATAAAAAAATGAATGTCAGTTGTCTCCAAGAACCTGTGAAACTGTTGAAAAGGACAATATAAAAACTCCAAATACTGGAAAACTCCTTATACTGTATATTTGACTGGCACAATGAAATGAAAGTTTTTCTGTCACTCTCTCTCTCTCTCTCTCTCTTTTTTTTCACTATTTAGTTGTGCAAACTTTCTTCTAGTGTGTTTGTGTTTGTTTTGACAACAACAAACAGGATTTTCCCTCCATTTCCAACTCTTTTCAGTACAAAGTAAAGCTTCCAGCATGCCTTGCTTTGATACACACACACACACAGACTGCAGAGCTCAAGTACTAGCTATGTTTGTGTAATCCTGCTTTCCTTTTTGCCGCTTTGTAATTCTCCAGAAATACTCAGGCACGTGTGTGTATATGTGTAATTTTCTACAGCACACACCACAGCAATGGTCTTCTAGCCTGTTAAATTGAAGACAGCAGAGAGAGAGACTCGCATGAGGATCAGTACACACAGCTGTGACAGCAACAGAAGACCTTTTCTCCTCCCTTTTCATTCTTTTCCTTTTTTATTCCCAAGCATTGAGACCTTTTCTGCCTTTCCAAGCTGAGAGCATCTAGACAAGAGGAAAAAGAAGGTGGAGAGAGAGAGAGAGAGAGAGAGAGAGAGAGAGAGAGTTGGAGTTTAGGACGGCAGAATGAGAGAGGGATTGAGACTGTGTGTTGGAATGCGCTGATACATTAGAACAGGCTGCTTTTCTCTGTTTGTCCCCTTGTCAGTCATCCCGAGGCGCACACGCATACACTTCGGAACGCCGGAGGCTCCGTTTGGAGAGGTGGTGATTAACCCCTTCCCCCTCGTTCCTCCTCCGTCTCTCTCGCCGTCTGGTTCTTTTACCTGCACTCGTCTGGACTCGTTCGGTGAGTAAAGACACAGAAGGACAGGAAGGAAGAGAGATGACAGGGAAGGAGGGAGAGTAATACCAAGACGGTGCAGTTCATTCTCTGTGGAATCCAGAGAGGATTTGGACACCTGTGGAACACAATTCTGGATTTTCTACTTGTGCAAATGGAATACCATGTGAGTGACTGATGAACTGACTTAATTAAGTACACTCGAGTTGAACCAACATTTCTACAGTATGTCTAAACCTTCACGACTTGCTCGCCCATCCTCGGCGGGTCCCGGCTCCAAACTCCCCTCAGGCCGTCGGGATACACCTGCCGGCAGACCCAAAATGCTCGGCATGGGGGAGAAGGTGATGCGGACAGGAAGTGAGGGCAATATAGCCGGCCAAAGGCCTCCGGTCAATGGGACAACACAGTCGAATATCCCTCAAAACACTAATATAAAGGAAGAGGACGAGGTGGCCCAACCAAGAAGCAGAATCAGTCCACCTAAAGGGTCCATGGCAAGCATAACCCAGCAACAAGTCACACAGCCCAGTAAGTATCAGATCACCAAAGGTGGATACCTACATAGTATTTTTACATTTATCCAGTTAGCAGATACTTTTATCCAAAGCGACTTACAAAAGAGGAATAAAAGCAATTCATCAAGAGCATGGCAGATTTATCAGACAAATATATTACAATGTACTGCGCTTCTCATATTTGACCGCCGATGTTTGGGTTCTTTGGTCACTGTTGATCGCAGATCTCCTGTTTTCATTATTTTAAAGAATCGATTCCCAGAACTAAATATTTTTGGGCAGATGTTGTTTTTTTATGGCTATGGGGTCGTTAAAAATGTTCTCAGGTATGTCACATAAACTTTGGCGCAGATGTTTCTCCAAAAATCTTTGAGAATTGGAAATAGAACCACATGACACAATTGTTGACAAAGATCTTTTCATTTAATGACTAATGTCTGTGTTCATACTAAAATATCATGCTTTTGATTGCAGTCTTTTGGTATCTTGGTAAATTTGAGCACAGTTGAAGGCATTGTTGAGATCTCTGAAACTCTTGAGGAGAGAACTGTGAGATTTGCTAGTATCTTTTTCCACAGAAGATAAACCAGAGCCACAAGACTTAAGCCAAAATCTCTATGTGCTCCTCTTGTAATCTCATTGCTGGAGAAAAACATGAGATTGTAAGAAAAATGTCTCATTCCTATGTAATTTTTCCTTCCTACTCAAGATTTTAAGATCTTCTAGATGTGATAAGTTATATATTTGTGATATTAGTCATAAGTTGAATAGTCTAAATATTGTGACCATATTGGGTAGACATTAAGTTTTAATTGTTGACTAAACATTTACACTTTTAATAAAGTGCATGTCTAAGATATAATTAGGCCTATGTTTGTTGTGAGATGTTGAAGTATCAGTATGAGTAAAAATAGAACATACTGTTTTGTTTGCACAGTTTACGTGTATTCAGGTGTATTAAGCAGATTTGGATTATTGGTTTGAAGTGTCTGAATGTAAGTAAATTGAATGGATGGTATTAAGCTAAAAGTGTTTGGTGCAGGTTTTATATTTATTCATATATGACTATGTGTTTTGTGGGATTAGATCAGCAACAGGTTGGATTCTTGTGGATTTTTTGCTGCATTCCTCACAAAAAACAAACAAACAAAAAAACACATGGGCACAGCATTACATTGCCTCCCCATTCCAGCACAGTGGGGTGCAGATTAATGCCAGTTTGTGTGTGTGCATGTGTTTGTGAGTGTGATTAGGCACCTCTGTATCGCATTCCGCCACACTGGGTTTTAATCCTGCTGGTCGTGGTTGAAGAGCTCCATGTCAACTCAGATTTGCTCTAAAATGGTGATATGAGGCTCAAATCCTGTCACCTCTGTGGCCTTCTGATGCCTGTCAATCACAGCCCTTGACGTGTAGTGATTAAAAAACATCTCATGTCCTCAGTGAAATTGCAGGAATGCACCCCTGGGGTGGGGATTTAGACTGTGATGATATTAAGGACTGAAAGTTCTTGAGGTTAACATCCCTCTTTTAGTTATTCATGCTGATGAGCACACACACACACACACACACACACACGCACGCACTAATAAGAGTGCGTCAATCTTATTTGTCATTCATTTGTTTGATCACTGAGAAGTGATGCGTGATGTCACTCAGAATCAGTAAAAGCTGGTTTCTGACATTTCGAAGTAATACATGTGTTAATTCAAACTATAGTCTCAGATAGTCAGATCTATATAGTAAATAGTCTTAATAATCAAATATACTTTATAATCAAACTGTCATAACAGTATAAATTTAATTACCTCATCTGTTGCTGCCAGTGTCGCTAATAACAAGGGTTTCTGAATTCTTCATATAGCCCATTTAAGGAATATTATTTGTAATAGCTTTAATTTACAATAACAACAAATGACAGAAATGTATTTTTGCGAAAACTGTCTCTCAGATCTTCCCAATGGTAAACATTGTAAAAGTTAGCTTTCTTTAGATTTTTACTTTAAATGGACCATATAAAAGTTAATGTTTTCTAGACTTAGAGTTCAAGCACAGGTCATAACATGGATGAATGGCTCTCGAAAAGGGAATGAATGATAACGTGTCCCAACTGGAGAGATAATGTGTGTGCCTCTTTTTGTAATTAGCATTCCATTTTCTAAATAAACATAATGCCGATTTTAGTATTTAACCTTAGAAATCAGACTGCCAGTGAAGAGTGGAATTACCTGTTTGTAATGACACTATTTTTAAACACAAAACTTTTCCTTTGTGCTTCGAAGAAAAGTCTATTATAATCACCTGTGATCTGATACCAATGTTTTCTACCTAAACATGCCCTCAAAGAAACATGTGGAAGGAAATCAAATACATTCTCCTTTTTCTTTGCCCTTTTATGCCTGACAGATAGAGTGATAAAGGAGAGTTTTGTTTATCAGCAATCGGCTTTCTTAAAGGGGTTTTGTTTATCTGCAGGTAAAATGGTTCAGTCTTTTGTTTAAACTACTGTTAGCGCTCTGTGAAAGTTTATCACAAGCAGGTGTAGCGGGACAAAGAACTGTATCACAGTCGGTAAATTTCACGGCTGGGTGGTCTTGCTTACTCATGGTTCAGCCAGACAGAGGTTATGGGAAAGAAAGAGGGCAGAGAGGGAGGGAGAGACAGTCCCCTCATCACAAGTTTATCTTAAGCTGGTTGGATCTGTACTCAGGCTTTTACTGTTTAATTTTTCTGCATGCTTAGACTATTAGTGGTCGCCTGGATTGATGTGTTTAACGTATCAGTCTGAAATCTGCTGATGTAAGAAGCATAACATTTCACTGGGGGTTTATGAGATAGCCAGTACACCAAAATAATGCAGTTTTACATTTTAATTTACCCTTTTTACATTGTGGGACTCAAATCAATAGAAAATTCATATGTTCGGTCATATCTTTAGTCATTTTCTTTTCATTTAAAAAGTCCCCCTGTGGCAGGGTTCATCCCTTAAAACTCATCTTTGATCACTAAAATGACATATTTAAATGTTTTTTCCTTCACGACTTCACGACAAAAAAAATCTTCATGCTTAAAAATACCTTGAATGTAACTCTAAACCCTCATTTGTAGTATACGCTGTTCTATGAATATGCAAATTGGCCCCGTCTTCACTCACTCACACCAGGAGAACATGCACATATTTGTCTTAAAGCACATTCAAAATACCACATAGACATAAACAACATTAAAAGCTTGATTTTCACCACAGGGGGACTTTAAAGAGGCCATATTATGCCCTTTTGCAAAGTTTTGATTTAGTATTTGGGGTCTACTTGAATAGGTTTTCATGCAAAAACACCTTATTTTTCACACTTTACATTGTTAAAGCTCCTCTTTCCCCAGTCGATCAGTAGCGCTCTATTTAGTTCCTGTCTCAAGCCTTGAATTCCAAAAAGCGCAATGTGAGTTGATACCCATAACTGTGAGTATCAACATAGCGGTTTAATGATCTACAACAAATAGAGAGAGCTTTGGTGATAACTAAGGGAATATTTAATTTGTATAAAAGTAATTTCAGGATGTGAAGTTCCTGAAAAGACAGGAAGTGAAGTTAACATTGAATTTGAACGTGCCTTGATGCTTTCCTTGGAATGAATCCTCCGAAGGTAGCGTTTTTAAGATTGTGGACACAGTCACTGCTAACGCAACTCAGTCCAGGCCTCACCCCTTTTTTTTATATGCCTTGAGCAGGAATTATTTTAATTGAGAAATATTGTGATGTGTACATCCAGGAAGAAAGCTCAAGGCTGCAGTCGAGTCATTTCTGGGACAGTGCTTATACTGACATAGAGAAAAACAACTAGCTAGTCACGAGTGTTTCCCGAAACCTATTGTCGCAAATTGGCCGTTCAACCACGTTGGTTAATAATGTCACGCACGTGGAGTAATTAACTTCTTTTAATTAAACTGTTTGAGGTCGAAATAACGCTAGATTTTTTATATAAATTACAGACATGTCATCTGAGGACTATTTCAAATTTTTCTCAGTTATTTTACTTTATTACCAGACTCAATATTTGGCTCGTTCTTACATAGTAGCCTAGAGCACGTTCGCACATGCGCAGTCTTCAAACACGGTACTTTAAATCTTTTGACAAACTAAAATACGTAAATTACATTTGTATGTATTCTAAATAAAAGGCACAGGTTGTACTGAATGTCAGCTTGCTTATTTTGCTCAAGATAAGGATTTATTACGTCCAAATGTCATGCAATATGCTTCTAACCACAGGTCGAGAGCTGTCGTTCCACTTCCAACCACACAACTTTGCGATGCTGTTTGCGAATGTTCGTTGGAACGATGGTTTCGGGAAACACTGAGTCGTTGAACTATGCTGATAACGACGGAACTTGCGACCATAGTTGGCTAACGATGCTTTCGGGAAACGCACCCCAGGAGTATTGAATAAAGATGGTTACATTTATTTAAACTTTGAGTGTTTAATAAAAAGTTTTATATAATTTTTTTATAGTGTTTAATAGAATGTGCATCTTTCAGATCAATTTGAGAAGCTCTTTTGATCATGTTTCACAATTTTTTGTCATGTAGTGTGGGGCGCTGGTCTTGGTCTTGGTCTCGGTCTCGCCCTCCCTCGGTCTTGGTCTCGACTTGGTCTCGGCCCCTAAAAGTCTTGGTCTTGTCTCGGTCTCGATACACTCTGGTCTTGGTCTCGGGTTAGGTGGTCTTGACTACAACGCTACTAACGATGCTTTCGGAAACGCACCCCTGATCTCTCTTTTCCTCACACAATGCTATCTTATAATTTAAAAAGACTTCATAAAATTCCTTAGTTTTTTAATACTTTTATTTTAAGAATAATAAAAAAACACTCAGCAAGGATACATTACATTGATCAAAAGAATCGACAGTAAAGACTTTATAATGTTCTAATCAGATTACTATTTAAAATAAATGCAGTTCTTTTGAACGATATATTCATCAAAGAATCCTAAAATCCCGTTTTCAACATTAATAATTATATAATAGATGGACTACTTCTTTCATGATCACTACAGAACAATCAAAATGTTTGGTGAAAGTGACAGACAGGGACAAGTCCTTGTAATTAAGAGAAATCTAAGTCCTTGCTATGGAGACTGAAGCCAGTGGAAGTGATATAAAGAGAATTACAAGTGGGACTAGATTAATGAACACTGCTCATTAACCCTTAATCCTCTCTGATTAAAAAGTGAGACACACTTAATCCAGAATGATCTAAACTGAATACAACCCTGCTGGAAAAATCCAGCATTACTTGTCACCAGCATAAACAGTAGGCTACCTTATTAATATATCTTATATTATGTACCTTATATAATGCATGCTGGGACCAGCATGGGATGCCAGTTACTGGTTTGCTTGTCACCATCATGGCAAGTGGAAGTGCTGGTGGACCAGAAAAGCATGGTTTCTGGTGTATGCTGAATTTTTCCAGCAGGGCAGACACTCAACTTACTGTGAGTTTTTTTTTTCATTTTTTTTTTTTTTTTCATGTCGTTCCAAACCTGTATGACTTATTCTGTGGAATATAAATGTAGATTTTCTGCTTATGCTTCCTTTGCATGGAAAAGAGCAGCATGAACGTTCTTTAAAACATCTTGCTTTGTGTTACAACATGAGGGTGAATATATGATAATAATAAAAAATAATTTGGGGTGACCTGGTCCTAGACTGCCAGGCAACCAAGCAAGAAGTTTTTATTTTTATTAAATTTTTTTAAGCATATTTTTAACGTAAGAAAGCAGGCATGGAGGGGCATGGATCTAATTTGCTGGTCCCAGACTTGTCGTACCCAAATTACTCCCGTAAATTGGGTATTTTGTTCTTGAAAGCCACTACATTAATCTCGGACCAGCAGACTATTATTCCTTCAGACAGATGGAGTGCTCTGTTTGTGAAAAACTGAATTCATGTGGGCAGAAGTTGATCCACAGGTCACCAACCAGCTCAGCTAATGAAAAGTGCCTGAGTGCTTTAACTTAATGGCCAGTGGAATCTGGTAATTGTTCACTGTTTGGCAGGAAGGATCGAAAAGGGGAGGGAGAGAAAGAAAGGAAAGGTTTATCATTCAGTGTTGCAAGATATTCTAGTCTCCTAAAGCATTTGAGGAGAGTTAATGTCAGGGGAGTAGCACTTAGATACTTTTCCTTACTTCAGGAATTTTCCAGAATCCTTTCTGTTGAGCTCATAGGCTGATCGCCATCGCGGCTGCGAAAAATGGCTGACAGGACACAGTCGCCAGTAACCCGAACTTGAGATCAATGAAATCTGGAAGAAAAGGGGAGGAAGATACCCTTTCAACAATGCCCACCTTAGACAAACTTTATTTAGGTCACTGACTGTATAACTTGCTTTATTCTGTGGAACATGAAAGGAGATGTTTAGCAGAATGTCTACTTTTTCTGTCTTTGGATTGAAAAGAGCAGCATGAACATTCTTAAGTTTTAAACCTCCACAAGGCTGCATATATAATAAAAAAAACGAGCCCTAAATTGTCAGGCGACCAAGCAAGAAGCTTGTATTTGAAAAATTACTATGCTTCGTATCCAAAACCTGAGGTGAATTAAATCTGGAAGAAAAAGAGAGGGCGAGACCTATTCAACAATGTCCACCTTAGACAAACGTTATATTAGGTCACTAGGCAAGAACCAACAAGTTGTGTGTATTTGCACAAGTATATTGACATTTGAGGCAGTTTGTGTTGATTCATGGTGTAGCTCTACACGGTTTAGATGTCACAAAGTGTCTAGGGTGATGTGAGTCAGAGAAAGAGCTAAAAACAGAGGGGGAAGGAGAAGAGCTACATTCAACACACCTGCTTTTGTTGTTACTGTTTATCTCCCTCTGAGCTGAATTCATACCCTGAGGCTCATCATGCAGGAAGACTGCAGACGTTAAGTGCCCAGGGTTGTTATTGCTAAAGAACTTGATGTACACACTAACAGATACATGGTCATACTCTTCTGTTAAGTACCTCTTCATGATATGTCCACGTTGTCATAGGGGAGTCATAAGATATAGCTCTCCTAAGCAGAAATCAATGGAGTGCACAAACTCTAGGAGTTTGTCTGAGATGTTGGTAAAGCTTTTGAAGTTGTTGATTCCAGCAGAAAAAAACACACTCTTGTGTGCACTGTAGAACTACTAATTTAATGAGGATTTAAATGTCGTCTCTCTGTTCCATGTTTTCTGTGGTTTAACCTTAGCCTTTCAGTTCATACACACAGATTCACACTCCTCTATCACTAGCATGTGTTTCTCTGTTGTACTAGTATTTATCTGTTGTACTAGCGTTTTTGAGTAATGTGCTTTTGTCATCTTTTTAAATTTAAAATGATATAAAACGTAATTATTTTTTAATTTTATGTTTAATTTCATTTGATTTTTTAGTAATTTTAGTAGGTGCTGCATGTAACTTTTTGACTGTACTAAAGCATAAAAATACCTTTTTCTGTCAGGACCACTATAGTCAGATACGATTGGCAATTAGCATACAGTTAGGATTGGCGGTATGGTCCCGTTCTGGGCGAGAACTCCCTGCGCATCCATGCAGCCTATGGATAAGAGCAGGGAGAGCAGCAATAACCCCTCTTAGGGTAAACAGAACCGAACCAACATGAATGTTTTGCAGATATAATTTTTTCAAGATTTTAATGTACAACATAATTCTAGAATTTATTCTGATTCTAGGGGAATCAGAATGTCAGATCCTGAATGACGAGAGGAGGAGCTGGGGATGGAGGAGGGTAAGCTCCTGAGAAACGCAATAGCTGCTGTTAATACTGAAGGAGCTTATGTATATATATACAGTGATAGGCGTCGTATTCCTATAGGTAGACGTGGATCAGCTGAGAGTCAGCTGATGCGAGCTTGACTAACGTGACCTGCCAGAACTGACGGTACGCTTGATGTTTGCAGAGATTTAGGAAACATGCTAATATACTTGTTTCTCTGAAAAACAATGCTACAGCCAGCTATTTTACTTTGAGATGTGTGTTCCGTGTCGAATTGTCTGTTTTTGTTTCGGTCTGTGATCTCATCTCACCCACTGCCAATTTACAGATATTATTGTGACACCCTAGAATGGACTAGACCACCCTGTCAGAGTTTTCTTGACTCCTGACAAGACATGAAGTTATTTTATCTTTATTTTCACTAGATCTGCAATGGCAGGATTAGACAAAAATGGTTCCTTCCTTCCATTGTAACTATTCCTGGATGGGAATCCAGTCTTTGGTTCCCAGCTGTGAGCATGTTATTTAAAGTAACACAGTGGGGGAATTCCTGTGAAAGTTCATCTGCTTGCATCATTACTTACAATATAAGTTAAAGTGAGCAAGACGTCTCTCTGATATATCTGATCGGGATGCATAAGCTGATAATTATATACTTTCATATCACGGTTGATGACAAATGGTTGATATTTTATACTATTTTGCCAAAATAAATGTAAAATGAAAGCAGCCATTGTTTGTGGCCATCACATAAACATAATGTATGAAGACATAGCAGTATGAAAAATGGATATTCATTTTGAGATTTACTAAAGATTACATAATAACAGTGCTGCCCGGTTAGTAAACTTTTTGTGAAATGTTTTGCTTGGAAGGTTTGTTTGTGCAATGTTTATTTAATATTAAAGTGTATAAAGTGTACATAAATTCAAAGTGTATAACTGAATTCTCCAAATACTTTATAGGGCCACTGTAACTTCTTATTTGCAGAAGTTTAATTGGAGATCTAGTGTTTTCTGCCCCAGTTTCCATAGAGGCCTTATGAGACTATATAAGCTCTGACAGGTTTGAGGTTTGTGCACACATGCAGCACTGACAGAAAATCATATCTTTTTAATCATAAACTGGTGCAATGGATGGACTGTTCCTCACATTCCTCCAGAGCTTGTCGTCTTCTTTTTGTTCTGTTGCTGTTTCTTCTCTCTTTCCCTTTTCGTTCGCATCTCCGCTCACGCCGTTTGTTTCGGGTTGCTACTTTTCTTGTTTGTCTGTCTCTCTAGCATTCTCCACCTCTTCTTCTCTTTTTTCCCCTCCATCCCATGCCCTCTTCTCTCTGAACAGGTTGTGCTCTGGTTTTCACAGTGCTGATTAAAAGTAGCGTCTCTGTTTGAAGTCTATTCAGCAAGCTGTGTGTGGTTGCTTATTAGGGTCAGCCAAGAGGGTCACACACACACACACACACAGACGCACATAATGAACACCGTCTCCTAAAGAGACTCCTTGTTTTAAGAAAAGTCTGGTTAAGCAAGGATGAAAAGATGAAGGGATTTCCTGAAATGTTGGCACAGAGTGTAGGTTGTGTGCGCACACTCTTTCTTTTCCTCTTTTTTCTTCTCTGCTCGCTCCATTCTGATGCAGCATCTAATGGCTAGACAAGCACCTGGTACAAGAGAGACCAGTGAAATAGAAAGAAGAGGAAATGAAGTGAGAAAAGGAAAGAGGTTTTAAAGGTGAGAGGCAAAGCACTGTATACATGCTTTGAATTTCAACAGAGTTTCCTTTGAGTTTATTAAAACATTGTACTCTTCTCTATTTTAAGGAATTTCAGCTAATGATAATAAATAAAGCAGGTTTTGTTGTAGATGTGGCTTATTGGTTTCGCACCACATTGAGCCCTGGTGCTCATGTGGGAGATTAGGTCTGAATTCTTATCTATTATCTCTAGGTCTCTCTTATCTATTATCTTATTGCTCATAGTAAATCATATCACACATATGAACACATCACACATCGTATCATGCATAATAAATAGAAAAGTGACAAAAGCTTTATATTTCTCTTCGATGCTGATCAATAGGCTACAGCTGTCGCAGTGGGTGTTTCATTGAAGTTAACAAAGTGGCCTATGTTTGAATTTGAAATTGAAATTGATTGTTGAATTGAAATTTCTAATAGCATATTTAACGGTTTTAGTGAATAAGCTTTTTCATAAAACACTGTGGCATTTGAGTTCTCTCTTCAAAAAACTGCACCAGTGTCCAGAAACACAGCAACAGACCGTATGGCCTTATTTCTGTTTATTCTGGCTATTTTCTGTTTAAATTGTAAAATGTAATTCAAATTGAAAATGAATTAATTGAAATTGAAAAACTAAATTAATTAATTAAAACTAAATCCATAAAATGATGCCATGATGGTTGGGAACTCCTTAGTTTCTGTTTATAAGTTTATGTATTTAAGTACTCTTTAAGTCCCCCTGTTGTAAATAATTGTATCCCTTAAAACTCATCTTTGAACAACAAAATGCAGATTTAATAATTTTTTCCCTTGAAAAACAATTTCTTCATGCCTTACAATAGTTTTTAACTCTACACCCTCATTTAGTATACGTGGTTCTATGAATATGCAAATTAGCCCCGCCTCCACTCACTCACACCAGCTCAGAGATCCACTGGTTGACGATCACACGTTGACGTGATTGGTTACAAGATAGCTTGTGACGTCAGAAACACCAGCGATTTCAAACCGCGTTGGTACACTGCAGTTTTAAAGGGAAAATACAACAGCATATAGCAATGAAATTGAGGTCACTTCTTTTTTTTCACAAGGGATGTGCTGTGACAAGCACCTGTTGAAAGATGATGCGATGTCAGCACAATCCGTATAATGATGATTATAGTGGTTTTAAGATGGTACCTGATGTTGATTGGCAAATTTCATGCTTTGCCTGAGGGTTCTTTTTTTGGCCGCAGTTGCACGGCACTTTGATTTACTGAAGAACCAAGCAGAGCCGCTATACGTCGTAAGAAATAGATTCATACGGCTGTAAATCACCAGCATGTGCTCATCTAAAGCTCTCCGACATCTATTGAGCCAGTGACTGAAACATCAACAGCTGTCTCCATAAAAGGTACTGAAAGATGTGTGTTTGGCTGATCGGATGAGGAATCTTTACTTGTTGAGACAGATATTGTTTTGCTGGCCTGGCTTGACTGTGTGTGTGTGTGTGTGTGTGTGTGTGTGTGTGTGTGTGTGTGTGTGTGTGTGTGTGTGTGTGTACTTGTACAACTATCTTTGTGAGGACCAGTTTGAGTTTTAGACCATTGGAGTGAGGACAAAGAGAGTAAAGTGAGGACATTTTGGCCGGTCCTCACTTTCTGAGACCCCTTTAAAGGCCTGTTTGAGGGTCAAGACTTGGTTTTAGGGATAAGGCTATAATTAGGTTAAGGGTAGGTTTACGGTAAGGGTTCGGGTTAAGCACTTAGTTGTTATGAGTAAGGTTAGGGTAAGCGGCTAGAGATTGCATTGTGTCAATGAATGTCCTCATAAAGATAGATGTACAAGAGTGTGTGTGTGTGTGTGTGTGTGTGTGTGTGTGTGTGTGTGTGTGCGTGTGTGTGTGTGTGTGTGTGTGTGTGTGTGTGTATGTGTGTGTGTGTGTGTGTGTGTGTGCAAATGCTCTAAAGCATCTTACCCATTCAATCTTCCATGTACACGTATACATTTAAAGAAAGTTCACACATGATAAACCATCTCCTTTATCACACATTTACATCAGGCACATGATGTCCATAAAAAAATACTAATTTGTTTAAAAGTCACTGATTATAACAGATCCTACCTGTCTACTATTGTCTAGTGTGTGTGCAGAGCAGAGATGAGTTAGTTTCTCATTTTAGGTTCACAAGCAAGTAACTGCCTCTGTGCATATTAGAATTTGATAAACGTCCTAATAATCAGACTCAGGAAATAGAATGAGTTCAGCCATTATGATATCATCAGTCAGACAGCCAGACCAATCATCTCATCTCATCTGACTCAGAATTCCTTCAGGCTCACCGAGAGACAGAGGATCATGGAATGTTGAGCATAATTAAAGGAAAAACTCAAAATTGCAGAGTTATAGTTAATCTGAGGCCTTCCTGGACATGCGATCACATCTCATCGTTTGAAAAGCTGTCATTGTCTGTGTTTTTTGTTTCTCTTTTCCTGTCAGCTCATGAACTTTTGCAGCCTGCAATTTTTTTTTATTTATTTATAGCATGCTCAGTGGCTTGGGAATGATGGAAATAATCACTGCAGTTTATCAAAAAAAATTTTTTTTCCATGTGACTAAGATCAATATAAGTGTTTTAACATGGCGTTTTGTACAAGTTTGAACAGCCCTCACATCACAAGCTGGTTCGCCTCTGTTTCCTTGGGTGTCTGGATACTTTTACTGATTTAAAGTATGGCTGTATATTAAATAAGAAATAATGGACGTCGGGCCATTGAATTATTAGAAAATAATGCACACCCGAGGTGCTAATGCTGCCCTGATGCGAACCGGAGTGGCTGTTACACCTCGGGTGTGTATTATTTTCAAGTGATTCAACTGACCGGAGTCAATTATTCCACTTATACTATTTTCAGATGTTGTATTTTAAGATATTTGTCAGGTTTTTGTCCTTAAAACGCTTTTGTGTGTAGGACTAATTTCTTAAACATCCATTGTTAGCCTCCATTGCTAGATTTTTAGCAATGCTAGCTCCATTTTTAGAGCTAGTAACTGTAGAGAAACTGTAAGTTTATCTGCTTCAAGAACAGTGCTACCTCGCTAGTGAGAAATGTCATGTAGCTTTTAAAGGTAGGGTAGGTAGAATTTTTCTAACAAAATATGTTTAAACTGTCTATATATACCAATACACAATTAAAATGTAAGTACTCTGAAAAAGAAAGTATAAAAATCGAGTGTCTGTAGTCCTCTCAGGGCTGCAATAAACACAGCTACTTATCTCCATGAAATGAAAATTCTTATCACGAATGAAATGATTGGCTGGAGCGTCTGTCACTCTCCCTCGCTACCATGGCACCAGTATCGATATGCTGGCTTGATAATGTGTACTAACAGCCATGTTAGTTGTTTATTCATAATGATAAAGTTAGGTATTTTATTACATGTGATTCTGAGATGATGTCATTCCATGCACTGCTCGTCTCCGGTCATGTTAGTCACATAATTACTGAGATTTTAATCAGATACAGTATGCATATTTATTTTATTTCACCTCCGACATTAAAATGCAGCAAGCAAACAGAAGTGCACATCTGTTCAAAAGACTCATGCATGGGTCATTAAGATAAAAAAAAAAAAAAAAAATATATATATATATATACTTTTATTAATCAAGGATGCACTAAATTGATCAAAAGTGACATTAAAGACATTGTTGCAAAATATTTCTGTTTCAAATAAATGATGCTCTTTTCAAATGATTTCTGAAGGATCATGTGACTCTAAAGAGTGGAACAATGGCTGCTGAAAATTCAGCCATAACTGCACAGGATAAAAAATAAAAAATAAATAAAAAACAGTTTCTGTATTTTTATCACATAAAAATCTTATGTATGCTTTTTAAACTTACATATATATATTTTTAAACTTACCAGCCCCAAACCTTTCCTTTAGTGTGTATTTGTAGGATTTAATAGCTCAATAAGAAAGGTATTAATGTAAAAATGATCACAAAAAATTATTTAAATACATTAATATGATACTGTATTTTTATTATAAGCCAGTCTTAAAATTCACTCAATTAAATGTTTTAATACTAATTAATAAATAAATTAATCAATCAATTAATTAATACTAATATTAACTATTAAAGAAATAATAATAAAAAGTATGCCTTTTTATGAAAAAAAAATCTTTTGGCTTTTATGTCAAGACAGTATATGTATACAGAAAGTATTTTTTGTTATTAAGACATCAACTATTGTGCTACATCACCCTAGACTTTAGACTACGTCACCTGCATACATATTGTGTTCCTCCACAGACAGACTGTCAGATCACCAATAGAATACAAAGAATTAAACATACTGTCTAATTATTGTTCTTAGACAGCTCTCTGCAAGTTCATGTCCTTGAGTACCACAGAAGCAACCTTCAGCTACAAAGCTTATATTTTTCCAAGTTCGCTGGGTTTGGAGTGTTTATAGGTGAGTTCTCTATCTAGCGTGAGGTGTGTTTTATGCATGATGATGATGGGTGAGAGAGTGAGAGGCAGATTAGCTGTATATTACAGTTTTTGCCCGTTGCTTGAACACGTTTTGCAAAACTTGGCTCATTGTGTCAAAACTCTACACACAAGCAAATAAGACACAACACTGGGAAATAAACCATTCACAACAATGTCAAATTGAAACTCTGCTATCAAACCCTAACAATGCTTTGTCAAAATGTCACTCTGATGACAAAATGATAAGAATACACTTTCAGATCAGCAGCAACACACTAGTCTACTTTATATAAAAAAATGTTATTTTTTTGTATAAAAAGTTTTTTGTTTTCACTGTTTTTATTCAGTTCCACAGAGGGCATGTTTTCACAACAACCAAAAAACGAAATACTGAATTCAAAATCATTACAGTACAGAAGTATATTTTACAGTAAAGTAAATTCAGTTAAATCAAAAATAAAACAAACAATACACTACTGTAAACACAGGAAAAAAAATTGTGCGCAAGTGGGCTTATAGATCCTGCCGTCTGTTGGGGTCTGGCCACAGGCTTTCATCAACATCACAAGCAATATCTTCTCTCGCTAAGCATCCGGGAAAATATCCCCTTGTGTGCCGAATCCATCCCTGGATTGACCTCAACTCAGTGTCTCTGCAGGCCTGTCCCATTGCCTGCAGAAGAGGCATACGGGCATGTGGTTGGCGGTCATATACGCGCCATCTTCAAGCTGAATTTTTTTTTTTGAAATGGCGAGTAAGGGGGCAAGTACACAACTTCAAATTGATCATGGTTGGTGAACCAGTTCTGGACCAGAGCAGCCCAATGGAAACTAGCATTATCCCAGACAACAACAAACCTGGGCTGCTCTGGTGCATCCGGTACAACTGCATCATGAAGTGCATCTAGAAATGTGATTATGTGTTGCGCATTATAGGGACCCAGTTTGACATGATGGTGCAGTAGCCCTCGGAAGACTTATGGCAGTACACAATGTGATATTTCCCCCGCGCTGCCCTGGGATTTGCACAATTGCCCTTTGGCCAATTATATTACGTCCCCGTCGTCTGTTTTTGTTAAGGTGGAATCCAGCCTTGTCAATGTAAATACATTCATGCGGCTGGCCAGCTCCATCCATTTCCAAATCTCTGTAACAAAAAATACATATTGTGGATGGCTTTGCTCAAAGCACACACCTACACTACTAGAACCGACCCTGTGTACCTGTGTAGCTTTCTGTATGTATCTATGTGGTACTAATCCAGCGGTACATATTCATCTGTTACTGGACTGCACCCATTCTTTATTGTAAATGTAAAGGACTGAAACACTTACCTGTACATATTCATGTCGAAGTTCTTCGACCCTGACAGTGTTCATCTCAAATGGGACCCTGTACAATTGCTTCATGGTCATGTTGTGCTTTACCATGATGCGTCTGAGTTGTAATGCTTACTCGCTTTATGTTGTTGAATACTTGCCTATCTGCAAGTATTTGTTGCTGTAGCTGGTGGAGACGGATTGCAATTTTTTGCTCTGACTAGGTTCACTATGGCAAGTTCCTGCTGTTGGGTGAACACCCCCAGTAGGTCTTCTAGCCATTCTGTAGAAAAATGCAACCACAAATTGTTCTCATTTGCTTCTTTTTTACAGTACCGTGTATACTGAACTTTACTGTATTTACCATAAACATTACTGAAACATCTCAACACGTTATCACGGTATGTTTCAGAAAACTACCACTTTTGTTGGAAAAGGAGCATTAGCCACCCTGGAATACAATACATGTGATACAGTAACATGATATGGTACAGTACTGTAAATACTCTAGATACAGTCTGAGTAGAGTAGAGTAGAGAGTTGAAGACATACCTGTTTTCCAGTCGGATGAAACTGTGACACTCCTTAGATTAGGATGGACTCTCTGCCCAGCTTCCCTCATAGTCAGGCCATGGTTTATGACATGGTCCACCAAAGTTGCTCTTATGTCATCCGAAATAATGGTCCTTGCGTGGCTTCTTCGACCACGTCCTCCTCTCTCTCTGTCTTCCTCTTCCTCTGCCTCTAGCTCTCCCTGCCTCCATGCTTGCAAAGTTCTCAAAATGGCTTAACTGAGGCCTATTTGAAGCTGGCTGATTGGTGTTCAGTTTTGTAAGTAAGTATTTTCAGGTGTGTGTCTACGTCTTTTCATTTAACCAATGTGTGTTGTATTTTGAATAGATGTGTTTTCCCAATGGTACCCTGAGATTTCATTTTTCAACTAAGTGTCTTATGTATGAAATAGTGAGTAGTGTCTAGGAACAAGTGTGTTAAAGAAAGGAGCAAGTGTGTTACAGAATTGCAACTATACTAAACTTTTGTTTAAGGTATGGTTACACTTTTTTTAAAGGTATAGTAACAACAACTTCAAGTTATGTTACTTTGGTTTAAGCATGTGTCTATAGTGTTCAAGCAACGGGCAAAAACAACATGTTCCTTGAATAACATCTTTGTTGATCCTGGAACAACATTCCAATCAACCAATCAGATTTGAGGGACAAGTTTAAAGTTTATGTTAAGTTTAGGCTTACAACCAGGGTTAGGTGCTTCTACGTCAGTGTTATCATTTCCATCTGATTTTAGGGATGGCTCATGGGTTAGGTTTAGGGGTAGAGATAGGGTTAGGATTACATTTTTGGACAGAAATGCTGTTCCAAGATCAACAAAATATGTCGACCCAGGAACGCATCTACTCAGCAAAATCAGGATGTGCCATTAGCTGTCATCGTCTGTCCACATTTACACATTCGTTTTCATCAGTAGATACTGATTCATCTAACCCCTCTTGCTGACAGTCTGTGCTTCTAAACCCTCTAGCATATTCATTTATCATTTATCATTTTATTATTTTATTTTTTACTGTAGCTCACAAAACACTCATTGTGTGTGTTGCATTTGCAGAAGCACACAAGCGTACACTATTCAAGCGTCTCTTGACATCCACATGACTGTATCCGTGTGTGTGTGTGTGTGTGTGTGTGTGTGTGTGTGTGTGTGTGTGTGTGTGTGTGTGTGTGTGTGTGTGTTTTAGCATGTGAGTGAGTATTTGGGGGCAGGGTTCTGTGAGTCAGCATCTCCTGAGTATTGTAACTTTTGCTGATAACCAAGGACAGTTATGTCTTTTCCAATATTTACCATCCTCCTATCATCCCTCTTCACTCCTCCTCTCTTTCGTTACGTCTACCAGTAACTAAAGGCTGGAATACACAACTTTTGTTCAGATTTTGACCCCGATTTGCAGTCTGGGCGAGTCCACAATAGTTGCAGAAAATCTGTGCCAGTCTGCAGCCTACAATTGTACTTTTAGTAAACTAATTTATATACTTAAAGTCAAATTTTTTAATTAATGCACTTTAGTTATCCGGAAATAGTGCTGCGGTCCAAGTAAAAATATACTTAAGTATATTTGATTGTGCTCAAATGGAACTATTGCAAGTATACTTTAGATACACTTTAAATATCTTGCATTTAAAGACTGATATTATACAGGGAGCATTCTATCCTTACTAATAGTGATATTAAAACACGTTTTAGGCTTAATATTAAGAAATGTGCATTGTGCATTAAAGAAGTACTCCAAATAAAGTTTAATTCTAATATTTATATCAGCAAGTTTCAAGCGATATATATCAGTAAATATGTTAATGGGTATGTAGCATATGGGTATTTTGGCCAAAATTGTATTTTCTTGCTGTTTCAGACCGAATTTTAAACAGAAAGTTTAATAGAAAACTATTGAAGTCAATTGCAGGTCATGCCTCTTTTCCTATTTGTGCAGCACAGATCTATGTAGAGCAATCCAGGTCACTAATGATGTTCCATAACAGTTAGGATGCTGTCTTAGAAAACAGCTCCCTATGTAGGCAGTGTGCAAAACTCAGTAGGTTTTAGGACAGATCTGCTGTGTGTTTTGGAGATGTTCTGCTGTGATCACTCAGGACTGAAATCTGGCTTTGATTCTAACAGCAAACTGAGGGATTTTGAGAGGAAGCTCTAAATTCACAGACGCGTACACACATGGCCCTCAAGTTTGTGTCGCAGGGGGCTCCGTTGCAGGAAGTCCTCCACATGTTTTGTTTTAGCTTAAGAGATTCTCACTCACTCTCTCTCTCTCTCCTCTCTTCATCAGTGGCTCTTTCTTTCTCTCTGTCACACACCTCTTTTCTTTTCTTCTCTGAGTTCTTCATTCCCCTTTTTTCTTCTTGCAATGAGGTGATCCAAGCTCAAGGGAGTGCCAAGAGAGTTAGAAAAAACTGCATTCATCGCAACACACAATCGAAAACACACACACACACACACGCTCACACAACACGTCCTGTCTAAACAATGCTCCTTGGCTGAATCTGGGGAGTGATTTGAGTTGGTGTAAAGGGACAGCACAGGAAGTGTCAGCAAGAGAGAGAGAGAGAGAGAGAAAGAGTTGGTGGGTTTGGAGGGTCAGAGAGAGAGAGAGAGAGAGAGAGAGAGTTTGAGCAGCCCTACAAGAAGAAAAAAAGTTTGCAGCAGTGCAAGCAGAGTTGGTCTCATTTGCTCCCTTGTTCACGCTTCGGGTGTTGTTTGGATGTATGATCCTGGACAGGGCAAATAGGGTGAGTAACACAACCTCTCTATTTCTCTTTCTCCATACTTAAAGAGCTGTAAAGGGATATTAGAAATGTCTCCTCTGTAGCACATTAAAAAAACTTTTTTGGACTAACTTTTATTGAGACATGTTTAGAGTGCAATTAAAACTCAAATGCCAACTTCACAGCCAGACCTCTGCATCTTTAGTGCCATATTTATTACTTTTACAATTCAGCAAGTTTATAGTCTTCCTCCCCTTGCATTTATTCATTCCATTTGATAGTCTACAATGTTTGTCATATTTTATTGTTATTTAAGGGAATGATGTGGAGGCATGTTGAGGGGCTCTGAAACATTTGACATGCGTCATGGTATGATGGTAGTTTGTCATCATGATCAAGTTCTTTTGTAGATCATTCTAGGACATAATAAAACTTCGTTTAGCTGTGAAACTTCCTTTATGCACTATGTGCCTTCAATACTTTCTCCTTCAGAAAGGAAAGTTTAGCTTTGACCAAACATGGCAATATTGCGGTTTTTATGTTTACTTGGAAAGTAACGACTCATCTGTCATTGAGTGCTCTATCTATCATTGTGCAACCACAGAACTGTGGTTTTACAGCTTGCACATAAATATACAAACACATTGTTTGTGACAACACATTCCCTTTGAAAATTCCCTCTTACCACCGTTGACGTCCCATTGTAACCCATCATTGGCCCTCATGATTATTTAAATTGTCTTTCTGTAGATTTGTAAACATGTTTTATGCCTTTATCTCATGAGATCCCGTTCCATGCCTGTCAGTTGCGACTTATTCAGATGCCGTTGACTTTATTTATAATCAAGTGAAATCTGAACTCCTTTTCATTGGTTTCAGAGTTATGTCGGCAACTAGAATTCCTCTGGGTTGTGACAACTTTTCCAAGTTTCTCCCTCCATGCTGTTTAAGTAGATTTGCATCTGGAGGTCTTGGGCCGCATCCCATGCGTGTCTGGAAGGAATATCAAAGCTTTTCTCTCATGGTTGTTTATCCAGAGATGCTGGATATAAATTTTTCAGGACAATTCAGTAGTGCTGATAGCTGGAACTTGAGTTTTATGATGAGGAAGCTTCTGGATTTGTGTTCGAGCATGTGTGTGTGTGTGTGTGTCAGGATTCAGAAGCCAGGAAATGAAGCCAGTGTAATAGACTCTTAACTGTTGGGCAGAAGATGTTACTTATTTGGCACTTCTGAGTTTTCGTGTCCTTGTAGCAGCCTGCTAAAGCAAGCACTCAACCAGAAAATGGCTCACTTTACTTGAAGGTCATTACATTTTGTATTCTTGATTTCGTTTTGTATTTTCCAACCCAGCTATCCTGTTCTAAAGTGGAAAAACTTATCATTATGGTCAAGTTCAGTTGCTTTTATGACTAGTATTTTGGTGACAATATAGTCAATGATTATCTTTAGTGCCAAAAGGATAAGTTCTACCTTCAGATTTTTAAATGCATCCGGGTGTTGATTTGTGGGTCCTATAGGTGATTATTATGGGATCGTATTATCCTAGTAGGGAGCTGATGAAGTTCCCTTTTCAAAATACCATCTTGCTGCTGGTCTAGCTGATGCCTTGCAGTTCTGGTCTTTTCCAATAGTGCTGTGAGTCTGGAGCCTGAGGCCCTGGAGAGTGAACGTGCCATACCATACAAGCCAGACTATCAGTATGCAGCATATTCTGGCCAAGAATCACAGCACATGGCCAGCTGTCTGATCAACATGTAATAGTTTGTGTTTTTAATGTGATGTGTAGGGTAAATCTGATATCAAAGTACTACCACAATAATAGACTGATGCAGAGGCTGATACAGTCATCTTTGGGCAAGGAAGAACTCAATATCTGGGTTTCCATCCATATATGTTTATGTAAATTGTGGGATAACACACAGAAAGCATAATACAGAAACACCAACATGTCAATAAAATTACCAAAATATGCATAAAAAACACATTGCCTGCTTGGAACGTTTTATTCCTGCACATAAACTAAAATGGAAACACATTTACAGAATAAAATCTTTAAAAAAAAAAGTCATGTGACTGAATAATTTGCATCTATTAGCCTGGTTTTGTTGTCTTGAACACATGGGATGGAAATGTTACTTTTTGGCTGCAGTGTTTCACATAAATTAAATTGGCAGCTTGGATGTGAATGGAGCAATTGTAGTAGCCTGGTAAACTTTTATGGACTGATAAAAACATCTAGACTCCAAAAAGCTGCCCAGTGGACAGCCAGATAGATTAGAAATTGTGAATTTTGCCAACTCTTACTTTTTTTTTCTTTTTTTTTTTGAGAACCAATTCTGTATCAGGCTGTCAACTGAAACTAATACCATGAAAACATACCGCAGTGATGCTAACATTAATTGTATGAAATAGCCTGCAACATACTAGTCATGTGTGCTGAAACAATCTAAAGATGTTATTTTGGCTTTTTGATAGAGCCATTTATCCTAAGTTTTCCATTCCTTACAGGAAGGCATCTCAATGTGTGTGCCCACCCTCACAATATTTAGCAATCTTTGAGAATAGGTAAATAAAAGGCAAGAAAGTGATGTCATGGTGAAAATGACTGAACCATCTGCGAGAGCCAGACTTAACAGACTTAACCTTTTACTCCCAGTGCTTATTTTCCTTACGCATTTGCTCTTAGATTCGGCAGACAATATCAGCGTGTTTCCTCTGCTCTTGAGCTCTGAACGACTGCACCTGTAGCACCATCTCAGAGGAGTCTTTATTCATCCGTTCTCCATTAAATATTAATCCTGTCTGAGAGCACATGCCCCTTTTACACAAGCCTGGTTGAGAGATACGAAACTAATCGCTAATTGAATCACCTTCATTTAACAAACTTCCTCAAAGGTTCTTCAACGCTTATCTAATCCTGCTCTCCTTCGAAATGGGAAAGTACTTTCTAATCGGACAGTAAAAAGACAAATCTTTTTCCCTTTGATCAAAACCCTGCAAGTGTTTAGACTTTAATAAACACATCTAGGGGTAACTAAAGTCTTTCCTGTACCCTGTAGAACTTGCCAGACTAAAAATGCATGTTTGATTTGTCTTAACTGGAAGCAACTTACACTGACAAATTTTAAAATATATCAGCGCCATTGTTTTGTCTCAAGTTTTTTTCTGAGACACATTTAAAAAAGATACTTAAACATCCAATTGAACTAAGGCCTAATCCTGGCTTAATCTAAACCCTGTCTGTGAAACCAGTCCGTAGTGTTTAGAAGAGGCTAGCCTGATTGCAATAGTGATCAGCTACTCTACAAGTTACGCTTCGAGAATTGAATTCCTATTTTTATAGGAAGGCACTATCTCAGATAAAAACTATACATAAATTGTATTTCCCGCGTATATACTTTTTTCAGACCATTTTTGATTCAGAAAGCCATATTTTTAACTCTCTGGTCTTAAAGCTGAAATATATAGTTTCAGTATCACCAGCATCTCAAAACAAAATTGCTAAAATACTAATTGTTTTCACACAGTTTTTCCAAACGCTCCTCATTGGTTGTACTAAAAGATAGTAACGCCCAAAACTCACCCAATTGGTCAAACTGTTGCTATGCTGGGCAGGTTGGAATGCTCAAACAAATAGCAATGGTTTGGTGCTGCATCTGTTTAGACTTTTTTTTTAGTAGAGTCAACCTACAAATGGCTTGTCTTACAAAACTTGTGGCTGTCATATAAGTACTATTTTAACCTAGTTTGGAGAGGTTAATGCTCTATATGAAAATAATGTAGCCTACTCCCTACAGTAAACCCAACCCTAAACCTAACCGATAGTGTTAACAAAAGCAAATGTGAGATAAAAACATATTTGCTGAAGCAACCATGGCATTTCAGATTTTTTCTAAATCTTTGAGCTCTTTTGAGTCATGACTCGTGTGATTCACATCGCAAGTGCAATGCTGTACCAGGGGAGCTACACAAGCAAGTTATGTCAGAAAAGCCATTCATATGGAGCTTGTTATGGGATGCAAATGTCAAAAGCTTTTAGTTTACAAATCAGTTACTATGATAAAATTGTTTTGAGGTCATAGTATTGTGGAAGGAATCACATGAAAGTAAGTCTTTATTAATTCATAATCTGCCTCTGTAATCATGTTTTTCCATTGAGACTTTGTTGAAAATAGGCTACTTAAACTAAATTCTGATTTCTCTTTAACTGTTTTTCTCTCTCTTGAATAGTTTAAATATTACATACTTAAACTAAATTCTGATTTCTTTTTAACTGTTTTTCTTTCTCTTGACGAAGGCGGGAAAGTGACAGCTCACCACTGCTATTACCTCACCGTGTGGTGAGGAAAAAGGCAACCCACAACTTACATAAGCCTGACCTGCTTACTCGCTTGGCCTGTGTAGGGGTTTTTAAGGCCCTTTTTTATAGTTTGCCACATAAAGAAGGGAATGTTGGATGAATGGATGGTCTTTGTTTTTGCTCTTTTATGATCTGAATGGTCCAGAATGCTGATCTTACATCAGCCGTCCATGGTTTGTCTGTATGCTTGCTGTGAGATTGATTGTCCCGTGAAATAAAACGCAATTCCCTGTTGCGACACGGAATATCGAGAGTTTAAAGGCAAATCCTGAGGGACTGGGGTTATTATCTGCTTATTTGTTCAGTTTAACAGCTCACATAAATATAAACAATACTGCGGTTGCTATCTTGCTTCTTTAAAAACGCATATGGGATAATGTACAGGCGGCCGGTCATTATCGCAAAATAAATGTGAAAATAAATTATTAGGATTCTGATGCAATGCAGTTGAATAAATACATGGAATTAAATATTGATACGAGTTACTATTTAATGTGATAGGAGAGACTGTGAGGTTATACGAGAGACCTGAAACTAGAACTGCTAAAGTCATGATAACAAATTCAAAGTTTCTATTCAATGTATTGTTAATACTAATATACATTCATTTTCGGCTTTAGTACAATGACAAATTAATAACCTCACTTTTTTTCAATTTAGGAAACAAGTTGCCTTTATAATACGAAGCATTAAAGAGTTTGAAAAGCACTGACTTAACACATTGAAATATACAGTCAGTCAGCGTTTTCTTTAAAGCATCAAACCACAGTCTTCTGAGACCTATATGAAACCAGCCATGTGCCCTCCTCTCCGCACCGATCACATCCCCGCGGGTAGTAATGCATGAGGAAGCCTATACAATTTTCCTCCGATTAGCCTGTAACCCACAGACACCCCATTGCCATGGGAACCACTGAGGCAATCAAGAGCAGATCACCTACAAATGGCACCAAGCCTGAAAGAAAGGCAGTGGATATTTCACTGAGGCTCATACTGTATCACTGCAGCCCAAGACAGATTTGACAAAAACTTTGGTGCATAACTCACCCTGGACCGTTTGTGCAACGGATATGAATGATGCCTTGAATGAGTTAGAGGTGTGCTATTACTTTTATTTGATTGGACAGGAGTTTGGCCTTGCAAATGATGGATTTGTGGAAATATCCCATAGATGTACATTGAAGGAGTCATCCATGGTATATCTATAGGCTAGTATATCATACCTGGATGAGCTCTTTTGACTTGAGTAAGCAAACACCTAGCAACCACTCAGGACACCCTAGCAACCATATAGCAGCCATCCATAAAAAAGCATAATGGTAGAAATTTTTTGATAGCAACCAATGGTTTTGAAAGAAGTCGCATATGCTCAAAAAAGAGGCTGTGTTTATTTGATTAAAAAATACAGTAAATAATGAATATTGTGAAATATTATTTTATTTTAATATATTTTAAAGTGTACTTTATACCTGTGACAAAGCTGTATTTTTAGCAGCAATTACTCTAGTTTTCGGTGACGCATGATCCTTCAGAAATCTGATTTGGTGCTCAAGAAACCTTTCTTATCATTTCTTCTTATTAACAATGTTGATTATTTGATGAACAGAAAGAACAGCATTTATTTGCTTGCTGTAAAAATCCTTTTGTAACATTCTAAATGTATTTACTGTGACTTTTAATTGAATGCATGCTTGCTGAATAAAAGTGTTCATTTCTTTAAAACAAATCTTACTGACCCCAAATTTTTTAATATTATATTATATTAATTTTAACACCTACATAAATACCAGCAAAAAGTTCTTGAAATCATTCCCTGTCTCCTCTAAGGAAACACTGAATGAGAAAAAAAAGTCAGTTTTCCCATAATTTCTGAGGGTTTATGGAACATTCATATAATCCCTTAGAGTGTCCCCACTTTCATCTTATAATTACAGATTCATCAGCCATGTGCTTTTCATCCCAGCTGGACATAAGCGTGTGTGTGTGTGTGAGAGAGAGAGAGAGAGCGAGAGAGAGAGAGAGAGAAAGAGAGAGTGTGTGTGTAAGTGTTGAGTGGTTAATTATGTTTGGCCTTTAGTGAGTCTTTGGGTATTAAACTTGGCTAATCTTAATAAAAATGGATGAAATCCCTCTAACTGCTAACAGTCAGGACCTTTTTTCATGCTTTTATGTCATCTCACTTTGTCTCTGTCCCTCGTTCTTTTTTTCCTCATTTATCTGCTCTAACCATATGCTAATGACGCCTTATCTTTCTCCGCTTTATAATCAGCTGTTAGCACGAATGTACTAAATTGCACGGCACGGATTGGTCTTAATTCAACAGATGAAGTTTGGATATGTGCATTGAGGGCAATTTCACTGGAAAGAGCTTACTGGCTGCTAGGAAGGATGTGATTTTCCATAAGACCTATTTGGCTGTGGTTACGCGATTTTTCGTTTTCATGCTACTGGAATGTGTCTGGCCCGTAAATATGTTTGTAGGCAGTTGAATGAACTAGGTGAAACTTGACATGCATGGATAGATTAATGCATCTGGCCAGAAACATCACTATGAGACGCTCCAGAGAAGGAATCCAAATTCACTTTAAAGTAACATCTTTATTATCATCGTGAACTCTGGTCTCTCTTTTGGTGCCAGAGCCTCTGATATGTTCTGATAAGTGAGTCTAGCTAGATGAAGTGGAATAAAGAAAGCCACTTTGGGTTTGTTTATGCAGTGACTAAACCTCCTCCTCTGGAAATATGACAGAGTTGAGTTATGGGCAGACCAAGAAAATGTATAGGATGCATGATATATTGGTCGGTTAGGCCAATTTTATTTTTGTAAATATTTGTTCTTAGTATTTTCATTTATCGTCTAATATATATCCATTTTGTATCAATATTGGGGAATGTTAAATATTTAATTGTTCATGCTCATTTATTTAGACATATGTTAAAATAGCATAGAATTTTAATATTGATATATGCAAGTTTTAATATAATACAGTTTTAATTTTCTTAAATATATATAACAAATAATATATAACAAAGTATATAATTTTAATACCAGAAAAACTTGGTAATTTGTATAATATTTATTTTATAAATACACTGTAAAAATGAATTTTGATGATTTGTTATCACAACTTTTTACATTTTGTCAAATCAACTTAGATAATTAATGTAGTTCAGATAACATAATATTTTGAGTTTCTATTTCTTAAACCAATCTCCTTTGTTGTATTAACTCAAATTTTTAATTTCAATGAACTCCAGGTAACTTACTTTTTTAAGTTAATCCAACTCTTTTTTTTACAGTGTAGTATGTGTTGGATATTGGTTATACAATGAAAATAATTATCAAATCAGATTTTAATATCGGGCATAAATTTGATAGTTTTAAGTGTTGTGTGTAAAGTCTTTCTCTTAAAGGCCCACTGAAGATCCTTAAGAACGCACAGCTTTGTATGATCCGTTGACACAGGAAGCTAAGGCGGGACATATTGAATGGCTCGTCCCCCTTTTCAAATAGCCAATAGCGTTTAGTTTACCTTACAGACTGCAAGTCGTACTTGACAGCACCATGGGAGTGAATCCGAGCGCTGATGATTCGTTGGATTCAGTATTAGGTCTGAATAAATTCTAGCCATTTAATTCTTAACCAACGTACAGATTGAAAATGGAATAAAACTTGAGCGTTTGAGCAACCACACACATTTCCAACCCATATTGCTCTGTGACGTGTCAACGGCCGCTTTGGCCAGGTGGTATTTATAGCATAGGAGGTGGGGACGCTTTAGATTCTAAAGAGCATTTGATTGGACAGAAGATGTGATGAGAATCTGAAGTCCGCGGTGATGTAATAATCCGTGATCCATTTTAGCGGAAGTTTTGAATGCTTATATCTCCTAAATGTGAATTTTGTCGTTGTTTTGGAACACACCAACTTAATCATAACCTTAAGACTAACATATTCATACTAAAAGCTAAAAAACATACATTTTGATTTCAGGGGGCCTTTAAAAATACAATTGTTATTTGCAGCATTATTTGTTCTTTGTGGAACCCAAAATGATTATTCTATTGTTCCCTGCGTTAACTTATTAATTTGTAATTGTAACCTTAAGTTTAGATAGTGTTGGAATTAACTGTAACGTTGTGTGGTTGTTTCAAGGAAGTGCACGAAGTTGAGGAGTCAAACGAAACAGTCTTTTAATAAGCAATATAAACACGCATTAGAATTAGAGTAACAACTACACAATTACATTAACAAACAATATACGCCAAAGGAACTAAGGAAACTAGGTGTGTAATGTAGACCAGTAAGAGCGGTGCATATAAAGACTAGAATAGAAGCGTAACCCTGACAATAACAGGAAAGCGAAAACAAGTATTAAACTATATATAAATAATTGTTGCAATAACCAGTCACAAACCAGCACTAGAACCATTGCTCACTTTTGTGGATAAGACATTTAAGGTAGTGTCTATGTAGACACATTTTCAGTCTTAACACTAAACCATTCCCTTCTCCATCTGTTCTTCTTCAGATTTCAGGTATAGTTGTATAATGTTGTGATTTGACTCTGACAGGGGGGATGATGGGGAAAAAATGTCAGTATAAGGCAGAACATCTTTCCCACACCTCTCCCTTGTCCACACCATTCTTTTACACATGCTGCACTTGTCATTTTGCACTTTGAGAGCTTTTCCTGGCAGCTGTCGCATGCGTTGAGTGGAAATGCATCTTCACCTCTCCTCCTTTCTGTCTGTTATTCTTCATCAGTTGTTTAAAATGGATGGAAGCAAATGCTTTATAGATTCACAATGGTGCAGATCAGCAGGAGCACAACAGATGCTTCTTCAAAAGAGAAAAATCGTGCTTGCAGTGTTTGTTTTGCTATGCAGTAAATAGAGAAACAAACACATGAACACAAAAACCTTTCACAGATGATTTGTTATTCCTTCAAATCTCTTCTGGAGATGTCACTTTTGACTTTCGCTCAATTGGAGATTTGCTCCAGGGTTTGGGTGAGTCCACAGGTCTTCCGACATCTCTGTCGCAGGTCATGCAATATTCTGAACGTTCTTTGAATTGAAGGAAGAGGGAAAGCCTCAGGAAAATGTAAACAATAGAAGTAGCGACGGGACACATAGTGAGACCTCCACCCCGACCACTGCCTGTTCCTGAGATGTTTTTCCTGCACTCCACCAGCAGTCCCCTTTCCACAAATGAAAGTTTACCGCCCATCTTCCTCTTCCGAATTTAGCATTCAACAGTGGCCAAACAACAAACCGTCACATGTTTTCCAATAACAACCAATGTGACCTTGTCAAACAAACCACTCATGTAGTACAATAATGAAATCTATTGTTTTAAAATGATTGATAGAAACAGGGTTGTTTTGTTTAAATGTATTTTTGGAAATTTGATTTGATTGTTTGAGTTTTGACTATACAGACTTAAGACTCAAACAGTTCTCCTTAGCTGGACTGATGTGGTTCTTCATTAAGTGACATCAGGCATATGGCGTTCATTACACACACCCAATGGCTCAGATCATTTTGGGAGCACGCACCCCATGAACACAGACACACATATACAGAAACTAGTCCTGGAAGTCATTTTTCCTTGTTTGTTTGGGATCAGTATATTTTTTTAAAGAAATTAATACTTTTATTCAGCAAGAATGCATTCATTTGAAAAGACCTTTATAATGATAAGAAGACTATGAAAAAGCATATTAGAATGATTTCTGAAAGATCATGTGACACTGAAGACTGGAGTTATGGCTGCTGAAAAGTCAACTTAAAATAGAAAACAGTTATTTTAAGTCTCTGATAATCTTCCTATTTACTGTAGCGATGCCCATTTGATATTAAAAAAAAGTTATTTTGAGTTTGACCTTTTCAAGGAAATTGTAGATCCAGTTAACAAAACTGTCCTTGTGAATGATTCATTCACGAATCAAACTGATCTGCTTCTCAAATTCAACTGGAGAGCATTGTCAGTGATGAAAGCTTCATTTTCTTATGAATATATTGCTAATTTTATGAACTCTTTTCAATTATATTAATGAGACATTTATGGTGTTTTGTGTCCTTTTTTAAGCTTGAATGGGAGTGACCATTCAAAGCATCTGTGTTTGTGTTAACAGAAGTCTGAATTGATCTCTATTCTGAGAAGATGCTGTTTGGTGTCATAAACAAAATTATGCTTTGTAATGTGGTAAATGTGTGTTTTATAACTCCTAATCTTGTGATGATGTTAACATTTGCGTTAATCAGATTTGCATCACATGGGCATTAAAGGATGATGTGCGTCTGCTCTAGTGCTCTCTGTCTGTGACTTTCGGGACACTTAATCTGGATAGTGAGAAACTGGATCAGGGTTAAAAAGGACAGGAATCTGGATTGGGGGACAGTGATCTTGAGCCTGTAGCGCTTGGTCATTCTCTAACACTAATTTGACTTCATTCGTCAAGCTTTGTTTTTGGCCTCGGATGTTTTTGTGTCACGCGGACAGTGTCTTTTAGCCCTGCGCTCTTGTACATGAGTGTGTAGCTGAGGTCCTGCTGCATTACAGCACTGACATGCCTCAGTGCTGATGACATCATCCAACTGGGAGGCAGCCTAGCGGGGGTGATGTCATAGACAGCGAATCAGATCATTTGCTGCAGCCTTCGTCCATTAGAGAAATTAGTGTTTTGTATCTTTGCCCTCCATCCTTCTTGCATCCCATCTTTCTAACCTCATTGCTTACCTCCCATTTTGTATCTTTCCCTTCCTTTTTCTGTAATGCGATATTTTGTCCCCTAAACCAGTTTTTCCCAGCCTGATCTGCCTCTGGCTGGGACACAAATCTAATTCTGCCATTATAAGATCATTTTTTTTTCTCTGCATAATGCTGTGGAATAGACACATCAAAGTTTTTTAAACTGCTCATCAATTAATTGTGTTATTCAAGCGTTTATGATATAGTTCAATAGTTTATGAGTGTCTGTGCAAAGCTGGAAGACATTTTGATGTGACATCTAAAGAAATCGCTTTTCCAGATGCATGTGCTTGTTGTAAACCTTCTAAACACTTGAGGGCGCTAGAGTTGTAACAAGATGATTGACAATGTAAGTGCATTGGCCTCAAAAAGTATTTAAACACTTAAAGGGATAGTTCGCCCAAAAATGAAAATGTTGTGATCCCCTCAAGTTGTTCCAAACCTGTATGAGTTTCTTACTTCTGTTAAACATAAATGATGAGAATTTTAATTTTTGGGTGAACTATCCCTTTAAGAAAAGGGATTTTGTCATTGCTTAAATATCGGTTTTCAGGAAACGGTGCATTTTTTCAATCGAAAGTTTGTCAGGTGCATATTGAGTATGTGAACTGTGACATCCATGCATTTTTATTTTTTTTTAAATACTTGTACAGACAGGTATGTGTTTCCGTGGTCACACAAAGCCATGCTCACTTTCTCTCTGATTTCTTTTTCCTCAGTCATTAGTCACGACTGTTAAAAGCGGGTATGCTTGGAGTGCACGCTCTCTTGGAGTGTTTTTAAGGGTTTCTGACCTCTGAAATCAGTGTGTTGGGGTCTGTAGTGCTCTGTGTGGGAAACAGTTTATGTAATCTGCAGGAATCGAAGCTGGAAAGACTTTGTGTACACATTGAGGAAATGAGAGGGAGACTTTGAGATGTTTTCATTTGGCCAGATGTTAATGACATACTAAAAACTTGTTTTCTGAGATGAATAATGATGTGGGATTTGTGGGATCATGTGTGTTTCTACACTATATAAACTTTTAAAGCACACGAGTCTTCCCCCGTTGTTTTACCCCTGGACCATTTTGTGTCATGTTGCGATGGCTCTCAGGCTCTACTTCTTCCCTTATACTTTGTTCTTTCTGTTTATCCAGGAAAGAGCACATACTTTAAAGGTCACTTTAGAGCCAGGGGTGTGATGAAGGTGTGACAGCGGGTGTAGTGTTATGGGCCAAATTGGTCATCACTTACTCACCCCATGACTTATGACCTGTATGACTTTCTATCTTCACAAAGCCAATGTTTTGAAGAATGTTCACTGCTCTTTTTTTTTATTTTATGTATTTTTATGTAATTGTAAAATTGTGTTATTTTTCCCATCTGAAGAATATGCATTAATAATAGTAATAACAATTTATTTTTTTGATGATACTCTATTTATGCATTCAGTCAACCAACAAATAACACAATTAAATTAAAATCATCATTATGTTAAAATTCCATTCCGTTTACCATTATAATTATTTATTTTTATTATTGTTTGGTATCTTCAAATTACGACAGATTGCATACTGCACATTATTCTATAGTAAAAGTGTTCAGTTTGTATAAAGAAGCTTCTGAGGCCCTTAGCATTTACCTAAACATTGAGATGTGACCATGCGGGACAGTACTAGTTTAATGAAGAGTGTGAGATGGTGCAGTGCAGTCATGTCTGAATAAGAGCACTGACATTTGAAGGTGCTTATCTAGCTTTATAGCAGCGAAAGGATTCTAATCACATTTTAATAAAGCCGTTTCAGCACTCTTTTATTAAAACATAAATTGTAATTTGACAAAGCCCATGAACAAAATAAAAAAAATAAAAAAACTGGACTGTGATAAGACTGATGTTTCTGTGTTCACTAGACTGTATTCCGCACAATATTGTCTATATCTCTGGTCAGACAGACAGCTGTATCCCTGCCGGGACAGACTCCTGTTAAATCTCACCTGATAGACAGACAGAATGACTTTGGCTGCTTTCTACAGTATGCCCATGATGTAGCACTTTCTACTTTATCTTCTTCATTTCTCCTGTCTTCTCTTTTTCTGTCTGTATCTCTCTAACACACACACACACACACACACACACACACCTTGGGATGTCTCTTCTCCAGCTGTGCGAGGAATGATCCATGAGTTCATTCTGCCAAATATAATCAAGATGCAATTCTCACAGCTAGTGTGTGTGTGTGTGTGTGTGTGTGTGTGTGTGTGTCTCATCTCTTCTCCTCATGGTGCCGCAAGCCCCTCTGTTGGCAGGGCGACCATTGACACGGAGACAAACACACAGCCCAGAGCTCCTTTATTCACTTTATTAAGGGAAAGGGTCAGTCATGGCCAACTGCGCAGTAACTCACACACTCAAGCTGTCATGTAATACACATTATGCAAACAAAACCCTAAAACTACACTATACAATAAACCGTGTATCATAATTTAGAACAAAAACTATTCAGAATACACTCTCACTTCTCGTAGTATCAAGAAACCTAATAAGTGTGCATCACTTATAATAGAGTTCCCTCTTATGGCCACTTCCCATACAACACTGAATTATGCCATATAGATAGATAGATAGATAGATAGATAGATAGATAGATAGATAGATAGATAGATAGATAGATAGATAGATAGATAGATAGATGAGCATATGAGACTTCTATCAAAACATAACTAACCAACGGCAAACTTTTGAGTGGTAGTGTAGATGTTCTTGGTGACATTTTTATCTCTTGTACCCTTTTTTGAGTTATTTTTTAGGCTTATACAAATAAGGGCACTGCAGTAAAGTGGATGAATAAGACCATAATCTGATAACTCTGACTGAACTCTGACACTGTTATCTGGTTCTACTCTTCTGCTTGCAGATCATAATAGCACTTCCACTGTAAACAGACACTGGAGGCTGAAAGCTGAACTATTCCTGTGTTCTAGCACCATTACAGCATCGCAGGCTTCTTTATTTACAGTAGAAAGCTCTTATTTAATAAATCAGGACACTCGCCTGCACACATGCAGGAACTAAAACAGAGTAACACACTTTCTTTACTCCACACCTGTTTTACAGATGCCTACAAATGTGTGTGTGTATGTGAAAAGGTCTGCAGATCGTAAACTTTCAGCAGGAAAAACATCTGCTCTCTTTTGACTGCAGACTTTGCTCTTGTAGACAACTGGTTATAATGCCAACATACAATATAAAGAAAGCAAATAATAAAAAATTGCTGAATGTAATAGTTATTCAAAATATATATATATATATATATATACAAAAACTAAAATTAACATGAAATAGTAAATTATTATTTTTTATTCTAATTAACTAATTATTAATTTATTGGCAGATTATTTTGAAATAGCTAGATATATTAAATATATCAGTCAGCTCTTAATTGTATGTATGCCTGTATGTGTGTATGTAATGAATGTATATGTACGTATGTGTGTATTAGTGTAAATGTGCGTATGAGTGTATGTATGTATATATATATATATATATATATATATATATATATATATATATATATATATATATATATATTGTACACTGTGAAAATGGAAAATGTTCTGTTGATTTCCCAAGGAATTTGTCAGTGTCTCCTGCCTTGGGCTTGCTTTTGGCTGAGGGAACGAGATCATCTATGAGAACTTGCTGAAACAGAGCGAGTCAGATTTAATCTGGATTACAAATTGATGAAGGAGATAAAAACAGATTCCGCCTGAAGGTTCAGTGAATTCTTTGTATTGTCTTAAGGGTTTATCAGTCTCATTACCTGAACATGCAGTCATTGTGATCAGGGGAGAAGAGGCACACCCATATCACATTATCTTATGTTTTTATGCTTTCATTATCCGTTTAAAGTCAATTATTCAAGTAAAGGAAGATGCTGAAGATGAGCAGTACTTCTTGCCACCCTACACCTGACACTCATCCTAAAATTTGACAGTGATTGACAGTTGGAATCCATCACCCGGAAAGCCTCAGGGTTTTGGAGGATCTTAATTAGAGGTGTATGAAAGTAAATAATCTGTAAAGAGAGTGAGAGTGTGTGTGTGTGTGTGTGTGTGTGTGTGTGTGTGTGTGTGTGTGTGTGTGTGCGTGCGTGCGTGTGTGCGCGCGCACGTGTGTGTGATTAGCACCACCAAATGAAATTGGAATTGAAAAAATAATGATTGTGTCCAAACATTTCCTCATCACCTCTCATGTCTTCCATTGGTCAGTCAACATGATAGCCCCGGCCCAAACTAATGCCATTGGTCGATGCAGTGTTGCTAAGTTGTTTTGGTTTGGATACTCAAACAAATGTTTTGATGACAGTCACAGTGTTCAAGTCAACATTAGCTTGGTTTTATCTTATTTGACATACTTTTTGAACACAAATTAATAGTAGGAGGATCGTATTGTGTGAATTTCGCTTCATGTGTGTGCGTGTATGTCTGATGTAAAATTGTGTGTAAGATTCATTTATCTTATTAAATGACACTATCATCCCTTAGTCAGTAACTGTCTGCAGTAATGCAATATCCCCAGCCACACAAAAGAGCACTGTCCAACCAGAAAGAGAGAGAGTGGATGGAGAGAGATGTACATTGTTTTTAGAGAGAGGAGATGAAAGTTCATGAGTGGGAGCACAGATACACATTCCTCCATAAATCCATTACTGAGCACAACCCTACACCACTGACCCCAAACGCACCAGGATACACACACATCTCCTAACTAAAGCAAATGCCCTGTTCGGGTTACAGCCGAATGTCAGGCCACTGTGTCCTGTGACCAGGAATTGCAAGTTACAGGAGGTGAGGAAGACTGGAAGAGAAATAAAGAGTGTTTTTACAGGGGAAAGAGAGAGGGATGTGGTTAAACTTCCTCAGCATTGTTCAGTGTGAGTTTTTTTATCGGAAGAGAAGGACTGTGTGGTTTGGGAGATGAGAATTGTGCTGTTTAGGCTTGTGGTTCGGGGAAAGTAAGCAGTGGGAATATGTGTGAGAGCTTAATCAACATATTGCAGAAGGTCACTGGTGCTTTCGCATGAGAGGTGGTAATGTTGATTATGGCTGGCTCTACGGATTTATTATGGCTGGTTTGATCAGTTGGTGGGTATTTTGGCATGTAATAGCTGGACAATTTTAATAGATTTAATGGGTTGGCTTTGGCTTTTGAAATGGAAGTATGACTAGAAGAGTTTGGTTAACGTCCTGCACTGTATATAGAGATATTCTATGAAACGGGTACCTATTAGAATACGTTATTTGTGACCCTGGATCACAAAACCAGTCTTAAGTCGCACGGGTATATTTGAGGCAGTATCTAGTAGTAGATTTTTCTTTTATGCCAAAAATCATTAGGATATTACGTAAAGATCATGATCCATGAAGATATTTAGTAAATTTCCTACCTTAAATATATCAAAATTTATTTTTGTAAGTGGACGCAGCACAATCGCCAACAGAAATGGAAACCTTTAAAGGCGATTTTCTCAATATATAGATTTTTTTGAACCCTCAGATTCACGATTTAAAATAGTTGTATCTCGGCCAAATAGTGTCCTATATTAACAAACCATAAATCAATGGAAAGCTTATTTGTTCAGCTTTCAGGTGATGTATAAATCTCAATTTGAAAAAATGGACACATAAGACTGCATGCCTTTGTGGTCCAGGGTCACATTTATGATTATTGTAGCTTCTCAAGCTGAAAATAAATGTTGTATTTTCTTATTCCTTAAGTTTTTGAGCTAGATCCACCAAACTTGGCACACACCTTTAGGCTGGTCTGACTTATGTCGCTGTTTCTTTTCTTTTCTATGCTCTGACTTCCAGTAGCAAGAGGCCAAAATTCCCCTTGCTTAAAATGGGCCAAGACTCCAACTGTCAAACGTTTTAAATGTAAAATCACTTTAGACCTAACATGTTAGTAAAAATGCTTTAACACTTTTCAACACTTTACTAGCTACATGCTAACAATGCCTAGCAAGATTCTAAAACATGCTAGCAAGTAGTAACATGTGAAAACATAAATGGCCTTAAAACAAACTTTGTCATAGTTAATTTTAATATATTGTGACTTTTAATTATACAACAGTATATTTAGAAAGATATAAGGTTTTACAGTTTAAAGTTTTTAGTTTTTAGTATTATTATGTTACTGTTATGTGCTCCAAAACAATGACTCAATTCTCATTTTGAAGATATAAGCATTCAAAACTTACAATCTCTCAAGGTCACCTTTGAAAGTTAAGAGTGCACCTTTGAAAGAATAGTATTGAAAAAGTGAATTTCTTTATAAAGAGAAAAATGTGATGATAACATGGTTGACATAACCTGGGGAAACAGGAGTCTTTTTAATTACACATTATGTCAACTAAAATCTAAATATATGTTGAGAGAGAATAAAGATCAAATGCCACCCTGCATAAATGCTGTTCTATTCATATTTTTTTTTATTTTTTTTTAAATAATAGTAACCTATTGAACAAACTGTACTTCTGTTTCTCATATGGGTCTACCCTGACATAAGGAATAGTTATCTAACAAAAAACAACAATAAAAGACGTACAAGAGCGTACAAGAGTTTATTTCCTTTCCATGTGTTGTGCATTAGCTTTCAGATCTGACTGTCTGAGCTGACTGAACTATTATGAATTACTCACTGTATGTGTTCACACAGAGACACAAATATTCTTATGTCTTTTTGATAAAATGACAGGCTTGAATAGGATTATAGAAGATATATGAAAGGTTTTTAAATACCCTTCATTAAATAATCTACTTGCTGTGGAGCAGCCCCATTCAGCTGTTGGGGGATTACAGTTCTCCCAATCATTCACATTAGATACACTGTGTCAGGAAATAAATACTCTTCAAAACAGTAGTATTTGACATTTATAGCCAGCAACAGGAAAGACAACGAATAGGGTAAAGAGCACAACTGTTGCACTTTTAAACCAATAAGGGCACACATCAAGTTGTCTTTAGAAAAAACAATTATGTTAGATAAACTGTTACATAAGACAAGCATGAAAAGTAGATGTTTTTAAGCAAATGAAAAATCTGTAATCTGTAACTGTTGCCAATTTTTTTGGGGGGAAATGTAAAACCATTTTTTAAATTTAGAATTTAAATCCTATGATTTATAAGCAATATTTTATAAATTTAAGTCTTTCAATAACCAGTAAAGAGCATTTGATGCCACATTATTTTGTACTGATTAATAACTAAATTTAGGCTCAAAATGTGACCCTGTTACTTGCAACCCTGTGAATTAAAAATATTTTATTTAATTGTATTTTTTTCCTGGACTTTTTTCTGTCTATTTCTAAAAATTACACAGTCATGCAAATCTTGGTTTTAAACTATATTCAGCTGATCACATTTTGGTAACAGTGTTGCACAAATTGCAAACCTGGAACACAATAAAAAAAAGAAAACACGCCTAAGACGTCATAGAACATTTAGTTTAACATCCTGACACCATTTTCTAAAGGGTTAAGCACTGACATTTTGTGGAAAAACAACAAAATCGTGTCTTATTTTCTTACTTTATTGAGACGTGGCAGTATATAGAAAATATAGACAAGAAGGTTAACATATAGAAAGTAAATTATAATAAAAATGCTATTGAGAGAAGGAGAGAGGAAGTAAGGATCTAGCACCTGTTGGCGAGGGCCCCTCACTAAGCTTTACATGGGAACGTTAACGTCACCGTCACCTTTTTAGGTCTGGGAATGAGGACACACACACACACTCCCACACACTCAGCAATGCAGCGGGCTGTTTTCAATTGACAAGTTTCTAGAGTTGATCACGAGTGCTGAGAGTAATCCCGACTCCATTAAAGTAAACTGCTAAAGCGTCTTTCACTCATGTGAAAGTCTGTGGAATCTGGACAACAGCTGTTCTCTACAGACAGACTCTCAAATTCAGTGTCTATAGGGTCATTGTATTGGAGAGCATGGCAGAACGTGGAGAAGACAATAGGAAAGACTTGCCTGGGGAAGGTAAGGGCTGCGTGACACTAATGTAGACGTGATAAAGCAAGGTTGCAATAACAGGGTTGAATGTTTCTTGATTTTCTTGTTGACTTACTTTGAGATTGTGTGTACAAGTGTGTGTGTGTATAGCTTAACAGTTATAAATAGACTTGATAGATTGCTGTCCTGTGACACTAGGGGTACTGGGGAGGAGGATGGGCTTCAGGACTTCACAGCCTTACACTCTTACACGTAATATTCAGTAATATTAATGATTTGACTGCATTGACACTATTGGATGAGAACAAAACTTGAACTGGATTGAGCTGGATTATGACACCACCTTTTTTTCTGCAGAGCTGCTTTATAGTTGATTTGACTTTTGTTTCATAATTGACTAATTTTGCAAAATCAACACTGTTATTGAACTGAAAGACAGTGAATAACGACACTGTTGTCTTCTGAGAACGGCGAATGAGCCTAAGTTAATAACTAATGATCTTTGCAACGGAAGTGAATCAATCAAAACTAACTTTAGCTGGACAATGACTTTATTCTAGAGCTGCTGTGCTTACTTTAATTTCCTATTATCACTGTAAAGCTGCTTTGAAACAATCTATACTGTTAAAAGTGCTATATAAATGAAGGTGACTTGACTTGACAACAGGAGTACTCTGGAGAGTGAACGTTAGCCTACTGTTTCCCCCCTATAGAGAAAACAATGAATCTCTTGGGGCTATATCTCAAAATCAGTGTAAGTACTCATTATTAAGAAAAAAATTGCCCATGTTAGGTACAAACATCTGTATGCCAGTTTCACAGAAGAAGGCAATACATCAGGGAGACAGGTCATTCCCAACAGTAGCTTTGCTGACACAGTCTTTTTCTCCTCTGCACTTCTGCAATTCTTTTAGCGGCCATTACTCTGTAAAAACGCTAAACATGACTGAATGTGTTTGTGTTATTTTAGCATTCAATTTTATCCACCTGTAAAAAAATGTTATATAAGCAGTACATTTAACTGTTTCAAATGATATTTGAATATGTGCGTGATATGTGTGTGCGTCACATTTGTTATGAGTAAACAATCAATGCTTGCATGCTGTGCAGAGTTAGCTTTGTTAGGACATGTTTGCTTCTTTCGGTTTTTGGAAACTTTAGCTTGGGGTTGATCAACCTGACAGCTTTATTTAATAAATCACACTGTCCTGTCCTGACAAAGCTCCTTGAGAATCATCTGTCTGTCATATGTAAAAGTTGATTTAGCCTGTGTGTGCGTGTGTGTGTGTGTGTGTGTGTGTGTGTGTGTGTGTGTGTGTGTGTGTGTGTGTGTACTTGTACAACTATCTTTGTGAGGACCAGTTTGAGTTTTAGACCATTGGAGTGAGGACAAAGAGAGTAAAGTGAGGACATTTTGGCCGGTCCTCACTTTCTGAGACCCCTTTAAAGGCCTGTTTGAGGGTCAAGACTTGGTTTTAGGGATAAGGTTATAATTAGGTTAAGGGTAGGTTTAGGGTAAGGGTTCGGGTTAAGCACTTAGTTGTGATGAGTAAGGTTAGGGTAAGCGGCTAGAGATTGCATTGTGTCAATGAATGTCCTCATAAAGATAGATGTACAAGAGTGTGTGTGTGTGTGTGTGTGTGTGTGTGTATTTATGTAACACCCATAATGTAAAGATGAGGTCCACAAAAAAACAAAAACTTTCTCATATACTTCGCTAATCGTTTCATTTCATCTCTTTTTTTCCTCCCAGAGCCTCTGAAGGGTAATCTAAAGGTGACTTCCAGTGAAGACGCAGAGCACCTGACCCGTAAACAGCAGGTCGTCTCCACTAACAGCCCTGGTTTCCGCTGCGAACCCAAATCCGCCCGGGCAGGGGCTCCACGCAGACACACAGTGGGCGGAGCGCGCAGCTCACGGGAGATCCTGGCCATGCAGCCCTCAGATATGGACAAAAAACGAGAGGCCTTTTTGGAACATCTGAAGCAGAAGTACCCACACCACGCCTCCGCCATCATGGGCCATCAAGAAAGACTACGAGAACAGGTGAAGACCACCATCGATACTGTTTGTTGTGACACTGTCGGCTCCAGACTTTGTTCACTAATGTATCGGATTTAGAGATGAAGTAGATGTGTGTAAAATGTAAATAGGTGTATTTAACATCTTAAACAATGTTGTAAATCAATGTTGTAAACAATGGGCTAAATCTCATTTTCTAACCTTTGTTTGTCATAATAGCCACTTATGCAACACTCTTTACAGAAAATTGAAGGCTAATAAAATGCCAACTCAAAATGACATGCATTTATAATGAAGTAATAGTTTGAGCCACTTTATTAGGTATAGCTTGCTAGTACTGGGTTGGGTGTGCTTTTGCCTTCAAAACTGCCTTAATTCTTTGTCGCATAGATTCAACAAGGTGCTGGAAACATTCCTCAGATATTTTGGTCTATAATGACATGATAGCATCATGCAGTTACTACAGATTTGTTGGCTGCACATCCATCATGCGAATCTCCCTTTCCACCACATCCCAAAGGTGCTCAATTGGATTGAGATCTGGTGACTGTGGAGGCCATTTGATTATAGTGAACTCACAAAAGATGATTTGAGCTTTGTGACATGGCGCATTATCCTGCTGGAAGTAGCCATCCGAAGGAGTGTCATAAAGAGATGGACATGGTCAGCAACAATGCTAAGGTAGGCTGTGGCATTTAAACAATGCTCAGTTAGTACTAAGGGGCACAAAGTGTGCCAAGAAAATATCCCCCATACCATTATAACACCAGCAAGAGCCTTAAAGGTGCTCTAAGTGATGTCAGGCCAAAATATTTTTTGTCACATACAGCAAACATCTCCTCACTATCTGCTAGCTGCCTGTCCCCTGAACACACTGTAAAAAAAACGTGGTCTCTGTAGACACCACAGGCTCCACAAACGGCAACAAAAACAAACTGCGGCGACCCGCACCACGAAACATAACAGTGTTCCAGCCAATCACTGGCAAGAAGTATTTGAGGGTGGGTCTGGGTGGTTAGTGCGAGTGCACATGAAGGGGGTGTGTGAAGGAGAGAGAAGCATCAAGAGGGAAGTTGGAATAATGGCCGACACACGATCAAAGAGACGACGTTCCGATGATCAACTTACAAAGAAGAGGGAAAAGGATAAAGAACGCGCGAAGTACCGAATTTACATCGGTAAAGCATTCGAAAGATGGCGAGAACTCCGCCGGCAGAAGGGCTTCCAGTCCGACATTCAGGTAGGAAGGGAAGGGAGGGGGAGGAGACGAGATGCGGAGGAGGGAGGGTCTTGCTAGCCTCCGTTTTGTTTGACAATAGTTCGAACGTCAACAAGAAGTGACGTCACCCAGGATCGCTTAGAGCAGTGATTCTCAACCGGTGGGCCGCGGCCCACTAGTGGGCCTCGGAGCGCCATCTGGTGGGCCGTGTAGGCAGTGGTAGACTACCGACAATTTTTTTTTTTTTTTTTTTTTTGACAAATCTTGTTATTTTCTGATTATTTAATTGTTCTTATGAATTTATTTGATCAAAAACACTCAAGTCAAGTCAAGATGCATTATCTAAAAGCTTATTTATGTTTAAATGTCGCAACACCAATCACGTCACAACGTCAGATTGAAAGTTCGTTCAAACAGATGCAGTAACATTACGTTATATGGATATATATGGATCGTTTTTTGAAAAGAAAACCAGATGCGGGAGACAGACCTGTGCAAGCAAAGGCTTCGAAGTGTGTGGTGAGAAAGTACGACGCGGAATACATTAAATTTGGTTTTATAAGTGCAGGTACTGAAACTAAGCCGAAGGCGCAGTGTCGAATGTGGAGAAATTTTGTCAAATGAGGCGCTAAAACCATCAAAGCTGCAGAGACATTTGAACTCAAAACACCCGGGCTGTGTTGGGAAGCCAAAAGAATATTTTCTAAGGAAAAAAGATGGGCTTCAGGCTCAACAAAAAGTCATAACATCGTTATCAACTCAATCAAAAGTCACACTGAAAGCTAGCTATATGGTTGCCGCTCGTGTTGCTCGTAGTAAGAAAGCATTTACTATCGCCGAGGAACTTATTTTGCCAAGTGCTGTGGATATGTGTAGAGAGTTACTGGGTGATGCAGCTGCAACCAAAATTCAGTCAATACCACTTTCCGATGACACCGTGGCTAGACGAATTGTTGACATGAGCGATGACATTGAGTGCCAACTCGTGGAACGAATAAAGGCAAGCCCTTATTTTGCCATACAGCTGGACGAGTCAACGGACATAAGCAACGCCGCGTTACTGTTAGTTTTTGTCCGATACTGCATGGACAGTAATCTTTGTGAAGATCTGCTATTTTGCAAAGAACTTCCAACGAGAACAGCGGCAGATAATGTCATGCACTGCCTTGATGAATACTTCACTGAAAAAGGTCTTGATTGGAAACTGCTCAGGTATTTGCACAGACGGCGCAGCTGCTATGACGGGAAAACACCGCGGTGTTGTTAAACAAATCCAAGAGCGAGCGCCAGAAGCAAAGTGGACGCACTGTTTCTTGCACAGAGAAAGTCTTGCAACAAAGCAGATGTCACCAGAACTGCATGAGGTCATGAACATTGCCGTGAAAACTGTTAACTATATTAAGAAAAATGCACTCAACTCAAGGTGTTTTGCAGCTCTGTGTGAACGTCTTGATGCTGATCATTTGCAGCTCTTGTACCACAGTGAAATAAGGTGGCTTTCAAGAGGTTGTGTGCTTAATCGTCTTTTTGAACTGAGAAAAGAAGTGCACACATTTCTGGAAGAGCAACGCTCCCCTCTTGCTGAGCATTACACTGATGATCAATTTTGTGCAAAACTGGCCTACTTATCTGATATATTTGATTTGTTAAATCAGCTGAATGTATCAATGCAAGGCAGAAACAGCACAGTGTTTTTGGTTTCAGACAAAATTAAGGGATTCAAGAAAAAACGTATTCTTTGGAATAGAAGAATCAAGGAGGGGCGATTTGACATGTTTCCACGTCTGAGTGAAACTTTGGAAGCCTTTTCTCATGTACACATATTAAGTGTTATAACCCAGCACTTGTCTCAGTTGTCTCAAAAGTTTGCTGACTACTTCCCAGAGGACCCTCGACATGGAAACCTTTGGATTTTGGACCCATTCTCTGTAGATCCTGCTTCAGAAGACATGGCTCTTTCCACTGTATTGGAAAATGAACTAATGGAATTATCAGCTGACAGTAGCCTAAAACTTCAACTCACACAAGTTGACCTTGCTTCATTTTGGTTACTGGCTGCAAGTGAATATCCCTCTCTGTCAAAGCGGGCAATCAAATTTCTATTGCCTTTCACCACCACATACTTATGTGAGTCAGGGTTCTCCACTGTGACTATCACAAAATCAAAAGCAAGGAGCAAACTGAAAGCTACTTTGAATGCTACTCTCCGTGTCAGTCTCTCACCCATTTCACCAAGACTTGATCTTATTATCTCCAAGAAGCAAGCCCAAGTGTCTCACTGAGGGTATGCAGAATATGCATTTTGTAGCAAGGTGTCTCAGTATATATGTTTTTTTCTCATGTGAACTACTCCAAAACCCTGCTCATGTAAATACTGTATATTAATGTGTTGGGATTTATTAATGGTCCTAGACCTAGAGTGGTTGTTGATGAAAACGGTTTTTGACATTTCTGCTAATGAATAGAGAGAATGTTCCCCTCTTGTGTGTCTGACCTGTTGTTACAGGTATGTTAGCCTGGATGTGAGGATAAATTATTAATTTATTTGTTGAAAGAGTGTTCCCCTTGTGTGTCTGACCCAGTCATTGGTCTGACTTGGCCTGCTATTATTACAGGAATAAATGGTTACTGAGTAAACCTGCCAAGTCTTTTTTATACAAGGACAGTTTTCATCTGTAGCTGACTTGACCGCTACAGTGGCAAAACAGATTAACAGCAGAGTATATCATTGTACTTTTAGAATTTTCTTTTATTCTGTGTTTATACTATCATATTTGGAAAGGTGGTCCTCGGAATGTTTTTAAACAGTCATTGGTGGGCCATGAGTTGCAAAAGGTTGAGAACCCCTGGCTTAGAGCACCTTTAACCATTGATACAAAGCAGGATGGATCCATGCTTTACAACAAATTCTGACCCTACCATCTGAATGTCACATCAGAAATCGAGACTCATCAGACCAGGTTACGTTTTTCCAATGCTCTGTTGTCCAATTTTGTTGAGCCTGTGCAAATTGTAGCCTCAGTTTCCTGTTCTTAGCTGACAGGAGTGGCACCGGTGTGTCTTCTTCTGCTGTAGACCATGTGCGTTCAGAGATGCTCGGTTGTAACGAGTGGTTATTTGAGTTACTGTTGCCTTCCTATCAGCTCGAACCTTTCCATTCTCCTCTGACCTCTGGCATCAACATGGCATTTTCACCCACAGAACTGCCGCTCAATGGATATTTTCTCTTTTCGGATCATTCTCTGTAAACCTAGAGATGGTTGGGTGTGAAAATCCCTGTAGATTTCAGACAGTTTCTGAAATACTATGACCAGTTTGTCTGGGACCAACAACCATGCCACGTTCAAAGTCACTTAAATCACCTCTCTTCCTCATTCTGATGATCAATTTGTATCTCAGCAAATCATCATGACAACGTCTACACGCCGGTGAGTGAATATCTGTGAATATCAGATTTGATATGGTCTGTGCTAAGTGGAAATTTTTTTATTTTTTGCAACCCGTGATGAAAGTTTTTTTGGGGGGTATCTGGGGTGATATGTATTTGTATTCACCGCCATTACTTTGTCCTGATGAATAGTAAATAGTAAAATATACAAACTGTGAAAACAGTGCAAAGTATCACATGCAAAACAAATATGGCATGTTGCAATACCAAAAGAAAGTAAACATTATAATTTGCTGCATCCCCCAGGGGGCGCTATGAGGCTTTCCCCAAAAGGGACCCCTAGGGGACACAGTGAGTTCCCTATTCTCAGGGTACCATGGTTACATGTGTAACCTGAGACATTTTATTACCTGCAGGTAGAAGCTGAAAGAAACACCATAGTTATATATGTATCACTGAACTGTGCAAAGTCATAGTAAAAGCCACTTATCTCATTGTTGTAAAAGTGTCTTGTATGTGTTTTCTATTGGACTACTGTGGGTCAGTAAGAGGTTGTCCACAGGTTTTCTTTGTTCTGGATCTTTAGGGATGAGTTATCTGGTGGCTATAAATAGTAAAGAAAAGAAGTAAAAAGAAGATAAACTTTTTATCTGGTCTACTTTCTCAAGAAAAAGAAAAAAAAGACCCCCAGGGTACAATAAACATACTGAGTGATGTTAGCAGTTTTTGCAGTGAATGACGCATATACACAATATAAAAGTATATTCAGTGTATAAATATGGCATTCAGGCATTGCTGTCCTTACGCTGCACATTCTTCAGTTATGACCCCAGGGGATCACCTCTCAGCCAACTCATAATATTAAATCCATACATTATATTTTCATATTAAAACACTGGATACTGTGAAATAGTTTTCTTTCTCACCACAACCCCACAACCAACCAAACTCCTGTCCCAGAGTACTTAAAAAGGTTGTAAATAGATTGACCTCTCATTCCGAACAGGTGGTGGTTTGTTTTATATTCACCCCCTTTTGGCAGAAACAATCCATTTTCAGTGTTTTGTGTCCAGCCGTAGATGCCTGAGGTGAGAACTGAAGAAGTCCATATATCACACTGACACATTTTAGCTGTCAAATCATGCCCTCAAAATTTCATTTTCTGTTCAGTTTCACATTCAAGTCTGAATGTTTAGGAAAAGTGACAAAGAAAAATTTAGCACTGACCAAATCTTAAACTCTATGTTTCGGGTTTAACATAACAGACATTTATTTTATAGCACAACCCGCAATAATCTATACATAATATTTTTGGAAGTATCATTTTGTGATATGAAGATTGCTTTAAAACAAAATGCTTTCTGTAAAATGCTGTCTTTTCACTCGTTTTGCCCATACTCATCCACTCAGTGGGTCTGTGGAATGTTATTTGGATTGCCCCAGGGGGTATTAAAGAGAAAAGGTGGGGGCAGGGGCCCGAAAGCCTTCCCACAGCGGGTGAGTGAGGGAGTGTTGCGTGTGTTTACTCTGATTGAAAACAAAAGGCTCCTCACCTGCTCTTAAAGACCTACACAACAGAACAATGGTGGTGATTGACAGTTTCTCAAGAATGAGAGTGCTTGGCTGCAGAGTGTGTGTGTGTGTGTGTGTGTGTGTGTGTGAGAGTTTGTAACAGTGTGGGCGGATATGCACAGAGAAAGACAGGGAGAGAGAAAGAGAGAGAGAGGAATTTTGATTGGTTTAGTGCCCAGTCACCCATACACTTGACCAACCGAATCTTATTTGTATAGTCAATCATTTGCTTTTGCAATATTTCACACAACCCTATTATTATAAAAGAACTGCACAAACAGAATAAAAGCATATTTTGTTTTAAAGGTGGGGACTGCAACTAAGTCTTTGAACTGTTCAATGCTGCATTAATCAGGTCATGATGCATTGGCTCTGTGTCATGAGCTGTTCTGAATGTTTCTGTTTCTTTATTTTGTTTGGGCGTTCTGTAGCTGACACATTCGCTGACCATTGAACACATCAGTAGGGATGTGCTGAATCGCACAACAACACAAGGAGTTTAGCATTTAGTTTAGTTGTGTAAGACTTCACCTGTCCTTCACCTCACACTAAATCAAAAGTAGGAGAGCCCAGGGAGTGTTGCATCACATGTTATTTAAACATCTGTACTACTTCAGTGTTTTTTGGTGTTTTTTCAGTGGTTTTTGTTTCAAACTTTAATATAATTATAGTAGTAGAAAGCTTAAAGTGTAAATTAATGTCAAGTTCAAAGAGTTCTGTTCACTACTGAATGGGTAACACTGAATTTATTATGGTAATCAGATTTACTTGTTCAAAGTAATTGTCCTATTTTTGTGATGATCCCAGAGGTATTTTGGGTGGAGAGTTATAGGGATTTGAAGTCACCATAGTAATGTGTGATGTAAGAGCAGGCTTGGCTCAGTTTACAAGTAGGTGAGCGCGCATAGAGCTGATGGAGGAAAGCGCAGAGAGGAGGGGCGCGCGACTCACACACACACTCTCTCTCTCTCTCTCTCTCTCAAACACTCGCTCTCGGGCACTACATTGCGCGAAATGAACTTACTTCGTGAATAGAAACTAAAAGGACATGGCTTACTAGTTTTCAGCCTTCCTCCAAATCATGGGGATATTGAAAATGAGTCGCAACTGAGGACCATTGTTTGATCTTGTCTGTATATTGTGGAATAAGGTATTGTAACAATTCCTCATACTTTTTTTTTTTTTTTTTTTTACTTGCCGTCTATTTTTATAAACTCATGCTGCATTCGCCTGCAAGCACGCTGATGCTCGCGCGATCGTCTTCAGTCTTGCGCGCAAACTTCTGAACGCGGCGCGTTCTGTAACTAGAGAAGGCTTTGCTTTTCTGTAAGTTACTGTTGCAGTAAGAAACCCGATATGCGATTCTTTCTGGAGTGTGACACGGCTATAAAGATACGGACGAGAAGGATAATAATGATCTTCTGCTCCCAACCAGGTGTGCTCAATGGACGTTTGGAGTGGTTCGTGTGAGGCTTGTAACTTCTTAGCCATCGTTTGGATGTTGTATTTCATTGACTGTTCCATCTTGCCCTTTTTTAGATTTTAAACAGTGATAGACTTCTTGAGATGCTGTGTGTTGTTTATCCTGCTCTTGTCTGCGTGTGAAGATAGATATACAAGGTGAAGGTGTTAAATCCTGGCTTTTGGGTTTGTTGTTGACGTGTGCTGTTTACAGTAGTTTGTAGTTTACAGTAGTTTGTAGGGCAGATTCAATTGGTTGGGTCCCAGGTGCGAATAATGGGATGGGGGCGGGGCTTCTGAACACAGTGTTCACGTTCTTATTTGGTTCTCAATGGGGAACTATGGTTAGGGGAACGTTCTGAACAGCCAAACTTATAGAGCTGGTTATGTGATGCAAACATCAAAATGTATTAAAGGTAGGGAAGGCAATTTCGGAGCGGCTAGCAATAGTAAGCTAGCTTTGAAAGCATAAGATCTCAGAGCGCTCTCCAAAGCCACGCCTCCTCCAAAATACATGAATGCACACAGCAGAGTTTGCAAAGAGATGGCGTTAAATTACCTCTTGTCTCAAAGCACTAGGAAAGTATTCAAATAATAATGAACATAAACAACTTACAGAGCTCTTACTTTTACCACCGGACTGCTGCAGATTAATTTCAGTGTTGATAGTGTTGACATAGAAATGCATAAATCTGAGTCTGAGGACGTGAACAGCTCCGGCTAGAAAGTCACAGGTTGCCATCTCGTAATTATGGCTACGACATGGCATGAACGCAGTATGAGCTCGTTGTTTTAGTTCAAGAGGAACTGTAAAAGGCGGCTGCTGTTTGTTATTGACGCTCGTCGCTGTCTGTCTACAACTCAGCATAGCCACACGGGTGTTGATGATGTGTGATGTGTGAGCGAGCAGGGTGCGCGGAGGTTTGGGAATAAACAAATGTTGACAGGCAGGTAGGACATCATATCATTGAGTTCGGACCAAATGCAGTGATTGGACGAACATTTTTTTTGTCCTGAGTCTTCCACAGAAGATACATGTTTTAATATTTAGACCACTTCTATCATTGATTGCTATGAGGATGTGAAGATGATCTCAACCTGTATAACAAAAAGTGTTTATAAAACGAATTGCCTACCCTGCCTTTAATTTACAAATCATGCATTATAGTAGGCTATGCAAGTGTTTTGAGATCATAACAGTATTGTGGAAGGGACCGCTCAAAATAAGTATTTTATTAATCAAAGATCTGCCCCTTTGATGATAATTTGTTTCACTGCTACTGATTTCAGCTGGAAACTGCAATGGATTATTGGACCTTTACACAAATATAGATACAGCACATTTTCCCAATGCGCCCATGCTGGTTAAATTAGGTATGACAACATGAAGCAAATTTTTTAGGTGACCTGACAAAACAAATGTATAGCCCTTTAGACCATCAATAGGGCTGTAAAGAAGCTGTCAGCATTTGCTTTCAAATGAAATGAGCCATATTAAAAAGCTGCTTGGACCAGTTTGTAAAGCTTAACTAAGACTCCTTCCTATTGCAGATTTTGACAGCTAATGCAATTGCTCACATAAGGCTGTGCAATCTGGGTGTAAACTAGGCTTGCTGTCTGACATTAGGCTAATTGGAAGTGTAAAATATATTTTTACATTCTTTAGAAAGAAGAATGTTCTACTAATTAGTGGTTGAATGAGACGCTATTGTTTATGTTTGAAACACTAACTAACACTCACTAATTATACCGCATAATCACTTTCACCAATTATACTGTATTATTGAGTTGTTGAGTGTCAGAAGCATCTAGAAGCACAACATTAGCACAGTTTCCTTGTTGACTGTACATTCCTGATCTGAGGCCAGCTTCTTCAGCGCAGTTTTACTTAGTGCAACAACCCCGACTGGTCACAGATCAACCGCTTGGCACCTTCCCAGTTCTCCATCATTGCCGTTGTCTGCCGAGAGCAGACATGAGTGAATTGATATATTAAAATGTTCAGTTGTGGGTCATTCCGGGGTCATGAGCTCGACTGGAGACGCTGTCAGTTTAAATCGTGAGTGCAGTTTCAGTTTTGCATGTTTGGCTGCTTCATTCCCATGAATGGTCCAATTTCACAGGGCCATGCAAATACTATGGCAGCTGCTCTGATGGGGATTTGATGCTCATTTAAGCATGATGTGCAGAGGAGCCAGCCTGCTATCCACTGTTATGAGAGGTACTTCCATTATGTGGAAAATGACTGTACTTTTGTAGAACAATGACAAGAACAATGGGCGTCTTCTTGATGCCCATTCTTCTTTGGGCGACAAAGTTATGATGGAACTTTGCACATAACATTTTAGAGTAAGTAAATCACTGTTGTATTAACAACATCCATTTAATAAACAACAACAACAACAAAAAACATTGTATCTTTGACCCTGTTTGACCCTGATCCTTCAGAAATCATTCTAATATGATGATATGGTGCAAGAATGTTGAAAATTGTTGTGCTGCTTTTTGTGTGGAAAATGTGATATTTTTTGATAAATAGAAGTTCATAGCAATAGAAGTTCAACAGAATTGAGTGTATTTTGATCAATTTAATGTGTCCATGCTGAATATATATTATATCTCAGTTTATATAAGTGAAAAATCTTTCATCAAGTTTCTCTTTTTTTTTCTGAGAATGTGTAATGGTAACCCCATTTTTTCTCCGTGTTTTGTCTCAATCTTAGACTCTCTCTCTCTCTGAGATCTTTCTTTTCTTCCTCTCTTTCTTCCTGTGGTTTTGATTAATTGTGTGTGTGTTTCTGTGTGTTTTTCATATGTAAGTGTGTTGTAGTAGCCAACCCAAGATGAGGACCTGAGTTTGCTGAGTGGACCCAGTTTGGTTAAAGCTGTAGTTTAATGTTTGAGTTTGGGATTTTTTTAGAACGAAATTCAGCAAGGATCCATTAAATTGATCAGTGACGTGACAGTAAAGACATTTATAATGTTACAAAACTTTTAAACTTTTGAAGAATCTTGCAAAAAGTATCAGTTTACACAAATCAGAATATTAGAATGATTTCTGAAGGATCATGTGACACTGAAGACTAGAGTTATGGCTGCTGAAAATTCAACTTTGCCATCACAGGAATAAATAACATTTTACAAATATATTAAAATAAAAAATAGTTACTTTAAATTGTAATATTATTTCACAGTATAACTGTTTTACTGTATTTTTGATCAAATAAATACTTGGTGAGCACAAGATACTTCTTTCAATAACATTAGAAAATTAGGTAGTGTATTAAAGGGTCATGTTTCTAAAATGCCACAGTATAAACTTTTTAACTATAATTTCTCACAGTTATGCTACAACACACACACACACACTCTCAAGGTTAATAATGTGTCAGCACATTCCTTCCTTTTCCATTTAGACTCTTTCTCTCCTTTTTCTGATACAGTTCAAACCACCAAGGTTAGCAGAAATAGTGGGAAAACCGCCCGTTTTCCAGTCAGACCATGAAATTGCTGATGACTACATTATACTTCTTGAATGAAGCTAACACAGACAGTGGAAGTAGTATTAAAATAGCTAGTATAATTCTATTATCAGTGAGTGTCTATGGACCTGTTTACACCTGCATAAACCGGACCGGTTGCACAAATATAGCCATTATGTTTAGACAGTGTCTTAAGTTCTAGTATGACCCACTAGCAGTTAGTCAGGGGCAGTCAGTCTTACTTTTCGGTATCAAATTAGGCCGATCTACGTTTTTATGTAACTGATTTAAAAAAGCTATGAACAGTCTGAAAGAAACAAATTTGATGTATAACCTGTAAGACTAGTCTTAGAGGTTTATGCAATCGGACCGGTCACTTCATACATTTTCTCTAATCGGATAGATATTGAAGACCTTATATCTAGGCCCAGAGTAGGAGTTTTTTTTATTTTCTTTTAAGCATTTTCTGGACACAATCTCTATAGTAAAATGTAAAGAGTACTACAGTCTTATTTGCAGCTGATGCATTACATATTTTTCATGGTTTAATGCATCTAACTTGGAGCATAATTACACAAAGAAGTACTGAGGGTAGTCCTTGTTACATATCTTACATTTACTTACCATAGTAATAACAGTAAATTATGCCTAATTACATGTAACTAACCCTCAACCAAATACCCTAACCCTAAGTAAGTACATGTAAGTACCCATGTAACCCATGTAAGTACAAGTAACCCATGTAAGTACATGTTGTTAATTAATATTACTCAGTACAATGACAGCTTAAAATAAAGTGTAACCGTACTGAGTAATATTAATTAACTACATGTACTTAAAGGGTTAAGATTACTTGAGAAGCAAACTGAATATAATAGTTAAACTCTGTAAGTTGTTCCAAGTTATTGATGTTTATACTTCAAACAATAAAAGAAGATTTGTCAGTGAGGTAAGAAAAAACCATTAAAAAATTTAAATTCTGAATATGTACTCTAATAAAAATTTATCTCAATATCTTCTCTAGTAAATGTATATTATTTAGATATTATTACCCAAAAATAAGAAAAAATACTGATTAATATTTTTTTTGTGTGTGTACTACATACAAATCAGCTGTAATTTATATTCATGTTCAGGATACATTTGAACAACTTTTTTGCACCAGACACACTGACACCACAGCTCGAAATTCCTCTGCATTATATGAAAGATTAACCTGCAGAGTCAGCAAACATGCCCAAACCCATCTGTGTGTGTGTGATATTTTCCTGCCAAGGTGTCAGTGCTGATGTGATGAATCGCTCAGATGTTTATCAACACACACACACACACACACCTCATTGCTGAACATCTGCGTACCACCTTTGCGTGCGGACGAGACCTCGTGGTGAAAGCCCGTCACAAGACTTTGTGAGCGGAAAAAACAGAGAGCCGCCATCTGGTTCTGTTTGGCCCAGACAAACTGTAACCCCACCCTCATATGTTCCTGCGCTGCCCTATCCCCACAGAAAAGAGAAAGAGAGAGAAGAACCGGCATAAACGGAAAAAGAGGAAAATGGCCTTTCTATCTATCACCAGACCGAAACAAGAACAGATGGACAATTTTTCCAGATGCTCTTGATTCAACAGGATTTAGATACAGTATCTGCAGGGCGATAGAGAGCAAAAACTGCATTACTGATATGTGTCTGGTTTAGGAAAGAAAATATTTGGATTGTTAAATGAGGTGGTTTGAGTTGCTGGTGGCTGATTTCGGTCTGATTGCTTTCCACTGGTCTTTTAGAACGATTATCCTATGTTTGTAATATTGAAGTGACTGGAGGTCATTCATTTTTGGGGGCAGTTGGTGTTTGAGGTGACAGAATGAAGTTTAATTTTATGCAGATGTCATGATGCAGTAACTACCAATGGGAGTGCAGGAGATAGATAGTGGAACTGACGAGATCCGCCTTCTGATTCAGTTGGATAGTTGTGTAGCAACTAGTGTGGACCTCTTGTGATTTATTCACTGTTAGTATGAACACATCTATGGTTATAAACACACCATGATTGGATATTTCAGGGGCCATGCCAGCGCTGAGGTCAGTTCAACGTGTTCTTTCTAGTAGACTAAACCAGCACTGGGAATCTAATGTGTTTAAGTGTGTATACTGCATGAATGTGTGTGTCTCCAATATATTGTATAAGGGAAAAAAAGAGCTTTGTTTTTTCTCCCCCAGGACATCTCAAACATGAGTTAATGAATACTCTTATGGTCTTCTTGTTTCTTATACACTATCATGCAAATGTTAGGGGTCAGTAAGTTTTTTTTTTAAATTTTTTTTTTTAAAGAAATATATAATTTTCTTCAGCAAGGATACATTAAATTGTGGAAGCTTGTTTCCGTCACAGAATAAAACATTTTAAAAGATAATTACAACTTTTTACATCTCACAATTCTGACTTTATTTCTCAGAATTCCATGATATAAAGTCGCAATTGTGTATTAAAGTCAGAATTGAGAGAAATAAACTTAAACTTAAATAAACCTAAAAAAGGACATTTTTTCTTGCAGTTGCGAGTTTATATCTTACTATTCTGACTTTATAACATGCAATTGCGAGTTTTTATCTCCAAATTCTGACACCTTTTCTCAAAATTGTGAGATATAAACTCGCAATTTCGTGTTATAAAGTAAAATTTAAGAAAAAATAGACTGACTTTGTTCTTCACAATTGTGACTTTATATCACGCAATTCGCAACTCACAATTGCCTTTTTTATTTTTTATTCTGTGCGGAAACAAGCTTCAATATTAAATGGATCAAAAGTGACAGTAAAAACATATAATGATACAAACTATTTCTATTTCAAATAAATGCTTTTGTCAAACTTCACGGTTGAACCTCACGGTATCACTGTTTCTGTTTGATAAATCAGCATATTAAAATGATTTCTGAAGGACGTGATGCTGAAGACTGGAGCAATGAGTTTTTCTTTTTTTTCTTTTTTTACTTCTTTTGAGCACAGAAGTGCACATGTCACAAAAACATTTCGCTGCGCATCTTGTATGAGTATGTGACAAATAAAAACCTTTGAATCTTGAATCTTAAATACAGCTTTGCCACCACAGGAATAAATGCAATTTTAATGATATTTAGAAATAAATTAAACAATTATTTTATTTATTAAATTGTAATAGTTGTATATATTATTTATTATTATTTTGAAATACAAGAGTTTGATTAAATGTGTAGCTTTACTTTTTACAGCACAAATCTCCAGTCCACACAGAACATTTTTTTAAACTAAAGAGAAAATGGGCCATTCAGAAGTCGTCACAGTGTTGAAGACACAGCCGTGAATACATTAACATACGACTGCCCATATTTACATATAAACAACTTTTAAGTATCCAGCAACTTGCCATTGTTACTCATTTCACATGCAAAAGTGATTTGCATTATAGACAGTATTTAAGGTTATATTAGACCTTCTTAAAGGTACAGTAGCAAAAACAGTCTGCGTGGAAGTGGTCATGTAGAACTAAATTATGATTGATGTTGCTGAAAGAAACCTTTACTAACATTATAAGTGGACCTTGGGGAAAAATATACGCCCCTGGTTTTGTTTTTAAGTGTGTTATTTGTGGTGGCAGGAGATCATAGATTCCATTGCATTTTGTGTATGTGTGAGTGTGTGTTTTGTCCATAATGAGTATAGCTGATGTTACATTACTCTTTCAGCATGGGGAATCCCAGCATAACTGAGGTATCATGTTCAGAAAAATGGTAAAACAACTGGCAGAGCCAGAACAATTCAGCTTTAAAACTATCCCTGTATAGCCCTTCGCATCTGTTACTAAAAACATGGCCTGGTTAAAATTGGTCTGAAAAAAATCTTAGACTGATTGTGTTATCTGGTGCGGTTATCATTTTTTATTGCCTTTCTTTCTTGTCTCTCAAAGACTACAAAGGCTTTGCAATATTGCCCATGCAAAATTCATGGTACAGATAAACTATACTCCTTATCTCCGTTTGTATCTTTATCTTTCCTGCCAGCACAAACAAACCTGCTTTTTATTCTTACAGCTGCAGATATGAATGTTACTCGCTATTTTGTTAGCCACAATTTCCACATTGATAACCATAACGTTAATTAAGGATAAGTGAGTTATCATAACTACATCATTCACATGTCCTCTTTATAGTTTCTGAAACCTGTTTGACCAAACCATTTCCGGATCGGTAGTTTATGCAGTGCTGTGTTTGTTATCCTATCTTACTGTATTCAGGAGAGCAGACACTCTTATGACATCTTCCGGGTAGAATACACATATATACAGTATATTACCGAGCGTATTAATTACAGAGCTTCTAACATACATGTGTTAGCTGTGCAATGTAAGTGATAGTTTGCGTATCTGTGTATTTTGTATGTTTAGTTCAGTTTCCTGCATTTCAGTTTGTTACTATGGTTTCTGGTTGTTTGATTATAATTTGCACCTATTGTTCATTTTGTTTGGTCTGTGTATTTAAGCTCTGTGTTTCTTTCAGTTCATGAAGAGTCAGTTCTGGTTGGGTTTTACGTCATGTTTATAGTGGTTGCTCTGTTTCATTGTTCTGAGTATTTTTAGTTCAGTTTAATAAATCAGTTTGACACACAACTACTATTGAGACCATATGTTGTTGTGGGCAATATTAGCTCTAAAAACATGCACAGATACAAATTTCTAAACTCAGTTGGCCTCATTGCGTGTGTCGTTGCGTGAGTCAAGCGCGCTCGAGATGCTGGCGCGACCACAACATTGCCCAACATCAAATGGCAAATGTAATGTGAGCGGAACGAAACTGAGCTACTCGTTATTATGTGTTCGACGGACTGTTTATCAGTTTGGACCAATGCAGCGCGAGCCGATCTTGATCAAGCGACACTGTTACTACACAGTGCTGAGACATCCAGTAAAGAAAGCATTTGAATTCGCCACTGAAGTAATAACATCGCTGCGAGATCTAGTGAGAAACAATCACATTTATCCGTTATTAACGGATCAAACATCGCTGACTTGGAAACCAGGAAGAAACATTGTGCCATGAATGAACTATTCAGTGTCCACAGATCAGCAACATCACCATGTAGTAACTGTTAGTACTGTAGTAACTCTAACTGTAACCATGGAGGTTTGGCAGGAATTGTAGGCTATAATGCTTTCAAGTAACATTACGTCGGTTTTATTTTGACATTACGAATACAATTAAACTAAAATACAACTAAAATAAACCTTTGTTTATAACTAGCCTACTACAATATTACATTTCATTTTGTCCAAGGAGCTGTTTTGTTTTATATGCTCCTAAGAAAAGTCAAGGATAGCGCCATCATTGCTCAAAGTAAAAAAAAAAAAAAAAAACTTTATGATGTTAGTTTTAAAAAATATATAATAATAATTTTTAAAAAATCAAGAAAATTTCTCTGGCATTTCTTTCTTTTTGCTGTATCGAAAACGTACCGAACCGAACCGTGACACAAGTGTTTTGTATCGAACCGAACCGTGAATTTTGTGAACCGTTACACCCCTAATATATATATTTATTATAATATTATTAGTGTGATTATTTTATTGTACTATTTAACAGTATGATTATTCAGTCCTATATTGTTTTACAACTTTGAACATACTATCATTATTTTACTTATCTATCTATTTACTTACTATTATTATTATCGTACTATTTAAAAGAGTATGATTAATTAGTCGTACCATTGTACCATTTAATATGATTAGTTTGTCGTACTATTTTATTGTACTATTTATTTGTACTATTTATACTATGATTATTTTCTCATACTAATTTATTATACTATTTTTACCATACTATATTATTTTCTCAAACTATTTTATTCTACTATTTTTAACATAATTAGATTTTTTATTGTGCTATTTGAACATACTATAACTAATACTAAAATGAATATTATTGTCCAGAATTTTTAAGCTACATTATGGTGTTTATTTTGTGTTTGGCATTTCTTGGTTTTGATATTTGATATGCTTTTTGAACTCATGATGAACTTTTAAGCTAATTATAGAAGAGGTCTGAGAATAGGAGCTAACCTGTGGTGACTCACACACACACACACACAAACACACCCTTGAGCTTGTATTGTCATCAGTTTGTTGACAGCTCCTGTCCTGTGCGTGCCCATTGAATACCATCATGTTTGTGGTTGTGGATCTAATTTCCCTCAAAAGAACCCCAGGACTCTTTGCTGTGGTCTGGAAAGTTCTGATCTGATCCCGTTTCATATGGTTAAGTTCAAACTCTCACTTTTCCTACCTCATATCAAAGAGATGAATAAATGTCTAAATGACAAGAAACCGCAGGTGTGGGTGTTTCAGTGTCAAGAGATCTGCTCGTTCATACATTCAATGACTTTTAATGATGCATCAGGTCATTTAAATATCAAAAGCACTTTGTAGCCTATCAGATGTCATGACTCATAAAATGTATTTGACTGAAAGTGATTCCTACCTAACTTTAAAGGAATAGTTCACTCAAAAATGTACATTCTGTCATTCTTTTTTTTGAATGTCTTGTAAACAAATGTGGCATGTTTATATGCTGACATGTGAATTGCACAAAATGCACTTGAAATACTCCTTTTAAAAATCTGTTGATAAATTAAATATAAAATGTTTATTTTGTAGTGGTTAGTTAATGAATGAAAGTTTTCTAATGGTGTGTGCTCAGTTTGTCAGTGTGTGATCCCTGACTCATCATTTACCCTTCTCAGGACCTTTCTTCGACTTGTATAATGCCCCATATATTCTTGGCAGGAGTCTGAACTGTCACATACTTCTCTATACCTGTAGGATGAAGTACTTATAAAACACATTTTGAAGGTTCTAAAATGTATACAGTGAAGCTGCTCTGGTTTGTGGGTATCTTCAGACATGAGCATCATTTCTCTCTGCTGAATTCCACATTTTCTGTTTCTATTATGCACATGTTCCCCATCAATGTTTTTGCCTTCATACTCTGTATCTCTTTCTCTCTGTCCTAATAGTTATTTCAGGGGATGTTGTCCGCTCTGCACTCTGAGATAGATATTCAAAGATATCTGATGAAAATCCAGACCGTTGGTTCACGCAGAGTCAGTACTAGCACGGATGAGAGTGTGTGATGCATGTGTGTGTTTAACAATACCACAAAATCACCTAACATGGAAAAAAACGTATTCATTTGAAGTTAATTAACTGACGATATTAATATATATGTACAGGCAGGTCCATACTGCCTTTGCATTTTGATGTATAAATTCTGCATACATTTTGAATCTAGTTTTTGGTGTGGTTGGTCATTCGGATCTGTCTCGCTGCATGACTGATTGCAGTGGTCACAGTTGACGCTTTAAATAAAACGTGCAGTGTGTGTTACATGTATTCAGACAAATTAAGCTTTGTTCACTTGCTTTATGTTATGTGGTTCAAGTTTTATGCATGTAGCAATGACAACTACTAAAGGTTCTATCCTGTCCATTGACTAGTCTTGATGGTCTAGATGACTAGTCTTGATGGTCTAGACGGTCTACCAATGGATCATATTATTAAGCTGGTTAATGCTGATAGACGACTTTGAAACAAATACCACAAACCAGTTACCATGTCCCCGCAAACAGCCTGACCATCTTAAATTGGTATGATCTGTTTTTTCAAGCAGAGAAGACAAAAATGGTTTATCAAGCTGGTTTATGCTAGTAGGCCACTTTGAACCAGCTACAAACTAGCTACATTGTCCCACAAACAGCTTGACCATCTTAAACTGATATAATCTTATTTCTTCCCAGCAGAGAAGTCAAAAAATGGCTTTATCAAATTGGTTTGTGCCAGTAGACCATTTTGAACCAGCTCCTGCAAACCAGTTACAATGTCCTAAAAACAGCCAGACCATCCTAAACTAGTATGAGCTGTTTTTTTTTTTTTTTCAGCAGAGAAGACAAAAATAGTTTATCAGCTGGTTTGTGCTAGTAGACCATTGTGAAGCAGCTCCTACAAACCAGCTACAATGCCCAAAAACAGCTTGACCTTCTTGGGCTATATGAGCAGTTTTTTTACCTAGTAGAGAAATAAAATGGTTTTATCAAGCTGGTTTGTTCTAGTAGACCACTTTGAACCAGCTACTACAAACCAGTTACAATGTCCTAAAACAGCCTGACCCTCTTAAGCTGGTATAATCTGGGGGGTTTTTTTCAGCAGAGAAACCAAAAAATGCTATGGTTTTCAGGAATTGCACTAACAATGTATAATCAAATTCAGCATGTTATCTAACACTCGTTTTCTTCTCGCTCCTACAGAACCGGGGCTCGAAGCAGAGTGTGGTGTGTCAGAGTCCAGTACCTGTGTTTGTGGATCAGGTGGAGCACGGCTCGCTGGTCTCTCTAGATGCTCTGGAGGTCATGTCTGAGTGTGACATGCCCATCGCCTTCACCCGAGGCTCCCGGTCGCGAGCCAGTCTGCCTGTGGTCCGCTCGACTAACCAGACCAAGGATCGCTCACTAGGTATAAACACTGGTACACGAATACTAAATTATATACAGATACACCCATTCTAAATATAGCAGCCATGCAGAAGGATTTACTAGCTAGGGCTACACCATTAATTGAAATAAAACGTAAATCGGTGTACGGATTAGTGCGATTATTAAATCGCAAATGCCGCATGTTTCAGAGTGAACGCGGCACTGTGTTCATTATCTCATTATTAGTTAATTATTTATCATTATTCATTATTTATCTATTATCGCTAAGTTTGAGTCGCTTTAACATGCATTTGGGAATGCACCAACTTCCCAATCTTCCCAAAACTTGTAATAAAAAGGCCATATCAACAAAATATAAGCTTTAAAGGGATAGTTCTCCCAAACCTGTATAAATTCCTTTTTTATGCTGAACACAAAAGATATTTGAAAGAATATGGGTAACCAAACAGTTATGGGCCACATTAGCTTCCATGGTATGAAAAAAAAAAAATACTATGGCAGTCGGTGCGGCCTATCAACTTTTTGGTTACCGACATTCTTCAAAATATCTTCTTTTATGTTTAGCAGAAGAAAGAAATTCATAAAGGTTTGGAACAACTTGAGGGCGAGTAAATGATGACTGAATTTTCATTTTTGGGTGAACTATCCCTTTAAGGGCTCTCTGCGGTTTTCCGTCAAAATAAAAGTTTGATGGTTTATCACTTGAAAAAGAAATGAAGACAGCACGACTATAAATATTATTATAGTAATTTTACTGTTGTAAAATAAAATAAAATAACTTAATAGTAATATAGTAATAATATAGTTTTATTTTACAGTGAAATATTGCAATAGTATTTATTTATTTTTTATTTAGTAGTATTAATAATAATACTTTATTATTATTATCATTATTATTAATAAAAATATATATCCATATTGTTATATAATCTAAAATTACACTATCACATGAAACCTGTAATCGTTTTAATCACATTTTACATAGCAATCACAATTTGATCAGAAAAGTCGAATTTTTCCCAATATCGTGCACCCTTACTACTAGCCTTATAGAAAATTCAGAACACATTTGCAATAGCATAGCATGGAAATCATGACTTTGACGTCTACTTATATATTTATTTTACATTTAATTCAAACTTCAATTATGATAAGGAAAAGCAAATAAACTAACCCACAAGGGTTGAGGAGCGTGTCGAATTGTGAATGACGGGTGTTCGATTTCTGCGGTAATCTGCTGAGCTTTCTGTGGAATTCACCAGTATGAATGAGCGATCACACTGCAGCGCTGCCTTACTTATTTTCCGTCTGGCTGCTAAACGATTTAGTTGCAGAGTTTAAGTATCTGTGGAAGTGTGTGTTTACTTAAGTTTGTCTGTCTGTCTCTTGTATATAAGTTCAATGTCATAACAGCGAATTTGGCTCTGTCATCATCGGTTCATGTAATGGAAATATACGAGGCTCCACAGCTGAAATTCATTGCCTGTACTTAACATCTCACAGGCATACATTATCGCACAGACTCATGCTTGTGGACACACACGGAAACACACAGAAATAGGACTCTTTTGCCAACATACACACACATTCACCAACACACTCCGAATACTCCCTACATCCAGATATAGAATGACGGTCAAACACACACACAGGCCTTGAAATGGGAGCTTTCTCTGGCTGCTTAACTCTGATTGGTCGGTTTAAACTAAGACCATCTGGAAAGACAGTTATTGGGAGAAAAAGTGTGTTCACTCAAACTATGCCCTCAATATTCCTCTGAGAAGATGTAGATGTAGGCAGACCTGCAGGGAAACGTTAGATGTTGTTTAATCAGAAGAAACACAAAGGTGAGGAGACCTGCATCTATTAGAGACCCGCTTGCTGTAAGTCACCATTCCTCTAGTTCAGCGGTCTTAAGTTTCAGTTGTTGAGAGATGTCATCTTAGAGTGTAAGACCTTCTTTGGAAGAATAGAGCACTACAGTCTTGTACTGGAAGTCAAAATCCCATTCGTTTCTTTCTCTACATAGCCTAAATGTATTTTTAAGAATATCATAATAAGCCTTGCTTAATATTTTGCAATAAACTTCAAATATGTTTTATATATCGCCGTTTAGTCAGTAGTTTCATATTGTTTCATTTTTATTTGTTAATGTTATTTGCAGAGTTTCATGGGATATGGAGTTCTTTAATTGGTCAAATATGTTAAATATACATGTTTTTCTTGGATTTTAAAATTCAGTTTCACTTCAAAGTTTGTAATGTTGTGATTCATTTCAGAGCTGTTTGATTCATAACTTAAAACGTTTTGCAATTTTTTAAAAACCCTTATCAGATTTGTTATTGTTACTAAATAGTTTTCAGTAATTGAAATAAAGTTAATATACAAATAAATATATACAAATTAAATGAAAAAATAAATAAAATTGGAAATATTTTACTTTAAGTATTTACTAAAACTGCAATAAAAAAACAAATTAAAGCTAAATAGAAATATTTAAAAACATGACCAAATCATAACTAAATTACAAAAAAAATTACTAAAAATAAAAGATAATACAAAATGTAAAATACTAGTATATAAACAATAATAAAATAATCCTTATAGAGAAAATGAATTTTTCCAATGCTCCTGAAAAGGACACTGACTGAAAAAAATATCTTCTGTCTTCACTTTGGACAACAAGACACTGTGATGATATAAGAATAAATTTGTAATCAGAATGAATTATCTTTTTCCACAGTATGAATGGAGATCGTCTCATGTGGACAGTATTAAAATTCAAACAATTAGAACCTTTTTCCTTTGAGGCTTTTCCCGTTTGTCTAAGAGTGCTAGTATGTGATTGTGAATAAAGCAGTCCTTCAGATGTGGCTTGGCATTTCGCCCAAGGTGCTCTTCTGAATTATATGGTGTTGATTCATTGATGCTCGATAATTAGTTATTAATGTCGGTCATTAGAGTGAAATGGTAGGGTAGAGTTTCAGAGACTGTTCCAAACCCAAGTGAGCTGTCTACTGTTTACATGAGCAGCTGAGTCATAAAATCTGCTATTAAGTGTTCTGCAACATGACATTTATTTAATTTATTTATTAACATTTTGTTTAAAATTTCATGTAATGGTGTTTGCAGCACATAATGAAATGTGTTTTAAACAGGACTGGAATCTATCTATCTATCTGTCTATCTATCTATCTATCTATCTATCTATCTATCTATCTATCTATCTATCTATCTATCTATCTATCTATCTATCTATCTGTCTGTCTATCTATCTATCTATCTATCATTTTCACAAAAGTTTCATGGCCCCCATAATATTTTGTTGTATGAATATCTGTAAATGCAAAAGAAAGAACAGACCTTCTCCTTTTAAACAAACAAACGAAACAAAAAGTTTTATTCCAGCTTCATTTATTCCTTTTTATTTCCTTTCCTGCATGCTTCTCTCAATCTTCCTTCATGTTTCCTCTTTCTGTTTTTCAGGGGTGTTGTATCTGCAGTATGGAGACGACACGAAGCAGATACGCATGCCTAATGAGATAACGAGTGTAGATACAGTCAGAGCTCTGTTCGTTAGTGCCTTCCATCATCAGCTCAACATGAAGATGCTGGAGTCGCCCAGCACCGCCATCTACGTCAAAGATGAGACCAGGAACGTGTACTATGAACTCACTGATGTCAGGTGAGTGTGTGTGCATCAGATTCAGCCACTTTAAAGGAATCGTTCGCCCAGAATTGAAAATGATCCCATAATTTACTCGCCCTAAAGTCACCCTAGGTGTATATGACTTTCTTCTTTGCCGAACAAAATCGTTAAATAATATCCTGGCTCTTCCCAGCTTTGCAATGGAATTGAAAAGTGCCCGAGTTTTTGTAAAGTAATCCATATGACTACAGTGGGTTAATAAATGGGTTCTGAAGCGAAGTGATGGATTCTTGTGAGAAACATAGACATAGACATAGCTTCTCTTCTCTTTTATCGAAATACATAAATTTTTTCTTCAAAACTGAAACTCCCCTAAAAAGGGCCTAGTGACGCCCCTGGTCGGTTGGATGGATGTGCTTTTTGGAGCTTCAAAAACTAGAGCACTATTCAGTGCCATTACAGAGACCCAGTCTCATTGAGACGTGGGTCTGGGAACCACATGTTCATTTTCTCGTATTTGAGGCGTGGTTTACGAATGCCCAGAGCCGTTTATTGGGTGCTACGAATGTCTATCAAATGCGCCTGTACGTAGCTCATAGCCAATCGTTTCAATTATACCAGATGATGCATGTAGAGCGACAGAAAAGTTGCTCTTTTTTTAAAAAAATAAACTTGCGTTCTAAACTACTTAGAACAATATCTAAGGCTGCATCGAAAGGTAACTTCGCGTCTCCTGCCATGTTGGATCCACAGATATAAACAAACTGCTTCGGTGTGTCGCATAGACGTCGTCATCGTCTTGCTGCTCCCTCCCCGTTCTGTGATTGGTTCCCTATCTGAGGCGCAAATCTAGCCTAGCAGCTGGAATAAAATCGCGCTGAGCGCAAGGCAGCATGGGAAAACCCAGGCTAGAGCCAGGATATTGTTTAATATAACTATAAATGTGTTCGCCTGAAAGAAGAAAGCCATATACACCTAGGCTGGCTTGAGAATTGAGTAAATTATAAGATCATTTTCATTTTTGGGTGTACTATCCCTTCTTTGAACAGATTACTGTCTTCCTTCCTCATTCCACATGCTTCCTTTAGTTTCGATCACACAGCAAGTGACATTCTTCGAGGTCCAATTGCACCTCTCTTTCCTGTCCGATTGCTTTTTCCTTGAGAACAGACTTAGTAAGCAAATCTCTCATGCAATGATTTTACAGGAATTGTGCAGTTGGAAAATAATTGTAAATGAATGGAAATTAATATTCTGTTATCATTTACTCATGCTGTTCCAAACCCGTATGACGTTCTTTCCGCTGTGGAACATAAAATTATATTTTTTTCCAAATGACAAAAGCATACGGTGACTAGTGACGGTCAAGCTCTGAAAACGTCACTAAAGGACCATAATTGTGTCATAAAATTGAGTCAATCTCACTGGTTCACAATAATCAATATGGAACTATAGCTCTGAAAATCTTCAGTAATATTTATTTGAACCATCTGCAAATAGGTCACCCTCACTCACATATACATTATAAATAAATATAATTTGAACAGAATTACAGTCAAAGTGAGACAGCAAAAGTAAGAATGGCCTCACAGTCACATCATTTGTTTCTCTTACTTTAAACCAATAAACCTGACCGTCATACATCACCCACCAGCACAGCTAATGTTAACATACCACTTATGTATGTCACACATCAAACAAACACTCCAACATATCTTTCACTCTCGTTTTCTCCTGTCTTTCATCTTTCCCTCCACCTCAGCCGATCTCTAAACACTTATGTGTGCATAGCTTTCCTTGCCTAATGTATCTTTCTACCTGTTTTCAGAATTAAGAGTAAACCACAACACTTTCTCAGTTGGAAAACCTGATGAAATGAAAACTTGAGCTATCTACATGCTAGTCTACTGCTAAAAGTTGACAAAATTAACTTCTAGTATCACTTCCTTTCATACAGGATTGTTTGGGATTTTTTAAGAGAAGCCTGCATTTATTTGATCAAAAATAAAGTAACCGAAAAAAAAAAAACTTTTAAAATGACCAGTTTTTTACTTCTGGGGAAACAGATGAAGAGTATTGATGACTCAGCTTGCACTATGCAGATTTTTGTCCAATTAGATGTTCTCTAGATTGAGTATGACTAAAGGCTATTGGCCATTCAATTCTTTCCACTCAAACTTCCTGTTTCAGCAGAAAACACTCATCTGATCATCCAATGGTGTCGTGTGTTTTAAAGAACTGGCCACAACCAAATGTAATCATTGACCTTTTGACGGATCTAATGAGACTATAAATAGTGACTCATACACATATTGTACTGTAGACAGAGGAGCGGTCAGTACATTTCCATTTCCATGATGATGCAACATGTACTTTGAGACAACTCCTTTTTTTTATCACGGCTGTAAATGTGAATTACAGCCACATGACCACATATCAGACTGCCTGAGAAAAATGCTCACGTCACTTTACACAAATCGGTATAACACGCAAACTCATTTTGAGAGGTCAAGAAAGACAGAGACTTAAAAACTTGGTTAGTAGTCAGCTAATATTTTAGCTCAATGCTGTAGTAGTAAATCATTTCTGGACCTACAGAGAATTATAGTCTGGACATTAACGGATATCTCAGCCACCATGGATTTTGTAACAGTGAGTCGTAGCTTCTCACCTTCATCTCCAGATTCTCGCTCCAGCTCGCCGGTGTCTCTCAGCGAATCGCTTTATTCTCGGGATTCCTTTGACCTCTCTCGCTGCCACTCTCCGCTCTCGCGTGTTGATATACCGTCGGCCCTAGTGCACCCTGTTGTGGCAGAGCTCAGGGGCCGACCTTCACGGTACCATGTGCGACCCCGATCGGATGGTGACGTTTGGTCTGGATATGTGACCGATGTGGATTTCTCCTCACACAGGAACATCACAGATCACTCCTGCCTGAAGGTGTACCACAAAGACCCAGCGCAAGCTTTCAGTCATGGAGCCCGGCCAAGCAATGGAGATGCAAGGGTGAGTGCCATGCTAGTGTGGACATTTTCGTTAGACCAGTAAGAAGTCAGAATCCTTAACGGAGATATGTTTTTGTGAATGGTTAGATAGCTGATGGAAAATTCCAGTTTGACATGCTTTGTATTTGGTCTTGATCTAAATACTTCAGATTTCCACGTCTGAACAGATACATTTTACTTAAGGAGAGCACTAGATACATGAGATTATCAAATCATTTATAGAGTTTGGTGGAGTTGAGAACTCTTGATAGTCACCCAACAACCTACATGTTAGGTCCACTAGTCTATCTACTACTGTTCAAAGGTTTGGGGTTGGTAAGATTTTTTGAAAGAAGTCTCTAATGCTCATCAAGGCTGCATTTATTTGATCAAAAACAAAGTAAAAACAGTAATATTGTGACATATAATTGCTATTTAAAATAACTGTTTTTTATTTGGATATATTTGAAAATGTATTTTATTCCTGTGATGGCAAAGATGAATTTTCAGCATTTTCAATTTTTCAGAATTTTCAGAATTTTTCAGTATTGAAGTATTGAACTTTTGATCAATGTAATGTGTCCCTGCTAAATAAAAGTATTCATTTCATCAAAAACAATGTACTGACATCAAACTTTTGAACGGTAGTATATATATACAGTATATAAGTTGTCCCTGTATTTGATGGACGTGACTTTTAACAAACGTAATTAGAGTAGGCTTCTCTACTTGTTCGAACAGCCTACTAAGTTTCCAAATCCTTATGTAATGCCCACATGTTGCCACTTTTCATTTTTTTGGCATGCTCAGAAAAATGATCTGAGGGCATTATTTAAATAACAGGCCCCTTCCCAGCCTCCCCTTTTCTTTTCGGCCATCACCAGGGATCCCTCTGCTCTCCCACCCCAGTCACCCCATTCCAATCCTTTCATGTCCGTCTTTGTCCCCCGGGCCTAATTTCAGGGGGATTGGATCAGGATTGAAACAGAATTGGTGGAAGCACTGAATAGAAAGCAAAGGCTTTTTCCTCGTTCTTTTTCCTCCCATAATCCTCTCTAATCTCTTGCCATGCCGGCCCTGTTTGTTTGGTGGTGATGTAACGGAAATTAGATCGCAAGGCTTTCATTTTCTCTCCTGTTTCCCCAAATTTAACAAGGTAGCCCTAGACTTTTGTCTGTGGTAATCCTCGGTTTGGCTTTGACCAACTCGCACAACTAATATGCATTTGATTAGAGTTTTAGATGCTGCCGTAAGAGCCCTTAAGGGAAGTTGTGAAAGTTCCAGGAAGTGAAGGACTTTGCTCACTATATTTTGTTTGATTTTTGTTTTGAGAATGTGTGCAAGGTTAGAAGTTGAAAGGCGCATTGTTTGTGTCACGTGTCCATGTCTAAGTGGATTAAACTATGGTGAGTGATGCCTTACAGTCGCATACACATTTAAAGGGAGAGAGAAAGAAAACAAAAGATAGAGACTATTATCTGTTTGCTGACAAGAGAACAAGTTGTTCAGACACTTGCCAAAGTTCACAGGAAGTGTCATTGTTTGTCATTGTCGCAGTTTAAAGATATTTTGTATATTTTTTTGTTGGTCTTTTACTTTTAGGCAAATGTTTGACTGTAGAAGTGTTTGGTCTTTGGTCGCCATCAAGTTCAGGCACAAATTAAAACAATAGTAATACATTTAACAAGTCATACATTTGAAAGTATGATTATTGTAACACTAGAGACTGTGACTGTGTCGAGGTGAGCGGGGTGCCTTGTCACGATTAAAAAGCCTGTTCCACCTTCGAGAGGTTATTGCTTAACAGCTATCAAGGCTTTAAGTTTCGTACAAGCTCTCACATGCTTTACCACGTGACTGACATGGATCATCGGTTTGACGCCCAGCTCATGTTGTGTTTCTGTAAAAACATAGCTGCCACTTCGCACGAAAAGGATACAAAATAAGACCAGAAGAATTAAAAATATATATATGATCTTTTGCAACAAATTATCAATAAAATAAGCTGCTTAACCTTCAGAAAATATCCTTTTTTTGTACTGCAGTTGTTATAATTTATTTATTATGTTACTTGCATTTTTGTGACTACTGTTTTTTGATACACTAATTAATACACTTGCACAGATACTAGATACTTTTCAGGCTATGTATATAATAGTTAGACAGTACTTCGTCAAACATATCTAATGCATCTCATAACAAAAAAAGAAAAGAAAAAGTATTTTGTGCCTATAATGCTGTAATGGGACACTCAAGTCTACAATAGTTGTTGTTTGTACCAGTTGGCTGATTGGTCTTCTAGGTGAGTGGATTTTATATGAATATTCTGGTCTGTATGTGTACTCAGTACAGATGACTTTAATCTCTCAGCCAATCAAAAAAGCAGTAAATCGTCACATGAGAGTCATTCCACTCCTTCCGTCCTCTCCCATTGTGGAAAAGGGAAACATTCAATGTCAACACACAGCAGTGGACGTCCATAAACAATAGTTTACATTTCTATGAAACCTGAGCATGAATCAATATGCCAGTGAAAACTGTAGGACATAATTATTTGTTGATATGTAACATAAGACACATTTTTAATGGTTTATTGACTCGTCTTTGTCAGGCGTGACAGGCTAAACGACATGTTGTATAAATATGGAAATATATCCAGTTGGGAGCATTGCCTGCAAATCTCCCAGTATAATTGTGTTTGTTTCAGTAATTCAGATATGGCAATTGAGCTTGATTTGAGGCCAGAACGCACACACATGATGAAGACCATGCACAAACACACACTCTGATGTTTTGACCGCAGATGTTGTTATTGTAACTGTCAGGGGACTAGAGATCCATTATGCTTTCATCCAGTGCTTATACTGAAGCGCACACACACACACACACAAACACACACATATATGTGCATGAGCGAACACACACAAAGAAACACATGATCTGCCAGTCTCAGTTCAAATAGGCATGGAGATACTTAGACAGACTTAACAGACTAATCAAATAAGCCCTGCACCTGTTCAAACTCACCATTTGTGTCTGTGATCATTGTCATAAATTCTACTTGATAGGCCCTTTTTTATTATAATTATGCAAGAAATTATTTAAGAGTGCAGTTAACAAGCATAATTGTTCCTAGCCAGACAACATTCAAGCATAATAAAACAAGACAAAGAAAATAAATAAAACATCAAATTAATATTTAAATTTAAATATTTCTGCAAGTCTAAATTACTCGTATTAAATTACAGATAATTAAGGCATTCTTCTTCATTAATTTCAGCGAAAAGAAATTAGACAGTTCCTTTTGAAATATAGAAATTTGGTAAAGTGATACACCCAGGATGTTTAATTTATAACAGATGAGATGTTACCTGCATGGCGTTTCCGCCTGACGCACCTCCTCCGGTGCCGTCACAAAGTGCTCAGAGACTTCGATGAAGATTCAAACGCGGCTTCTATTGGGGCAACCCAGAATCGGCAATAGGTAGTGATGGCAATTTCAAAACACTGCTTCATGAAGCGTCGAAAGTTGAAACCTTTACAAATCTTTTGTTCCGAATCAATGGTTCGGAGCGTGTATCAAACTGGCAGAGTTTGTCATAACTGTTTCGAAACACTTTGAAATTTCAATGGTTCACTGCTGGGGGCGATGATCTCTGTCAACCCATGAATCACGAGGAGTCACTGAGAACCAATGAACAACTGTCTGTTGGTTTTATACATTTGTAAACGTTTTAATTAGACATAATTAAAATGAATAAATGGTAGTCTCTTATTGGCCTGTTAGCTGAGCCATTCATAGAACAAACAAAACAAATTGATAAAAGACACTTGATAATCTTATTAGATGATTAGATAATTGCATTTGGAAGATTTTATCCCCCCCCCCAAAAAATTGCAATAGATTTTGTAAAAGTGTGTTTTTATGCATGTTTGGCCCTTTTTTTTTTTGGACACAAAACTGCACATTTGCTTCAACTGTTTCATTGTTCCACAAAGCCTCGATCTGCCCACCACTAGCAATAGGTCAAAACTAGGGATGGCTGACGCGAAACAGACGTTCCGAAGCTTTGCGAGATCCCGAAGCGCAGATGTTTCGAAACACTGATTCGAAGCGTGATTCAAAACACCCATGTCACGTGACTATGGCCAAACGAAGCCTCGAAGTGTTTCACTAAGTGTTTCATCAGGTGTGATCCGCCGAATCAGCGTTTGATTGACACGGTCGGAAACAGACCACACAATCGCACATCTGTATAAAAGTGAAATCAACGCATATTGACCTCGTGGGTTTTTGTGAGAGGAGTTTGATTTTGAGATAGCGGATTTTTGGTGATATAGTGACATTTATAGTGCGATTTGTTTAGATATATTTAGGCTTGACTGATAGGCTAGAGACAGAGAGTACATAGTGACACATTAATAGATGCATAGATTAATAGATAGATACATATTAATATTTATAGAGAAATTATTTTTTTTAAATAAAAATCTATAAGAAAGTGAGACATTGTGGCTTGATATCTTTTATTAATAGCTATTAATTTTTCATGTCATGACCAAAATAACATTATGGCCTACAGGTTACAAGCTTCACATATTAGAAAAATACAATAATAAAAAACTTTATTTTTTTTTTAATGGCTGGTTGTCAAGGTTGTTTCCAATCAACACCTGCAAGTGACCACTAGGTGTCACCGTGGAGACGGGTGTCGGATTGATTCGAAGCCTCGAAACAATATGGCACATATGCTTCAACTGTTTCATTGCCTCACAAAGCCTCGATCTGCCCACCACTAGTCAAAACACAGTTCAGATAATCCAAAAACACAACAGGGCAGAAAAACACAGGAAAATCCAGGAAACCAGGCAAAGTCAGAAAACCAAAAACATGGGTAACTGGAGAGAGTACTCAGAAATGCAGTGTGACACTTACAAGACTTCACGACAGGAAGAGTGAGAGGAAACACAGGGCTTACATACACAGACATAACAAGCTAATGACACACAGCTGGATGTAATCACTCAATAATGAGTCCAGGCAAAGGTTTATGGGAAATGTAGTTCATGATGGAATGGCAAAGGACTATGGCGGAGTGCCCTCTGGTGGCTATCATAGGCACTCCGGCTGGCAGGCGTGACAATGAATGTAAACGTTTCTGTGTAGCAGTTCATTTAATTGCTAATTTATTTTAACTGCAACTTAATAAAAAAATTTAAACCATATTTGACCCAAACATAGGTTGAAACAACCCAGCATTTTTGAGTGTACAGATACAGTTCGAATCTGTGTGTATCCCGTATTACCCACGCACACACACACACATCTGAGCTCACACGTATTCAACCGCATACCAGTCTGTTAAAACAGAAAGCAGATTATTGTGCAGCGTGAATGACCACAGTTTACAGATGACTGTAAATTAGAAACAGACCCATAAAAAGCAATGCAGCTCTCTGCAAGGAATCTAAAATGTATCATAGCACGGGGTCTGTGACAAGAGTAATGGTCTTTTGCCTACACAAGGCCTTGTGGCATTTTATCTAAGAAAGAAAGAGGAGCAGAAAATGAGTGGAAAAGGGGGCACTTTAATCCCTCTTGGGCCAAACTCAAATCAAATGTTCTCATTCCATCATCGTTTGATTTTTTTTATTTATCACAGGTTAAATGTTTCATGTCAACCTTCCTCCAGCAAAATTCTCTACCTTTTAAGGTAATGCAGAGAAAATGAAAAGATGAGAACCCGGAGATGTTGAGACAGGCAAGAACTTTCATGTTATTTAGACGGTGTTGCTCAGGTAACATCTGGAGATGATTGTTATGCCTCCCAGGGTATCAAACTCCAAGTAATACTGCATAACCTGCTCTCTATAACTGTGTGTGTGTGTGTGTGTGTGTGTGTGTGGGTGGTTTAGGGTCAGTAAGTTTTTTTTAATGAATTCAGCAAGAATGATCAAAAGTGATAAAGAAATCACAGTAAAGACATGACTGTCAATCTTTTTTCTGTTTAAAAAAATAATTCTTCAATAAATAGAAAGTGAACAAGCACCTTTGGTGGAAAATAAGGTTTAATGTTTATATATGTAAATATGATCCTGTAAAAATAAATCTGCATTGATTAAATGCGCAAAAATCACATTGATTAAATGGGGGGTAAATCACATTATGAAATAAATGTTTGGTTTTTTTTTCAAAACACGTTGGCCATAATTATTGGCACCCTTTTATTAAATACTTTTTGCAGCCTCCTTTTCTCAAGATCACAGCTCTGAGTTTTCTCCTATAATGCCTGATGAGTTTGAGAACACCTGACAAGAAATCAGAGACCATTCCTCCATACAGGATCTCTCCAGATCCTTCACATTCCCAGCTTTAACTGTGGGCATGGGGTTCTTTTTATCCCTGTGTGCACCAAACCCATCCCAGAAAGCTTGTTTTTTAGTTTCATCTGACCATAGAATCTGATCCCTTTTGAAGTTCCAGTCGTGTCTGACCACTGAATTTGCTGGAGTTTGTTTTTGGATGAGCGAGGAGGATTTTACTTGAAATCCTCCCTAACAACTTGTGGTGATGTAGGCTACTGTAGGGGTTGTTTGAATATTTTTTTATTTTTTTTTTGGCTTTCTGACCCCAAGACTCAACTAATCTCTGCAATTCTCTATCTGTGATCCTTGGAGAGTCTTTGGCCAGTCAAACGTTCCTCCTCACCGCGCTTCAAGACGATACTGACACACGTCCTCTTCCAGGCAGATTCGAAACATCTTTAGTTGATTGGAACTTCTTAATTATTGCCCTTATGGCGGAAACAGGGATTTTCAATGCTATTTTGTGAAGCTCAACAATCTTTTGCTGCACATCAAAACTATATTCTTTGGTTTTATTCATTTTGATGAATGATTAACGGAATTTTGTCTTTGTGTTTCCTCATATTTAAACTCCTGTTAAACAAGAAGTCATACCTAGATAATTTCTTGTTCCTTGTCACCCTGGTATGCTAAAAAAATATGGAAATACACATAAAAAATTCTAGGGGTGCCAATAATTGTGGCCAACTTTTTTTGGAGAAAAACATTTATTTCGTAATGTGATTTTATATATATATTGTCTGTATGTGTGGTAAAGCAGATGATGTTGGTGAAAAGCACGCTGTTGTCCTGAAGCAGATAAAGACTTGGAAGTCTCACCTGTTCTGGGTGTAGCCTGAGCGCTGACTCACCCCTGCACAAAGCGCTCATTGTTTCAGATACAGAGAGACAGGGCGACGCTTCGAGCAAAGAAACATCATTTTGTCGTCTTTCTATTATTTTACAAATCTCTTTGGCTTAAAATAGCATTCTTGTCTTTCCACTTTGTTTGTTTTCTATTTTTGGATGAGGCAGATATAGTCAGACAGTAACTCTGTTTTAAACTGCCCTCATAAGCAGCTGCCTTGTAATGTGGCATCCTAATTATATGGAACCTGATTTGATTTGGGACGTTTGCTTTAAACGAGTTACTGATGAACAAATAAAAAACAGGTTTTGTGCTAAATGAAATTGGGCCTGAGGTGATGAAAAAGTCTGAATGACTTTTTTGTTTCCTGTCATTTTACGGACCGATAAAGTGCGTTAAAAAAAACATCTAGTTTCACTCTGAACCAGTTTTTGTCTGAATTCTTTTCATCTGTCAAGTCATATGGTTTTTCCTGTTGCTCCTCATTGCTGAGTCTGGAGACCGATACATTGGAGTTTGTCTGTCTATTATCCTCAGGTTCTGAAATATCCTGAAGTTCTGCATTCTGTAGCTGATCAGAAATCTTTTATCTGCTCAGGTCATACTTTTTTCTTTTACTTGTTCTCCGTCAGTTACGTTTACTCATTTTTTCTGGATGAAATGTCAGTTTGTCAGTGCCTTATCAATCCATCTTCTGCTTACAGTAGATTGTGATAAACAGTAGCATTGTTCTATGGATGCAGACATCTGTTTAATGCGATACTATATCCACTTCTGCCTGTTAATTACATTGTGGGATGTGTGAACCATAACCACTTGTTTTTACCCCCCAAAATATAAGCTTCCATCTGAAGCGTATTAGTGTGATTAGTCTACTCTGTGGGGTCTTCTTGGGTGGTCAGGTCAGATCAGGCTGCCTGTTAAAAAAAGATTACAGGTGCCCTGAATTTATCCGGAGAACAATGACATATTATTTTCATCCATTTTTAAAAAAAAACCATGAATACCATGGTCTCTCAGTCTTTCTTTCTTTGACTTCTCTCAACACTTTTCATTTCACATGTGAGATGGAAATGTAACACTCCTTTCTCACTGCGATGGCTGAACAGAAAGGCCTTTTAGACTAAACTGGAACATTAAATATCACATGAACCCTCATTTTTACATGTATTCAGCAGTGTTGTTGTTTTTAACTAAAACTATTATTCGTAATTCGTTTTCGCTAATTGAAATAAAGCTACAAAAAAATATACATTTTACGTGAAAGACTTTGAGAAACGTTGCCCTGTCAACTAACTAAAATAAAAAAAAATATTGAAGTACCAAACTTACTAAAACTAAAACCGAAATAAAATAAATGAAAGCTAAATATACCAACAACAACAACAACAAAAAAATTATAATTAGAATGACAAAATTACTAAGACAATCTAAAATTAAAATAACAAGTTGAAAATATAAAAATAAAAGTTAATAGTATACAATACTATAATAGTATATAAATAATGTTAATTCTAAAACAACAGTGTTATTTTAGGGTTTACACTGATTTAGAACCATGTAAGTGTACTTTAGTGTAGTTTAATTCTCTAATTTTCCCTAATAACCTCTATTACATATGGTTTTAAATGTGGTCAGAAATATAATTTGCATGTGATTTCAGCTGGTATTTTTTTAAGGTTCTTATTTGTATTTCTTTTGGCTGCACAAGCCCCTTTACAATGAACATTTTGTGTTCATATTACATATATACATTATGTGTAATTTGAACATATCTCTTACTTTCCCTGGTGGAAAGAAAACACCTAAGCTGGCTGAACAACCAACTAAGCTGTTTTATTTCAGCAGGATTTGAAATGTCTTACTCTCCTTTAATGTGAAATCGTATGTCCTCTCTCTCGTTCAGGTTCACAGAGAGATGATGTATGCTGGACGAGATGGTCATCCTCTCCGGCAGCCCCCGATGGGTCCTCCTCCACCCCACATGCAGGGCTCCATGTCCCCAACCACACCTCATGCGATGCCCCCTTCCCCGTCTCGTATTCCCTTCGGCCCACGTGTCTCTGGCGGTGGGGTTGCCACAATGCCACGTGAGCGAGCCGGACACACACTCCCCGCACCCGCCCGCGCGTCCTCGCCCTGCCCGAGCGCCATCCTCGAGCGGCGGGACGTAAAACCAGACGAGGACGTGGAGCATGCGAAGAGCATGTCGCTGCCCGCCCGAGCCGAAAGTCATTACGCTGACCCTTATATGTTACATCACCAGGTCCTGCCCCCTGATGCAGTAGACCATGCCTACCACCGTGCCACCATGCGCTCTTACAGTAACCCCGGCGTTCCTATGGAGCCCCCGGACCATCACTCACTCTTCCGACAGAAAAGCAGGAAGTACACGGATAGCCAGCTTCCAATGCTCGGTTCCAAAACCCCACCCTCTTCCCCGCACCGGATGGGCGAGATGCGAATGATGGAAATTCACACAAGCCAACCACAGAGCTCCATGACTATGGAGAGGGCCTCTCCTGTCAGACAATCATTTAGGAAGGAGGCTCCTGTTACAATGGATACCATGGTAAAGACGAGGGGTGGCATGGGGTCCCCGGCCAACCCGGAACTTCAGGTTCACAATCCTCTGACCCCCCCGACAGACCCTCAGACACGGTGAGTCAATGTTTAAGAGCGAACGGGGATATCCGAGCATGGAAAATAACTAACAGGAAACATTAGCATCCATGTTCATATTCTAACTCTGCATCAGTATGTTGTCTTCCACTGCATCATGTCATTCCCTAACTGCATCCAAAAACACATCGACAACGTCTCATCTAAATACTAGCAGCCGTTATTATGTTCACATAAATTATTTAGCTGGGTTTGGTTTCAAGTATATAGCCTTACGTAACTCACAAAAAGGCTTTGAACTATATTTCAGACAGCTTTGTTTTACTGTGTTGGTTAAGTGGACTTAATCGTACCCTTTATGCTTGTGTGTGCCCTGTAAGTCTGATTTATTGTGCTTGGCGACGTACTTGCTAGCAGAGAACAGTCAATACACAGAGTCAACATGCTAAACTGTTTTTACAGAGCAGAGCACATGCAGGCCAGACTTTTCTAACATTATCTTGCAGAGCAAAGAAATAGGGGTTTGAACAGTGTGTGCATTGGCACAGAAATGGCAAATGGGTCCTATGAGAATTGTACCCATAAACATGAGAGTTTAATTTATCTTTAGTTATTTATTCATTTGGTGTGACAAGTTAATGATTGTGATGTATTGGGGTTTTTTTTGTACATGCGACAAAGATCACAGGCAGGAGTCCAGATCATACTCTCTTTCGCTTAATTCTTTTTGCAGTTAACATTAACCTTGAATCGCTTAAGGAAATGATTTGTAATTTAAATGCGGTGAATATATTTCCAAGAGTGTATGTTTTTACTTCAAGTTGTTTTATCTGTGCAATTTCACATAAGATTCCCATGTTATGAATGGCAGCATTCTCTACCATTAAAGTACCATTAAACTACCATTAAAGTTTGGGATCGGTTAGATTTTTAAATACATTTTTAAAGTCTCTTACCAGTAAAACAGTAATGTTATGAATTATTACGCTTTAAGATAACTGTTTCGGTCATAATATATGGTGAAACGTAATTTATTCCTGTGATGCCAAAGCTGAATTTCCAGTGTCTCACGATCCTTTGCCGATTTGATGCTCAGGAAACATTTCTTATTATTATCAATGTTGAAAACAGTTGTGCTTTTTCCAACATTAGCATCCAAAAACAGAACTGTCTTTTTATAAATGAGGAATTAGAGAAAAAAGGCCTTTGATAACTGAGCCATCTCATGAACTATATAGTCCCACTGTTATTTCAATATGCTTTCCCCTCGTCCGCCCACACACACCCCATCAGTAGTAAGAGTGCGATATGCTCTATCTCTCTACAGAGAGAGAATGAAGGCCATGGAGGAGCAAATAGCCAGTCTGACTGGTCTTGTGCAGCACGCTCTCTTAAAGAGCCACAGCACTGACAGCAACAAGGAACACCCCAGGTAAGCAGGGCAGGCTGGGTAATGTAGTTCCCAGAATATCACAACGTTTCCCAAATTAAATAGGAAAAAAAAAAATAGGAGGGCTATAATGGATTAATGGTGGTGGTAATCAGACACTGGGTCAGACTTGCTGGGTAAGATGACCTACTAACTGTGCATGAACTAAATTGACTACTCATCCTCACTGTAGCCGGTACCTGAATGAATGGCAATGCCTGTGCCACTGTAACAAAGACTAACTTCAAGCATATTGTTGAGTGATTTTATCTGTGTGTGTGTATATGTGTGCATATGTACCTTCAGTCATTTGATACCTTTTACATTTTTCCAGCGAGAAACCAGTAAAGTCTGGGTCACCGGCTCACAGCACATCTAGCACAGGTAATTTCCTTCTTTTCGTCCCTCCCCGACCCCCAGATCCCATCTGTTTGTTTGTGTGTGTGTGTGTGTATGTTGGCTCCCAACAATCCTTCCTCTTCCATTCATCTGTCACTCAGAAATGCTGCCTGCCACAAGTTCTCCCACTCTTTCCACACACACACACACTGACGTGAACGAGTCCCTCAGACAGCATAAGCCGCAAAAGAACAAACATGTCTACAAGCTGTCTTGTGCACGCACATAAATAATGTACTTTTGCAATAACTGACCTGAATTGCTGTATTTTGTTTATCAGTTGTGCTCAGTCAAGTTTGAAATGTAACTTTGTCAAGTCAAATGTGGGTACAACAACAAACATCACATATCCTTATAGCTTAGGGCCAATGCATGTGAATATAGATTTGTTTAGATACTCGAATTGATTAAATATTAAACTCCCTTTTTAAATGTTTACAATCTATAAAACTTGGATTGTCACAATATTTCCAGCAACCTATCTGCATAACTGTCCCACACATAAGTTTGAGAGCACAGTCTGCATGACTTTGGCACCTTTTCACCACACAGGTCATGAAATATTACATACATTATGTCATGTTTTTGTGTGTTTTTACGTCTTGTTTAGGAGGTTCTCCAGTATTAGCACCAAAAGTTGCTGCAGCGCCTCCTGAGCGTAGCCCCGCCCCTACACCACCACTAGGCCCCGCCCCCTTACACGTTAACTTTCACCTGTTCAAAAGGAATGTCTCTGAGCTCCGCCTCCAACTGCAACATATCAGACAACTACAGGTAATAAAATGCCAATCAGATAGTATAATGAGAAACCACATAATAATTACTTTGTTCAACAGGTGTCTTTTAGTGTTGATATTTATGTTGAAGATAACATGAAACTTGGAATGTGACATATTTACGAGTAAAACGTAATATTCAGTGCGAAATAATTTATGGAGGGAATTCATTATAGCCATTAGTATTTTAATGGATTGTAAAAATTGGGCTTTGGTATTAGTGGGTAATATTTTACTTCACTTGCTTTTTATTTAACAGCCGAAAATAAATGTTAAAACGGTTTTAAAATGTGTATTGATGAATCATCCAATATATATTTTTTTACATTTAGATTTTTACATTAAAATCATTATACACTACTGTTCAAAAGTCAGTATGATGAGTAAAAACGTCTCAGGTTACTGAGAACAGGGAACGAGACACTGCGTCGAATGGCGCTTTGGAGAACGCCTCAGGCGTCACAGGTGTCTGAAATCACTGTCAAATCCTATTGACCGGCGACAGCCCATGAATCATTACCGTGCGACCTGGAAGTATAAGGTCACCTTGCAAACATGATAATCACCTTTTCGTCTGAAGGGACTGTTTGTTAGGCAGGCCCCGAGTCATGGTGAAAAGACGCAGTGTTTCGTTCCCTGTTGTCACCCACGCCGCCATGCCCATTGGTATGGAGGACCAAACCTGCAGAAATAAATAATAATAGAAATAAATGAACAAATAAATATGCGGAAAAAAAAACGTTTGATTACAAATATATAAATGACTATTTATACTTTGATTCCCTTATTTATGTATAAGTATATATTTGTCCACATTTATTTATTTTTTCATTTATTTATTTATTTTTTACATTTATTCATGTATATATGTATTTATGTGTACATTTATTTATTCATACATTTATTGCTCTGTATGCTAATGATGGAGGTGACTTTACAGGTCACCCAGGAAATAAATGACTTAAATTACGGTTTATGTCCTTTAATATCACCTTAACTGTATGTAGCTATATAGGTTTACCATACATAGGCCTACTCTTTATTCCGGACATGGCCGTAAAACATCAGCAGGTCGGGATTTCTAAAATGTCTGTGCACACATGAACAGAATCCGCTGATAACAAACACTTTGACACGGAAGCGCGTCAAATTATCCACTATTAACAACATTTTATGCCATGCATTGTAGATCTGTACACAGAAGCTAACTGCAGTTTTAATGTATCTTCCAAAAACAGTGTTTCCATAAAGAGGTGATATTTCCGCTATAAATTGATTTTTCATGGGGCACTTATTAAATAGTAGGCTATATGCATCATCAATGCAATGCCTATAAGTTCTTAAGTTTAACTGATCAATTCAGTTAATATTGCACTACTATAGGGCTGTTACCAGTCAAATAAAATCAGTTGAATAAAATCAACTAAATCCATCTTCTAGATTCATTTTTTAATATAACATTTTGAATATTGAAATATGAAATAATAGAATCGATGAATTTATACGTTTAAATATGGAACTAAAACGGCCAGTAGGTGGTGACAAATTGTACTAATATTTCATAATTTTGATTTAAATATAATGTAGCCTTGGTGAGCCTGAGAGACTTCTTTCAAAACATTTAGAAAATCGTACAGACCCTAAACTTTTGAATTATAGTGTATTCTGTAGTAAATGGTTATGTGTGTGTTTTCAGCTTCAGAATCAGGAGTGTATGCGTGCTCAGATAAAGCATGCAGAGCAAGAGATCAGTGTGAAGCTGGCTGAAATACTGAGACGACAGGACGATCCGACACAGAAACAGAGGACGCTGGTGGAGGAAGAGAGACACAGATATCTCAGCATGCAGGAAAGAGTTCTCACACAGCTGGGGTACGACACACACACACACACTTTTATATTTGTGGTTTGCAGGGATTCTTCATAGGCGTAATGGTTTTATACTGTATAAACTGTAAATTATATCCCCTTACACTAACCGTACCTATCACAGAAAACTTTTGGCATTTTTTGAATTTCAAAAAACACCATTTAGTATGTTTTTTTAAACCATTTGGTTTACAGGGGAAATGTAATACCCATATAATTATACCCATTTCCTCATAAACCATACTATACAAGAACCAGTGTTGGGGAGTAACGGAATACACGTACCGGCGTTACGTATTTTAGAATACAAATTATGAGTAACTGTATTCCGTTACAGTTACAATTTATATAGTTGGTATTTAGAATACAGTTACATTGTTGAAATCAATGGATTATATAATGACACTTAACTCTGTAAATAAATTAAGGCAACTCCATGCATTTCCCAGAAGCCCCAATATGAAAACGAAAAAATGCGCGGTTTGCGTGATCATTCACAATGGAGTCGGAAGAGACACACACACTCTCTCTCTCTCTCTCTCTCTCTCTCTGGGGAATCTGAAATTCACTTTCCTCTGGGCAAACAAATGCCTTTTATTCTCATTCATTCCTTGTACGATTCATTACAGCCCCTCTTTTAACTCATTATAGCCCTGTCCGCCCTGCTGCACGTAAACCATAATTAAATCCCACTTTAATTTAGCTGGTTAACAAGCGTGTTCTCCAGACAGCTTTAAACATTCAAAACAGAACTCAGTGGGATTTAACGCTAGCCAGAGATCAGGAGAAGCATTAACACTCTATTTCCCTTGGTTTAATGCCAGTGCCCAGTCAGCAGAGGCCTCTGGGTGGCTTTGAGCAGTGAAACGTTGAGCCAACAAGGACAGTTTGACTTTTACACATGTGGAGGCTGAGGGATGTGAAAGAACTGCGTAATTTAATTATAAAACATAAACTGTGGGAAAAAAAAATCATGAATGTACCAGAATGCACCATCATAACATAAAATCGGGTTTTAAAATGCCAAACAACTGCTGTAAAAACTGCTTATATGAAACTTCAGCATAATATTTTATTCCTGTGTTGGTGCTTAGAATAACAGTCCAAAATGAACACTCACCAAGTGCCAAATGGGAGTGAAAACTGACTAATTTGCCTCTAACTCTTAGGAGTTGCAACATAGAGTAAAGCATGGTTTAAATCACAATGTAACTATGAAATTTATCAAAATAAACTTCTTATTACTGGTATGAAGAGCTTTCAAGACAAGTAATTTAATTGTAAAAAATATTTATGAATTTCTTTTTTAAAGTTTCTCCTCAAGAACTAATGTTTTATGAAGTGCATGCGATTCTTGAGTTAATTAATTAACTATTGGTAAATAATTGAATATATTGAAACTCCCAGTGCCCCATTATGCTTTTTTCACAAATTACTTTTTATGTAGTGTTTAATATAGTGTTAATATATAGTGTAAAATAAAAAAAGTATTTTTAATTTTTTCACAGATCAAAGTGCATGGTAAATGGAGTTTCATTTCTGACATGCGCCTTAAGTGGTAGACCAATCACAGCTGGCTGGGCCATCTGACCAATTAGAGCAGAGTAGGCTCTTGGAAAGGAGGGGTTTAGAGAATACTTTCGCAAACTGTTTCAGAAACTGTGAGAAAAGAGGTGATGCTGCAATGTATATTATGAGAAAGGTTTTTTTTTTTTTTTTATAAAACGTTTGAAAACATTTTATATGTTACCTCTTTGAATATTGTGTTAGACAACTGAGAACCAACATAAACATGCATAGGTGTGACATGAGCAAATCATAGTGGTCATAATGTAATAATTTTCAATAAATTCCCCCTCCCATAGTTTTCTTAAAGCAGAATTTTGGCAAAATTTAAGACACTGTATGGCAAACATCACAGGAGGATAAAGTGACATCTGCACTGCCCTCTGGTGTCACAACAGTGTCATTTCAATATATATTCAATGGATGACTTGAATTTCAATGACAAAAACGTGAATTTATGTGGATGGATTGGGTCATCAGTGAAAATATGAGCATATTTGTGTTTGTGATAATAAGGATCACTTGTGTTTGTGGGTAGGGATCTGGAGCAGTTTGTGGAGACTCTGAGGACTGACTCCAGCCCTGCTGTATCTCAGAGAGCCGTGACACTGAAGGAGGTAGAGGAGGGAGCTGTCAGCCTGAGGAAGGTGGGCGAGAACCTGGCTGGACTGAAAGGTAAAATACTCAATGAAAGAGCTCTTTGGAGGACTTTGTTTTCTTGTTGTTCAAGATGTTTCAGTGGCTTCCTTAGTTACAGGAAGTTTAATATTCTTCGGTGCTAGACCTGCCCATGCATGTTGCAGAAACTGTAGGCCAGCTGTGTTCCTAGAGGTGTGCATTGTGATAGATCCTCCACAATAAAGATCACAGCCTTATAGGTAACAGACACAGCGAGACTTGGCCTGTGACACTGTTTATTACTTGTTTACAGTGCTATAATGGCATGTTTATACACCATTTTTTTTTGTAACTTCCCACTCAAATACAGTCATATGCTTCATGACCCAACCTGCAGAAACAGGTTGAAATGTCAGGAAGTTCCCTAGCTGATGATGACAGCTCAGATTAACAGCAAAGCACTTTTATTTTTCTTGCAGGAGAGTTTCCAGCCCTTCAGGCCCACATGCGAGCAGTGCTCAGGGTGGAGGTCGAGGCCGTAAAGTTCCTCAAAGAAGAGCCCCACAAACTCGAAATCATGCTGAAGAGAGTCCGATCCCTCACGGACACACTCGGAAACCTTCGCAGGTACAAACAGAGAGAGTAAGAGATTAAGACAGACGTTTCAATTGCGGATAAAACAAGATTGCGGTTTATAAAAGACTTTATGACAAACTTTATGGACCTATTACTCCTTCCGATTCCAGCCACGTATGTGTCCAGCCAGAGCTTTATGGTCCGCATCTCTCATTCATATTGTAATAATGTGTGAGCAGAGACTCTGTATAGGTTTAGACAGAGGAGAGGTCTGGAGCATCTTTCTCCCCCGTCAAACCTGATCAGACTCAAACCTGTTGCCATTCTATGAATGTGAAAATGTAATGAGTATTACCAGCATTCTAGAAAATAGTGTTTTAAAGCCATTTATCAGTTTGATGGCAGATCCAGAAAGGTTAAAACGACAATCACCAGTGACAATTGAAGATTCACCCATTGTAAAATGCAAAAGACTTCGTTTGGACTTTGGAGTGCCTACAGAAAAAAAGAGACTGCAACCGGGCCCATGCGAAAACATGAATAATATCGGAAGGGCGTTAAATGTAGCCACGCAATGCTGATGTTGTTAACATTAACAATTTGAGAACAAAATATAATTTGCACGGTTTGACGTGATATGATAAGCGATCGTTAGATTTAATCAGCGCGATTTTCTGCAATGTTTTTTTTTTTTTTTTTTTTACATTAGTTGGTCAGAACAAAAGTGGACGTTACTTAATTGTTCAGATGACACTGACAGCCGCAAATTCTCCTCAAAACATTGGATTCATCCGCGCTGTGCAGTGCCGAGGCACAACCCAAGTTAGATAATTCCACGAATACCTGCAATTACGGATTTCAAACAGAGATGGCGACAAAGAGGAAAAACTACGGACTGCAGCTTTAAATTAAACTACACGAATAATTTCTTTCCTATTTCTTTTTTTTATATTTCTTTTGTATTATTCTATTATTATTCTATTTTATATTCTATTTAATATCTTCTTTTTATTTAAATTAAATTACATTATGATCCATTTTCTTCTTTTTAATTGTATTTTATTCTTTACCTTTTAAAAAATATATTTCTATTCTAAATGTATTTCTAATTCTATTTTTAAAAATATATATATTTTTATATTATATTTTATTTAAAAAAATTATATAATCATTTATTTTATTTTCAAATACAAGAAACCCAATATAGGACTCATAATATTCATGTCTGTAAATGTTAAGTGACAAGTTAAGGGTTTGTTCAAATCTCAATAGGGTTATCAGAAACTCGGTCTTCTATTGTTGAATCAATGTTGAGCCCCATATAGACATTTGAATAAATCAGCTGTGGTCTTCAAAAAATTGCACACTGCATCTTTTAATCCTCAAAAATAGGATAGAAATCATAAAAATAAGCTTGTGGCATTAAACAAGATTTTTTTTTGTTTATTCTGAATGTTTCCCTCATTGATTTCTGTTTCAACTATTATTTGTTCTCTAGGTGTGCCACAGACAGTCTGCTGAATCCCTCTGACCCGGTTCCCTCGTCATCTGCCTCTGAAAAAGCAGAATCGCCCATCGTTGAGTCCCTTGAGCCTGCCTCGGTCATACCTCAGAGCTCCATGGTGAGGTCAGAGGTTATGACGTCAAGTCCTATGGTGATCCACCACGTCCAGGCCTCTCCTATAGCCTCACAACGATCCCAGAAATCAATAGCACCATCACCCATTCCCCCTGCTGCACAGAGACGAGAGTCTACACCTTCACCCACCAAACAGCTCAAAAAACCTTCATTTGAGCAGACACAAATACCAAATAACAGCAGTAATGGAGTCTCTACTAATGACATTCATAGTAAAGGTCCTTCTCCAAACTTGTTAATTGAGGAGATCCAGGCAAACCGCAGCAAGAGCAAGAACAGGGCTGTGTCGATCGAGGTGAGTACTTTATCTACCTTCTACGTAATCTCCATGGACAAACTCCAAACAAATTTTGTTTTGTTTGGAATTACGTAACACTAATTAGCTCTTCAATTTCACATCGCAAGTATACCGCGGCATTTGGGTGAAAATGTGCGTTCTCTTGTTTACTTACCGTTTTGTTTGGTATCTTTAGGCTGCAGAGAAAGGATGGGAGGAGAAGAGGCAGAACATGGGTCATTATGATGGGCAGGAGTTTGAACGGATGCTCCAGGAAGCAGAAGCCAACATGCTGAGAGGAATACCGAACCTCGAGGTGCCCAGCGAACCCGAGGGCTCTCCTTCTCCTCCTGCAGTGCTTCCTGCCTCCCTGGAGGAGGTGATAGAAAAAAAACAACCTACAGCAGCACCAACAGAACAAGGTAAGAGACGTAAAGAAATGTTAGCTTGGTCTTGAGACTACGATTTGGTGATGTTTATGCAAAATTTTTCTTTTTGTAGTTGACAATCAGCCAAACTCTGAGAAACCCACTAAGACGGCTCCAGAGAAACCTCCCAAACCTCTGGAGAAGCCATTTAAGCCAGCCTTGGAGAGACCTCTTAAACCCAGCCTATCCATCAAATCCAACCTAGAAAGACAGAGTAAGACTCAGGAAAAAGTTAAGCTTCAGACCACAGAGAAAGCTAACAAGTCCCCTCCTCCACCCCCACCTCGACGAAACTACACCACCAACACTGGGATGACCACCACCCGCTCTGGAGAGGTCATTTATACCAGCAGGAAGGAGTCTGTTACGGTACAAGTGTACAGTATTTGTAGGACAGATTTTTTTTTAAAACTTTGTCTTAAGTACTAAAAAAAAGAAGTACTTAAGTAGCTGTTACAGAGGTTTTTTTCAACCGCTTACACACATTTTCAAAACTTTGCCTCTTCCCCCCCCCCCAAAAAAAACTTTACACATAAATCTAAGAATTTCACACACAAAATGCAAAATGCCTTGCATCTCTTGCAAAATAAAGCACTGCATTCAAAATATCACAAACACATCTCAAAAGCAAACATTTGTCTTAACATTTTGCCATAATATTATATTTTTGGATATACATAAATCATGTACACACTAACACACAGTTATTCAAAACCTAAAGATCTTCTTTCATGAGCTCCTATGTACATTTCTGTATAAGATTGGAAGTAATTGGTAGAGAGATGTTGAAAAACGATTGGTAAACACGAAAGAAAGATTGAAACCAAACTATTAAATTTTTTACTGTAAGCATTTGTGGTTGCGAATACAGTATTACACAGTCCGAAAGAAAATAAATACATCAACCATGTTTAGTTGGACAGAAACCAAAGCATAATTTATAGGCCTATTCTAAATCCATGATTGGTTGGTTTTAAGTAAAGCAATGAATGAGTGTTTGCACGTGATGAGTTAGTGTTAGGCACTGATTAATTAGCGTGGCATTTTGATAGTTGTGTTTGAACAAGGAAATCAAGATACTTCCTGTTAGGTTTGTGTGTGTTACATAGAGAATTGGTGTATGGTTTTGCAGATTTGGTGTGTGGTTCTGGTGTTTGAGAGTCATGTTTCAGAAATTGTGAGACAAGTAAGGATTCTGTGTGTAAGCAATTGAATAAAATGATTCTATAAATATAATTCAATAAAAATGTTCAATATATTTTAAAATGTATTCATTTAATTTGTTAGGAGGGTGAAGAGGAGCCCAACAGTACAGTGTTTCAGTCTGAATCAAAGACCCCTCCAGAGGTGAAGCGTAAACCCATTACTCCTCCACCCATCGCTGCCTCGGCTATCACTGAGGAAGAGGACGAGGGAGACAAGATAATGGCAGAGCTACAGGTGAGAGACATACATACACACGCACAGACCTGTAGCAAGCATACCATAATGTTCTTGGGTATAAACATCAATACACATACATGCTCACTGACTAATTATAAGTGTTTTGATCTAAAAATGCCTTGGGTGTGTAATTGCTTGGTGTGGGCGTTAATATGCTTTGGTGTGTGTCCTGTGGCTCATTCGGTGGCAGTTTCATTTCCCTGCACTAGTTTAGCTTCTGTTTCCCACAAATCTGTAGAAACGCAACCTAGTTTTCATAGATTCTTAAAAGAAAATTCTAAAATATGTATATACCATTGTTTGCAGTTCTACAATCCAAGATCCAAGACTACTTTTAAATTAGACATACATTTTTATATAGAATAGAAAGTACGTTGTAATCAGAATATATGTCAAACAAATTAAACATATACATTTAAATGATGTCTAATTTAATAAAAACATTTAAACATTTCTCAAATAAATATATATCGTAGCACATACACATATTCAGATAATAATTTGATAAAAACCCTCTGTAGATTGTAGATTTCTATTACACGTACAGTAATCTTGAACAGGTTTGCCCAATTTAATGATGGGCAGATTCTTACCTTTAACTCCCTGCCTCACAAATTCTTCTTCTCAGGTTTTCCAGAAGTGCTCTGTTAAGGAGGTAGGGCTCAAGGGTTTGGTAGAGCCACAAATCAGAGAGCTAAGACCTGGGGTCTTACTGCCCCTTAAAGATAAGAAGGTAAAGGATATAATGTCCTTTAGTAGACCCTCCAACTGCCTGCCTGTACCAGCCGCTTGTCCCTGATGGCTGTCCTTTACAATGCTTGATTGGCTTTCTTACCCTTTGCTAACTTCCTCTGTACACTCTTGTGATGGGTATCTGACACCAATAATGTTCTCACTGTTCTTTAAGTTTAAATTCTGTTCCTTTCCTTTTATTTCTACTGAACTCATGAACTGTGCTGATTGTAGTGATGTAGTTGGAGCCAAAAGGGGAAACAAACATAATTGGCTTTGTGTTCTCTGAATCATCCAATCAATAAACTAGATTTTCGACACTGCTGTCAAAGGGTGTTGTGTGTGTGTTCTTTTTTTTTTCTCCATTCATTGTAATAAAAAGGTATCTCAGTTGGACACAATCCAATTTCCAAACGGTTACATGATTTTCAAACATTTATCGTTTACAATGTACTCTTGCAGCTTGAGTTATCTAACCAGGTAGCATTAACAAATTGTCCTGGCCAAAATGTTATTTAGCAGATTTATGAGATAGTTATAAGGATCTACTTTAATGTGGCCATCAAGTTTTCTCTTTAGAAACGTTCCAAACCATATGCATCTGTAGCTTAGACTTGGTTTATTCGTGAGGATTTTAGAGGATATTTTCAGCTAGCAGTCTGGAGTTCAGAATTTGTTCTTTGATCTTCTCACTTTGCTGCATGCCTGCTACTATATAAGCCTCCTTCCCTATTTGATGGATTTTCAGTCTCGCTTTTTCTCTTTACCTTCGTTGCACCTCTTCACAGAACATTTTCACAGTATTTTCTCTCTGTTAAAAATTGTGCAGTATTGTTTACAGGTGACATATTAAAGAAAAGCAACCTTTTGATCTCAAAATTGTATTAAGCATACATTATTTGGGAAAAAAGTTTTAGAAAAAGTTGGAAACATGCATTACAACTCTAAAATTAAGTTTTCCTTTTTTGGTTAAATATTTACCTGTAATTTTGGGCTGTTTATTCAGATCAGTTCACAAATTCCTTAGGATTAGCTCCAAATTATGATCTGTTATTAAATTATTAATCCAATTCATTGCATATTTAAAAATATTTCTAACATTAATATAGAGAAGAGAAATGGTCTTTATTTCCAGCTGTAACATATTATTGGCATCATTATGATTAGAAATTTGGTTGATTCTATGACAATTCTTAAAATTAAACATATTTTGATATGATAGAATGTATGATCGAAGAACGTGTTTCTTCAGTGGTCTAGAGTAGTGTGTAGCCTAAGATTGTTCTTTTGTGAAGTGATGTTTTTCCCCACAAACCACAGAATACAGAAAACCAAGATGGCAAGAATCCTGACACAGACGAGAATGGCAACAATACAATTCGTCAGAGTCCTGGGGTGAGCAGCAGTATTTATTATTATAATGACTAAATTATCATAAACGTATTGTAAACTCCTACACAAAATTTATGATAAGATAATGTTATGATAGTATAAGCTCTGAAAGAAACTGTCTTTTTTGACAATCAGTCATTAAATAATTATGAGATCCCCTTTCACCAAAATAGTTATTAGCTCCCCATCAGGTTACTCCAAAGGATGTGTATTTGCAATAGTGTTCTGTGAAACCTCACAGAGACCCAGTAATGCCCAAACCAATTGTAGAAAATATAATTAATTCCATATAGGATTCGTAATGAACTTAACTCAACTAATGGAAATTTCTTTTTTTTTTCTCTGACCTTTAAATTTTTAAGGTCATCTACTATGTCACAGCTCAGATCAAGGGGACTTCATCAGTGTCAGAGGAATCAACAGAGCGTAGAGATGCATCACAGTCTCCCCCATCACAGGTGTCAAATGTCAATGCTTCTGACCAATTCCAAAGCCAGCTGCAGGTATCCACTAACAAATTTGGTGCCCTCAAAGGTAGCAGCCCTGCCAGCTCTTCTAACTCTCTGCACCAAAATCAGCTGTTTCGTTCAGCCTCGTTGAATTCAAATCCACCCTCTCCTTTGGAAGAAGTTCCAGGTAGCCCAACCAAAGGGAAAGTTCATGTGGTCAAGGCTGCTCAAGTGCAGGTTAGCATAGAGGAGAGGGTAGAGTCTCCAACATCAATTTGCTCACCAGTCTCCTTTGGAGACACTGAACACATTCCTTCCAAAACAATCCCTGTTGGGCCGGATTTAGCAAATCAGAAGCTTCTCTTTGGTCTATCCAAAGTCAAGGAAAAGAAATTTGAAGAAATTGAGGAAAATGATGAGGCCTTTCTCAGCCCTGATCTGCCAGGAGAAGAGCCACCTCCCCCTCCTCCTGATAACTTTGCCTTCATGATCACTAACACCAAGGTACAAGCTCTGTCCACTGGAGAGTACCATCAGCTTGTCGACGCCAAGAAAGGTAGTGTGCAGACGGTAACTGTTGGCAGCAAACGACCAAGTGCATCTGACAGTGGCTCAGCATCAGGAGGTAATGCCAATACCAATGGTTCCCCTGGTGCTGACAACTACAGTAAAAAGCCAGTTATCATCATTTTTGATGAGCCGATGGACATCCGCTCAGCTTACAAACGCCTCTCTACCGTCTTTGAATGTGAGGAGGAGCTAGAGCGGATGCTTGCAGAAGAAAGAATAGATGAGGAGAATGAGGAAACTGAGGAAGAAGAATGGTCTAGAGGATTGCAGGTCAAACAGAATGGAGATGGTAGAGATTCTGGAAAATTTACTGGTTCAAATTCTTCTGCAGATGTCACAGACGGTCAAGTCATGAACACTTCATCCTCATCTTTATGTGAGAGAGGGACATTAGAAGATGTGAATGGTGATGCAAAGCAAGATGGAAAGAAGAAGTTCAAGTTTAAGTTCCCCAAGAAACAGTTTGCAGCTTTAACGCAAGCCATTCGTGCTGGAAGCAAAACGGGCAAAAAGACTTTGCAGGTTGTCGTCTATGAGGATGAGGAAGAACCAGACGGAACTGTCAGACAACAAAAAGAGACCAAGAGGTTTGAAATTGCTTGCTCCAAAACAGAGTCTTCAAAATCAAATCCACAGGAACCTAATGGACGAACTAACGAGATTCGTAAGAGTACCTACAAAACCCTTGACAGTCTAGAGCAAACAATAAAGCAGCTTGAAAACACAATTTGCGAAATGGGGCCCAAGTCTTTGGAAGACCCAGAAAGCTTGGTCAACCCTGAAACTCAGGACAACAAGTTTGGAGAGAGTCCAGGGCACTCAGAGACAAGACTTTCTCCCAAAACCTCGATTCCTAGGTCGACGTCTGCCAGTAAAGGTCCTGGTCTCCGAAAAAAGACCAAACCACAGCTCCTTCCTCGGCCTGCCATCATACCGACTACAGGGGTCTCAGTCACACCAGTTCCCACCCAGCAGGTCTCACTCTAGCTCCTACTACCTTAACAAAGACTATGGATCTGTCCCTCTCCTCTTGCCCATAATAGTTCCACCCTTTCCAGTGACTTCTACAGATCCTTAGCTTCTCCTGTGGTGGAGGCTACCAACTCTGGGATCTGAACTTTATAACACCTTCACATATTTTTTATAAATATGGTGTGTTTATTTCTGGTGTGGTGTTTCATGTATGAACCTTTGTGTGTTTACTGATGGTGCTCTAATCTTGGGTTAAGGTAGCCACAACAACTTTCACAGTCTTAGAACCACAGTCTCACATTGTTTCTGGTTCCTTTTTGTGGATTCTAAGACAGTCCTCAAAGAAACTTTGTTGGTATTCTGGGCTGGTTTGCATGCCTTCTTCTTTTCTGATATACATACTCTACAGTGTTCACAGATGTGCTGTGCAAGCTTTGTCTTGCTGTGATTTAGTTTAAACCCCCCTGAAATATGGCTCTCATTTTTTGTTTCTTTCTTTTTATCCCTTTTCTCTTCTGTTTGGTTTAAATCTTTTTTGCAGAGTGCCAGCGTGGTCTCACCTACTAGTCGGATGCCTGTTTCTGCCAAGGTGCGGCAGCAACCGGGCACCTCAGACAAAGAGAGGGCAACAAAACCACAAAAGCTACAGGACTCTCAGAGGCAGTTTCGCCAGGTAGTCTTATCATAGGACCACTTGTCTAGTCAAAAAGATACACACACCTAGGCATACACTCGAGAGGAAAGTTAGTTCTTGCAGGGGATACATTTAGAGGGAAAGGAACTAACAAAGAACCTGATGAGACCAAACAACCTGTTCTTTGGTGAAAAGCCCGGTTCCGAAAGCTGTTTTTGAACTGTTGACGTTTTCTTCTGCTACATTTTTTGAATGGCTGTGACCGAAGGCAACTGACTGTTATCTCATAATACCATCAAATGCTTCTGCATGTTTGCTTTGCTTGTGGCTTTGGTGCTGTAGAAAACAAACTAATTTTACAACAGTGAAAGAAAGATATAAAAATACTACAGCCACTGCTTACCTAACACTGTTGGATGCTTAGACTAGGGTCTCTTTAACTAAAAAACACTGACATCTAACCCCTACACACTCCAATGCCTGTGACAATTCCCTTACAAGTCAGGATTCTTCTCTACTTAACCCATTTTTGGACCCTTTCCCTGTTTACCTCTCGGAGGAATCCCCAACCCTGGCCCCACTGCCCAGGGTCCACAAATCCACTCTGTCCCTATTATCCTGTGGATGCCTTTCCAAATTGTACCTCCTCTATTTCTCCTGGATCCTCATATGGTCTTGAGTACTGGTTGGTTGCACTTACACTGCGCATTACTCACTCTAAAACTCATAATCCGACCATCTTTAATCTTCCCTCTCCTTTCCATCTGACAGTCTATTTAAAGTGATATTTTTCGGTATTCTCATCTTGTAAACAGATAGTTTTTTTGTGTGCGCCTTTAGTACTTTCACTTATATATGTAGCTTCAGTGTCTTTGATAATCTGTCGTGAATAACTGTAGAACCCAGTAGTATGATTTTAAACATGCTTAGAAATTTTGCGTATTTTAATCAAGATCCCTTTGTTGACAATCAGTGTGTTTTGGCATCTTTGTTCGCAGGCTAATGGAAGTGCTAAAAGATCTGGAGGAGATCCCAAATCCACTTCCCCTACTGTGCCTGCTTCTAAAATTCCTGCTTTTTCCTCTAGTATGGGAAAAGGCTTGTCTCAGTCTGATTCTACTAATATTGTTAATTCTTCTCCTTTATCTTCCTCCCTTCCCGCTAGCAAATCTTCTATCCCTCCTTCTCGATCCAGTTCCACCCCCTCATCTCATATCCCCTCCCTTTCTAATGGTTCTTTAAAATATGCCCCTCCCACTCACAGCACTAAAGGCCTCTCTATTCCCATGCAGACACAAAATGGTCGACCTTCCACCTCTTCTTCCTCTTCCTGTTCCCACTCCCCTTTGTCCCCGACTATGTTGAGTCAGAGTGCGAAGAGTATCCGTACCATTCACACACCCAGCTTCACCAGCTACAGTCGGCAGCACAATGGGAGTGCCGGTAAATCAGCTATCCCAACAGTAACTGTCGCTAAGGATGCTGCGTAAATTGCTTTGCTGCTTTGCAACCATTTGTTTATCTCTTAATGAGGTGGAGTCACTCCTGATTTACTTTGATTCACTTTTTAAGTTGTTTTTGTGATTTTATTTGTTTGAACAGATAATATTGTTACATGAGAGTGAACTTTGTTTTGGTATGACTTTGGTTATTGCATGTTATTATTTTTCTCTGTTTAATTGAATGGCCATCCTCCATTATTCAGTGTTTGAAACTTGAATCTCTGCAAATTATTAACATATAAAAAGATCAACTGTTTTATTTTAAAAAGTAAAACGTTTAATTGCAGAGAGCAGGCTCTTGATCAAGAATTTTACAGAGCACTTCATTTGAAAAGAATATTTATTTTTCATACAAGTTGATGAGAGGCTAATAAGTTAACATAGTAAAAGGTATGTGAACAATGTTTTGGTTATTAGCATCCTCTAAATGATTGTAGATTATTTTCATTTTGCAGTTTTAAATAAATTGACAGACATTGGTTGTAGCCATAATAAGTGGAAAAGTACTGTAAGTATGCTAACCATTAACACAAATTGTCAAACATTGTCTGTTTTTTTCTTTGTCTTTTTTACATGCACTGCCAATGTCTTTAAGATTTATTGTTATAAATTGACAACAGGTTTGCAATGAACAGTTGTCTGTCTATTCAGTAGTTGCCTATTTGCCAAAGTTTGTAATTTACATCCTTAAAAATGACTATATATACTGTGTTAGACACTATGTACATTTAGGATAGGTTATACCTGGCTTAACCTACCTATGTCAAAAAATCCATGATTTACCCACGCAGTCTATGGCTCTTAAATTAATGAGTATTGATGTCTAAATGTAAACTAAAAATGTAAGTGATTGATAAAATTGCTCTACTTCACATGTATATACTGTAACATCTCTATTTCAGAGATTGTCTTTAGTTTTGTTAACATATTGTACCAAAGTTTATTTCTATGCATGCCTATACAAAATTGTAGAGAGAGAATGTAATAGAAGAAAATCATGCTTGCACAGACAGATTTTGTAAATAAATATGTTTGGTTTTGTATAGCTTTAATTGCAGAAGCAATCTGTGCAGAAGAGTGTAGGTATTAAAACAATAAAGTTCTGCATGCTTGTCGTTTACATGGCCTCTCGGCTGTGGTTTCTCCACTTCAACACTGCAAGTCCTTCTATTAAACATTTGGCAGATAGTTCAGGTGACTTGTGTTTTTAATCACATGTATTGTCTTTTACACCTTTACACTTTCATAGTAATGACATTCTAGTGACATTCTTGTAAAGTAAACATTTTGTGAACTGTACATTTATTGGACACATTTTACTGAATGTATGTAATGCGTGCAGAGCTGTAGGCAAAAGGTTATTTTTAACAATTTAAAAAAAGTTTTGATTGGTGTAAAATATTGGTAATATCCTCATGCTTGTGTTCATTTAGTTCCAAGGACTTTACGGTTATACTAAAATGTGTAGTATAGAATACATATACTTTAGGAACGTCCAAACTTATGGCCGATAGTCCGATACACTATGTATGACCACCAGCTTTCTTACAATTCTTTTATAATAAACCTAACTGGATTGACACACACATTTCAACTTTACAGTATAGTATTCAACTTTACAGTATATTTGAACTATGACAGGTTTGTCTTATGAAGTGTAAGTTATGAAGTTTTAATGATCACATACAGCAGGTAAGGTGACCAGTAGAGGGTGATGTGTGTTAATAGGGATTTTATGAAAGGGCTGATTCTGCATTAAAGGAGTTCACACATCTGTGCTTGTCATTTTTGTGTGATACCTCCTACATGAATGCACATATGACTAAATGAGGAAACAGATGTGAGAACAGACATTAAGCTGAGTTGATCAATAGCCAAGCGAGGTGTGCATCATTATGTGCTGACTGCTGAGGAAGTCTCTAATCCTTCTTGTAAGTACATCAGTGACATTTGAAAATATAATTTTTTTGTATTTTATATTGATTGTAACATTTACCTTATATATATATATTTATATTTGTTCAGGGTATTATACACACACACACCGTATTACCTAAAAATACCCTGAGCATTTTTCTCTCTTGCCATTCATGTGGTTTCAAATCATAATAATGCATGCAGTATTGTCGTAGATAAGTTATATATAATATAAATAGATCTTTTAATTTCAAAGAAATATGTTAGAAATATGAAATATGTTTCAATGAAATATGTTCTTATGTTTTAAAAACCATGGTAACACTTTATTTTACGGTGTCCTTGTTACATATGTTACATGTACTTACCGTAGTAATAACAGTAAATTATGCATAATTACATGCAACTTACCCTCAACCTAATCCTAATCCTACCCTAACCCTATAAGTACATGTAGTTACTTAATTTTACTCTGTACTTAAATATATAATTACAGTGTGACAAGGACACCTCAAAATAAAGTGTAACCAAAACCATTTACTCACACTGTCACTTTCTGTAGTTCCTGAGAAAATAATATTGCTAAAACCTGACTGTGATACTTATTCTGACTATTGCCGTTCTGCAAACCGCAGATCAGCCACAAAATAGACCTGCAATATGTCGAATCACTCAGTGGAGGGGATTTACCTCAGCACTCATGAGGAGAACATCCTGTTCGCAAGCTTCTACATCGTCATCTTCATCCTCTCAGTCCCGAGCAATGCCTTGGGACTTTGGGTGTTCTGCCACAACAACACCAACAACACCCCATCCAAAGAGTTTCTGAAGCACCTGGCTATAGCGGACATGTCTTACGTCCTGGTGCTCCCCATGCGAGTAATCTACCACATGTCAGACGGTCACTGGCCTCTTGGTGAAGGGTCCTGTCGCGTGGTAGGTTTCCTGTTCTTCGTCAACCTCTACTGCAGCATGTACTTCATGACTTGTATCAGTGTAGACCGTCTGTTAGCTTGCGTCTTGCCATGCAAAACTCAAAATCTGAGAAAGACCAAGAATGCCAAAGTGGTCTGTGTGGTCTTGTGGGTCATGGTGACCATTTCCATGGTGCCTGTCCTATTCTCCAAAAAAGAAGTGACTAGACAATGGCAGAATGTTACAGTGTGCGAACAGCTGTACATAGAGAAGTCCACTAATCCCACCGGCGCGGTGGTGTCCACTGCTATCGCATTCATGATACCTCTGGTCACCCTGAGTGTCTCTTACATTCTCATATTTTGCAAAGTCAAACAAATGACTTTTCAAGAAAGGACGCCTGCTCAGCGTAAGGCAATGAGAATGATCGTACTTACAGTGGTTAACTTTTTGATTGCATTTATGCCCTATCATATACACCGATTTTTCTTTATCATACAGCATGAGGACATGTCAAGGTCAGAATCCAAAAGACAAATGCTGTATTTGGGAAATCGAATCACCTCAGCTTTAACATGCATGAGTGGCGTGTTGGATCCTGTCATGTACTTCTTTCTGGCTAGAAATTACCAAGAAACCCTTCTGCAGCTCTGTGGTAGAAACCTCAACGAGGAGCAATCCACCGCATGATCAGACGAGAAAGGCCATGGTATCTTCTCAGCTGTTAACTACCAGGCACAATGAAAATCCATATCTGTTAAACACATGTTTAAAGTGAAAGTAGAAAAGTATGGCTGATAATGATTGAGGTTCATTCATTCAGAAACCTACTGAATCATGACATGCAATTTGATTCCTTGTTAATCAAATGAGGAACTCCTATTTCAAGATTTCAAGATGACAAAATCTCATATGAGATTTTGTCATCTTGTATGACAATGACAAGGATATCTTTGTGTTTATTTAACTTATTTCAGCATTTTCAGCTATCAATATTTAATTTATCATACCACGTTTAGATGTTCAAGATCTGAATAAAATATTCTTTCAAAATCTTACATCTTTCAATGTCCTCAAACATAATTTAAACACCATTGTCGCATACTGTTTGGTTCTTTGAGGTCATTATTATTTTTATTTCATTTGAATTTGAAAATGTAATTGTTTTATTTTAATTGTATTGCATGGTTGATTGTTCCGTGTACATTTTCACTATTTTATTTCCCATTTGGAAAGGAATAACCAGAAAGTAAAAACGAAAAAAAATTATGGCTCGATATCCTTTTTTTTTTTTATGGCTTAAATATTTAAAATGCAGGTCACGAAGTCATAAAATTTTCCTGAATTGTGCATATATATTTTTTGACTGAACTTTGTGGGATGCATTAGTGAGCTGTTGCCATTGGATATTTAGAAACTTGGAAACGTTTGGTTTTATAAAAATACAGCTGCTTCTAAGCTAATGCTTTAACTATGACAGTATGTCATTTTTTGTTGTAAAGAACGTGGAAATCTCTTCAAGTAATTTTAAGTCGTCAAGTCACCTTCATTTATATATAGCGCTTTTAACAATATAGATTGTTTCAAAGCAGCTTTACAGTGACAATAGGAAATTAAAGTAACAGAGATTGTTACAGCAGCTCTAGAATAAAGTTATTGTCCAAGTTATTGTCAGGTGCAAGCGTTGAAAATCTTTGAAAAACGCTATCATCTCCGCGTAAGCTTAAAATCTGTAAAAACGCTGAAATACATATCACATGTTCAATCTATATAGTTATAGTTTTTCTTTACAAAGTGACATCGCCAACTACTGGCCTGGCAGCATAATACAGCGCTTTTAATTGTTTTTGTAGATCTGTGTGAACAGGGATCGTTTTGACTACATAGTTGTCTGTACGCAAAAGACGCAAAAATAAAAATATATAAAATGTATATATATCAATATATATCCAAATAATCGAGTTATTACGAGTTGAATGACTTCTTCAAGCTTATGAGATTTACATATTTGTGAGAGAAGCACCTTACATCTGTTAAAATATATATATATGTACTCTTCTAGCTGACCATGACAGCCTAGGTCATTGGGGGTCACTCAAGCCTGTGACTACTGACTATTCAAGCATTTACTGTACTTTTCATCTTCAATCACTAGAGAATAATGACGAATATAGTCTGAATATTCTCTTACTGAGAGAAAGTATATCTAATCAGTATGTTTTGGGAAAGTTTCCTGGTCAGAGCTCCACCAAATCCAACCTTGAAGAAGCTGTGTATCTGGGTATCGCTGTGAGTGTACTCTTTTGTTATGGGACCTGACATTCATTAGATGAACAACAGGCACGCAGGGGAGGTGAAATAACCATCTGTCATCCAGAAAATCAATAGAGATATATTCTTCTGATGAACAACCATTTGTGGAAATTTTCTACGTTTATTAATGATTGAATGAATGAGGCATTTATATAGCGCTTTCATATGTACTACTGTACACCCTAAGAGCTTTACAATCATATCAGGGGATCTCTCCTCAACCACCACCAGTGTGCAGCATCCACAGTACAACTGCACCAATGCGCTCACCACACACCAGTTATAGGTGGAGAGGAGAGAGAGTGATGGGGCCAATTCAATGGATGTATTAGTCTTAACCAATCAGAACCATTCAGCCTGACGTAATGACGCAGCTTAGTGACCTGGGTAAAGTATAATTGCTGTGGTTTTGTGAATGTACAGCAGAGCGGCCTACGGAGCTGACTTCTGCTGATGAAACTGTCTCTATTCTTCAGTAAAATGTTCGTCAATTGACTGCATATCTTGACTCCTGGTCTTGGGTATGGCATGTATGTAGACATGATGACAGTGACACCTATTGTTGTTATAGAAAAATAAAACGTCATCAGCATGTTCTAGTCGTAAACAAATATAGCAAGATGAATCACGCTTGGCAATTGTGGATTTAATGTGCGCTGAAAAAAAGAGGAGGAAGCGAAAGAGGAGAATATGGACGTGGTCATGGCTAGAGAAAAGATGCCAACTTGACATGCCAATTTTGCAAATTGAGCTTGAGGTATAAGTGGTTTTAAGTTTTAGCGCCATGTTGAGTTGATCAATACGCCATTTCATCTTGCATTTGTATTGGCTATACGTAGGTCGTAACAGCAAACAAACTGAGATGATCAGGCTAAATTGAAAGATTTTACCAAAACAATATTGCAAACTATCTTTGGTCGTGAGACCGTGACAATTGCCATCTTTGAACCTCTCTCACTGTACGATGTAGGACCACCGCCACGAATGGTCATTTTTAACAATAAGTATATAATGCCTATTTATGAATATATTATATAATATTTAATACGCAAATTTCTAGGGCCTGTATCATGAACAAAACTTGAAAAACCTGTTGTACACAATCTACTTCATGCCTTGCCCTCTGATTGATAGGTTATACTTTTTTGGTAAAATTTTACAGTAAGTTTCAGTCTTAGTTAATGTTAATTTCAACATTTACTAATACATTATTAAAATCAAAAGTCTTATTTGTTAACAGCCAAGTCCCCAAACTATACTCCAGCGCGTCTACACATCGAGTTCCCGAACTAACTAATCTTGCTGTGCACCAGTTACAAACAGAGAGACTTCAGCAAATGTCCTTTAAATGCTTTAATCACGGCCCGGGAGAGTACTCAAGCAATTCTCAGAGCATCTCCCAAGAAGAAGCAAGGGGGATCTCAGACAAATTCCATTGAGAATCCCACCAGTAAACACGAATACAACAGTTTTTATAGAAAAGGAGACAACAAATAAAATCATCGTGACTAACATGTCACCTTCTATCAATATGATTGGTTCAATTGGTGAAAGCAAGACCCCACCATTATCCCCACTAAGCCCTCTCTATTTTAATCATCTAGTTTCATTTCAGCTATTTCTTATTTTTACACTCACACAACCTAAGTCATGAGTTTTACTAAAAGGGGACACATAGGCCTACATCATTCAAAAAACACAGAGCAGAACGTTTTAGTACATTGTGTTTCAAAGTGTTAGCATTGTTAGGCCTAAAAGGTAAATAAGGTTAGATGTTAGAAACATGGTTAGTTTAAAAGATCTTATCGATTAAAAATCGATCACAGTAGTCATTAAATATTCTCTTAGTTTTCACCAAAGCTTGCTCTATTTTGCTGTGATCATTAAACTGTTACTCTGCCTCAGAAGTCTGAAAAAAAAAAAACACTTAAATTTTGATTTCGGGGGGAGTCTTGTTTATACACCTAAAAGGGCCCTGAGATACAAACATTTACAGACAGATTATGAGAAATGTAAAAATAAAATTCATAAATATCGTCAGAATTTTTCTCCTTCAAGTGCGAAGCTCATCTCCTCACTGACTCTGAAGAAGACAAAGAAGCCTTTCAACTAGTTGTCGAATCAAGCCCCAGCAGCGGATTAATAGCGCTTTGCAGCAGCAGATGATCCAGAACTTCTCCCCTGCAGTGGATCCATCAATTATCTCAGAGCAATTTTACTTCTATAAAAGCAAGGTTGTTTCTCAAACGGAAGGCTGCATCCTTCCAAGACTGCATGGATGCTTCTCAATATCCCTCCTCGTCTCCTCGCTCCTCCGTCCTCCATCCTATGACCCGGAAACTGATCAAGCTCAGCCATCTTGAAGGACACCTCAATTCTCTAAATGCACCGCGAGGATCGAGGAGTGAGGAGCTTCCAGAGGAGTCATGAGCGAGGATACACAGGTGTATCCAATCCGGAAGTGTTTTATCGACTAAACGTGACGCACGTATAAATTCTCCTCCCCCTTCACATCAACCACAATCATTTTAATTTATACTTTACCTTTGCAGTTGATATAAACCACACATCTCACATATTTCAACAGAGTATCTTGCTTAATTGTTATTTATTATGACTCCAACAGCATACGGGCAGATCCTTTGAGCGCTGCTGATGTGGAGTGATGCTCTCTAGTGATCAAGTAATCCAATGTATAAAAAAAAGCTTTCTTTCTTTCTTTCTTTCTATGCTCACGGCACAAAAATACTATTAAAACGTAATTTTGGAAAAATACTTTGTATTACAAATCTTTGTAATCTGTGAATGACAACCGTCTGGGGTCTCTAGTGGCTTACATTATAGTGTTAGCGATTCATTTACAGCAAGACAAAAGATAACATCTATGCATTTATGTCTGAAAATATTCTTTTTGTCTTACATTTCATAATAAACTCAGACAAGCTCAGTACCGACTCGTTTTCTGTCAGTTTATTTTTCGAGAATTGTAATGTGTTTTATTGATGATTGTGGGTGATTTAAGGCAGCGATAGATACATCTGATGCATCCTTCAAAACAGGCCAAATGAAGGACGTGAAATGAAGGCTGCCAGAGATAAAAGAGGATACTCTTCTACATGCATCTTCCACTAGATTAGTGGGTTTTCAGAGAGTAGGACATGTTTGACTTCCTTGTACCTTGCCACTTCCTCTTTTACCATTTCAGTCACAGTTTTTTTTTTTTATGCTGCTCCTGTTTTGAATACTGGTCCAATGAGATCCGTCAGTGCAGATGTCTTTGGTGTCTTGGGTGATGTGGGGGCTTCTGCATCTAAGGAGTTGTCATGTCTGCTGAACATGTCTGCTGAACAGGCACACTGACTTCACCACAAGCACCATCAGATGCTGTTTAAAAATAAAACAATAATAAATCATCTACCATTTGGAAGTTCTGATCAAAATAAACATAAAACACTATTTGCTTTCTACACTGGTACAACTTACATTCAGTGTTTTCATTTGCTCCAGGCTTACAATCTTTCTCATTAGTCTTGAAAATGTGTTGTCACTGTCCTCTGTCCAAGGGCCTTAAAATGACGATCTAGTGCTGATGTTGTATACAATGTTTACTTCAGGCCAGCATATTTTAATCACTTATTGTAATATGCAGTTATACATCAATACACAAAAGTCGAAGTCATGGTAATTTATTAAAGTGTTGCTGATTGCAATAAATTGATTGTTTTAATCTGGTTGTAAATGTATTTAATGTTTGTAATCTATATTTATTCTACATAGGATCTATAAATCAGCACTACTATACAATAATAGCAACAATCTGTAAACATACCTTGACTTTAGGTTGTCATAGTGGATTTAAAGTCCTTGATTATTGTGGAGTCACTGGGTGCAATTCTCATCTCCTGTAACAGCCGTGCATGCAGAGGACCAATGACTAATACATTTGGTGAGCTCTCCTCATGGCTGGTGTGGCAGCTTTCATGGGATTCAGAGCCTTCACTAAATCTTCTGCTGCCGTGCAGAGTTCTTTCTCACTTCTGTGAACCTCAGGCGAGAGCAGTACTGCGGATATGGCTGGCTGCTGTTCCAGGAACTGCTCTAGCATCTCCAGTGCGCTGTTCCACTGAGTTACAATGTCTGTCTTCAGCATATGAGAGGGTAGATAGCTTTTGTTTGACTTTCAACGTATGGCTGTCGATCTTGCTTCGATGAAAGAAGGCAGTAATTCATTTGACTTTGCCAAGCAATTTGGTCACTTTTGGGAGTTTGAGTGCTGCTTGAGATGCTAAGTTCAGCATATACGCATAGCCAGTTCTTTCTGGGTAATGTTCCAATATTGCAATGTTACTTGCTGTGTGGCTGGTGTGGACAGCCCGGGTTTGCCAAACCATGCAACACGAGTGTCCATGCATTTTATGGTGACATACGATTCAGTCGTCCTGGATGTTCAACTGTCACAGGTAAGGGCAACTTTTTGATCAGGGTTGGAGCTAAACTCTGCAGGACAGCGGCCCTCCAGGATCTAGTTTGAGGAACCCTGATCAAATATTCGCAACAAACACTCTTTCAAAATGAAACCAAGAAATGAGACCTACATTTTCACTGCCTCTCCCCAAAACCTCTCAAATGTTTGTATCCCCCAGTATACAAAAATCGTTTTAGGGTTAAGGACTTGTTTATTGTTCCTTTGTTAATTACAATTAAAAGCTGATTATATCAGGGTTGCACATAACTGGTACGTTATAACTGGTTGCGCACCAGAAAACGTGGAGAGAAGCACTTTTGAGTACCAACCTTTTTGGGGACAGGGACATGGACATGGGTTAGGGTTTATTTACTGGAGTAGGATTTTACTCCATCTCTGGTGTAAGACTGGAAAAACTGGTTGAAGAACGACCATTGCTCAATAAGACTAAGGACCTCCCCCTCATGCAGATGAAATAACAAGTTAATACAAGAGAAAATGTATTGCATTTAACCCAAAATACTTTGCCATGAGAATAGACGGAACACGCCAGAAACCATTCCCATATAATTGGAAACCCTCATTGGACCAATAGACGGGCTTACACTGGTAAGATAGCAATCATGATTAGTGCAGCACGAAATAACGTTTTAGCAATGATATTGCGATGTCTGCATCCACGATAGTCACATCGAAGGATGTGCGATGTCAATTATAGGCAGAGGTGTAAAGTCCAGGTTCAGAAAGTGAAAGACCTCCTCTGTATTTTGTTCCAATCACCTGGATTTGCTAATTAGCACAGTAAAAAAGAGCTTAAAACTGTTTTGTTCAGGCAGGCATAATTAAGCTGTTCTTAGGCTTTTTTTCCCAATTTTAATTAGTTTTATGTGGTTTATGTAGCACTTTGAGATTATTTTATGAAAAGTGCTTTACAAATAAAATTAATTATTATTATTATCCTGTCAAGTGTCAGTTTAAACATCAAGCACAAGAACAAGACTGGAACTCGCATGCTGTTTTACACAGAGCCATGCAGACAGCACGTGAATGCCGAATTCAGGCCTCTTTCTCTTCTTTTAAGCTTAAATGGACACGTGCATGAAAAATTAAGTCACAATGCCTGTCTTGGTGAGTATCATCGTAAACACATTTGGTTATGTGTTGTTGTAAACAATTGAGAAAGAAAACCGGACGTGTATCATGCATTTGTCTTAAAGTGACACCAGCCTAATATACCCCCAGCTGTTTGTTAACACCAATGCTAATGTTAATCTCCAATGTTAAAAGAGAAGGAGAACTTTTGTAGCTTTAACAAAGATACATTTGAATAATTACATGAATTATATTTAATTTATACAGTGAAGACAGTCTTCACATTTGATTATTCAATGTCTGTACCGTTAGACTTACCTGAAAAACATGAAGCACTTTCATTTGATGACAGCATCTCCAGGTACTCCTTTGAGAATCAGGCCAGAAAATGTATGTGCACCCTTGATTATTGCGTACAAATTGATTTAACCATTCATTGTTTTATTTTTATTCTTTACTTTTAAATAAAATATTTTTGATTCATATAACTTCTCCGACTGACTTGATCAGGATGCTTCATAAACCTAACTGCCTGCACAAAATATTGTAACAATGTGTAACGATAAAGCTTACAGTGGCTTCACACATTAATTAAAAATATTAAAAAGCAGAACACACTGATGCCCATTCTTTGTTTTTCATTTTCTAGAAGTATAGTGTTGAAAAAACTTGCTGCATTTTTGAGAAGGTACATCACCAACTTACTTCAACGAAAGTGAATTGAACTCACCTGACGTCGTAAACACCATTTCCCACATCGTAAATAGGAACTTCCCAGGAAGACTTGAACGCACCATATGTCTACTCTCTTCAGCTGTACACGCAAAAGTATGTAGTTTTTGGTTTTTATTCACACGACGCTTTTTTAACTAAAACGCTTCAGGTTAACTTTTTGGTCACACTGTTGACCCGTAGAAGAAGGCGTGCCTAGTAACGCGGTTGTCAGGAAGACTGGGGATAAAACGTGTGGCATCGGTATGATTTGTTTACCTTTATGCCTGATATGCCTGCAGAGTTTATGAACACGTTAACGTTACTTGTCGATATATATTAAGATCGGTATAACTTTTGTCCACGTTTATCGTCCTGGATCTCTCCTTCATCGTCTCGGTTGGGTGGAGAATTTTTTCTTCACTCTGTCGTCTCCAGGATGACCGCAGTTTTAAGGTGATGCTTATAAGCTTTATTACTTTAAATATGCAGTTATTAAAAAAATGTGATGACAAAGTTCGATGACAGTGTAAAGAAAAGTAGAAATCTGCGTGTTAACCTGTCCTGTTGGGATATTCACATCGTAAGATATTGTCTGTTTGCATAACTTCGTCACAACGTCTCATAAATGTTTCCATCTCATAATCTCAATTGCGAGACAGACACCATGAATATCTAATGACTTGTATTTTTTATAAGTGTGGTTTAGCCTAGGTGTCTAAAATACTTTTTGGAGCCACTACTTTGAAAATATTTCCATTACGTTAACTTGGTGATGGACTTTTGCCATGACAACAAAAGGTTTTTAAGAATGCTTAGTGCATTAACCGTAGCCCAAACATATCCAGTTGACTGTAAATATGATATTTACCCCCAATTTCACAGACAAGGCCTAAACCTAGTCCCAGACTAAAATGCATGTTTGAGATGTATTAACTGAAAGCAATTTCCACTGTATCTTAAAATATGTCAGTGTCATTGTTTTGTCTCAAGACACACAAGTAATGTAGGCTATTTCTTTTCTAAGGCACGTTTATAAAAGCTACTTAAATGCCCTTATTGAACTAAGGCCCAATCCTGGCTTAACCTAAGCCCTTTCTGTGAATCCGGGCCATGATATCTCCTTAAATAAAGCAAAACAAGACCTGTCATCCCTGCTGCTCTACTGTTTTTGGTATACAGTTTTGAAATTATGCTTAAAGTTAACAATTAAAAGTGTTTCCTTTTTCCAACAGAACAACAACAGTGATCTAGCTGACTGACGTCTCATCAGTTGCAATGGGTACGGCATCCTCTCTGGTGAGCCCCGGTGAGGTGATTGAGGATGCGTACGGTGGTGAGGGAGGAGAGGCATGCGAGATACCGGTGGAGGTGAAGCCAAAAGCACGTCTGCTGCGGAGCTCCTTCCGCCGCGGGCCTCGTGTCATCATCGGCGCCAGCTTCAAATCCACCGGATCGGTGGAACTGGAGTATGCGGCGGAGTATGAGCGCCTCAGGAAAGAATACGAGATCTTCAGGGTCAGCAAGAACAATGAGATCGCCTCCATGCAGAAGAAAGAAGCCAAGCTGGATGAGGAGAACAAGAGGCTGCGTGCTGAGCTGCAGGTTTGAGACAGAATAAGATCATCTGACCTTTTTATGTGGGTAAATGGCAAATAAAAGGGGTGGCCAAATTCTTAGACATGTGATGTTTCAATAAATTTTTCTATTCATTCACTGTTTCTATTCGTTTAAAATGCAGACAAAATTTCTTCCAAATTTCAAGTAAAAACATTGCCATTTAGAGCGTTTATTTGCAGAAAATGACAACTGGTCATACTAACAAAAATATGCCATGTTTTCAGACCTTGAATAAATAAAACAAGTTTATATAATTTTTTTTAGAACCATTTAATAACCTGTCCTTAAATTTGTTATACAAAGGTCAAAACATCTTTTGCTTTTTATTTATTTATTTATTTTAAAGCAGATTTCTGCATGTTGGTTGCACCACATGAATTTGATTTGGTGGACAAAAGTTTTTCAAATATGAAAAAGCAGTTTTTTTTCTTTCTTTTTTCTAATGAATAATTATAACAGATTATGCCAAAGACATAAAAAAATCAAGAATTTAATTCTTTTAATAATGTTTTCACCTTCATTTTGATATCATTTTCTGGTTGTCAGGCTCTGCAGAAGACTTACCAGAAGATTCTTCGAGAGAAGGAAAGTGCCCTGGAGGCAAAGTATCAAGCCATGGAGAGAGCTGCCACTTTTGAGCACGACAGAGACAAGGTCAAACGGCAGTTTAAGGTGTGAATCATTCTTTTATCTCTTACAGAGGAACATTAAGAACTGACATTTGTACCTTGCACAGTTCTAAATGTGCTCAAGTCCCCTCTATTTCCTTTGTTTAGTATCTCTTTAGCCTATAGTTGTTTTTCAGTTTCAGTTTTTGAGATTTCAGGATTCCCCCATTCAGATAGATAGGACTTGGTCTTGGATGCCCAAAACAGACTTTCCTTGAAAGGAACTTTGATTCTTTACCTTACCTTTCCTTCATCTTCATCTCTGCCCTAAATCACCCGGCAGATATTTCGGGAGACTAAAGAAAAGGAAATTCAGGATTTGCTGCGGGCAAAACGAGATCTGGAGTCAAAACTTCAACAGTTGCAGGCTCAAGGCATTCAGATTTATGATCCAGCAGACTCTGATTCAGACGACAACCACACCACTGTCACCAGTAAGAATGTGACCGATAAGTTTCACAATGGAAACTATATGTTTAAAATAAAATCATGATGAATGATTTCTCGCACTGACTTTGAAAGGGGAAGTTGACTCTTAGGTTCTCTTATTTGTCTAATTTTAAACTCTATCTTATCTATCCTCCATCCATCCATCTGTCTCTTTATTTATTAAAAATGTACAACTTTTCTACTGTACCGCTAAATTTTTTCTAAAGCATAATTTCACAAACTTCTAGATTGGAGCTTTATTGTGAAACCTAAGCTTTAAATCGAACCATCCAAGCTTTTATTGCAGTGCTACTCTGTGTGCAGCCGCAGGAACTCAGTGTGAGGACTGGAGTGGTGGTGTGTTGAGCAGCGAGCCGTCTATGGGCAGTATGATGCAGTTACAGCAGACACACAGAGGTCCGGAGTTTGCTCACAGTCTCATCGACGTGGAGGGTCCGTTTGCCAATGTCAGCAGAGGTGAGTTTGCACCTGTGTTTGTGTGTGTAGGTGTGCTTGTGCATGTGTTGATGTTCGTGCCTGTGCGTTTCAGATGATTGGGATGCAGCCGTGGCTAGTCTGCTGCAGGTTTCTCCTCACGTCTCTCAGGCTCTGTGGAGTAACACAGTCCGCTGCTACCTCATATACACACAGGAGACCAAAGCGGAGCTGCAGACCTTTATACAGGTACACGTGCTCCAATAACACCTCTTATTTAAATACACTCATTCTCACGGTTTGGCTACATCTCTTTGTCTCTCTCTTTCAGACTCATTCTTTGAGGCTGCAGAGGTTTTGTGAGGGTTTGGGTCATTTCTGCCTGAATGTGTCATTTCCTGAGGAGAAGGCCGCTCTCTATGCTGCCGAACGCAGGCAGGAGATCGAGAGGAGCTCTGTGTGTGTGCTGCTACTCAAGTCCTCAGTATCCAGGTGAAACTCTGGGCCCTATCATACACAGGCCCAATGCATCACCAGGCACGATGCAAGCGTTTTTTGCTAGTTTTAGCCCGACGCAATTATCATTTTCATTTCCTGCGGCACGTTGTTTAAATTCATTTGCGTCTATTTGTGCTGCCATGGGCTTGCTGGTCTGAAAATGAGGTGTGTTCAGATGCATTGTTATTTTGAGGCAAATGAAATAGACTGCGTTGACCAACAAAAACTTGGTCTAAAGTCAATGGCGCAGTATTTTTATATTTTGTCAGGGCGCATTACGCGTGAACACTGCTTATTACACACACACACTCTGCTTATTACACACACTCTGCACAGGGGCGTGCAGCAGCACACAAACATGCCAAATATTTAAAATAAAAGGATTACAATGACTACGTTTACATGCAGCCAATTTTCGGGTTATGGTCGGGTTAAGGTCACTATTCGGGTTTCTGAAACATTAGGAATAACCCGTTTACATGCGTGAGCAGAGAGAGTTTCTCCTGTATACATGGAATTGCAATATCCCGATGTAAACAGCGACGCACGGTTAGCGTCTGGACGTACGGACAACCTTAAGACGCAATGTGTGTCATTTCCGATTCTTCTTCCTGTATCCAAAGACGACAACAACAGCAGCATGCGGATAATGAATAGTTCGGGGCAGATAGCGATCGCCTTTGTTTGCGCTTTGATGCTGGTAACGTTACTGACCTCGCTCCAAACGTATGCTGTGCTGCGTCTCGCCATATTTACTTCCGGTATACTGCACGCGGATTTTTGTATGCACTGAGAAGTTCCTCTACTCAAAAGACCAAGATTCCTTGCGAATAGAACATGCGCAGTGGGGACAATCACTATGGGGATATCCCGATACGTGTTTACATGACCAAAAATTCGGGTTAGAAAAGGGGTACCCCAGGTATAATATCCCGGTTTTTAAAATCCGGGATATGAGCATATTCGGGTTTTTGCCGGTGTTTACATGGCCATTTGCGATCGGGTTATTGCTAATATCCCGGTTTTGAACGGGTTATTGGCTGCATGTAAACGCAGTCAGTGTAAAAGATTAATATTGTCTACATAAAGATATGGTGGAATCCAGCTTGTCCCGTAGATGGTCTGCTTGCGCACTTTAACCTCGCATATGAGCAGATCTGTTTCCTCTCTGGAGAAGCGTTTAGTCTTTCCACTTGCAAATTCCGCCATGTAAATAGCGAATCTGCTATGACGCGAGTGCAACTGGCTTTTAAAGGGAATGGGAGAAGAGACTCTGGTTTATTGCACGTTACGCCCAAAACACACCCATTACTCATTAAGAGAATAGGGACAACCCTTTTAGACCATGCGTGGCACGCGCCGACATTTTTCCCGTCGTTAAACTAGCAAAAATGGATTCGGACACACCCTAAGTGCGCCGTCCGTTTTAGACCATGCGCTTAGACCGTTAAAATAAAAATCTTTCTCACACTTTTTATGTTTCCATTGACATGAATCTCATTTTCTCGTTTTAGTTGTGTTGTAGAGGATGTGGAGGAGGCGTTTGTGAAGACACCAGACTCTCGTCCTCTTTTGCTGTATTTGCGAACAGGTGACAGGAAAGGAGAAAAGGAGGAGGTGTCCACCCTCAGTCCAGCCTCCAGAGACTTGCTGGAGAGAGTGAACAAAGCTGACAAAAGTGCCAAACTCAAGGTTTAGTAAATTATTCAAATGAGCTTAAAATTTATTTTGAAAGTTTTAGAAATTAAAAACAATTCACACAGCACCAACAGACACTGACAATTACCAGATTACAGTACGTCACATCTCAGACGTTCCAAGACCCGACAAACGCAGATTCAACATGTTCAGTCAAAACGAGACCTGACTAACGCTGACAGACAAAACCCAACAAAGTGTCTGTTGTGGTTGTTTCCGTTGGAGCAGTGTGAATTGGCCTTTAGAAGGTTCTTTTGAAGATCCTAAAAACATTATTTTTTCCTGAAGATTCTAAGGGTTTTTAAGGTTTTTAAAAAGATTCTAATGTTTTTTGAAGTTTGTTTTAAGAATTCTAAAGATTCATCTGGTGATTTTGTTTATATCATATATATATATATATATATTAGTACCAGCTTTTTGACGCTAATATTTAATCATCCTAAGCTTTTTCACACACAAAAAAAGAGTACTGAAGTAAACAGTAAAAGTGTAAAAAATGTTTCTTATTATACGATATTACACTAGTTTCCCTGAAGTAGTAACAGTAAAATTATGCTTATTTAGAACTTAATTACAGGTATCTATAAACTTCTCTATTTCATTATCATACCTGGCCTGGCCAAAAAAAGTCACTGTTTGGATTATGTTATGTTTCTAGTATGTTATGTTTGCAACAGTTCTAACCCTAATTGATGGATTGTGTAGCTTTTCATTTCTTAAACAACCATGTAGGAAGACGCATCATGGCCATATTCCAGGATGAAATGCACCTCCTGATGGAAATGACATCACAACATTTATTCCCTTTTTTTTTTGGCAAATATGCAAACCTTTAGAAATGTACTACATTCATTTCAAATAGTTGGTCAATTTTGACCACGAACAGCTAATGTGTGACTTTTTTTTATGACTCATTGAATAAAGTCTTTTTTTTTGTTTTGTTTTTTTGATTGCAAATCATTTTTGTTTTTACAGAAAAAAAAACTTGCCAGCTGCGGTTGCCAGAATAATTCCGTAAAAATACAGTAAAAAATTTAAACATATTTGCAGAACAACCTGCAAGTGTTACAGTTCAAAACAAAAAACACGGTAAATTCTGAAGCTGTTTTCTGCTGAATTGGCAGAATACAAATTGTGTTTTGTATCTAACTGGCAATCATATCCTGTAATCATATACTGGCAACCACCATAATAACACTGGTGGTAAAGAGGTAGCCACACAATCTTTTTTCACAAGTTGAGAAAATGACTATGATACTAAGATATTAAAGGTGCACACAATATCATGGATACAAATACAAAACACCATCATGGTGACACACATGACTCTAAAATAATGCAATAACTATTAATTTCACAACATAAACTGTAACATAAACCCCTAATGTACATAACTGAAAACAAAAATCTAAGAAGAAACATAATTATTAAAATGAACTCACAACTTGTTTCTGGAAATGTCAGTTTATTTAAAATTTTAAGATGATTTGTTCTTTTTTATTTCCAAAAATGGTATAAGATATTGTGCAGTGTGCAGTTCACTTTCATTCATTGTTTTTGATGAATTATTCTTTGCTGCGTGTTTTCTGTAGGTAGTGGATCATGCAGGGTCTGTAGAGGAAGGAGCTGCTCTTATCTCCTCTCAACTTGAAAGAATTATCAAACAGGTACACCCACAAAGGAAATCACAAGTGGGTGTTGTGCTTAATAGCATGTTGAAACTTGTTCTGAAGTTCTCTCGCAGATTATGCATAATTAATGTCAACTTAAACTTTAAACTTAAAAAAGTTACCATTTTACTCATTGCTTATACAGTGAGTGAAATAAGTATTTGAACACCCTGCTATTTTGCAAGTTCTCCCACTTAGAAATCATGGAGGGGTCTGAAATTGTCATCGTAGGTGCATGTCCACTGTGAGAGACATAATCTAAAAAAAAAAATCCAGAAATCACAATGTATGATTTTTTTTTTACGAGCTGCAAATAAGTATTTGAACACCTGACAAAATCAATGTTAATATTTGGTACAGTAGCCTTTGTTTGCAATTACAGAGGTCAAACGTTTCCTGTAGTTTTTCACCAGGTTTGCACACACTGCAGGAGGGATTTTGGCCCACTCCTCCACACAGATCTTCTCTAGATCAGTCAGGTTTCTGGGCTGTCGCTGAGAAACACGGAGTTTGAGCTCCCTCCAAAGATTCTCTATTGGGTTTAGGTCTGGAGACTGGCTAGGCCACGCCAGAACCTTGATATGCTTCTTACAGAGCCACTCCTTGGTTATCCTGGCTGTGTGCTTCGGGTCATTGTCATGTTGGAAGACCCAGCCTCGACCCATCTTCAATGCTCTAACTGAGGGAAGGAGGTTGTTCCCCACAATCTCGCAATACATGGCCCCGGTCATCCTCTCCTTAATACAGTGCAGTCGGCCTGTCCCATGTGCAGAAAAACACCCCCAAAGCATGATGCTACCACCCCCATACTTCACAGTAGGGATGGTGTTCTTGGGATGGTACTCATCATTCTTCTTCCTCCAAACACGGTTAGTGGAATTATGACCAAAAAGTTATATTTTGGTCTCATCTGACCACATGACTTTCTCCCATGACTCCTCTGGATCATCCAAATGGTCATTGGCAAACTTAAGACGGGCCTTGACATGTGCTGGTTTAAGCAGGGGAACCTTCCGTGCCATGCATGATTTCAAACCATGACGTCTTAGTGTATTACCAACAGTAAACTTGGAAACGGTGGTCCCAGCTCTTTTCAGGTCATTGACCAGCCCCCCCCCCGTGTAGTTCTGGGCTGATTTCTCACCTTAGGATCATTGAGACCCCACGAGGTGAGATCTTGCATGGAGCCCCAGTCCGAGGGAGATTGACAGTCATGTTTAGCTTCTTCCATTTTCTAATGATTGCTCCAACAGTGGACCTTTTTTTTCCAAGCTGCTTGGTAATTTCCCCATAGCCTTTTCTAGCCTTGTGGAGGTGTACAATTTTGTCTCTAGTGTCTTTTGGACAGCTCTTTGGTCTTGGCCATGTTAGTAGTTGGATTCTTACTGATTGTATGGGGTGGACAGGGGTCTTTATGCAGCTAACGACCTCAAACAGGTGCATCTAATTTAGGATAATAAATGGAGTGGAGGTGGACATTTTAAAGGCAGACTAACAGGTCTTTGAGGGTCAGAATTCTAGCTGATAGACAGGTGTTCAAATACTTATTTGCTGCTGTATCATTGAAATAAATAGTTAAAAAAGCATATATTGTGATTTCTGGATTTTTTTGTTTTGTTTGTTTGATTATGCCTCTCACAGTGGACATGCACCTACGAAGACAATTTCAGACCCCTCCATGATTTTCAAGTGGGAGAACTTGCAAAATAGCAGGGTGTTCAAATACTTATTTTCCTCACTTTAAGTGTCAGACAATTATTTTAGAAATGTTTGATATATGATAATAATATACAGTGAACTTGAATTAGTTAATGTATTCTAATATATAATTATTCATTAGTTGAATAATCAGTGAACTTGGACCTACACACAATTACAATAGGAGTAGCCTCAGTGCACACTGGTAAATGAAAATGACTGTTCACAGTCCAGTTTGGCTTTGAAAAACAGGCAGTGGGTAACTTTGAGGTTCTATATCATTTCTACGATCTCAAATTTACCCAGCCACTAACCCAGCAGCTAAGTTAAAAAAAACACACTTTGAAAATAACCCAACATATGCGTAAAAATATATGCATTGTTTAGAGTGTGGTTCACTATTTGAGGTTCTGAAAGAGGAACTTGTCTTCCTTGTAAGATTGCCTAATTTTTAACAGAAAGATACATTTTTGTAAGATTGCCTAATTTTTTAACAGAAAAGTAAATTTTTACAAGATTCTCTCTCTGTCTTCAGGAGTTGTTGGGATTGGAGTTAGAGGAGAGTGGGGCGGAGGAGGAGAGGGAAGAGGAAGACTCTGGTGATGTGCTGTGGGATCTTCATGATGAGCAGGAACAGATCGAGGCATTCCAGCGGGCCTGCAGCGCTGCTGCAAAGTTTAGCTTCCAGAAGGCATGGCTGCTATAATTTTCTTTATTGATCATTATTGACTGAGTTTACATGCACCCTTATAATGCGATTCTAATATAATTTAGGTAATATTGTGATTAAACTCTACCTCAAGTAAACAATAATTTAATCAAATTGAAGCAATTAAGCTCATAATCATCGGAACCTTAAGCGTATTAAATTATGTGGCACATGTTGATTTTAATCACAATAAACAGGCATGTAAACACTGTAATCGAATCGATTCCATTCTGACCAAAGTGTACATGTGTTTGTGAGTTATATGGATGATGTGGTCATGTGCAGATTCGTAAACAAAGAACACTGTCACAATCATGTCTTGTTCTATATAGTTTAAATTTTATGTTCCGTTTAGTTTCTTTCTCATGGATTTCCTTGTCACTGTTTTGCTTGAGTTCTAGTTCATAGTTTGTTTCCATCCTTTCTGATTAGTTCTCACCTGTTCCCTGTTTCTTTGATTACCATCCTCTGTGTACGGTATTTAAGCCCTTAGTTCATTGAGTTCAATGGTTCCCAACCTTTTTCAACTTACAGCCCACACAACCAAACACACATGTTTCCGCAGCCCACTGCAAATATTTTATTGAATAAACTGCCAATGAACAGAAGATGTAGATAACGGGTCACCAAGCCTCGAGAGACTCGGGCTGGCACTGCTCATGGGAAAACCAGATTCAGGCAGAGGTAGGCAGCGGGTCGACCGTCAGTGGATCAATCAGTCAGAGAGAACAGGCAGAGCAGGGTCGAGACGAGCAGAGTAATAGAAATATCTATATATTTGCAGTCTGCCTGCCTCTTCTCAAGCAGGGAGATCACTCCCTCGAGGATCACAAGAGGGATTTCTTAAATCAGACGTTCCTCACTATCCCGAGCGGTCGAGGGCACGCCTGCCCATGGAAGGTCCTCGAGAAAGCTTCCCTGCATATGTGGAGTGGGTGCTGGTTCAGTGCGAATCCCCATAGACCATCTGCCTCGCTGATGAGGACAATATCCCACTCTGGACCTATCCCCTATCCCAAGTCGTCTTCGTTTCTGCTGGTTCAGCCCAGTCTCAAGTCATGTTTGTTGTCGCTTGTTCTGCCCAACTCCAAGTCGCCTTCTTCGCCATTGGCTCTGCCCAGCTCTAAGTTGCCTTTATCGATATTGGCTCCAAGTCTCCTTTGTTGAGGATAGTCTTGCTGAGCCTCCCTCTCCATCCTCCTCTTCCTAAGCCAACAAGTTCCTTGGGCTTGCCTCCACTGTCTCCCTTCAGCCTCTTCGCTCCTCCACTGGTTCTGCCCTGCTGCTCGGATCCACCTTGGCCTTCCCAACCATCAGCTCCGCCTTTGGTTTGAGGATCCTTCAGCTCCACCTTGAGCCTCCAAGCAGACCCTCGGCTCCACTGTGGTCTGTTTTCCCTCAGGATCCACCATGGTCCTCTAGGCCTTTCGTGTCACCCTGGGTCTTCGGCTTCACCTGGGTTTCCACTCATTGCAGCTTCACCTCTGTTGCTCAGGCTCCTGATTCAGTCTTGGCTCCTCCTTCAATCAACTCTGCCGTGAACCTTTGTCCTGGCTCTGCTGTAGGTCATCCTCTGGTTCCTCCCTCAATCGCATCCTAGCTGGCTCCTCCCTCCTTTGTCACCGCCTTGATGTTTCCCACTGTCAGCGCCTACTCGGATCTGTCTCCAATTCCACACACTCTTCTGGAACCCCTCCATCCCGCTTCCTCCACATATCATTTTTGGATTTATACATGTTATCATCTTAGAGGATAATCAGAATAATGAAAATTGCATTTAAACGGGAATGAAGAGGTTTGCTCATGTCATGAAAACATCTTACTGTGAGAGCCCTTACTCTAATTAATGGAAATAATCACATTATTGGTCCATATATAATTGAGTTATTGATAAAGTATTTAAACTGAGTAGACCCACAAGAAATCTGAGAAAAAATCTGTGGAATTCTGTGTATTTGATGAGAGCTGAAAGTGCTACACTCATATTGATGGGTAAAAGTATTATCAGAGCAACTGAATGGTAAATAAACTGTGCACAAAATGCAGGAAATGTGTAAATACTATGAGTTGAATGCGGTATTGGTTCTTTTCACAGTATGTCGACCGACTCAATGACATGGTAGCCGCCCCTCCCCCCACTCCACCGCTGCTGGTGTCTGGTGCACCTGGATCTGGCAAATCTCTTTTGCTGGCTAATTGGTTATTTCATCTTAATTCTAAATATTAGGTATCATTGCACAATAATTATGTAGGTCAATTATCACACAATAAACAATTTGTCATTTCTATACAGGATCGAGTTACAGCAGAAACACTCTCCCAATACCCTCATTCTTTATCACTTCACGGGACGTCCGCTCTCTACCAGCACAGACCCTGTGCTCATCATTAAACGCCTCACAGTAAAGGTGAGACACACACACACACACACACACACACACACACACACACACACACACTGCTAGACTCTTTAAACTGTAAAAGAACAGAGGCAGAGAGTATAATCAATTTCTTTGTAACTAGAGTTTAATAACTGTTCTATTTTAATATATTTTAAATATAATTTATTACTGTGACAAAGCTGAATTTTCAGCAACCATTGCTTCAGTCTTCAGTGTCACATGATCTTTCAGAAATCATTCTAATATGCTGATTGGGTGCTCAAAAAGTATTGCTTATTATTATCAATGTTAAAAACGTGATACATATTTTTCCATGATTCTTTAATGAATAGAAAGTTCAAACCAAATGCATTTTTTTAATAACAAATCTTTTGTAATATTATAAATGTTTTTGAGAAAACAGTAGTTAAGAAAGCATCTGATCATAGCAATGTGGTTATGTTTGCACAAGCTCTGCAATTCGTCAGTAATGTCACGTTTATTTATACAGCTCTTTATTCAATAGAAGCAAGCTGTTTTACAGTATTAAACATGAAAAAAAAGTTTCAGTGTCTCTTTCAATTAGAATTACAACTTTTTACTATAGTATTTAATATGAAGCGGCTCTCCAGTGTATTCATGTTTTTACTTGTGAACGTCTGAGCTCGACAGACTGAAGAACAGAAGAAATGAACTGGAGAAAAATCAGAGCACACCTACCTATTACGTATTTGCAACAGAACAATAGTAGTTCAAATGTGTTTACCAGCCGGAGCGAACTTTTCCGGAATGTTTTGTTTGTCCAGCTGTTTTGTTCCAAAACAAACACAGATCACACTTTTGTTTATCACACTAGTTTGTTCTTCGATTTGGCTTGAAGTATACCAGGGTCTGTAGATCTAAATTCTTCCTTAACTGTTATTTGTTGTTCGGTGAACTGTTTCCCAAACAAGTTATTGTCTACACATTACTTAATGTGTAGAACAACTTCTGTAGAATCACCAGGTATAAATAATGTTTAGATGAAGGTTTCTTCAGAATCTGATAATGTGGATGAAATTTGTTAGATGGGAAGGTGTAAATAACCACAAGATCCATCCAGTCATGCAAGGAATTCAGAAGAATGAATGGAAGATCAGGAAGCGATAAAATATTCTTGAAATATACTTGCAGCCCTGTCACAACCTGAAGCCCTGACGCATCATCATTGCATGCAGATAGAGGAAGTCTGACATGTAATAAGGTTAACCTGATTTCGTTGGTGGTGGTTTAGTCTACTGTAAAGGGTTTGGTTTTAGTGTAGAGGTGAATGTTACATAAAGGGTTTATAGGCACACAATTTAAGCAAAGTTAACTGAACCTAAAACTTTCCTCTGAACCACTTTTTCCACCTATATCATCCCTGTAGCTGCTCCAGCATTTCTGGTCTATCTCCGGCCTCTCGATGGACCCTTCTAAGATCCTCGAGGAGTTCCCACGCTGGCTAGAGAGACTCTCCGCACGCCACCATGGCAACATTATAATCATCATTGACTCCATTGACCAAATTCAGGTAACGCTTCCTTACATTAACTTCCTCATTGAGCTGTGGTGTGATCATGTTTAGAGATCTCTGCTACTAAAGAAACACAACTAAACCCCTACATGTCACTTTGTCATAACAGTTTACATAATGTTCAAATTGCTTAGATGGATGGATGGATATATAGATAGATTTCAGCAAGTATCTATCTTATTTCCTCCTATTTTTACAATTTGCTGTTACGTTTTTTAAATTATTTTTTTTATACTGTACATTATAATGTTGCCTAAATTCATTTTAGCATTTAAAATTATTTATTTAGTTTTTAGTGTTTCTTTAGGCAAAAATAGTATTTAGCCATTTATCAGTTGTTGACCATGGCATAAAAATAAAAAATAATCGTATCGCATATCGTTATCTGCCCAGATTATAATATCTAATAATGTTCTTCAGCATGATTCAGTTTGTCATTTTTGTATTTCCCAGAATGCCGAGCGGCACATGAAGTGGCTGATTGATCCTCTTCCTGCTAATGTGAGAGTTCTGGTGTCAGTTAATGTGGAAACCTGCCCACAGGCATGGAGGTTTGTGATGCACTAATTTGATTTCAGATATTATGAATGTATACAATAATATACACAGGTAGACAATCACCAATCATACACAACTATTTAGATTGTGGCCCACACTGCACCTGGACCCACTCAATCCTATAGAGGTGAAGAGTGTCATCAGCACAGAGTGTGTGAACACCGATCTCAAACTCACTAAAGATCAGGTAAACATTAGTGTCAGCCTGTGTTCATCTGTGTTTGTTGATGTATGTGGCGTTTGAGTATCTGTCTGTACTGCTGTCAAACAGGAAAAAAAGTTGCAGAGACACTGTCGTTCAGCTGCAACATGCAATGCACTCTATATCTCTCTATTGGCCAGACTTATTACACAGTAAGTAGATGTGTGAGTGAGTGGATTGTGGATTTGAATATTGTATGTGTCTACTTAAAATATATTTCTTGTTTGGTATTTGTATTTATTTATGTATTTTTGGTGCGTGTATGTGTGCAGTTCTCTTTATCTACATCAGTTTTTGCATATCTACATAAGTCAGTGTATTTATAGAGTGGTGCAGGAATGAAAAAATAAAGATTTAAGTTTAATCTGTCAGCTCCAGATCCTCCTGGACGTTGGACATGACTCTTCAACAGTGCGCGTTGTGTCAAGACACAGTATCACTATACAGACTGGGCCTGAAGTTGGCGCTAGACTCACTCAGCACAGATCAGGAAAAAAACATCATGAAAGAGGTGACCTGAAGCAGAGAATCACTCAAAAACCACTTCAGTGCACAATTTACTGTTATTCATTTGTATTTCTCCTCATGCAGTTATTGTGCCTGGTATGTGCCAGTCACAACGGCGTCAGTGAATCAGAGGCTTTGGAGCTGTTCTCAGACCTCAGTTTTCCCACACTCACTTCACTACTCTACAATCTGGAGAGACTCCTCATCATTACTTACGCCTGTGGACTCATTCGCTTTCAGCACCCACAGGTGTGTATGTCTCCGACTCTGACCTAACTGGACAAAAATGTCCTCACAATTTAGCTATATTTGGAAAAACATGGGTGAATTTCAGTGTGTGGAACTAAATATGATACTGTAATCTTTCTTGGGTGAAGATCTCGAGAAATAACTTAAACCGTAAATTAAAGTGAACCTGGTTTGTGCTGGTGTACTGTATGTGCAACTGTATGTCATTTCCAGGCTTGTGAAGCGGTCAACCAAGAGTTTCTGGATGGGGGCAAATGCTGTGGATCCTACAGAGAGAAAATCATCCAGTTCTTTAGTCAACAGCTGGAGTAAGAACATCTTTTACCCCCGGTTTCACAGACAAGGCTTAATCCCAGACTAAAATGCATGTTTGAGCTGTTTTAACTGAAAGCAACTTGCACTGACATATCTCAAATTCATCATTGTATTGTCTCAAGATGCACACCAGTAATGTTTTTTTCTAAGACACATTTATCAAATCTATGTAATTCCCTAATTGAACTAAGACCTCATCCTGGCTTAATCTAAGCCCTGTCTGTGAAACCAGACCTTTTATGTGTATTGCAGGGATGTGAATTTCAATTTTGGATTTTAGTTTTTTTTTTTATAAATGGTACCATGTTTATTTATAAGAGAGCACCTCATGTGTTTACGTCTCAGAGCGGTTTGGTTCATAATATTATTGTACTGTAACATAAAAGTATATAATACAATAATTATTACATTATTATTTTACAGTACAATAGTATTATTGCACTAGCAATTTAATTTTGATAATTAAATAATAATACAATTAAATACAAAATAGTAAAAAATTATATTATTATAATCATTGTTGTTGTTGTTTGATATTGTCGTTATTATTGTACATAGTCATGTTGAATGGGGGTAAAAAGGTTTTCTGACCTAAGCTGATCACATGCCTGATATTGTCTAGGAACAAAGCATTTATCTAAAAATAGCTGCCATGTTAAATTGTTTTGTCAAATAATTTTTGATGGTTCAGGCAAGACAGAGTGACGTGGAGGGTGGCGGATGAGTTGCCATGGTTACTTCAGCAGCAGGAGGATCGGAGTAAACTCCAGATGAGTCTGCTTAACCTGTTTGTTTCCCAAAACCTTTACAAGAGGTGCATTCTCATGTTCCTGCTCTATATTTTCTTCTGTATGTCTGTAAATGTGTCTGAAATAACATCTATCTGATGTGTGTTTTCCGAAGGGGTCATTTCTCAGAGCTGCTGGCGTACTGGCAGTTTGTTGGTAAGGATAAGAGCTCGATGGCGACGGAGTATTTCGACTCATTGAAGGAGTTTGAGAAGACGTGCGAGAGTGAGCAGAGCATGAGCCGACTGGCCAACCTGTACGAGACGCTGGGCCGTTTCCTCAAAGACCTGGGACTGCTCAGCCAGGTGATGCAGACAAAAAGACTGATGGTCATCTGTATTTAATTTTAAAGCATGTATAAATTATGTGAATGTGTTGTTTCAAGGCGGTGGCCCCCTTGCAGCGCTCCTTGGAGATCCGTGAGACGGCTCTGGACCCGGACCACCCAAGTGTGGCTCAGTCCCTGCACCAGCTGGCAGGGGTTTACGTCCATTGGAGGAAATTTGGAAATGCAGAGCAGTTCTACAAACAAGCTATGGAGATTTGTGAAAACGCGTATGGCCCGGAACACAGCACCGTCGCTAGAGAACTAGACTCGCTCTCGCTCCTCTACCAGAAACAAAACAAGTACAGAACTTTCTTTTCTTGTAGGTGTAGTAAGCGATTTCTGAGAATCATAATTGAACACTGTTGATATTTGAAATCAATCAAAACAAACGCACCCCTCCCTTCATTGGCAATGCAAGTGTTGATGTCTCTTTATCATAGCAGAAGCGAAGCAAAATAAAGGTTTCTCAAAAATTAAAGCGAAGATGATGAATGAACGACTAGGAGGAACAAAAAATGAACATACAGTACACAAGGGTATATACAGGAAAGAGTTCATTGTTATTCATATTAAGCAGCACACCTGCTCCAGATCTGACACGCAAAACCAGTGTTACTCTCATAAGGAACAGAAACAAAGCAGCCTCTGCATCTGTTTTCAGGCCTTCCTGCTTTGGTCTCTCCAGGGCTGAAAAGCTTTTCGGTAACACTTTATTTTGATGGTCCCTTTTGAACGTGCTATTGACTATATAAGTAACTTTGCAACTATATGTTAACTAACTCTCATTGGAGTATTAGTAGACTGTCTGCTTAATATCTGCATATACTTTATTGTGATGGTCCTCCAACAGACACTCTACTGACTATAAGTAATTTTGCAACTACTTGTCAACTTAATCTAACCCTAACCCTACCAGTCTACTAATGCTCTACTAACACTCTAATGAGAGTTAGTAGACATGTTGGAGCAACGTTACTTATAGTCAACAGAATGTGTTAAAGGGACCATCAAAATAAAGTGAAACCAGCTTTTCTTAATATTAACACAGGTCCTAAAGCTCTTGCCTGATCATAGCCCTTCCTTTTCCAGTTATATTCCTCTGACCATTTCTCTTTTGTAATGTCTCTAAGGCATCTCTCTTTCTACCGTCTTTCTTCAAATTTAACCTCTTGCACTCTCTTTCCTCCCTCATCATGAGTGTATACGCCTCCCTACTGCTGATTGGAGTGTGTTGTGGTGCTCAGTCTGATCTATTTTCAACAGCATTTCTCAGAAATCACTTGCTTTCATTTCATACCCTGGAATGCAGATATTACAGAGGCTGAAACAGAGGCTTTGTTCCAAAATCTAGTGAGCTGCCTCTTGTAACTATAACTATTTCTGAGACAGCACCCTATCTGAAATGGATGACTAAACTGAAACCCTTTGGATAGCCAGGAAATAAATTCAAGAACCATGGAAAGCTAGTAAATTTGGACATTTTGATTTGCAGGCCTGGGGTCTCATTTATAAAGCGTGCGTACGCACAAAACGGGGCTGGAAACGTACGTACGCCAGTTTCCACGCAAAGGTTGTGATCTATAAAAAACAAACTTGACGCGAGAATGTGCGCACCTTTAAGCAAACTTTGAGCCGTGCGTACGCACATTCTGAAGACAAAGGGAATTGGCGACACCGATGGTGAGCTAGAGTTATGTCTTTTGGTCACTTTTAGACAGAAATTCTAAAGAAGATTATATATATACAGAAAGATAATACAAATATGATTTCACTCACCAAGCCTATCACTTGAAGCAAATCTCCATCCCTTCTTAAATGTCCGCGCCAGCGAGCGCGCTGGGCCGTTAGTGAAACTAACGCATAAAGCCTATCTAACGGCAGATCTTCATTATGAGTCCTAATCACCTAATCATAAAAACACTGCATGTTCACAATAACAGTTTAAATAAATGAAATAATTATTTAAACTATGTTTTACTTCTGATATAAACATTTAGATTAAATATGCCAAATTCTCATTAAAGGAGTTAAACACTTACATGAAATCATTACTGAGAAGAACTCAGAGTTTTCATGAACTCACAAAAAATTTTATATTCAATAAATAGAAATATTTGTTGTGGAACACGTTTCCTCTGGCATGCTGTGTTTTAATGTTTTAACTACAGAGATAATTGCTTATCATGATAATAGCAGATTGTCTGAGAAAATAGTTTCGTGCAAATAATGCACAACAAGGTCTATCTGTTTCCGTTCAAAATATAAATCAATTATAAATTATATTTGGCCAGTGGAAAAGATTGAGAAAAACTTTCTCTGAAATGTATTTTACACTATTTGATTTATGTATTCAAAAACAAGGCTAGGCTACTAAATGTTTTTTATTAATGTAATGTGACGGCACATCCATATTTTATATTTTCCTAATGTCTTGTACCGTTAAACATATCACGTGGATGAATAATCATATGTAAATTATATGCAGATGAGGATATGATTAGTAAAACTAGGCGTTGTAATCTCCATATATGGTTATTTCGGGGTGGAGACGCATGTGCGCACAATCTTCCGCTGACTGGGATTTATAAAGTGAATTCTGCGCAGGTTCTGGCGTACGCACGGTTTTATAAGTCTGAATATTTTTTTGCGTACGCCATTTTTGGCTTTCCGGCGCACGTACACTTTTAGTAAGGATTCTACGCACAGTTTTATAAATGAGACCCCTGGAAATCTTAAAAATAGCTACCGGTAATATAAGTTGTCCTAGTTTGTCAAATATTTCATAAACTAGAAATTGTTCTTTGTATATTATATATTTATATATAACCGGAAGAGTAATTGGTCAAAAGTTGTTAAGCTTACAAATTGGTACATATAAATATGGTAAAAACAGCAATATTGTTAAGTATTACATTTTAAAATGACTGATTTCTATTTGAATATATTTTTAAATGTAATTTGTTCAAATGACAAAGCTGAACTTTCTTCATCTGAAATCATTCTAAAACAGTTGAAACCATTTTCCTGCTTAATATTTTTGTGTAAAATGTGATGCTTTTTTTCAGAATTCTGATGGATAGAAAAATCAGGAGAACAGCAATTATTTAAAATAGTAAAGACATTCATAATGTTAAAAAAAATCTGTCAGTTTTGATCAATTGAATGCGTCATTGCTGAACGAAAGTATTAATTTCTTTACTGACCCCAAACTGTATATTTTAAAATGTTCTTTAATTTCCTTGCAGTGCATTCAGGGATTGTCTTAAATGCACATTTGACACATGATGCTGCATTCAGTTTTAGCTAAAATAAGGCATTTTTAAAGGCAGCATAATTTTACTTCCTGACAAATCTTTTCTGTAAAAAAAAAAGTAGGCAGCTCTCTTTGGTTTGGAACAGATTTATTTAGACCCTTTGTTCATGAATAAGTAAAACATGGGGTTCAATACATTATATTAACATCATATACATTATACAAAACAAATTCTGTTTAAATTGTATCTAGATATGAGCAGGCTGAGAAGTTGAGAAAGAGATCAGTCAAGATCAGACAGAAGACGGCACGACAGAAGGGCCACATGGTGAGTAAAGGTCAAATAGTAACTTTTAATCACACTTGGTTCTACGCAATGAAGTGTGGATTCAGAGAAGGGAAAAACAGTCACTCTCATACTGTAAATGTGTGTTCTCTCTAGTTTGGTTTCACACTTTTGAAGCGACGGGCTCTGCAGTTGGAGGAACTGACTCTTGGCAAAGACTCTGCAGATTGTGCCAAGACTTTAAATGAGCTTGGAGTGCTTTATTACCTACAGAACAACCTGGAGTGAGTAAATCTTCATTTCATACAGGCCAGTACATATGAAAAATGACATGGTGTTCACACACAACCTAGATAATCTGGAAAACCTGGAATTTTGCAATTGAGGTTTCCATGCATGGAACCTGAGAAAAATACCGAAATGCCCTGTAAAATAACTATTTGTCTTGGAAAATATTTAGCGTTATAAAATGTTTCACTAAAAATGTTTGTACACACTTTGGGTTAGTGTTCACAATACCAAAATTTCAGTAGCCATTACAAATGTCAGTGAAACGCAACTATTCTTGATACAAATTGCATGCTTTTTACATCATAAAATGTTTGAGCATTTGTATATTTTGTATGAATTTTTTGTGAATATTTTGGATCGTATGAATATTTTTTTTTATGCACTCGCAATATTTTTTTTGTCGGTAGTTGGATTGCCTCCTCAACTTCAGAGTTTTTTTCCAGCATTAGCAGACCATATGGGATGTCCATTTTTTTCTGTTTATGGTTGTGTCATCAATGCATGGGCAAAAAGACTGATGCCAACCCAGGTTACTGGACTGCTCAAACCTATAGTATTTGCAAGCCTTGCTCCCCATCATGGTGACTGCTGATTTGAGTATTGCTGAGAAGCTGGTTTGTTTTCATTGATGGGTTCAGTCTGGATTTTGTATGACAGGAAGTGGTATGTTTTCTTTGTCCTGCGGTCTTTAGTGTCCTTGTTAGCACACTTGAGACCCCGGTTCGAATCCTGTTTGGAGTGTGTCGAGTAGGACCAGTTACACAACTTTTGTTCGGTCATATCTGGGTGCAAATTGATCACAATCAATGACCTCGCTGGATCAGTTGTTCTCCTTTTCTTTAGGTGAGCTGTTTCTGTCGCAGACCTCTCTACACCGCTGAACTTCCCCAAAGTTTGAGATGGCATCATAAAGTTTGACAGCAAACCTGTCACTTGGCCTTGCTAGGACCTTAATAGTCATTTGTTGGGCCCCTATGATGTGCATTGGTTTGCCCAATATCTCCAAAAAATTCTGAACCTCAATGGCATTTTTGTTTACATCCAGGCAGTGTACCAAGGTCACAAAACCATACCCATGAGACAGGTTGCTTATTGTATTTCTGCACACTCTCATAGAACAGATTGGTCCGAATGGCTTGCAACCCTTGTTCATTTACATCTGGGTGCAAATCATTCTCAAGCAATGACCCCTGGTCTTCTGGGTGACCATTATCCTCACCTGAAAACCAGTTGTAGGACATAGCCATTTTGATTGTCCGTCAAAGGAGATTGTTCATAAAACACTGTGTACACGTCATCTGATCACGTAATCATCACCGCAGTGATGGAATCATCATAGCATGACATACCATTCTCTGAATATTAGGAGGTCATGTGAGATTCAGAGTTTCATTACTTAACACCAAAACCCTCTGAAATTAATAATACACTGAACAAAATTATAAACGCAACACTTTTGTTTTTGCCCCCATTTTTCATGAGCTGAACTCAAAGATCTAAAACTTGTAGTCTTACACAAATGTACACAAAAGGCCTATTTCTCTCAAATATTGTTCACAAATCTGTCTAAATCTGTGTTAGTGAGCACTTCTCCCTTGCCGAGATAATCCTTCCACCTCACAGGTGTGGCATATCATGATGCGGATTAGACAGCATGATTATTGCACATGTGTGCCTTAGTCTGGCCACAGCAAAAGGCCACTCTAAAATGTGCAGTCATATAATATGCAGTTTTATATGTTGTTGTTTTTTATAACCCAGTGCCGCAAAGATGTTCTTGACCCGATCCCTGGAGATGCGTCAGCGCGTGCTGGGGCCAGATCACCCCGACTGTGCTCAGTCTCTGAACAACCTGGCCTCGCTCCACAGCGAGAGAAAGGAGTATGAGAATGCAGAGGAGCTGTACGAAAAGGCACTAGACATCCGCAAACGAGCACTTGCACCAGATCACCCATCTCTCGCCTATACTCTCAAACACTTGGCAATGCTCTACAAACGCAGGGTGAGAAACCACAGGAAAGACGTACAACACACCAGCTCTGCAGAACATGTAGCAATCAAGTGGCAATTATGCATAGATTATTTTTGCAATGTTTTGTCTTTTTAATATTGTTAATGAATTCCTTTGATCCTGACCCTTTTTAATTGGCTGTGCGTGTGTGTGTGCGTGCGTGCGTGCGTGCGTGCGTGCGTGCGTGCGTGCGTGCGTGCGTGCGTGTGTGATAGGGGAAGCTGGAAAAGGCAGTTCCTCTGTATGAACTAGCTCTTGAGATCAGAGAGAAGAGCTTCGGGCCCAAACACCCCAGTGTGGCCACCGCTTTGGTTAACCTTGCAGTGCTCTACTGCCAACTAGTGAGAACACATCTCAGTTTTACAAATCAATAGGTGGCTGAAATCTATCACAACCACTCTGTTATTCGATGGTGTGACTCATGGGATGTGTGTTTATGTTGCAGAAGCAGCACAGCGATGCACTGCCTTTGTATGAGCACGCTCTAAAGGTATATGAGGACAGTCTTGGCCGACTGCACCCGCGTGTCGGAGAGACTCTGAAAAACCTGGCTGTACTAAGGTTAGCCATATTTTATTAGCTCAGCTGTGCCAATTTATGGCACAATCATTTTAATTCAATTCAAGTTTATTTGTATAGTGCTTTTTACAATGCATATTGTTTCAACGCAGCTTTACAGAAAAGTATTCTGTTATCAGACAGATGAGCAAATCTTGATAAGTAATCTTGATATGACAGTAATGTACAGCTATAATTTAATACATGTAATCCATGCTGATCCAAAGTTAGCATCATCTGGAGTCTTTGCAAGGGTTTGCATTGTCTGTAGTCTTTTCAAAAAGAATTTTTACAGCACTGAAATATGGAGTGCCTCAAGGGTCTGTATTAGGCCCGCTGCTGTTTTCATTATGCTGTCCCTTGGAAATATTGTTTTATATTTTATTTTATTGTAAAGAATATTTTTTTATGTAAATAATAGAGGGAAAGTCTTGTCTAAACCATATCCATCCTTACTTGGACCAGTAAGTAGCCACATGGCAACTATCCAGAACACCCTAGTAACAGCACCATTGCAACCACTCTTTTTCAGCTATGAAGAGGGAGATTTCGAGAAAGCTGCTGAACTGTACAAGCGAGCAATGGAAATAAAGGAGGCAGAGCCGTCTTTGGTGTGTGGTAAGGCCCCGTCACATCACTCATCCAGCGGCGACACCTTTAGCCTGCGAAGCCCCACCCTTCCTCACGCCTCAAGGTGACACCTGAACGGGACCCCTTAACACTTAACTACGGTGTACTCTGGCTCTATTAAAGGTCCCCTGACATGAAATTTTCACTTTCTGAGGTTTTTTAACATTAATATTAGTTCCCCTAGCCTGTATTTGGTCCCCTCGTGTCTAGGAATTTCAGTCGGTGTAAACCGAGTTTTGGCTATCTTTCTCTGCCTGTGAGAAAATGAGATCTCAGACGGGCTGATCTTGAATCTCCCCTATATGACGTCATATAGGGGAAAGTTACCTCCCCCTTCTTCTCTGCTTTGCCCGCCCATGAGAAAACGAGCTAGGAAGTACGAACGCGCGCGCGCGATTTTAGTTTATCCTCGAGAGATATCATGGCGTGTGACCGATCGAAGCACAAAAGTTGAATAGAGAGATATAATGGCTTGCAAACGAGCGAAGCATGGCAGTTGTTCAGTGTTCACAAAAGTATTTTTTAGTTCCTTCATCCGAGCCTCTAAAGAAACAATGGCTTCATTTTATTTTCTCTGGAAATGCGCCGACACAACTTCCCAAAGTTTTGGATGGTCCAAACATTTCACCGACGACTGTTTCCTCAACTTGGGCCAATACAGAGCTGGCCTCGATGAACGTCTGAAAATAAATCGATCGAGCTACCAAGCAACAATTCAAGTTCAAGTTCAGACAGGTAATCTTTCTGGTTATGAAATCAATGATGCACGCGACTGCACAACGAAGCTCTTACTGTATATACATCATCGTGTTTGCATTGGTGAAAGCATTAGAGAGAGTGCAGAAACTGCGTTGTCTCGCAATCAACACACTGTCATCTGTTTGCTCAATGCTCATCACAGCAACATTTTATGTGATGAGAATAGATCTAAATACTTAAAACATTTCTCACGATTCGTTCATCTCGATAGCTGTATTAGTAAAAACGTATAATAGCTGTAGTAAAAGTATTCGAGAGAGTTTCACATGTAATACGTAGCTATTTCTTATGCACACATGTCAGCCAATCACAGCAGAGGCCGGTTACACACACAGACACGCCCCTCCAAACAGAGTGTTTGGCCTCAGGGCAAAAATCAGGCTAGGAAAAATGCCTTTTATTTCTAAACTATGACTATTTTTGATCTAAAAAACATTCTACCATTATGAGGGCAACCCAGGAAACATTATAAAATAATAAAATAACCCCATGTCAGGGGACCTTTAATGAATCCATATTGGCCACACTTGTTGAATCCATATCGGCCACACTTATGTTCAGGCCTGTGCTGGAATGCCTCAAGCATGTGAAGTCTACAAGGAACAATCAAATATGCATTGGGATCCAACTCCGTTCCAATTCCTACTGTAATTGACAGTATAAATCATCAGTGTCTCAACTGTATCGCTCACTGCCACTGGGTGCTCTTTCTCAAAAAGGCAAAACCTGAGAAAGTAAGCATTTTATACCTGGGATTTTCAATGACTGTTGTAACACATCACTCTATCGCATCAACATACCAGTGACATTTCAAGTGCACTGCTGTTACACTCTGAGGTGTTGTAAAATAGAGTTTAGTGAAATTATCATGAACAAAATGGTGTTTTTTTATGGAATGCTACCTCAGAGTAAAAAAATGGGTAATTGGGAGTTTTGAATTTTAAAATAAAAACATTTAGGAGATAATAAAGTCAAGTTAGATATGAAGTCACAATCACGAGATGTGAAGTCGCAATTGTGAGAAAAAGCATCACAATTACGGTTAGACAGATGAAGTCCCAATTAGGAAAAATTGCATTGCAATTACAGGATGTGAAGTCACAAAAGCCAGAAAAGTCACAGTAATAAAAAAATGAAGCCGCAGATACAGAATGTGAGTGTGTAAGGTGAAAAAGTAGCCAATTCCAATATTTCTTCTCTGAGACAGCAACATGCCTCCATAGTTATTGATTGCTCATGCAATGCAAAAATATTATTGACATTTTCTCACTATAATATATGTATCATATTATGTGCTTGATATAAAAAAACATTTAATTATCACTGACTGTAATGAATGATAAACTTGGGTATGAATATATGTCAACAGTCATGTTGAAGAAGTGTATTTACCGTTGTATTTTAAGAATCACGTCTATACAGTACAAATATCCTGGAAACAAATATAGTCACATCACATGGCATGTGAAGTGAGAAGCCAAAAAGCTAATGAGTTATCTATTCACATTGTTTCTATCACTGCTGACTTCAGGATATGGAAATTAATTTGAGCATAACTTTGTACAGCAGTTGCTTACAGATTCAAACCACACTGGAGGTGAAACAGAATAGAAGTTTCACAGTCTCTGCTCCTTCCTCTGGCATATGACCTGCTTCCTGCAGGGACATTTTTCACCTTCACCTTCAAAATTGAGGCATAGTGCAAAGCATATTTCACAGTATTACAAAATGACAACTGTCATACATAGCCATAGAAGACTAATAACTTGAGGTTATGTTTCAGGTATTTAATAGAATTATCTGATTTTATTATATTTAATATCTTATTTATTATAAAGGTCTCACACATTTGAGTAACACCACAGAGCACAGCACATGTTTCTTGTAATGCAGTGCCAGTATATGTGGTTTATTTTATACAATGACTGTTCAACTGAAAAGTGCATCTTCATCCACATGATATTATGACCTATATATTGACATTGTATTTAGAAATTGTACTATTTCTTTGTGCTTTAAAAAAAAAATGTATTCTGCAGATAATGTGAAATACCTTGCTATGTAATTGCATGTGACAAGTTTTGATGGGCAGACCTGTTTACATAGGAGGGATATATGATTGATTGAATGAATACAAATATAAAAGATTGTATGGATGCAAAATAATGGTAAAAATACCAAACTCCAATTTCTCAGTGTCTGCAAATGCTTAAAATGCAAATATTTAAACACTCTTTGGAAAGGTGCTAAAGCAGATTCAGTCTACTAATGTGCCTCATTGTTGAATTATGGGACAACATGCTAATTATAGAATAATTTACTTTAATCTTCCATAATGTCTTGTATTACATTATATTGTATTGTATTAAAAGATGTGCAAATGCTTAGGTGTTGTTTTTTAACTTCACTGCCAAAAGGTGTTTTATACCTAAATTCTTCTAATGCACATGATGCATGCACAATAATATTATTGTGTATTGTACCAATAAATGCATAATTGAATGAAAATAACAGGTGAAGAGATTTCTTACTCAATGCAGTGGAAACAGATTTCACAATCATTGCTAAGGCTCCATGACATTTATCTGCTAGTTGAAATGCAGGAAAAGCTGAATAGAACGTAACAACAATACATTTATTTTCTTTTGCATTATTCCAATGTCATACCCTTCAATACAGCAGTCAGAATCAGGCCGATGAGAAATTGTCTGAAAATATTTGTGTGATGTTCTTTATAATATCTGGGTGGGTGTCTACAAGCACGGACAAGTATAAGAGATGACACGATTATATTTAGATGTGTGGCTGAAGTTGCATCCATTTCCTCCACGGCTATTAAAATATGCATTACAATTAGTTCTGTTAACCACTGCCAACTCTGAAACTTCAAAAATGCACAAACAAAAGAGTAACAATGATGGCAATTCAGTATTAAGACATTCAGTCGAAGTAAACCTGTAAACATCTTGAGTGTTCCAGGTTGTTTTGCAAAAACAATAAAAAACTAAATCCAAACTGATTTAGTATGAGACCTCAGATGTTACATGTTAAGTACAAAATAATAATGAAGAGTTCAAGGGTGTCGGTTCCGTCCTCCTTACATGTTCTTCATCTGAGCCATCAGCTCCTCTAAACTCTGTTCTGTTTCCTCCACAGTCTCCCCTGATACTCCATCCTGGCAAAGAGAAAGAACGCATGGGATATTACATGTAAACAATAGTAAATAGAGACAATGATGCTCACAAAGTCTGCATTTATTTGAGTAAAAACAGTAATATTGTGAATAATATTACAATTTAAATTAACTCTTCTCTATTTGAATATAATTTAAAATGTAATTTATTCCTGTGATGCAAAGCTTCAGAGTCACATGATCCTTCCGAAATCACTCTAATATGCTGATTTGCTGCTCAAGAAACATTTCTTATTATTAGCAATGTTTAAAACAGTTATGAATATTTTGATCAATTTAATGCATCCTTGCTAAATAAAAAAGTATTATTTTATTTATAAAAAAATAAAACCTCAAACTTCCAAACATTAGTATAATTGTTTGTTAGTTGATTGCATGTTATGTTTTCTTAGGATATTTGAGGCATTATTGATCTGGCCTAAAACATTATTTGTATTAACCAAAGTGTTATTATATTTCAGATGGTCGTACTTTCTTAGGTATGGTGTAGGCTACATTAATGCCCTCTGGTAGATCTGGTACCGGTCCTGATGCGTCCTGAAGCTCCGCCTCTGACACCTCTGATACCAACTCAATGCCTGTCAGAAAACATACTGGTTCAAGCTTAGCAACATTAACACATTTCTGTTTTATGAATGAGTCATCATTTGTGTTTTGTATGTTGTGTGTGATGCCAACCCCATTCATTGTCTTCATGCACCACTTCCTCTTCTTCCTCCACCACTTCCTGCTTTGGCCGTTCTGCTTCTTTTTTCTGGAAAATAAGCAATGAATAATTCAAATAAAAAGCAAATAAAAATTCATAAACATGAATGACATTTTTGAAGTTCAAAAATAAAGAATTCAATGATGTTGTGGTTTAATAATATTCAATTATTAATCAATAAAAGCACACTTTGACTTAACTATCAAGGTGCAAAAATAAGGGGAATACACTACATTACTTTTAGAATCTGAACACTTGCCAACTTTGTAAACAGTTACGGAGGAAAAACTGGGCATCATACACTTAAACGACTGAGGATCATACACTACTAGACTTTCACGTCGTTTAGAACACAAACATTTGTGGCTTGTTGCTAGGGGACGTGTCCCAAATGAAAATGTGTTCTAAAATCAGCTCTATCAAACATGTTTGATATCATCCGACTGGATGGAATCATAGTCTGAAGCTAGAAGAAAAAAAATATATATATAAAAAAATCGGGAGTATGAGGCCATCATACACCTTGCAATTTTATATTAAATCTGTCAACTAAAATCTGCAGACTGGCTCTGACTTTCAGCAACTAGCATCAACAAAAATTTGGGGTAAAGTTGTATAGTGTATTCCAGCAGTAACATAAAAATTGTGTTTATGTTTGCATTTGTAGAAGTGTCACCTTGTACTCTTCCTGTTGTCGTCTGCAGTGTGGGTCATCACACTGTGGGTTGGCCTTCATTGCCATGCTTGGGAAGAAATCCTGCATGGCATTATAGCCCAGGTAATAACTCACTGTCCCAAACCTCAACAGATACCTACAATACAGACAATATCATTCCAGACCTTGTGTTTTAAAGTCCTTTGGAACCGTACTGACAGGCCAGGACCTCTAAGGACTTGAAATGACCGTGGGCTAAAGGGTAGTTTGCATGGTTCAGTTAACCCCTGCTAGGACAAAAAATGGCTATATTTTGCCATCTAATGGCATTTATGTGATACAACAGCATTTACTACCCACACACGGGGTAGTAATGGCAATAATTATTAACTAAACTGGAATATGATACACCAGTTAGGCCTGTGCTAATCAGTGTAATTTTAACCCTGTAAAGCCTGACATATGAAATAATAGTAAGAATTTACTTTTTTAATTAATTTTTTTTTTAATAAGGACCTTTGCCTGGACCCGATGACAATGCAGTGCCAACTAGCCTCTCGCTATGGATGATCCCTTTCCCACTCTACAGATAAAGCGTTGTGGGGAAGTCAGTTCGCGTACCTACCCCGAAGTGATAAAATAAAATTCTGTATAATTATGTAAAATTTATAGGCAAGACAAGTAGTTTGTTCAGGCATGGTTTGTAGGGAATTACAAACCTGCGCACATATATTCAAACGCACATAACTCTAGAATCAATTCTTAATGCGCATGTGAACGCCATCAGCGTTTATCACAGGTTCACATTTAAAGTCTGTTTAGAGAGAACGGCGTCGTCTTAGCGGCCCCTAATTTAATAACAAATGATCATTTCAACGGAAGTGAATCAATCAAAACTAACTTTAGCTGGAAATAACATTATTCAAGAATCGCTATAAAGCCAAAACAATCTGTTACCTTAAATTATGTTTATCTCTGTAGATTGTTTCAAAGCAGCTTTACATTGTTAAAAGCGCTATATAAATGAAGATGACTTGACTTTAAATGGATGTTTATTTAACCTTTTTCGATATTGAAAATATAGAAAAATATTTTGTACGTTTGCTTGTTTTTTTCTGTATCATATTTGATACATCACGCTTTCATATAGTATGAAATGGGAGAATATTCTGCCCACACTTACACAGCCAAAAATAAGCAATTTGGTTGAGTTGCTGATATTTATATGGCCAAAAATTAAGATGAAATTCTGATAGAAATTCTAATTTAAATCAATGAGATTTAGAGAGTACTTGATTTAAAGACTACTTGATTTAAAATGTCACTCTTATCTCCTAATAATCTTAGTAAGATGATATTTAAATGCTTAGTTAATTTTTATTGTGAGGGCCAAAATATATAATGTAATGCAATACAATGATGATTAAGAGATAAACATTCCTCAAAAGCCTAAGGTATCATATTTGATACAATTTAAAATTATTTATGGATAATTAAGTAAACCTAAGTTGCTTCAGTCCTGTAAATGTTCATCTTGAAATATTATCAATGTAAAAGTCCTTCTTTCTTTTACTTCTATAAAAATTGTAAAAGATTTCACAGCAACAAGACATGTACCACAACCTGAAGGGGGACGTTCTTATAATTATGCTAATTATAATAATAAGTATTAACTATTAATCAGACAACAGAGTGTGTAGCAGATTGTTTAAGTTTTGATCATGTTTTTGATAAGCAGAATAAGGCATTAATATGCGTTTTATGAGTTTATTTATAAACAGCCAATATCCTAGTGTTATGCATCCTAATATGAAACTAGTAAATAGTGAGAATTGAACCCTAAACTAAAGTGTTATTAAAAATGCATATCACATTTAATACAGTAGGCTTTATAGGGTTCAAATCAGTGTGGTTAGGCCTGTGTTGAGTCCTTAGGATTGTGATGAGATCTTACTTCAAGACATTCTGCACAAGGAGACCGGCGACCACTCCCATTGTGGTGGGCAGGCTGGCGGCACACACTCCGTCCTTCTTCAACGTCTTCTCATCGATATTTGCAGCCACGACGAGGGGAGGTGCACACTGACACACAGACAGAACTACATCAGACCACTGTTCACTTTCCCACCCCTTTGATTTGACAGAATTGACCAATGTTTAGAGGGTACAACCACAGTATGAGATGGTTTTTAAGATCATTCATTCATGATTCAATTCATATTCAAGGCATATAGGGCCAGATTTACAAAACAGGGCAAATTAGCATGAGAGCGCAATCCCATAAAAGTGCAGATGGGAGTGGAAGGTTCTGCGGGTGATTTACTGACAATGCGCAAGTTAAAGAACAGACAGCCAGATCATTTCCATAATGACAATTCAGTCTATCAAGAGCAGCATAGGGTCGCAAACAAGCAGAATAGATGATAATATGGAGTGTATGATCTACTCGCAACACAGGAGCAAAGTGACTTAAAGGGTTAATTCATCCAGAAATGAAAATCTGTCATTATTACTCAGTCAGCCTCATGTTGTTCCAAACCTGTGAGACTTTCGTTCATCTTCAGAACACAAATGAAGATCTTTTTGATAGAATCTGAGAGCTTTCTGTCCCTCTATTGACACTTTGATGCTTCAAAAGTTCATAAAAAGATTGTAAAACTAATCCATAATTGAGCGGTTTAGTCAAAATTTTCAGAAGAGACTTGATTGCTTTATATGACACACGAGAACAAACCTCATTGGTTCTTGCGTAAGCTCTAACGCGCTGAGTAACATGAGAATAAACCTCATTGGTTCTTACGGAAGCTCAAGCGTGCTGCGTAACATGAGAATGAACCTCATTGGTTCTTGCACGTCAAGCGAACATGCTTGAGCTTCTGTTTACCATATCTGATGTGTGCATTGATGAATGTTTATATGTGAATAAAAGCCTAAATTCAACCTGTTCATCATATAAAGCGATCATGTCTTAGTTTTACGATCCCTTTATGAACTTTTTGAAGCGTCAAAGTTTGTCGCGTTGCTGTTTATGGTGGGACTGAAACATCTTCATTTGTGTTCCAAAGACGAACAAAAGTCTTATGGGTTTGGACATGTAATTAAGGGTGAGAGTAATTAATGACAGAAAATTAATTTTTGGATTAATATTCCTTTAAGACATGCTTTTTTTGGGGATTAAATAATGGTGCAAATAGCCATAAATTGAAAGGCACAAACCTTAGTCAATTGCATTGCGTGATTCATTTAAATACTCTCCTCCCATGAATTGAGACAGAAAGTTAAACTCCAACAAATGCATGTGCAATAAGGTCAGCCGCAAAAATAACAGTCCACGCCTTTTCAGCGCTAATTATTCACTGCATGAGGGTTTGCGCTGATGCAAGCTGTTAGTAAATCTGGCCCGTTATTTGTTATTTTGGGTGTGAGGGTTTATCATACAGCGAAACAAGCCGTTTCTCCAGGGATAATGAGCTGGATGTGTCCAGAAACTGCGTTCTCACTGACGCCTGACTCCATCCAGGTCTGACACAGCTCATTACATGCCTATGAGAGAGAGAAGCAAACTTAATTGCTGATCATTTGTAGTGGAGTGTAATTGCTGATTTGTAGTGTCAAAATGGCTATATATATATAATATATATATATATATAGTTTCATATTTTAAAAGATTTGCACAAAAAAAATGATAAAAAATATATAAACATCAAATATAGTTCTTTCGATAGCTAAAAGTAGTTTAATGCAAAGAACTCACCGTGTTAATAGCCATCCGAGCCTCAAAGTTATCAACACAACTGAGGACCAAATCTACAGGCTTCCCCTCCTCAACTCCTCCGTGACTGAAAACACAGAACCAAGACTGTTTTTTACAACCAAATCGAAATGAGGGAGAAAACTTTGAGGCAGTAAAAAAAAAAAAAAAAAAATCACCTTATGCGTTCCATGAAATGCGTGAAGTTGTCCATTGTGGTGATGTTGTAATTGTGGGTCTCAAAAGCAACATCTGGATTAATGTTCCTGTGCAGGAAAACACAGGAAATAATCAGCTAAAATACATTAAAATGTTGGCAAATTCGTCAACGACCCCTCAATTCATAATTTCTATCCACATTACAGTTGAGGTAGATTTGCATTAATGATAAAATAATACTGTGTGTGTGTGTGCTATTTAAAAGACAGAGATTGGTAAGATTCAGTATTGTATGCTCGTATTATTGGAGAAATAAAATGACACAGTAATATTGTGGAAATTTATCAAATAAAATACGTGATGGCAAAGCTGAATTTTCATCATCATTACTCCAGTCTTCAGTGTCACATGATCCTTCAGCAATCATTCTAATATCCTGATTTAGTGTTCAAGAAACATTTTTTATTTTTATCAATGTTGAAAACAGTTGTTTGTGCTGCTTAATATTTTTGTGGAAACAGTGATGCATTTTTTTCAGGATTCTTCGTTTTAAATAGAAATGTATGTATAAAATGCTCTTCAATGCAGTGTACTGTTGAATGTGTTTATGTGTAGCTTAAAGGGATTGTTCTCCCAAAAATGTATTATTGAAGAAGATATTTTGAAGAATGTTGGTAACCAGACAGCTAATAGTAGCCATTGACATCCATAGTATTACAACTATGAAAGTCAATGGGTGCCGTCAACTGTCTGGTAACCAACATTCTTCAAAATATCTTCTTTTGTGTTCAAAAGAAGAAAGAAACTCAAACAAGTTTGGAACAACTTAAGGGAGTAGTTCACTTCCAAATGAGAATTAGCCCACGATTTACTCACCCTCAAGTCATATCCTGTCTCTTCAAGGGACTTGAAACCAACAGATTGAAGCTCAAAAACATGCATCTATCCATCATACACAAACATTGCACAGCTTCCGGGGGTCATGCCTTCTGTAGCAAAACGATGAGTTTGTGTAAGAAAAATAATAATATTTAAAACTTGATAAAGTAAATTAACTAGCTCCCGGCCAAACGAACATACAGATTCCACTTAAGGGTAAAGCACAACTTATGCGAGTAATGCGACGTACTGCTGATATTTATGCTACTTCTGACGTCATAAATTGCGCATTAGGGGCAAGTAGACTGCGTTTGGTCGGAGCTAGAATTTTACTTTGTAACGTGCTAAACATGAATATTTTTCTTACACAAACTCATTGATTTGCTTTAGAAGACCTTTATTAACCCCCCGGAATCGTATGAAGTTCGTGATGGATGGATGGATGGATGGATGGATGGATGGATGGATTTGAGCTTCAATCTGTTGGTTGCAATCCACTCCCATTATAAAACTTGGAAGAGCCAGGACATTTTTTTTTATATAACTCCGATTGTATTAATCTGAAAGAAGAACGACATTTACACCTAGGATGGCTTGAGGGTGAGTAAAAATCATGGGGTAATTTTCATTTTAAAGTGAACTAATCCTTTAAAGGTGAGTAAATGATGACAGAATTTTCATTTTGTGTGAACTCTCCCTTTAAGATAAATTGCCCCTTTACCTAAGAGTGTGTTCTGCAGCCTGAACTTTACTGAGTCCTGCCTGATGTGGCTGGAAGAAGAGGCGGTTCATGTTGGCCAGCTCCACCTTATCATAGTCAAACAACAGCAACTGCAGGGGAAGAAATCACAGACACAGCAGAAAGAGGCATGACAGTCTGTTACTGCAGAGCCGAGGCATGTCTCCAGGGGTTATGCTATTGGCTTCCCTCCTGTGTTCCACACTAAACACTTACAGGAATACAAGGCTTGAGGAATGCACCATTTTTAATTGAACAACATTAAGGGTGCACCCCGCTACAGACTGGCCAATCAGTGCATCTCTACATTTGATTAATGCTTCCTAATGTCACATGACACAACATATATCAAATCGAAATATTGAGGAATGATGATAAAGGTGCTTTACCTTACCAATGCCACATCTGGTGAGCATTTCTGCAGTGACACTCCCCACCCCTCCAACTCCCACTACTGCCACACTATACGAGCGGATTCTCTGAGAATGACAGCAGAAGAATAGTTGTCATCTGAACAAGTCAACACTATTAAAGTCTCATAAAAGAATAAATAAGTATGTTTACCTCATAGTCTTGCACTATGCCCATCCTTTTGAGTGCCATCAGACGACTGTAAGACATTTAATTAATGTGAAACATGCATCGGTATAAGCCTTAACGTTACATATGTCAGTCAATAAACACACAGCAGGATCAAAATGCTCACCTGTATGGATTTGAGTCTACGACTTCAGCGCTCATTTTATCAATCTTTGGTCTGAGATGATGTTCAGCATCACTTTGCTTCTGTTTGGATTTAATGAGTTCATTTTCTAACTCACGGATTCGCAGCCTCAGTTCCTCAACGGTCGCCATGTCTTCTGTAAAGACCCTCTATTCCAATAAACACGGGATAATGTGATCCGATGAGAGGGGGGGGGGAAACAAAGCACAGAAACGATTAAAATGACTACTTAATGTACACGTCTGCACTGTTAGAAATCAGCTGGAGAAGAGTGTCTCTCGATATTGAGTCCGGAGTGAAACACAAAGTTCACAGGAACGGAAGTTCCACCAGTTAATGATTCCCGCGAATCGGTTCGTCTGGACAGATCTTTTAAATAAACTAGTTCAGAAACCTGCGCGGGATAACATACGCCCCATTTAAACTCATATGGCTGTTTATTACGTTTAGTTCGATACATTTTTCCCAGTAAATTTTTTTAGACATAAGTCAAAAATAATTTGCCATTTGAAAACCTAAATATAATGCACATTTAAAAATTGAATTTTTTAGCCAACTCGTTTACAAATCGGACGTCGTAACTATGGTAACAGCAGTCTCGCGAGCGAAAAAAAAGGTTGTTCTTAGTATTTAGGAAATTATTGTAGGTGTCTTCCAACTACATCGAGTAAAACGAACATGATTAAAAAGATATATATATATATATAAATAATTAATTTCTGATATGACGAACCTCCACTCCGGTGGGTGGCGGTCATATACTTTAATATTTCTCCTGTCCATACCAAAGAAACAGAAATGAAGCGGAAGTTGTTTTCAGAGCTAGTGGCGCGAATGACTGGAATACGGCGTCCTCTGAATGAAATACACACAGATTAGTCAATCATTTATTCTGTTGTCTTATACAATAGTTATTTATATGGGTGCAGTTGCAGAACTTAATAAAAAAATTAAGCTGAAATGAGATCAAAGTCTTTTAGAAATTAGTTTTAATCCTCTGCTCTGTCTCGCGGTAAGTCTTCGTTTGTTATTGTAACGTTACGTGTTTGTTTATTATAATAACTGTGCGACAGTGTGACTCGCTTTGATTTGTCTTGTTTGGCCATATGTTTATGAGATTATCAAAACAACCTGCCATGAGAAGCTGATTGATAATTGTTATTATCATAACTTAAGTAACATCCGTTTTTGTTTGATTTTTGTATTGATTTCTTATGTAACTTGTAAAAGCATAGGACATTACAAAATAACAACGTGCGCTAACGGGATATTAGCAGATGTTTACATGTTTTTTAATGACAGTATCAAGTCCTTGAACATTTGTTTTCCTTCCACCTCATTTAGATTATATGACACCATGTCAAAAGGCAACAGGGATGCATACATTGTTAAATTTGTGGAGCGCAATGGACAGAAGACTGATCTGGCTCTACAGGCCTATAAGGTGATAAATGTGAAATTCTCCTTAATAGCTATCATTAAATGCTCCTTGTATTAATATAATGTAAAGGCGTTTCGTTCACACAGTCACATGCTTGTCTTCAGGCAATAGTGGAACTTCAGTCAGAGAAGTATGTGCAGACGGTGGACGAGGAAGCCGCACTAGAGCTGGACCACAATGACAAATCCCTGTTTGTGTTCAGTGATTTCACCAGCGATTCCTTTGACCACTGCAGGAGGGTGAGGATTCACTTTCAACAGTGCACACGGCATCTGCTTTTTTGCAGTGTATTTTTGAATGCCAGAATTTCAGTGCATCACTAATCTCTGTATTATTAACAAAGATGCTTAGAATGATGTAGAGCTTCAGTTGTAATGCCTGAACTCTTGTGTTCTGTCCATTTATGTTTCCCTAATTGTCCCCGTATTATTATAAATGTTGATATTCTTCTAAAACTCTGAATGTTTTTATTTTTTTCAGCTGGGATGCAGGATCGTGAGTCCTCTGGTAGTGCTGTTCTGTCTGCAGAAGCAGAGATGTGTTCCTAAGGCAGAGCAGCCTGTGTACAACATGGCGATGGCTGATATCACTATCTCCTGCACCAATCTCGACAAAGAGGCACGGGTACGGAGAAAACATTTATGATTAATGCTAAAATGTTATTGTTATTTTGTCCACATTTGCTTACGTTAGCTGTAAACTGGGATTGAAATGGCGATACACTTATATGTGCAGTTCTGCACTACAAATAAGCAGCTGTTTTGTTGTTCTTGTAGAGTGAAGTGATGGATCTCGTCCAGCTGATGGGTGGACGGGTTTACCGTGATCTCAACGTGTCTGTTACTCACCTGGTGGCAGGTGAAGTGGGGAGTAAGAAATACCTGGTGGCCGCAAGCCTCGGGAAGCCCATCCTATTGCCCAGCTGGGTGAAAGCATGCTGGGAAAAGTCTCAGGATAGGTAACTCATTAACTTCTACACGGTCAAATTAGTTATTTATTGTCACTATGAAATCAACATTGATAATTGTTATGTTTTTATCAGAGTATTACAGTGTTTTTTTTGTGTGTGTTTTTTTTATAAATGTATCCATGCAAATCTTTTTTTTTTATTCACATGCCCTCGTAATCTTTAATCAAACTATCTCCTCGTAAAATTCCCCCTAGCATTGACATCTCTTCTCTGATGAATGTGTACCAGGCAAGAGCTGGACAATAAGCAAATTACAACAATCCAATCAATTTTTAATGTTCAAAATCAAGTATCTCTTTGTTTAATAAAATGTTTCAAAATGGATATGTCAGAATTCGGAAGAAAAGACAATCGCAATTTTCATTTAATTCTGACTTTAAAGTCGGCATGAAACGGAAGTTGTGATAGTCTTTTTTTCCCCTATTGTGAAATATAGCCGAGTGACTTGTTGTTTGATATTGCTGCGAGTGACAGGTTGTCCTGCCCTCCCACCGAAAAAATTGAGAGGAAATATTCAAGTTATTTCGATTAAAGATTACGAGGGCACCTGCATTTGTATAATTTATAATAAATACAATATTCCGAAAAAAAATTTAAATTGGCAATTTTGATTTCATGGTGACTTTAAAGGGATTGTTCACCCAAAAATAAAAATTCTGTCATCATTTACTCGCCCTCAAGTTGTTCCAAACCTGTATGAATTTCTTTCTTCTGTTGAACACGAAATAAGATATTTTAAAGAAAATGGGTAACCAAACAGTTCACAGACACCATTGACTTCCATAGTATGGGAAAAAATACTATGGCAGTCAATGGGTTCCCTCAACCTTTTTTTTTCTGACCTTCTTCAAAATATCTTCTTTTGTGTTCAGCAGAAGAAAAAAATTCATACAGGTTTGGAACAACAAGGGCGAGTAAATTATGACAGAATTTTCATTTTTGGGGAACAATCCCTTTAAGGTCTCTGTCTAAAAACATCTCTTCTCCCCCCCAGTGTTTTCCATCACTCTGAGCTGAATACAGAAGACTATCGGTGTCCAGTTCTCAAAGGCTGTACAGTGTGTGTGACGGGACTCTCTACAGTTGAGCGTAAAGAGGTTCAGAGGTTGTGCGGTCAGAATGGAGGAAGTTACACAGGGCAGCTCAAGATGAATGAGTGCACTCACCTCATTGTCAATGAACCCACAGGTGACCCCATAATCTCTGACCCCATCACACTGTTTTGGGTTACAGTCTTAGCATGTACTTCACTTCAATTTGTGTGTTGCATTTCAGGTCAGAAATATGAGTTTGCCCGTAAATGGAACGTATACTGTGTGTCCCTGCACTGGCTGTTCGACAGCATCGAGAAGGGCTTCTGTCAGGATGAGAGCAGGTATGTCATGGAGCGTGGAGAGAAGAAGAGAACTGAGGAGAAGGCGGGCAGACCCAACACCTCCACTCCTACAGGAGCCGGCAGGAGCAAAGAGGGTGCGGAGTAAAACACTTTACTTATGGTTTAAGAATTTTATTTTATTGTGTGGGGGGGGGGGGTAATTTATTATTTTGTTCAGCAAGGATACATTAAATTAATCAAAAGTGACAGTAAAGACATTCATTCAATTACAAAAGATTTATATTTTAAATAAATGATGTTCTTTTGAACTTCTGAAGAATCCTGAAAAAAGGTAACACGGGTGCCAAAAATAAATAACTGTTTTCAACATAATGATAATGATAATAATACGAAAACCAAATCAGCATATTGATTTCTGAAGGATTATGTGACACTGAAGACTTAAAGGTTGTATCAGTGATTTCAGGCCCAAAAATAAATGTCTAATCTTGTCTAACTGATACAACCTTTAAGAAATGATGCTGAAAATTCAGCTTTGACATCACAGGAATAAATTACATTTTAAAATATATTCAAAATAGAAAACTATTACCGGTATTTGTAATTGTAATAATAATTCACAATATTACTGTTTTTATTATATTTTTATCAAATAAATGCAGCCTTGTTGAGCATTAGAGATTTCTTTAATAATTTTTATTTATTTCATAAAGCACAAAAACATCACCTGAATAAATCAATATTACTACTAATTCCTATGTCGGATTCATTTTGATCAATTTAATTTACTTGGTCATTTGTTTGTGCAGAAGGTCCCTCACTTCTGGGATTGAGCCATATATCCAATATCAGCATGAATGTAAATGAAACGGCCCTCACCACTGCAGGAATCAGCCACATAGAGACTCCTGACCCGGTCGACTCATTTGACATCACTGTCTGTCGGGTAGATGACCTGTTGGATGGCTGTAAGGTTAGTTTTACTCAAATAGGAGTTTTTCCTGCATATTTATAAGCTACATTTTGGACATTGTTAATATTAAAAATCTAAATGAATTCATGTTGCATTTGTGTGAATTTAAATCTTGAATCTGAAATAAAACATCCCTGTTCTCTACCCCCATTTCTTCCTGAAGTTGTACCTGTGTGGCCTTTCCGGAAAGAAACTGGAGAAACTGAGGCGGATGGTGAACTCTGCTGGAGGTCTGCGCTTTAACCAGCCCAGCCAGGAGCTCACACACATAGTGATGGGAGAATCAGACCAGAGGGTTAAAGTCTTCCTTGACAAAGCCACTCACAGGTTAGTCAAAATTTAAGTTTGGGTACAACTAGGCATTGTTTTATTTTATCTAGTTTTTAATTGCTTTATAGGTTTTTATAGGCCCACCTAACAAAGTTTAGGGTCCAGGACAGGTTGCTATAAAGGACCCGATATACTTCAAGCGAAATCAAAGAATGAACTGGTGTGACTTTATTTAAAAAAATCAGCCCAAAACTAGTTTGTCTGGAGTTTGAAACAGCTTTACAAAAATAATTTTCTGGAAAAGTTTGCTATGGCTGGTAAACACCTTCAAACCACCTTTGGTCTGTGGTGATTACGTAATAGTTAGGTGTGCATGGGTGTATATAGCTGAACAACTATTTCAAACTTCTTTTTTCACATGTCGTTCAGATTGACTCTTCCTATCTTCCTAAATTGCCATCCTTAGCCAGAATAAGGTGCAATTTAAGCATTTCAAATATGGTTCTCAGAATTGTTCTTCTCCATAGACCCCATGTAGTGACCGTGCTGTGGCTGCTGGACAGTTTCTCCCATGGTACATTGCTCCCAGAGGATGGCTACTTCCACCCCTCCTTCCTGCCCCCTGCCCCAGCCGCTGTTGATTTGCCAGCTGCTCAGAAAGCTGCTCCCCGTGCCTCCAGACCCTCTGTAGCTCCCCCTCCTGCCCCTAGTCCAGGCCGTCAAGCCAGAGCAGAGGAAGACCTGCTCTCACAGTACATGGAGACTGACCAGACTGTTGGTGAGTTGATAAATGTTTCATTTTTCCTCTCTTTACTGATGTCTGTCTTCCTCATTCTTCCCTGACTGTCTTTTATGTAGTGGAGCTGCCTCAGGCCACTAATAGTACACGGAGTCGGCAGAGCGTTTTGCTTCCAGAGCCTCCAGCTGCAGGGAAGGACTCAACCGTGGCTGAAACCTCAGAGGGTGGCCTGTTTTCAGGGAAGCGCTTCATCTTAGTTGGTTTTGGAGCTGAGTCTGAAGCCCAGCTCTCAGAGCTAGTCATGGAAAACGCTGGGAAGATTTTGGTGGGCCGCTCGAGAGCAGTAGCACATTACGCCATTGTGCCACTGCTGGGCTGCGACGTGGAGGCCACAGTAGATGAGGTCGTAACAGATACCTGGCTGGTAAGAAAAACACAGTTTATGCACAGACAGACAAGATACCTTTTGTAATTTTTGTCACTACTACTGACCTGTTTGTGTGTGTGTATTCAGGCCATGTGTTTGGAGCAGCAGTGTGTGTTGCCGTTAGCCTCTCATCCTCTATTCACTCCAGTGACAGTGAGAGAAGGCTTCTCTCCTCTCAAAGACTGTGTGCTGTCCGTCAGTCAGTTTACTGGAGCTGAGAGAGACTCACTCATTCAGCTCGCCAAACACCTGGGAGCAAGGTGAGACCTTCTTTTCACTGCTCACTGAGATCTTCTGCTCACCTTCTAGGCCATTTCAAGTTCATAACCAAACTTCACAAGCCTGAAGTGCACACAGCTTCCTTCATTGTCAGTTGGACATTAATTCAGTCAAGGATCATCAACTTTTTGAATCATTTTAATTATCAGACTACACTGGAAAAAAAAATGGCTTACTGCGATTATCAAATTGTAAAGCCTGTGATTTGATTTAAAAAAATGTGTAGCAAGTTTCAGAGGGGAGCATGGCGTTGTGTTCATTTACAGGTGAGGTGCTCATCACCCGTGTTTTCAGTGTCACAGAGCTCCTCTGTTTGCAGTAAATGCTGCTCCACAGGAGCTCCATCAGCGCTCTGAGTTTGGGTTGCTTATAACCTGCGTTTCACAACGCAGTGTGTGCCACCCGTTTCACCAGATTTGCACTGATCAGCGTTTATAAACCTGCTACCAATAGAAAAGAAGCTTTAAAGAGATAGTTCACCCAAAAATGAAAATGGTCATCATTTTATTTGTAGTAACAGTAATACAGTATTTTCTCTATCACACAATATACTTTAAAATTTATTACATCCTGTATAGCTACAAGTCACCCATATTTAATGAATAATATGATATTCTATTACCGATCTAGCTCATTGCAATGTGCAACAAGTCAAGTGTCTCATAGCAGCCGAGCGAACACACAGAGTAACTCTTTAACATCAGCACACTCAAAGGTATTTAGTATGCTTGTTTTTATTAAGTAAAACAGTGCTGCGTTACCCCACAATTTTAGTTTATCAGATAAAGTGACCTATATGAGTAGTAATTGAGCACTTGTTGCTGTTTTTTTAGCATGAAATAAAATATGAATTTAAGTGATCAAACGTAACTGTAACGAAGTTCATGTTCAGGGAAGAGGGAGCTCTGATGTGAAACGTAACTTTAATCATAAAATAAACATCAAAACGAAAGGCAATAATAATACAGCAACGTAAAATGTCCCAGGCTCTCGGCACTGCCCTGTTTCATACTAACATTAATAAAACTTTAATGCATTAGCTCACCCATGAACATGATTTCTGTCCATCGGCTGTGGAGGTGAAGACAACTACTCCCATGATTCCACACTCATTCATGGCGTCAAGCTATGCCTTTGTTATTGTTTTGAAGAAGAAAAAAAGACCTCTAGAGGCGAAACTTGCACACTGTGCCTTTAATGTTTGAAACGTTGTAATTTTTCCTTTGTACTTTGTTATATTTCTTAAATACTCAAGTTTTTGTTATTTTACAGTGAAAATTTTATTATTACAAATGTAATATTTTTTTCTTTTTTTATGTGTGACTATGTTTGGCCAAATTGTGCTGCACTACAAAAAATATATTTTATTTTAGCATCCAGAATTGCTGAATTCCTTAGAATTCTCAGATATAATCTAATGTTTTGTTATTTCTCTCCCATACACGTGTATCTGCAGTGTTCAGGATTACTTTGTGCGGACCGCTAATCAAAGGAAGGGAATGCTTGCCAGCACTCATCTGGTACTCCAGACACCTGAGGGCACCAAGTACCAGGCAGCCCAGAAATGGGGTCTGCCTGCAGTAACGATCCGCTGGGTTTTAGAGTCTGCTAGAACAGGGAAGCGTGCCGATGAGGGACGATACCTGGTTTCCCTGCCACCCTCTCCAGGTTAGTCAGAAGTAGAAATATAACTGATGATCTCAAGTGTTTTTCAGCAATTATATGTTGTTACTGTATTTGTGAGCTCTCTTTACTAAACATTTTGTTATAGATTTCCTTTTTTTTATTATTGAATGTAGTCAGATAAAGAACAAAAGATCCGCACTTGCTTGTGTTTACTTAATGAATTATTAGTTTTTAATTATGCAACAAAGCACATATAGATCAAGATCAAATATTTCAGCAATCAACCTTCTTTAGTAAATCATACAATGTCACTGTCCCTAAGAATCTTTAAAAGTGTGCAAGTCCAATGATCACCAGGTGGAGCCTCTCATAACTGGTGCTTCTCATCCCAAGAGTTTACAACCTAAATAAACAAATCACAATTACATGAATCCAAACGAACAAATCAACACTAAAAAACTACCACCCAAAACATTTTCAACAACCACAAAATATTCAACACATCAATCACAGCATATACAAATCATTAATTTATAACCTTCAACATCTAAAACGACAAAACAAATACTTACAAAATCTTCAATTCATAATAAAAGTAGAGAATGATCAAACACATCAGGCCAAAAGCAGTTCATAAATCCATATCGACATCCACTTTCACTGAACAAAAAAATCTGATTGCAACTTAATTCTAATGAAAGAAACCGAGAGGTCAAAGTCTTAAGACCCAGAGGAGGCATGCTGTTTAATCAATACAAATTTTTTATATATATATATATATATACTTTTTCAATACCTATACAAGTTAAATCCTTAATTTCATGATAATGGTTGTGAAAATGTCTTGCAATTGGCAAATTAACATCACATCTCCTAATCGCAGATTTATATTCACTAATACGGGTTTTTAATGGACGAATAGTTTTTCCAATGTAAATTAGTGTACAAGTGTTAAGTTCCATATGAAAGTGTGCTACTTTTTATCGTTCTTTTGTGCATGTGCAAGATCATGATGTGTTCGCACTGGAATCTGATATTGGCCACATTTAAAACAACAATGTGAACAGCTATACAAAAATATCGAAATTGAGCACTAAGACTCGCTTTTATAACCTTCTGAATGTATTTTATTAATGTATTTTATAGCCAACCTTCAGAATGTACCCATATAAATGTTAGTCTTATCGGTGTGTGTATATATCAGATTTTACCTATCTATTTACTGTGTTACTGGATCTTTTATGAATGAATAAAGGAAAATCTTTAAAAATATTCCCTAAAGAGGGATCGGTAAAAAAAAAAAAAAAAAATGTATGATGCCCATAATTAGATAAGACTGTTTATTAAAATGTATGTAATTTTACTGTTTTCTGTGAACTTGATTAAATAATTGTTGCCCATTTAAAATTATTTAGCCTGATTGTACGCTGATTGAAGCCGAACGGGTTCAGTGCAATGATTTTGATTTGAAAATAGTCCGATTCATCAATTTCTATACATTAAATTAAGAAATGTCACCATCATGAAATTGTCACTTAAACATTATATTATTACTTTCTCTTTGTGATTTCCCATAGAGAGAAGTGAAGACAGTTTTGTTGGAGCATCTCAGAAAGACCCGCCGCCTCTGCGCCTCCTGCAACGCTCCCCAGACCTACCCCTACTGGGCCCACAAAACAGCGCTGCCATCACCCCTCTGGACACGACTCGCTTTCAGAGCCGCACTGTGCGTTCAGCAGTCAGGAAGTTGAGAGAAGGAGAGGAGGAGCAGGCGGAGGTGTCAACCCCAGGACAAGAGGATGCCAAAGGATCCCTGCAAAAAGACTCCTCTCTCCAACTAGACACTCCCTCTCGCTTCCTGAGCAGAGACCGACTCTTCGGACCCTCATTTAACACTAAGGTCAGCTGGAATTTCAAGTTCAGAAAACATATTTTGCTTTGTTTAAGGTTAAAATGTTGTTGATAGACTGATAAGAAAAGGTGACAAACCCAGCCTGCTTAATTCTAAGAATCAGAGAGGAGTGCATGATTAAATAAAACTAAATGATAACTAAGTTTTGATTGTAATGTGTTTGTACTTCTGTGTTTCAGGATGTGTTTGACCATTTGCAGACTCCTGGTAATAACCCACAGCAAGGTCAGGGGGCAGAGACTCCTCTGTCAGAGGTCATCGAGAGGAACCTTAAAGCTGCAGTTGCCAACAGTAACCGCAGTCATGTCACAAACCTCGCAGCCATGACTGCCAGTCCACAACTGGGAAAAGAGCCTGAACCTGAGGTACACACATACTCGCATATACACTCGCTACGTTTATCTGAATAGAGGTATTTACAGGTGTGTGTCTTGCAGGTGGAGCAGAAGACTGCAGCTCCTCTCAGGGGGGTGGTGGTGTGTGTGAGCAAGAAATTAAGCAAGAAACAGAGTGAGCTCAATGCAGTGGCCGCCTCTCTCGGTGCAGACTTCAGGTATGGGCAAATCGAAATATCTGACTCTCTGTGAATCAAATTAACATTACATGTATCTAAAACAGTGCCAGCTGAGATGTTGGTAACTAAGGCATATTTTAGGGTGAAGGGGACGAATCTAATGCCATGCTGTCTATTTTAGGTGGTCGTGTGACGACTCTGTCACTCATTTCATCTACCAGGGTAAAGTTGGAGACAACAGTAAAGAATACAGAGCTGTCAAAGAGAGAGGACTGCATATAGTGTCACAACACTGGCTACAGGCTGTAAGTACATCAAATACTTCTAAATGCATATTGCGCAAAACAAATACATTTCTATAAATACATTAAGGATGCACCAATAATAAAATTCTGGCCGATACTGATGACTAGATAATGTTATGGCTTAAAAAAAAAGTGTCAAAACATTATATTGTACAGGATGAAAAGTGCAGTTTCATTTTGAGATCTGCTAAAGATTACATTTAAGTGTTATTAAACTAGTATTGTTTTTAAAGATTAACTTTGAGGGTTGGCAAAGATAATAAAAATGTGAAAATTGGGGAAATGAGCATAAACAATAAATTAAAAATAGGCAGATTACCAATATGGTATTGATGTATTGTACATTCCCAATGAAAATATAAATTATACATTTGTGAGAAGTTGCAGGAGTTATTGGAGTACATCAGAAACAGAACAGGGCATCAGTTTACTGAAATCACTGATTATAATGGGTTCTATTTACCTTTGTCCTGTTGAGCCTCTCGCATCTGGTTATGCTCACCAAGGCTGCATTTGATCAAAAATGCAGTTAAATCAGTAATAAATACTGTGAAATTATTACAACTTATAATATTCTAATATATCTAATATTTATATTTGAATGTGAAATTTTCTAATATGCTGATTTGGTGCTCAAGAAACAAAATCTTGTATTTTTCAGGATTCTTTGATGACAAGAAAGTTCAAAAGAACATTTGATCATCATGCAACCTTGAATAAAAGTATGAATTTCTAAAATAATAATAAATTATACCTTTCCCTAAACATATGATTTTGAATATTGATTTTATAATTAGGTATACCACCATTAACCATATTTATTATGTTAAATGCACAATAGGGATACATGACACAAAGGACAAACAAAATGCATAAATCTAGTTTATTTTGGTTTCTTACCAAAAAGGCTAGTCTAGTGGTAATATCTAGCTTTAATAACATGATCACTTAGTGATCACTTAGCAATATGACCAAAAACCACAGCAAAGCTAATACTTCCCTAATACAAGTTAAATGTTCTTAATCAGTCAGTAATAAAATAACAACAAAGAAACAAATGCCAATTGAACAAATAAATACACAGTTACAAACAGTGCTTTTTTTCTGTTGTTGTGTGATTAAAATGAATGGCACAGACAGCAGCGGGTATATTAGGTTGCTTTCACTTTAAGACAAACAGTAATGCGTAGATTCAATACTGACACATCCCAAACAGTTTTTTTCCCCAAGCTGTTTGTTCACTTAAGATATAACCTCCAAGATGGACATTTTCACATTATTGTGTGTATTTGACCACTCAAGCGAATAAGCCTAGAAAGAGAACACAAGTCAGTACTCGCGTGCTGACAGGCGGCAAGCTCACGCACAGAAATCCGCAGCCAGTCTGACATTGGTACTGAATTGTGGTCTCTTTTGTGGTATACTGCGCTTTCAATAACTCTTTTTAGTAAAGCATAGAATTTGGTCATTCATTTATGATTCTTAATCGCTTCGCTCGGTCCTTGGCACTTATGTGAGACGGCTGGTGAGAAAGTTTTGCTTTCACTGTTAGTCCGTTTCACACTGACATAATGTGCACAATAGAGGATGGATACCCGACCCGAGCCCGACGGGACCCGCCGGTACCCGACGGGCCGGGCCGGGTTCGGACAGATATTTAGAAATTATGTTCGGGTTCGGGTCGGGCTCGGTCACATCAGCGCGATAAGGCATTGAACATTTTTTATTTAAAACAGCTTATGTAGGTAGCAAATGTGCCTGATGCTTTCACTTGATGCAAATGTTCGTTTTTGTGATTAAAATACATGTAAAATATTACCATAACATCTGTCTTCCTGTGTGCAGAAATTTGTTTACGTAGCCGTGACAACGAAAGACGTGCATGCGCGCCTGTGTTAAGTGCGCTTGTTTCTGCGTAAGTTACGCGCTGATGTGCTCGTCCTGTTGACATTTCCGAATGCCTTCCTACATTTGCTTAATAAAAAGCGGGCTTTCCACACAAACAAACGTACATGTGTCATTAGTATGAGAAAAAAAATGGGATTTTAACTGTCGGTCTCGGGTCGGGCTCGGACATAAATATCTTTATGCCTGTCGGGCTCGGGTCGGGCTCGGACAGAAAAATTCGGCCCGATCCGCACTCTAGTGCACAACACTGTATCCTTGTGAAAACAATGCATTACAACTTTAAATTGGGGATCATTCAATTAGATAATTATGAATTAATTTTTGTGATTATTTTGCTGTGAAAGGGTGAATTATCTAGGATCGCATAATGTATTTTTTCATTTAGTTGGTTTTGCATTTTATTCAGCGATCGTGGAATCGCAGAAATCCGGAGTGACTGTAAAGCATTGTGAAAAGTTGTGAGATTTCATTAAATTCCTTGTCAGTGTGCAGATGAGCAGAAGCATGTGTCGGAGTCGTTCTTCCCTTTCACTTTCAACCCCAAAATGAGCCTTACCATGAGTCAGATGGCAGATTGCACTCAGAGGTCACCTCCCCCTACCACCCCCCGCACCAGACTCAGGGCGTTCACAGAGAATGAGGAGACCGGGGTGAGGGATTAATAACAGCATTACCACACTCTTCAATCCACACATTGTTCAGCTTATTAAGCAATTTTTTATTAAAACAATGTTTTTTTTTTTTTTTTAAAGCTTGGCCCTAATGACGACATAACAGACATCTCGACTCCTCAGCGAGTCAGCATGGGAGAGTCTGAGAAAGATCAGACCCTCAGCAATGAGAGAAAAAGTGAGTCATCTTCAAAGATGTGTCTGATTTATGCGTTATATCTCTCAGTTTTGTCTCAATTCACAGCTTTTTTTCTCTCCTTTTTTCTTATCCCTCCCTGAGATATTACAGAAGCGCTGGAAATGAGAGAGAATCTTCAAAGGCAGCTTCAGGAGATCATGTCTGCCACTAAACTGACCAGCGGTCGTCGAGGCTCCTCGCGGTTGGCCAGAACAGCCTCAGGGGGGCAGGGCTCCCCCCACACCCCGGACAGCCTGGGGCGAATGGGTAGACGGAGCCGCAATTTAGAGGCCATACGGTATTAAAGCAAGACTACCCAGAGTACTCTCTCTGATCCCCATCGGTGTCTCAAAGCTTGTAGCATCTGAGAGAACACAGCAGAGTTTTTAGTTGTTCACTAGGGAATGTAGACACAGGACATGTTCCTTGCTACTGTTTTTTTCTGCTTCCTGTTCACCTGCATCAGATGCTGGTCATCACTTTTTGCTTTGTGAAGTTGCATTTTTAAAATTGCATGTTATAAGATTGTGTTTTGGCAGGATGTCACGTCAAGTGGATGTGGACCTGAACACAGAGCCGTCTCAGAGTGAGCAGATCGTTTGGGATGATCCCACAGCCCGAGAGGAGAGAGCTAAACTGGCCGATAACCTGCAGTGGCCTGGAAGCCCCTCCCAGCACTCCGAACCTCTAGCCCTCGTCCCGCTGCCGCCCTCTGACCGCACGGCCAATGGCAGGGACTCCATGACTGACTCTGAACTGGTGGAAATGGGTATGCAAGGTTTTGCATTTGAAAAAGTGTTCATAAGTTTGGGGTCGGTAGGATTTTTTTACATTTTGTAAGAAATCTATTATGCTCACCAAGGCTCAATTTATTTGATCAAAAATCTAGTAAAAACAGTAATATGTGACCCTGGACCACAAAACCAGTCGTAAGTCGCACGGGTATATTTTTAGCAACAGCCAACAATACATTGTATGGGTCAAAATTATCGATTTTTCTTTTATGCCAAAATCATTAGTATATTCAGTAAAGATCATGTTCCATTACGATATTTTGTAAATTTCCTACCGTAAGTATATATAAAAAACATTTTTGTGAGTGGATGCAGCAAAATCGCGCAAAAAAGTCAGAAAACACGCCTAAAATTATTCGCTCGCTGCTATGTTTGGTATCGTTGTCAAGCTTAGATTTCCCACTTTCGGTTTCATAACTCTCCACAACGTCATTAGAGCAGTAAGCCAATAGAGAGCGTTAAAACAAAACTTTCTCATGTAAAAAAAAAAAACTGTTTTCTTCTTAGCAACGGCCTGCTACAGCGCCTCTCATTGGCTGGCGACTTCTTCGCGTGCACAGTGTACACAATCCGCAATGGTTACGGTGCAAGCCATGGATTCTGAGATAGCGCGTTTGCTCAATTTAAACTTTAATGACAGCAATATAACGAACATAGTAAATTATTTTTTCGAAAATGATTGGGAAGATGATACAGAATGTCCAGAGACCGGCTTGGCAAAGGATATGCCCTGGAAGACGACGAATTCGATCAATGTGTGGATCTCTTCAATTGTATATGTTCCTGGTGAAATGTGATGCGATCTGGGAAATGCCACCACATGGTGAAATTTGACATAGCTTATTACAGGTTTTGATAATCTGTTTTCCAAATCTGTTTTTATTTCTTTCATTGATTAAAATGACGATTTTTTCTCTCTCTCCGTGCGTGTTCTTAAAGTGAAAGACAGTCTTTTCAGCTTGCCACTATAAATCGCAATTTTTCTGCACTAAACTTGTACATTTTCCCAAGATATATTCAAAGAGGATAGACAAGATTTTATAGAATAATAATTTAATGAAAACCCAATTTTGACAAAAAAACTGACATTCGATCTATTTTTAGACCTTACTGAAACCGTACCAGCGCGACAGCAGATGTGTTTGCCCTATTTTAATGAGATTTTTTGTGTGTATAAAGGTTTAGTTGTGGTAAATCAATGGTGTAAATTTTCTTTATTTCCCTTCATTAGTAATATGCATAGCTAAGGACTTCATTTGGACAACTTTAAAGGCGATTTTCTCAATATTTAGATTTTTTGCCCCATCAGATTCCAGATTTTCAAAAGGTTGTATTTCGGCCAAATATTGTCATATCCTAACAAACCATACATCAATGGAAAGCTTATTTATTCAGCGTTCATGTGATGTATAAATCTCAATTTAAAGAAAATGACCCATAAGACTGGTTTTGTGGTCCAGGGTCACATATTGCAATTTAATATTGCAATTTAAAACAATTATCTATTTTAGTATAATTTAAAATGTAAATTATTCTTGTGATGGCAAAGCAAATTTTTTTTTTACCATCATTACTAAAACATCATTTTCAGTGTCACATAATCCTTCCAAAATCAGTCTAATATGATGATGATTTGGTAGTCAAGAAACATTTCTTATTATCATCAGTGTTGAAAACAGTTGTACTTTTTAATATTTTGTGGAAATCATGATGATTTTTCCAGGATACTTTGATGAATGGGAAGTTCAAAAGAGCAGCATTTATTTGAAATAAAAATCTTTTGTAACATTTATTAATGTCTTTACTGTCACTTTTGATCAATTTAATGTGTCCTTGCTGAATAACAGTATTTTTATTTTTAATTATTAAGATAATTCTTTTTAACATACTGACCTTAAACTTTTGAACGGTAGAGTGTGTGAGGAATTGAAAGTACAATACAAATGTTCTGAATGATGCAACTCTTCTGACCCTTTCTAGCCGCATTTGAAGTCATTGATGCGCAACTGAAGCCAAAGGTGACCCCGCCTCGAGTCGACACGCTACAGAACCCTGAAACACCTGAAGCTCCTAGTATTGCTTTCCCCATTTCTAAAACTGCAGCCGCTCCCCCTCCACAGGTACACATACACCGATCCATTGGCAGTTCTAATTCTTCTTATTCAAATCTGATCTAACTCAATCTGTTCTCAACAGATTGATGATGACGAGGAGGTAAAGAAGGATCCCCCACGATTCCTGCTGTCTTCATTGAATCCACAGGAACGCATTGACTACAGCCATCTCATAGAGGAGCTAGGTCAGTACACAATACAACTTAGTGTTTCCTGTTTCTTCCACTGGGTGACTTCATATTGGGGGGGGGGACTTGGACTGTAGCAAACATGCCTAGTGTGAAAGCCCCCTTAGGGACCCTCAAAACAAGTCATCTTTATTTATATAGCGCTTTGTACAATACAGATTGTTTCAAAGCAGCTTTACAGTGACAAACAGGAAAATAATGATTCAGTGGTGCCGAACAGAAGCAGCTCTAAAAAAGACAATAGTAAACAGTCATTATTCATCTGAAGTCATTTCAGTGTTGATTTAGTTCAGTTCAACAATTATGGAACGAGTTCAATTCATCTAAAAAGCAGCTCTGGAGAAAACAGTGATTTCATCATTCAGTTCAGTTCTCATCCAATAGTGTCAGTGCATTCAAGTCAATAATATTGTGTGGAATATTACCCTCTGTATAATTGGGCTGTTGTCAGGTTCCGATCAGACCATGTCTTTGGGAGCAAATGTGGCATTTGTGGCTGGAAGACGGCTCAAGACATCTCGATTTGAAATGTTTTTTAAGAGCATTTTTCCATGAAAACTCTCAAACTAATTACAAAAGCATGCTAATTATAGAACTGTCCCAAAGATAAAAAGCAGAAAACAAAATGCATACTTGTTAATATTTTATCCAGTAAATTAATGCATTGAACATTAATGTTACAGAATCTTTTTCAAATAAATGCTACTCTTTTGAACTTTATATTAATCAAAGAGTCAAAATTACTAACAAAGATTGTTTCACAGTTTTCACAAGATTATTAAGCAGAACAACTGTTTTCAACCTTGTTCAAAAAAAAATCTTCGTGAACACATTAGATCAGCATATTAGACTGATTTTTTTACAAAACATTATTACTATGGCTTTTTTATATATTAAAAAAAGCATAAAACCTCCTCACGACTAGTTGGTTATTGGACAATCCAATTGTTGTATCCTATCCCTAATTGAATTTCTGTTATTTGATGCATCTTGTATGTGTTGCATGTGCAGGTGGTGTTGTGCTGGAGAAGCAGAGTTTTGACCCCAGCTGCACTCATGTGGTTGTGGGTTATCCTCTGCGCAATGAGAAGTATCTGGCCGCCATGGCAGCGGGCAAGTGGATCCTTCACCGCTCATACCTGGAGGCCTGCCGTGCAGAAGGACACTTCATAAAGGTGTGTGTCTGCGTTTGTGTTCCCTGTCTTTCAGACATGATCTCAGATGATGTTCATGACGTGTGTGTGTGTGTGTGTGTGTGTGTGTGTGTGTGTGTGTTAGGAGGAGCAGTATGAGTGGGGCAGCAGCTCTATACTGGACGCTCTGCCGTCCATCAACTCTCAGCAGAAGAGACTGGCACTGGCAGCCATGCGATGGAGGAAGACGCTACATGGCGTCTCAAACAAGGAGGTACACTTTTATATAGGGGTGTAACGATACATCGATATGGATCGATGCATCGATATAACATCTTAGCGATTCGATGCATCGATTCCACACGTAAAATATCTATATAACGTACCTTTATTTTACACTCTACACATTCTCACCTAACACCCTTCCGCCAAAGCGCACATTTTCGTTTACTCTCCATCTGTCTGGCGGTGTGTCTTTACAACGTTAATCTCCTCGCCTGACAAAACTGACTTAACCCTAAACACGTTTTGTCACAAAAGCCGGTAATGTCCACTGTCAAGCCATCGTGAATTCATGTTTTACAGCAGAAACCGACAAGCAGTAGCACCCTTGTTAGTGAACACAACACGATAAGTCCGTTTTAGGGACTCAGCGCGCTGTATTCATGTCAGATGTGACTTTGAAAAGATGCGCTAGCTGAGAGGAGTCTCGTCAAATCTGATTAAAAGTGATTGAGGAGGATGGATAATTTCAATGAACTTGATGAACCCGTGATATCTTCTTCTGGGCGTAAAAGGAAAATAAAAGCTGAAAAGCTGAAACTAAAGCGTCACGTTAGTGATGAAGGAAAAGCTCACTGTATTGCCTGTACGTTAATGACAACAACAAAGTTTGTCTGGCGTCTATATCAGCTGAGGAGATTAACGTTACAAAGATTAACCGAGTGTTGTATTATGTAGGCTATCATAGCAATTACTTGGTTTTGTTTAACTCAGAAACATGAAATGTGAATGTATCTGCTCTGCTAAAAAAACGAACTTTTAATATGTAAAAAACAGTTAACTTTCAATTAACTTTAATTTAGTAATTTACCTGTATTTTTTAAGTTATCTTTATTATTATTATTATTATTATTAATCAAAACATCCCAGCTGCAGTTTGATATTACTTATAAATATATATTTATGAAAATGAACTAGAACGGAGTTCTTGCAAATGACCTCTGTCTCGATTGGGAGAGGATATGCAATTTTCAAAGAGTTTAATTAAACGTACAGGTTAAATATTTTGGTTGCATTTGTGAGTTAATAAAAACGTAACTGGTTGTGGGAAAATAATATTTAAATATCGATTAATCGATCGTTTTACCTGAATCGAATCGTATCGCAGAATTTTTTGAGGTATCAACAAATATCGTATCACTGGCTGAGAGAATCGATATCGTATCGTATCGTGATGAACTGTCTGATTTACACTCCTACTTATATGTGTGTGTATGGATGAACCTGCAAGTACATGGTGCAGTGCCTGATGCTGTTGATGTGCAGGGAGCTTTTGGCGGCTGGACTGTTATGCTGAATATTGACCAGGCCAGAGATGCTGGATTCAGACGGCTGCTGCAGTCTGGGGGAGCCAAGGTCTGTTGTCTTTTATCATAATTGTCTCTTGATTCCAGATTTAAAATATTGGTTTTCTATGACGTTACAGGCTGTCGTTGCTTTTTTCCCCACCACTGTATTGTTTCTTTGTCCGGCATTAATCCTTTAATCTTTTTTTTCTGTATAGGTGTTACCAGACCCTTCTCCCTCGCTGTTTCAAGAGACCACACACCTGTTTGTGGATTTTAGTCGGTTAAAACCGGGTGATGTCAGAGTGGACATCAGTGAGGCTGCAGCTCGGGGGGTCAAATGCCTAAAACCAGAGTATATTGCTGATTACCTCATGCAGGTGAGAGAGGTATTTCAGGTATTTTATTTGTATTAAGCCTCTTGGTTTTCTGTGCTTGTTTGTAGGGATGCACAGTTTGACAAAAAAAGTTGTGTAATTATCAATTTAATTTTGAAATAATAATATTAAGGTGTCATTGTTACTGTGTAATTATATATTGAGTAATATTAAGCAACTACATTAGTGGAGCGGCTAAGTGCTTATGTTTGGCAGAATCGTTCAGTTTATGATACAAGCGTGAAAATTGGCATGAGCAGTCTCTATGGGTCACTTGACAAGAAAATTGTCCGAGCCACTTGAAATTTCAAAATAAAATTTCAAGATGGCGGCAATTTTTCAGGATTACTGCTGCCCGCCATGTGGATCTTTAAATGATACATTTTCTCATAGATACTTTCTGTTTGTCATGGTTCCATGGCTGTGTCAGCCAGAGTCGCTGTTGCCTCTGGATCTGTTCTTATTGACATTCAGTATTAGTCATTGCTCAATTTTTTGTTTGGTGCACTGTCTGTTCAGCACCACAACTGTGCTAATTTATTCATCTTATTTTTGTTTCCCCACCTCTCAGTATTAATTTGACATGTTTAATAACTGTTAGTTTAAAAAAAAAACTCCCTTGTGACTGTTACCTTGTCGTGGTAAGGGAGCTTGTGTACCTCAATGAACCCTGAGAGCTATGCCGGTGAGCTATGCTCCTGACAGGCTTTACCAAACTGGACAGGTCATGGGTGAGGAGTCAGACAAAACACAGTCAAACTACCTCTCTTGACAAGAGTCTCTTGAGGAACCCAATACATTTCTATGAGAAAATGTATCATTTAAAGATCCACATGGTGGGCGGCAGTAATCCTGAAAAATTGCCGCCATCTTGAAATTGTATGTTGCTGTGGGCGGTTTCTTGTCAAATGACTTTTTGAGACAGCTCATAGCAATTTTCATGCTTGTATCACCAACTAAATGATTTCTTAAGCCTAATTGCTCCACTAAGGTGGTGGCCATCTTGAAATTTCAAGTAGCTGTGGGTGGCTTATTGTCTAGTGACCATCAGAGACTGCTCATGCCAATTTTCATGCTTGTATCACCAAATAAACCACTATATCACTTAACTGCTCCACTAAGATGTCGGCCATCTTGAAAAATGGAAATTTCAAGTGGCTCGGACAATTTTCTTGTCAAGTGACCCATGGAGATTGCTCATGCCAATTTTCACGCTTGTATCATAAACTGAACGATTATATCACTTTGCCGCTCCACTACATGTACAATATAGGTTTATAAATACTACTAATAGGTTTAGGATAGGATTAGGATTTGGTTGAGGGTTAGTTGCATGTAATTATGCATAATTTACTGTTATTACTATGGTAACATATGTAACAAGGACACTGTAAAATAAAGTGTTACCGGATAGTTTACCAAAACATTATCATTTACTCAACCTCAAGTTGTTCCAAACCTGTATGAGTTTCTTTTTTCTGTTGAACACAAAATATGTTTTATAGAATATTGCTAACCAGACCGTTGACGGCACCCATTGACTTCCATAGTATTTTTTTCCTAATATGGAAGTCAATGGATGCCGTCATGTGTTTGGTTAGCAACATTCTTTAAAATATGTTCTTTTGTGTTCAACAGAAGAAAGAAACTCTTTTTATTTTACAGTAAAATTATATGTTTATTATAATATTGCAATTACCAAATTAAAACAAACAAAATAAGAAAAAATCTGTTAAAAGTATTTAAGAAATATTATAATTGAATTATTATTAATAATACATTTATTTTGCAGTACAACTGTAGAATTTCAATACTAAGATATATCACTGTCTTCATTTTCAGAAATTAAACCGCTGAGCTTCTATTTTCTATTTATATATTGCAAGTTTGTGAAGACTGTTGGCCCATGTTGCCTTCACAAATGTATATTATAAGTGACCTAAACTCGGGCATAAGCGATTTCTGTTTTATGTCAATTAATCATGCAGCCCTATTACACCTGACATTTAATGTACCAGAAGAAATAATGAGGAAATTTGATCACAGTAATTGCTTGTTCTGTTCAGCTCTGAAATGGTTGTTGAGGCAACAAGTATGATTTATTAACTTTGCCCTTTTAATGTTTTTTTTTTTTAAGGAGCCATCTCCTTCAATGGACGCTTACTATCTTCCTGGTGCAGCTGCAGAGGATCTAGAGAAGGCTCAAGATACATCTTCACGCAAACGGAAAGCATCCGGCGACATGTCCACATTGAAGAAGAGTCGTGTGAGATGAAACCGCCCTATTTCATGCTCAAACGTAATGTGTATTTAATATGTATTTAATTCATTTTATTCATATTACATTGTAAGAATAAGAATGTGTCTGTTGTGTCAATAAAACATAAATTCAAAATGTAAAAATTAGAAGAAAAGTTTTTTTTTAGATTTCCCCAGAAATCCAATTTAAACAGTTTCACAGCTTGCATTTTTGTTTTATGCTAAACATCTCTGGGCTGACTCTGATGTACTTCCTCTTTCTGCCCTGCAGAGAGAGCAATCTTCACATAATTTGACTTATTGATCATTTTAGCCATACATGTAGTGCCTATTACATAAAAATGTTTACACACCCGTAATTGCATGTACTAGTACTATATAAATATAGTTAGAAAGTTGCCAATTATCTGGCAGCCAAAAATATATGAGAAGACATGATGTACAGGTGGACTAATTGGACAGTAAGAAAATGAAAATGCTTTGTTCTCAAATCACTATGATGTATGATATAATACAGTCTGTTGCATGTAATTCTGTTTAAAAGTGATTTGTAATTCCGTTTATCACTTATGTTCAGTGAATCCCATGATTATCTGATCAAGTGTAACAAGTAATTACATTTACTCAAGATGTTGCTTACAGTTCGTGTTTGACCCCTGCTGTAACGCTTTACGAAAAACTTTGTAATCTTCTGTGTCCACAGCAACCATTCTGTTACTAATGGCAACAAGTGCATCGTTTTTGTTTTTTTAATGCTGCTGTCTGACTTATGTCATAGAACCAATTCATATTGTTATTTCTTGGTCAGATACTTATTACTTTATTGATCTTTTCAGAATATATATATATATTAATCATTATCATTCTTTAACCAACCATTTGCAGTGCCACTTCTTCCTACATTAAGCTCATTTTAATTGAGTAAATTGTAGTTTTAAAATGTGTAGTTAAACCCACTACTAATCTTTTTACCCTGTAAGTAACTGATTACTACTTATTTTTTTACATTAAAATTTGTTTGGAATCCCATGTCTGTCAAAAAACACATTCACTTAATGCCATAACTGGATTTGCTTGAGAAGTCTGGTGGCCTATATGGGCATGTAAATGATTTACCCTGGTCATGGCCAAGCCTTGCCACTAGCCGATTACTGAGACTGGGGGGTTAAACCACAGTCTCAAAGCCATCGGATTACGAAGTTGGGTCCCCCATTTTTCACAGAGGGTGGTGATAGGGAAGGGGGAAGGGCTGTTCTGAATGCCTGTTAGTCTTCTGAACACATATCTGCTATCACCTTTTATGTCACTGCACTGCACATGTTTCTACCTTTGTGTTTCTTGCTTCAGTCCTGAATGAGTAATTAAATGTGCAGTAAATTACTTCTTTCTTCTTTTTCCCCCCCTGCCCAAGCTCTGTAACTGCTGTTGCAGATAAGACCTCTTTGCTCCTTACCTGTCTACATGACTGATATTGGGACCAGTACCTCTATCTGATAGCAATGCCATTTTCCTGTGGTAATAAGAGGAAAGGTAGCATGTGGTGAGGCCTATGACCAATGCAGGCCATGGAAAATGTCCGTATTTCTGTAATATGTGAATAGGGATTATGCCATTGAAGTGGAACAGAATGTCCCTTTGTTCCGGTTTAAAATCAGGACACAGTTGTCTATTGTTGCTCAAGACAATGCTAAAAAAAAAAACTGCTTTACGCTTGCAATACAAGGGCAAATAGGAAAGAGAGTTTACAGAAATTAGTTTAGAAAAATAAATGTTTGAAAAATGAAGCGATTTTTGTGTTGAGTTGAGGTCGATTCATTTTGGTCATCGATTCATTCGAAGAGTTTAGAACCAGTTCAAAATCCGATTCGGTGATTAATTTAGTGTTTCCTGACATTGTGGCATGATGACACCCATTGCTATTTATTTTTATTTTTTTCTATTAGGTTTTATTAAGGTTGTGTTGTAATTCCATGTGTACAAATTCTGTTTTTTTGCAGCCATGAATGAGTAGCCTGACGTCGTCATACTCAGATTTTAGTCAGAATGTTGTGGGCGGGCTAATGAATGAGCTCATAAAATATCAAGTAATTTAATGTTGCCTGACCTAATTGGCATTTACATTTAAATATTATTGGCTTTCTTTTACATCTGTTAACAAAACCGTTTTAATATTTAATGAAAAAGCTGATAATCATCGAATGTCCGATGATTTTTGTTTCGACGAGTCTGACTCGAGACCGCTCGGACGATTCAGTCCGATATTCGTAAACCTATCGGACATGATATTGTTATTATAGGTCTATATTAAAGAGCCCAAAGCTGTCAATGAGATAGTTGTCATGTTTACTATTTCATGACATGTCAGTAGCCTACTAAGAACATTTAATGCGTATAGTAGACCTATATTTGTTGCGCATGTCAGCTTGTTAACTTGTTTCATTTTTTTAAAGACATTTTCCTATACGTCTCTCTTAGCTATAGTAGCCTACGTTAAGTTGGTGTGGGGTCCTCAGGGCGGACCTGTCAGGCTGCAGCTAGCCTAATTCAAGTTAAAGCACTGGAGAAAGAATAACCCTCTCAGTCTCAGCCTAGTTCCCCTGCCCGCTTGCTGGTGCAGCAATATGTGCTCATTGTTATTCTGTGGCCGTATACAGTCTACAGAACAGTTTTAGAGCCGGGGTGACCGACACGCACCATCATTAGTCTGATCACTCAACCTCCACCTGCTGCCTTCTGATGACCAGTCTATGATCTAAGCAAGCTATCCTATGTTTTTGGGGAGGTGGGCGGTGTTGGACTGGATTCAGATATCTGCTGGATGGAGGCAGGAGAGGGACTGACCGCTCCGTTCATGTGACAGTCTGATACCGTGCGGGAAGCATGTGCGTTTCACTTGGACCGGTGACGTGGAGGCTTTGATGAGCCGGTTCGGCTGGAAGGAAGAGGTTTCGGACTAGTCGCCATATAGGTAAACATAAACATCTTATTCGTTATTTACTGCTGTCATTGCATGTATTTTCTTTGCGTACATTATGACAACGTTACGCATTGGTATATCTACGATTTTGGACCTTCTATGACTGAAAGCTCTTAAAATCAATTGTGAATAGCCTATAGGCTATATTGCATTTATTAATTTTTTTGATGATGATGATGATGATTGCTGGGTTCTCATCATTCGGCATTACACTCCCATGAGAGATGCTGTAGTGTTCTTGGTTGGTTAACTGATGTGATTTCTATAGAGTCATAGGGATGAGAATCATACGGAATCGATTCTGGTTCACAGTTCCATGAACGATTCTTTCGTATTTTGGAGGTAGACTAGCCTATTTGGGGGGAAAGGAAATAAAAATCTTATGGCATTTACTGACCTCAGCAGTCTCTAATGATGGAATAATTTCAAATTTCAACATAAAACGATCGTGTTATTTAGTTAGTTTATTGCAAAAAGTGCGTTTACACACACACACACAAACTTTAAATTTTTTATATCAGGCTTTTTTTTATTTTTCTTCAAATGCAATACTTTCAAATATTATTGAATTAAAATACTAAACAAATTTAATTTTATAATAACAAAACTCAAAATATGTAATAGCCTACACGTTAACCATATAGGCCTAGTTTCTCACAAATTTCACAAGCCTTAAAGGGATAGTTCACCCCAAAATGTTGTCATCATACCTCAAGTTGTTTGTTTCTTCAGTTGAACACACAAGAAGATAGGCTATTTTCAAGAATGTTGGGAATTGACTAACTAATTGGTCAACTGTCTGGTTACCGACATTCTTTAAAATATCCTCTTTTAATTTTAACAGAAGAAAGAAACTCCTAATAGGTTTGGAACAACATGAGTAGGCCTAGCCTAGGCTATAACACTTTTTTTTTTTTTTTTTTTTTTTTTTTGGATGAACTATCCTTTTAAGTAGGTAGAATTCAGTTCTCCGACAGATTCATAAATGTAATTTCTTCACTGAAAAGAACCGGCTCATAAGAGGATATTCGTTCCGAATCATTCGAATTGGACTACATTACTTACACTAAAAAGTTCCGACTCAAGAGATTCATTCATTTGAAATTCGGACTTCACTGGTGGCGCTGTGCGGTTCAGTAGGACCGAACAGAAGTGTAGGAAACACTGTCAGACTATTTTAGTTCGGTTTTCTGTCCGCATCAGAGAAAAAAATGGAACCGAACGTCACGAGAATCAATTTGTTCCGTTAATTTCTAAATAGAACTGAACAACAAGCGATCCCTAACCCTAGTCATAGAGTAACGCCTGGCTAGTCATAGTCTCTCTCTCTCTCTCTCTCTCTCTCTCTCTCTCTCTCTCTCTCTCTCTCTCTCTCGTCACACACACACACACTGGGGGTATCAGCCTTTATTTATTGTGAGCTGCCGCTGAAGGAGAGTTAGAGAAGCTTTACGGTATCACCACCCGTGAAAGATCATTGTGTGTTTCATAGTCCGGAGGATTCTGAGGATATAACGCAGATAAACATCATGTTATGCTACAGGCGTCTTTGATCGTTTTCCATCATTTTCTTATAAGGTAAGAGACATCAGAGCTTTTCTCACCCTTCCTCTGGAACATTTGCCTTAGTAACTCACATGGCTGCACCTGCTCATAGATTGTGATATATCTAGATAGATCTACTGATAAATGGTCCTTTAATGAGAAACTTATTTAATGTATTGTTTGCATAAATTACTAAAGCAAGCAAGCATTCATTCTCCACCATTCATTTAATCAATATCGGATATGCTTATCACTTCAGCCATTTTGCTATCAGAGAGTCAATCATCTTCATTTCAGCATTCTTTGAATCCTTTGAACATAACTTGTATTAAATGTATTAATTTAATTATAGGCTTTTATCCTAAATAATTTCAAGATAGAGTATACACCTTATGGGCAGGCCTACTATTTGTTTTCTCCCTGGGAATTCAACCTATGACCTCGGCATTGACTATGTATTACAGGAACGTCTGTAGAAAGGCTGAAGAACAGAGTGAATGTTTCCTTTACCCTGGGGCTCATTCATTAATATTCAGTTCTAAATAATGAGGCAACTCTCTTAAAGCTTGAGGCCGTTAGAAGGGGTCCTCTCCATAAAGATGCTCCATTTGTGAGCACTGAACGTACTTCTTTGTGTGTGTGTGTTGCCGGTCCCACAGAACAGTATGTTTAGAAGTGCAGGGTCATTAAAAGTTGGTCGCCAGAGAGCATTGTGAAAGGAATGTTAGTCAAAGTCCTTAACAGAACACCCCCAACTATATGCTTTGTTCTCCGGGACAATACCTCGCTGGTTTGTCCAAAAGGGGAGGTAGAGGGAGGGAGCCGGGTCTTGGGTCAAGTGGCAAGACACTGACATATGTATCTGACAACTTGTTCAGGAAGGGTCACCTGATACGAGGCTGCAAAGCAGTGAGTGTTTCGGGAAAAGTGGAGGAGGAACTTTGATTCATTGGAGGCAAAGGGCATCACCCTTTACCCTCCGTTGGTTAACTTGCTTCAGGGCAGCGTCATTATCTGTGTTCGTTTTTCTCTAAACATGCCGTTCTTTAAAAATGACCTAAGTGCCTGTAAAAAAAAAAAACAGTCGTGTTTATTTTTATTTAGTTTGCATGGGGTCTCGTCGGTTCTAGACCATGGTAATAATACTTTTTAATAATTTTACTTGCATGTTATAATATTATTTTACTTAAATATTAATGATGTTTATTATATTAAATATATTTATTTCATTAATTTTATTTTATATATTGAATATCTCTAATATTGCATTATTATTCTTATTACATTACAGTTCCAAAGTTTGGGGTAAGATTTTTTTTTGTTTTATTTTTTTTAAAGAAATTACTTTTATTCAGCTGGAATGCATTAAATTGGTCAAATATGACAGTAAAAACATTTGTAATATTACAGAAGATTTATAGCTCAAATAAATGCTGTTCTTTTGAAGTTTCTATTCATCAAAGAATCACAGTTTCCACAAAAACCTTTTTCAACATTGACAATAATAAGAAATGTTTCTTGAGCGGCAAGGAATACATCACAGGAATAAATTAGATTTCAAAATTTAGTCACTTTTGTTTTTTTAAAGTCATTGTATTTCACAATATATATTTCTGTTTTTACTGTATTTATTTTATTTATTTTTTTTGCAGCCTTGATGAGCACAAGATACTTTAAAAAAAAATATTTTTCAAAAATACTACCAACTCCAAACTTTTGAACGAGAGATTAAAATGCATTTGTTTAAACAGATTTAAATAATATATATTTGTATATTTTTCAAAGTAGCCATTTTTAATCTCTTGTTTTTGGGTGTGATTATGGATGATGCTTCATTATCCTCGTGAATCGAGGTCATTTCAGAGTGACAGTAACCAGACCAGGACAACAACGTATCAACTGTCCTGTGGAGGTGTCACCTCTGCCCGCACCAAACATCACTCACGTGTCAATGGGACGCATATCATCATAGCAACCAGGCTTCCTGCAATATAGAGTTACAGAATAGGAAAACATGCCATACCAATTAAAAAAATTCAGGGTCAAGCAAGGAAGCCTTACAATCTTATCAGAGACTAGAAAGAAAGGCCAATGTTTTCATTCTCTTTTCTCCTTTCCTCTTTTAACCATTTCCAGTCTCAATTACAATCCCATATGACCCAGGGGAGAATGGTACCGCCTGGTATGGAATGTGTCTCATGCCTAAATACTCTAGATCTTGAGGACAGAATGAACTCAGCACTTCCATGCTAGAACCCAGGAGACACACGGGCGCAACGGAAGAAAAACAACGTGTTCTTTTCCTGAAGAGTGACATGCACTCCTATAAATGCCACCCTACATTAGCAGTCTTAGAAATGAGTTTCTTCTGGATATTTCTGAGCTTCAGTAAATGAGGTTATAAAGGGGCAGTTGAGATGTCCGTCGCTGTCTGATAGGACATTTCCTCCTATTTCCTGTAAGACACTGATGATTCTATCAGCCTGAGTTCCTTCCCATACAGAAATCAGTTTCGGAACATTGTCAGGAATAACAAACAGAAGGAGACAGAAAAGTTCCGTTTTTTTTTTTTTTTTGTTCACCCAAGATGTAAAATTCTGTTATCATTTCATTGTGCAAAATAACACACTTCAGTAAACTTTTTAAAAGATCATGTAAATAATATACCTTTAAAAATATACTTAAGAGCTAACTGGATATATTGTTTTCGACACTTCGATCTTTCGATCATTGCATGTTAATTGAGATTAAATGAGAATGTATTGTGATTTAAATGAAATACAATTAGCTGATCTTTAGAGTGTTTTTGAGTCTTGACCCACTTACTGTAAGTCATTTAATTGTTTCTTCCGTACTGCCAAATGTCCTGAAAAGCATTTCTGGTAAACTAAAATATACTTAAATGTCATTTCTACTGATAAATTTGAACACTTGTAATTACAGATTTGTAATGATGATGTTGCACTTTAATACATGTTAAATATATTAACTTTAAATATGATATTGAAAAACAGACAACAGTTAATCAAAATAAGTTTGTTTCTTGAAGTATGACAAAAGATTAGCATATTAATTTAAAATGCACTTTAAAGTAAAACTTTTATTTTTTCAAAGTGATGAATTCATGAAAGTGTACTCTTTAAGTACATTTAAGTGCCCTTTTATTTCATTAATAGTATATTGTATTATATATTATATGCAAGAGTTTAAAAAAAGATTCTTACACCACAATTGCACAGTCAAGTATTTAAAGTTTGTATGGACCCTCATGGCTTCCGAATTGTAACCTGTATAACTTTTTTTTGTGGAACAGAAAAGAAAATGTTAGAATGTCCGAGTAGCTCTTTCCTTTTAATAATGAAAGTAAATGTTAACCAAGTCTGCAACCAATATTTTTAGTGAATAACGATTTAAATTGTAGTCTGTTTCTCAGACAAAGCTATTGTACAGTTTCACAAGACTTTAAAGCACACAAGACTTTAAGACTTTAAAGCACAATGGTCCTTTTTGGAGCTTGGAAGCCATGGCTCCCATCTACCTTCATCATTAAGAAGAGCAGCTTGGACATTCTGCTAAACGTATTACTTTGTGTTCCACTGAAGAAGGAAAATCATAAAGATTTGAAACAACATGAGGGTGAGTAAAGGATGTCAAAACTTATATTTCTGGATAAACAATTAATTTAACCTAATTTCTGATCGTGTCTTGAACTGCTTTGTGCCTTTAGTATCTCGGGTGAGTTTGATACACTGAAATATTGAACACACTGTTTAGCATGCACAAAGTAGTGCCTGTCTACTTGTATTTCTTCATGCACCGACATAGCAGGTGTCTTAAATTACCCAAAGGGCAATGCTGATAGCGGCAACAAGTCTTCCCCATGTCCCTGTTGCAAGGAAGGGCAGCGGGCGACAGGACAGCCGTGGATGCAGCCATTACGGCGATTAGAGAGTGCGCTAGGGATGGATGAGGAAGATAAGAGGGAGAGAGATGAGGGGAGGACTGATGGAGCGTGAAGTGTGTGTAGGGGGAATTCCTGGAATTCCTTGACCGCCGCCACTCTTCCTGATCCTGATAGGACACAAATTGGCGCACACACATTGGCGCACACACTCAGACATTTTCCTGTTTGTAATTCTACTAAGATGCTGAAGATCCCGACCCAATAGAATGTACTGGATTGGCTCTTTTATACAGTCTTGTAGCTTCTGCGTGGCTTCATAGCAAGGGTTTTATCAGTTGATGGCTTCAGGCTGTCAGAGTGAGTTTCTTGGCTTGCCTCTGATCAAAGGTCTTCAGCTTTATTTGGCACTGCTGCTTATTCCAGTCCGAACAGTCACTTCAAACAAGGATTTAATAATATAATGATGAGCATGGATGGTGGTTCTGTTCATCAGTATGAAATGTACTCAATGCAATAATGTCTGTAGTGGTTCCAAAAAGTATTTGGGCACGTAAAATGTACGAATATCAACAAAATATCAAACCAAGTGGCCTTTATTTTGAAGATATATAGCACAGACACACTTTTCAAGCAAATGATTTAGTGATATTTTATTTTATGATGACAGAGTTACACGTTACATGAAATAATAGTTATGCAAATTTACAAGCAAATAACCCTAACCCTATAGTAAGTACATGTAGTTAATTAATATTACTGCATTCTTAATTGTGTAATTACACTGTAACAACATTGTAACCCAACATTTTACAAAATATTAATTTTTTTTTTTTTTCTAAATGGAGATGAAATGGATCTGGTTGTCAGTTGTTAGTAGAACATGTTCACAGTGTGAACTTGAGGGCATCTCATTTTATAAATCCACTAAAATGCATCAATTTTTAATTGTGACTTGGCTGCCCAACATGTCTAAATACCCTTTTTTTTTTTGAGCCACTAAATAAAGATGGCTGCAAAATGATCATTTCCTATGTCTAATTCAAATGCATTAATAAATATAGTCATATGGAACAGTGTCTGGAACATTTTCAGCATGCTTTTTGGCATTACTGACTACAGATATCTGACTATGATATCCCAGTCTTGAGGTTTGTTCAGTGTAGACTACTTGACAAAATCCACCCTGAAGGGTTTCTTAAGTCTTGATCCCCAGGATTGGCTGTGTTTAATTTTCTTCCTCCCTTACCTAATTTAAGATGATAAAATCCATCTTAAGGAGATGTAATGCTCTGAAGGAGAGTTCAGTTCACTTATGAAACCTTTTTAAATTCGCCCCTAATATATCATACAACAAACGCTCCTTAAGCATCTCCTTCAAAGTTCTGAAATACTCAGACTTGATTTAAACATTAAACTTCATAAAACCCATTCAAGTCAAATGCAGAGTGAATTTTAATAGCAACAAATGAAACAAGACAAATTGATTGATTTTTTAAATCTTAAAGAGAATAATCAAAAGATGTAGACGGTCAGAGAGAAACGCACAACTCTTTACCCAGAATCTAGCGTTTTAGCTATGTGGGCCAGATGAACAATGCTAATAGGATTTACTTTGACTGGATGGAGGGGCGAGAGAGATTGGGAAGGGGGAGGCTTCCCGCCTTTACCCCCTGTTGTGTACTAGCCCACCCAGAGCAGTCATGTGATGCTGGCAGGTGTCTGGCCTTGACTAGACTTTTAGTGACCAAAGCCAGCAACTTCAACCCAAGCTGCAGGATTATATGGACTTAATGATAAACAGGTCAGCCCTCTTGCTAACAAGCCACCTTTGAAATTACCATTGCCTTGCTTAGAAATGGTCTTGTTGCTACTGAGCTTGACGAAACCTCAAGTTGTCGTAGTCAGGATGGCAATAACAGCAAGAAATAGACCTTATTCAGAGCAGCGCCATGACAGGTATGAAAGCATGGCTGTGTTTTCAATGGCATTCGCTGTAAAAAGCTGTATAAAGCTCCTAGATCACTTTTAAGTTTCCACAGCTCATATTGTCTGGGGATTTTGTCTACTGAAATTTCTCGTAAAGATATTTTTGCAGCGTTTCTTCTGCAGAACAATCCCAAAAAAAAAAAACATGAAATAACAGTACAACCCACTGAAGAGATGTGTGTCTATCCCTCACAGCCTCGCTTTCATTCATGTTAAAAATCAAAGATGGCGCTGCTGTGAATAAGGTCTATTGGTTGTTTTGCAGATTTTGGTTATTTGTAATGGTTGTGAAGATTTCTTGTGAAGTACATCAGTGATGTTCACTCAAATGTTTTTTCTTCATGGCTGAATCTCACAAAATGTCATATTTCGCTCCAAAATCAAAAGAAATAAATATAAATGAAAGAGTTAATAAAATAATACATTGTTTTTATATGAAGAAAATTGTGCAATGTGACATTATTTTCAAGCACATATCCCCCTAAATAAAAAAAACATGATGTTCAATTCATTTTTTTCTTTCTTTTAATTTTTGGAATTGATTTAGGGCACCAGTCTTGTTTAGTTCCATTAAATGCGATTGCATAAAACATTTTTTTTTTTCTTTGAAAAAACAATGTTTGTACCAAAAGCGAAATCCTTAAAACCAAAAATGATATGTGGGCCCCTTCCCTGGGGAGTAAAATAGAACCTTTTTCATTTTGAGTTGATTATGTCATTTTCAGCTGTGAGCTCCTTTTGTGATACAGAGTGCCTTGGATTTGTTCTTACTGTTAGGACTCCACCTACACCTACACAAATGATATTTTAATCATATTCCCTGCTGAGGTTTTAGCAAAGAATTATTCCTTTCAATACAGTAATACAGTTCAGTCATTATAAATGACTAAAAAAACAGTCTCTTTACATTCTTCAAACATCCTCATATGCTCTTAAGAGCTTTGTATTAAGACTTTATCAACTCTAACTTGATCACTAACGTAAGCCTATTAAGACAAGACGCCATTAAATTGGACACGCACATTAAGTACTTTAAGAAAATGACAAACTCCTTCTCTGCGAATTATGCTTCCTACAAATAACAAGCTTCATAGATCATATTAGACTTTTTGATCATTTTGTCTTGTTAAACTTAGAGTTTAATGTCAAAGACGGAAAAGCTAATAGTCGTGATGTGCCTCTGATTAAATGAATCTCATCTCTCAAGCAGTGGGGGGTTTGCTTATACAGAAATGCTCTGCTACTGTTTTCATAAAGCTGGCTTGTTATTATGTCAATGTTTAAAGGGGTGATTGATTAGGATTTCACTTTTTTAACTTTATTTAGTGTGTAATGTTGCTGTTTGAGCATAAACAACATCTGCAAAGTTACGATACTCAAAGTTTAAAGCAAAGGGAGATATTTTCTTTTAAAGAAATAGCTTTTTAAGGACTAAAACAAACCACTGGTAGGGACTACACAACATTGCTCCCGGGTTAGTGACATCACCAACCCTAAAATGTACTACATAAACCCCGTACATTTACGCATCCTCATCCCAAGGCGTCATATTCTGACACTTTGACAAAGCGTCTAAATCCAACGCCCATGGAACCCTTTAGCGTCAATATAACACGCAGAGAGATGGGTAGGTTTAGGTATGGTGTAGGGTTAGGGTTAGACCGCTAGGAGGCGCCTTCTGACCCATATATATCGGCGTCTCATATTGACGCTAAAGGGTACCATGCGCGTTCGATATAGACGCTTTGGCAAAAGCGTCATTATATTACGCCTTGGGATGAGAACGGGCTGTACATTTCCCCCGGGAAAGCATTTATCGATTATCATGACAGAATATGCTAATCAATGACTAGAAGATAACTGCATAAGCTACCTAAAGTAATCAACTAACCATTCAGAAATGTTGTTTGTCTTCTTGAGTCTCTCCATCATTGTCTGACACGGTTTGAACATAAAAGGCTAAAAGTGTTTAAAATGTCAGTGCATGTCTGTGTGATGTAAAAGGACACAAGCTGTTGAAGCTCCGCCCTCTGTGCCGGGAGCAGCAGCTCATTTACATTTAAAGGGACAGACACAAACATGGTGCGTTTTTGCTCACCCTCAAAAAGTCACAATTTTAACATGCTATATAAAAATATCTGTGGTGTATTTTGAGCTAAAACTTCACATACACACTCTGGGGACATCAGAGATTTATTTTACATCTTGTGAAAATGGGATTATACCACCCCTTTAATTAGTCTCATAGAGTGAGATATTTAACTATCAGCATCAAATGTAAATATGTCAAGTGACCAAGCGCAGTTTGTTTAATTTTTACGTGATATTTAAGGGTGATTCAATTAGAAATCATATTGGAGGTTGTGATTTCAGCCCTTTTTGTGTGCATTATGCATCTGACAGTTACTGAACCCGTCTGAGATAGCTGTTTAACATAAGCTGTCATGAAATTAATTTATGTCGGACATGGACCTGAACATCTTGATCTTGTGAATGTTTGTTTTATCTAGCAGAAAGGAAGGAAATTACAAGTAGAGACTAATCCTGATAAGGTGTCAGATAAATTGTCTGGACAAGGTTCAAATCACAGGTCATCACACGTCTCCTTTCAAGCAGTCTTCCTGCTTTTGTGTTTTTTAAAATCTTTTATCTTTCCTAGGTAGAGTAATAAATAAGCCCTCATTTTAAGGGTGAAGGGTCAAATCTTTCTGACATTTGCCAAATACCATAATGAAGTCTAAATTTGTTTTTGTGCTGCCTGGTGCATCTTAATTACGTGTATTTACTTAATTAAGCCTTTCAGAATGTAACATCAGGTATGGTGACCTCAATTAATGTTTTCCTTATATAATAAATCACATGCAATTTTTGTTTAATAGTACATGACCTATAAAACTCATATCCATTCCAGACACACTCATTTTAGTGAAAGCGTTGTTTTTATTCGAACAGTCTACAATAAATTTGTGGTTTTGTCTCAGCGCAGGTATTTTTGTCTTGAGATTTAGTTGACACCTTTAGGTTTGCGTCTCAAAATCTCGTATAGTGCAATAACACTGCAGACTGTGATTTATTCCCTAACTGACTCCTGCAGTAAGTGAGAGATTGCTGGAGATAAAAGCTTTATGTTTTATGCTGGTCTACTTGTGTTTTTTTTTTTTTTTTTTAGTTTCTGCAAAGAGAAGATCTAATCAATTAATACAACCTCTCTGACTTGTGGCTTATTTTTGAGTCATGCCAAAAGCATATGTCGTTGTTGTTTATGTCTGAGATCTAAAAAGTGAAGGTTCTGTTTTGTGTGCTCATCCACTATTATTCTTCTATTCTTGTCATAAGTGGTGCTTGCCAAGACATCACTATAATTTTTGGTCATACTATGGTTTAACTCATCAATATTCAATTTTGATGTGTCACTCATTCTGCTCCATTTGAGCAGAATAATAGGCTACTTCACATTGTGCAGCTTTATTTTATTTTGTATTTTATTTAGGAGGAGTGCAGGGCTTGACATTACTTTTTTTGCTCACCAGCCTCTAGGGCTGTCACTTTACGCTCGAAAATCGATTGCACAATCGATCGGACCAACCAACACAAGTTTCGAAAACGAAAATGGGGAATCGATTTTAACGTCCTTTTTTTTTTTTTACCAAAATTGTGTTTTAGGTGGACAGATCATGTAGGATAGTACACAGAACATAGGATGTTGGAAAATAACAATGTCTTTTTTGTTAACAAAATGCTTTTTAATATTCGCTATTACTTCAATGCAAGTGAACAAGCGCGCCGTTATTTGTTGCTTAGTGATGTGTGTGTTCAAGCAAGCCAGAAATGTGCAGATTCTGCGCAATATGCTGTATTTAATATATCAAGAGGACTCACGAGTTGCGTATTTGCGCTAAATCCAGCTTTTGCGCAGCTCTGGCTTATTTGACAGTGTTACCCGCCAAAGTTCATTTTTACCCAGATTTGGCGGGTTGGCGGGTGTTAATTTCAATCCCTGCATGTTGCACTCCTGTTTGTCATTGTGCACGAAACTTCACGCCAATAAATCATCAGAAATATTGCGCGTCAGCGCCCTCTTTACGCTCGTCCTAATGCCTGTTAGTTGTCCGTGGATTTGCCTATATTTGGTGTTGAAAATGGAAACGTCTTTAACATTGGAAAATCGATTTTACAATTGATTCAATTAACACTTATGTTTTAAAAAACCACCATGTGGCTAGTGGTTTTCCAAAGCTATAGACGCTATATATTATCTCATACTTTGGCAGCAGGTATATTAGGCTGATGTCACTTTAAGACCCGACACACGGATCCATTATAGTGTTACACTTGCGTTTTCTTTCTCAACTGTCAAGTAACCGACTGTTTACTTGAATACTCAACAAGACCGGCATTTTGGCATTGGTTTTGTGTGTATTTTACTGTTTAAGCGCAATAAGCAAAGATATTTAATTTAGTACTGAGAGGCAGCTTTATGTGGGCTCACTTTGGATGTGATATTATGGGGTGTGTTATTATAGTCTTTTTTGGATGATTGAACAGAAAATGGCTAAACATGCTAAAACCCACTCAGAACACCTTAGCAACACTCTAGCACCCACAATACCTTGGTACTTCCGTTTCATGCTGGCTTTATTAAGTGTCTTGCGCAATGGCACTACAACCTTTCAGTAACCAGGCCAGATTTTTTTGCTAGGTTACACAACCCTGTTTTCCCTCTAAAAGCTGTTCTATTTTGTCACCTTTCTTTTTTTCTTTGCTTTTTCTCTTTTCCTTTCTTCTCACAGTTTTTTATTCCATTTGTGACTATGCAGATGCATGGTTATGGGTGCATGCATCTAAGAAAGCCTTCTATTTATCAGATGCGGTAAACCTGGCTGGTAATGTGAGATGACATTAATATTGAATAAGATAGAAAGAGGAACGACAGGTGAGAAAATGAATTTCCATATCTAGGACTGCTGACTATAATAAATAACACTTCCACACCGGAATTGAGAAACTGTGTACATTCATGTGTGAGCAGATCTGTCTGTACTAACTGCATCACCATGGATACAGTGAAACACTTATGATGTGCTTTAAACAGTGCTGGATTTTCAGTGGTTTGAATTACAGCTGTTTCGATTCAGTACACACATGTATTTTGTCACAGAATGATACATCAAAATCGTGAGGTATGACATACCGTGGCATAGATGACTGCATTCATATACTTATACATGTGCTAAACTATTTGTCACCTACAGTGCTGTCTCGTTGTAAAGCTTTGGTTGGGAAGACACATCGATTCACACTGATTCATGACCGGCACACAAATCTCTCATGTTTTTTTCACCGTTTCACGACCTTAAACAAGGCTTCAACTAATGATTTCTGAGCCTTGGGCTCCTTGTTCAAAGATCCTGTTTGTAATGCCGTTGAAATTGTCATATAAATATGAGTTCTTACATTTATTTACATATAAATATGAGGCTACATTTCCCTTGTTACGTTCCCATCAGTTCATACATTTCAAGATGTCAGGCGTTTTGGAGCTCAGCCTGTGCTAATGCCTCAGCTCTTCTGAACGGTGAGTACCCGAAAGAAAAGAGATGACTTAGCATTTCCTTTTGGTTTGGGAAGAGTCATAAAACGGCTTAAAACATTTGCAGAATTTGCCTTGTCAGTGCCAACCCACTGCAGATAAGGGACTATCAATAAGAGCCACAAACTGCTGAATCGATGTTTCTTTTAGGTGAAATTGAGACATTTGTGGCTAAATGTGCTGCATTTGATTTTAAAGACATTTTCGAATGAAGTTTGCATTTAGTTATTGAGCTCTCTGTCTGTATAAATCTCTCAAAGCCATTTCTTTTGTCCGTGATAAAGCTCTCAACAACTTTAGCTAAATAAATGTAAATTTAAGGCTGGATTTTTTTTTAATAAACTTTAAAAGTCTAAAATGTCTTACATTTCATCCCTGTAGCTGCACAAGTAACTGAAAATGTATATGAGACTTAAATCATATATGGCTGGCCATGACTGTTTGGAACTTACTTGAAAAAAAAAGCACATAAGACTACGGGGTAGATATACTGAGAAATTGGATGGGATGGTATACATCGGTTATAAAAGACAGACAGAGAGAGGAGAAGTGAGGTGCCTACAAATTCAGTACCAGTCTGGAGTGAGGACGGGCTCTCTTGGGTAAAGCTTTTGACATTTAACTAGACCAGCCATAAACAGAGCAGAGCAAAGCCATTGACATTCATTCTGTCTGGCTGGAGTTTTTCTCAGGCTGATTTCATTCTGCTTGTACTTTTTGCCTACTCTTTTATGAGTACTGTGAATTCGGACATACTTTTTTTGTCACATTATATTTTTTTAACCTATATATTGTAGGGAAGTATGCGATTTGAGATGCAGCCTTAATTTCCAAACTGCCTCTATGTATAACAACTATAAACTAAACAAGCTTTTAGCACTACTGACATTTCATTTTGACATTGTATTTATTACACAGCTCTCTGGAATACTTGATTCTCATTGGTCTATCGCAGCATTTTGAAATTTAGTATCTTGTATAATGGCCAATTAAACCATTGTCACACCAGATTTCATGACTTTAATTTCTCTTTGCGGCCTTTTTTATTACATTAATGTTATATATGTAACACTTTATTGTGATGGACATTTTCGAATGAAGTTTGCATTTAGTTATTGAGCTCTCTGTCTGTATAAATCTCTCAAAGCCATTTCTTTTGTCCGTGATAAAGCTCTCAACAACTTTAGCTAAATAAATGTAAATTTAAGGCTGGATTTTTTTTTAATAAACTTTAAAAGTCTAAAATGTCTTACATTTCATCCCTGTAGCTGCACAAGTAACTGAAAATGTATATGAGACTTAAATCATATATGGCTGGCCATGACTGTTTGGAACTTACTTGAAAAAAAAAGCACATAAGACTACGGGGTAGATATACTGAGAAATTGGATGGGATGGTATACATCGGTTATAAAAGACAGACAGAGAGAGGAGAAGTGAGGTGCCTACAAATTCAGTACCAGTCTGGAGTGAGGACGGGCTCTCTTGGGTAAAGCTTTTGACATTTAACTAGACCAGCCATAAACAGAGCAGAGCAAAGCCATTGACATTCATTCTGTCTGGCTGGAGTTTTTCTCAGGCTGATTTCATTCTGCTTGTACTTTTTGCCTACTCTTTTATGAGTACTGTGAATTCGGACATACTTTTTTTGTCACATTATATTTTTTTAACCTATATATTGTAGGGAAGTATGCGATTTGAGATGCAGCCTTAATTTCCAAACTGCCTCTATGTATAACAACTATAAACTAAACAAGCTTTTAGCACTACTGACATTTCATTTTGACATTGTATTTATTACACAGCTCTCTGGAATACTTGATTCTCATTGGTCTATCGCAGCATTTTGAAATTTAGTATCTTGTATAATGGCCAATTAAACCATTGTCACACCAGATTTCATGACTTTAATTTCTCTTTGCGGCCTTTTTTATTACATTAATGTTATATATGTAACACTTTATTGTGATGGTCCCTTTTGAACATTCTGTTGATTATAAGTACACTGTAAAAAATGATTTTGTGGTGAAGTAAATACTACTGAAAAAAAACAATGTAATTTACATGAAAAAGTTAGTTCAGGCAAGAATAAAAAAAACTAAGTAAATTCCATATCAGTACTTAATTCAAGCAAGTAGAAATGAAAGCGTAAATATCAACTTAATAAAATTAAGTAAAAAGTACTCAAGTTTTCTGATACTGGGGTTCCCATCATGCACTGGACCTTGAATAATTAATGAGGTTGATTTTTCACTGGTTTCCAGCTGTATTTACACTGTTTTATCATTGCTTTTGTTGTTAGGATTATAGTAACTTGCCATTTTGTGACATTTAGAGTAAATTTTCTGCTCAAAAGGACACATTCAAACACAAAAACGATCCATCAAATGTTACCGTCATTGTGTATTGTCTACCAAGTATTGAGGTCTTTGCATTTACATGATGTTTAAAATCTGACATGATGTAGTATAAATTACTTAGAAGTTCTAAGTAAAGCACATACTGGTATAATATAATTTTATTGTTTGAGTGAAATGTAATGCAAAGGAAATTTCAACTAAATTGATATTACTCAACCTTTTACTAGCCAAGTTAAAATTTCTTATTTTCTTTGTTACTTTCACTTGACTAGGTTAAGTAAAGTTTACTTAATTCCAAATTCCAAGTAAATTTAACTTAAATATTTTTAATTAAAGCTACTGATAAATATGTTTAGGTTTTTACTTGGCAAATCGTTGTAAATTTACTAGTAATCCTAAATTTACTACTAATCCTACTCCAAATTTTTTTCAGTGTAACTTTGCAACTACATGTCAACTAACTCTCATTAGAGTATTAGTAGACTGTCTGTTAATATCTGCCAACTCTTTATTGTGATGGTCCTCCAACAGATACTCTACTGATTATAAGTAACTTGGCAACTACATGTCAACTTATTCTAACCCGAACCCTATCAGTCTACTAATACTCTATAACACTCTAATGAGAGTTAGTAGACATGTAAGTGCAACATTACTTAGAGTCAACAACAGATTGTGTACAACAAAAAGTGAAACCTCTATATACATGTATATGCACTACAACGGGGCTGTTAATGCTTGAATCTGATTGGTTGATTGGTCCCAGGCAGCTCATTGCATGTCCATATCACTTCGCCAAATGATTTCTGTTATTTCAAAGGTCCTTTGTCTACAACAGCAAAATAACCAAAACCCACATCAACAATGACCAAGCAAATAAATATAGTAAACATTAGTTTAAAAACAACAAATTATTTCCATGTTTTTTTTTTGTGTGACAAAATTACGTTTTATTATGTGCAGAAAGCACATACTCTCTGTCTCACGCTCTCTCTCCCACTCAAACGCACACACATACAGTACAGAAACTCACACAGAAATGTGTGTATATATATTGTCAAATAATTCAGGAAACTATAATAGCCAACTATCTCATGAGGCTATTAAGTGTGTTTAGCCTGATGCTGCATTGTTGATGTTATAATCCCTGTGGCTTCAGCACTGTTAGTATCTTTGGTTAGCCATTAATAAACAGTGAATCTATGGTGTGATCACACATGAGCTAAAGCTACGTTAGCATTAGCTCTGTCACTGTTTACCTATTCATTAATTCAGCTGTGACTGATGAGGGCTTGCCAGAGCCCTCCATCTTTTGTGTAATTAAACGTCTGTCTTCGCTGAAGCATGTATGAATACACATGAAAATACATAAACATAGCCCCTCCCCCAGCATATATTTTGGCTATAGAGCATCCCCAGTGACCGGCTAGCATCGGGATAATTAATGGCCTGAGCGGTCGTGTTGATTGCTTCATTATTCGTGCGATAAGCATCTGGTGAAGGTGCCAGATTGATGTGGTGGATTTGACATTAATCTACGCTAAAGCTGTTTAATAACAGCAGTCGAGACTGAAGACACAAATCAGTGCCCACACAGTCTTTAAAGTGTTGCTTTGTTTTAGGACCCAGATGTGATGTCATAATGATGTGGGCCCTGGGTTTTAATTGTTGTTGGGTGTTTTTGCATTATTTAGCCAAATTACAAAGGATTATAAGATCATTAAGGGTTCACTTTGGGATTTTAACGGATGACAAGCATATGCTCATGATTTATGTTTTGTTGAGGGTGGCAATTTGTGTTATGTTGGGGTTAATCATTAATGTATGTTAACCAGCAAGGAATTGCTACAAACAAAACTGAAAGTTATTCTTTTGAAAAGAGTGCACTGACTGAACCTTTATCTGTTAATTAAAATCCCTGAGCTTTAATTTAACTTCATTTGACTTCAATTTTGAAATTAACTAATTTGCTTTGCATTCAACAATCACTTCTGCTTTTGGAAAATTAATTTAATTTAGTTAAGAAATGTCTCACTACTTCTTTGCTGTCAATCACAAACCATTCCTTCTGGCTACTGTTAAAATATTCTCATTCATGTTAATCATCGCAGAATATAATATGTGTGGGGGAAACACATAGACTGCCTGATAGACGTGTTGTGTTTGGTCTTTAGACATCACAATTTAATAATAACATTCAAAAGTTTGGGGGCAGTAGGATTAACTAACATTTTAAATTAATATTTTATTATTCAGAAAGAGGAATTCAATTTATAAAAAGTGACAGTATATAACAGTGTTACACAATATTTATATTTCAAATAAATGTTGTTCTGGATTTTCTATTAATCAAATAATCCTGAAAAAAAGTAGGCCTATTACACTTTCCACAGAAATATTAAGCAGCACAATTGTTTTCATCCGTGATAATAATAACAAATATTTCTTGAGCACCAAATTAGAATATTATAATGATTTCTAAAGGATCATGTGACAATGAAGACTGGAGTAATGATGCTGAAAATTCAGCTTTGCCATCACAGGAATAAATAAAAATGGTAAAATATTAAATGTTTCAAATAAAAAGGAGCTATTTTAAATTGTGATAATATTTCACAACATTTATGTTTTAATGTATTTTTGATCAAATCCTTCAAAAAAAAAAAAAATATTTGTACAAATTATCCTTTAGATCACCAGCTTTGCTCATTTATGTCTGACCCTCAAAAATGATTTAAACCCCTTTCTCAATACTCTGTTATAGCCGACTAAATAACACTAAGAACATTTGCAAAGCTGAAACTCTGATCCGACCCTATAGCTTTAATCATCCCTCTAACAACAACTATTCATCAACTTCTCAGTGACAGAAGCAGAGTTATCAGTCTCTATATACACATACACTCAGTAATAAGCACTGATATGAATCACATGTGCCCTTTTATTACGTCTCGCAGGAGTACATTTTACCCCAACCCCAGAGGACCTGATTCAGCAGCTGCTGTGGCTGTACTGTCCAGTGCTGTTATCTAATAAAGTTGCCCAGCCAGCTCTACATTGAAATGTCATGGCCATAATGTATCTACGACTGTTTGTACAGGGAAAGGTCATGACTGGCGTCAAGGACAGTGACACGCACTCATATATTGCGATGCTTTACAGTATTGAATTTGCTTTGGGTTACATGAAGATAGAATTATATGATAGAGGAAAATGGATTTGGTTTTCTAAACTTTCGACAGTTTTTCTCCTCTTTTACCTTTCTCTGTCCTGTTTGTTTTATCGATCTTCAGTGGTTATTCCTCAGTTCCCCCCTCTTTTTTTTAAGCACATTTTTCTGCAGCTGCGTCCTTCGTCTCCTTAGCGTAGAGTGTTAGGAAGCCCCTCACAATGCACGAAATACACCACAACACATCCTTCCTTCTGCAGCCTCCGTTCCTGCCATTGTCAGCGTGTCAAGAGTGTGCGTCAAGAGGTAAAATTAGCAAGCTGTAATGATTGCGGCCTTTCCTGCGATACACTCGCTTGGACCTTCTCCGTCTGTTTCTTGAGTGATACTGTTGCTCTGAAGATTCAGGAGAAGTACTTGTACTTGGAATTTGAGAGTGAGTAAATTATGACAAAATTTTATTTTTGTGTGGAGATTTATTTTTCTCCAATTCTTTACATTTAATGGAAACATTAGTAGGCTACTAATGTACAAAAAATTAAAGCATGTACTGATGTAAAAACCTGGCATGGGTACAGTAAACTATAAAAAAACTGGCAAGCCCCAACAACGTACACACATATTTAAACATTTATTTTAATCTAATTTTATTAAAGCTGATATTACTGTATTTCTTGTTCTTTAAATAGTTTGAAAATGTGAAATAATGTTGCAATGACAGATTTTCCTGTTATCGAAACAACAACAAAAAACACATGTAGCCTACATTTTGAATTTGAACTAACTTTGTGACCGATAAAAATGTATGTTCTATATAGTATGTAGCCTATATGAGTAGTATGAATGATATTCGGACATCCTTCATCCGCCATGTTTTTTCTGTCACGTGACCTATGTGTTCAAATGATTCCTTCTTAATTATTTTCATCGAGAAACAGACACATTTTTTTTCTTCTCTTCAGTTTCTTTAATAGTCCGAAATCGGCTCCTGGACTAACATATTTTACCCCGCAGGGGACAAGATATCATTGATAATCTGCTGCATATATTAATATGCCCTAAGAGCAACACCAAATGCTTTCAGTTTTTCTATTTATGGCTCATTATCATAAAATGTGAATCATTCATAAGAGGGGGTAAACTCGCATAATCAGATTCACCCTTGGGATTTTAACCCTTTAAATGTCTGTTATTGGGGTGGGCTTGTAAACGGCAACAGGTCATTAAGGGTTTATTGCAATCTGCAGGACCAATTAACCTTTTGACAGAGGACAGCAATACCAGACACATGCTTTCCCTGGAGACATTTATGATCAGACATGTGTCTAGTAAACAGTAATGTTCAGCCAAATGTTGAAATGCTTACTTTTCCACAAGACTAAAAATCGATGTGTTCCTTTTTATACATAATCAGGTAAAATAATTAATGGGTGCTAATTGCAATTGCTCAAGTGGACCATTTTGCAAATTTAAGTACATTTTTGAGTGGTCTGGTTCATGTAAATCTCGCCACCACAAGGGATGGTTACCAGGTTGTTGCTATGTGGTTGTTAAGGTGTTCTTGGTGGGTCTTAACACAGTTGTTGCTAGTGTGTGTTCTGGGTGGTTTCTAGGGTGTTCTGGGTGGTTTGAAAGTAGTTGCTAGTAGGGGTTGAACAACTTCAGATCTTAAGTGGACATTTATGTGATTTAAAGTCGAGTCAATTTAGACTAGTCGCTGATGATGTCATTAATTAACAAATTATCCTGAACCTCGAGCTGAGACTCGAACACGGGTTGCCTTGTGCACAGCTATGGCATATGATACAGTGAAGTAAAGATTACATTCATGTGAATGCATTAATGAGAGCGCGATTACATGTGAATTCATTCTACCTCCATCTCTTTACTAATAGTGAAGCTACGGGTTTTAGTTACAAAGAAATATATGCTAGAACTTTTCAGTTTTGAAGCTATTTTATTGATAAATCACAGGACAGTGCGATTACTGTTATCGCACTACTGTCTGTATGTGTGTGTTACAAAGCAGCAGCACATTAGTTTAGAACGGCGATTAACTTGTGTACAATAAGCTGTTCAAAAAGCGATGAGCATCCAGATGGTATAATCAAACATATCTCGTGGAGAGCTCTTGTAATATGCATTTATCTGTCATTTCAACTGTTGAAAACTGAGTGTAAAAGTGGACTTCACAGATTTATTATTCTGTTGCGCCTTCTATAGGCCATAATCAGCGACTAGTCAATGTCAGCCTTAAAGCGTCATGGCAGAGCATTGAAGTCGACTAGACTGTGAAACCCCTCGTTGCTAGGGTGTTCTGGGTGGTTGCTTGGTGTTATTGGTTTCTAGGTAGTTCCGAGGTTGTTTCCTGTGTTTTCTAGGTGGTTGTTGTTGTTACGGGGTATTCTGGGTTGTGTTTGCGTGTTCGGGTTGATTACTAGGTGGTTACATGATGTTCTAGGTGGTTTCTATGTGGTTGTTATAGGGTATTTTCGATCGTTGCTAGGGTGTTTTTGGTGGTTTCTCAGAAGTTAACTGGCCCAAGTCAAACTAATCTTTCCTATTCTGTTCTTATACATGGCTTGGATCTACAGGGTCTTTTCAAGTATTTGAAGCTTGAATATTAGATCTCTTTAATGATGTATAGTTTGTCAAGGTAATTACCTTACATGTAACTGTAACGTTGAGCTAAATAAACAAACAACGCTTCAGTGCATTGGCATCCTCGTCAAGGTTAACAAGTTAAGCAAGAACCTTTAGTTTGGTTTCACAGTAAATTAAATAAATGAACACCTCCTCATTAAGCTGGATGATTTGAGGTATCACTCAAGTCCCTGTCACAAGCATAGGACAAGTCATGTGATGAAGTTTCAGGGATTTGAACTGTGCAGTAGAAAGAGGGTGGCTTACCATGGTAAATCTCATAATAAACTAAATGCTAAAATGCTAACTAAACATGCCTGGCATTGTGTCTGTGTATATTTGACTATCTGGCAGGTAGAAGTGCGCTCAGAGGGATGTTTCTCTGTGTTGCTGTGTTGCTTGCTGCGACGTGGGAGGACTAATATGTTGACAGCTCCCCTGCTGTTAGCTTCAGAGTGCTGTGTCAGGCCACCACACCAGACATCATCACGCTGTTTATCTCCATTTACCCAGAATGCCATGGAACCTAGCTTCTGTGTGTATCTGGGGCTGCGAGTACATCTGCTTTGGTCTAACAGCCAATTGTGACAGAGCTCAGGCCAGATGCTGAACTATTATTGGATGAACCTCCTTGCTGAATTGTGCCTCACACTTCTAGGGACACTGGTGCTGATTTTCAATTTGGATTTAGGTCTGTTTGCTCAGCTCAATTAGACGGTGTAATTGTAAAATGTGTCCGTACAACACAAGGAATGGCATATGCAGAGTATGTGGTTTTGTAGCCTAGGTGAGTAATTCAGTTTTTTTTTGGTTTTTTTTTTGGGGTCCACTATCTATTGTCAGTTGCATAGAGATGTATGAAGCACAGCTCATACAGAAGTCACTTTCAAACCATGCAGCTTTCTATTGGTCAACACAGTGAATTTGTATGACCAACTTTAACCTGTGAAAATTTGCATTCGCCCTCACATTACATTACTGATCATGTGGATTCCTATTGAAATGACTGGATTCCGGCTGTGAAAATGAATAACAGTACATTTACTGTATATTTTGCATTTGACTGCACTTTTAGCCATAAATAATGAGCCTGAAAAGCATGTCTGTGCCCAGTTATGTTGATAATCTGTGCACCCATTACACACAAGCATAGTCCTATATGCATGGCCGCTCATGGCGAAAGAGGGAGGAGGTATGTAGTTTCCCCTCATTTATTGTACCTTTACTCCTACATTACTTCAGACTACTAGACCCTTTACCTATGATCTCAGTTGAGGAATGTGCAGAATGTGTCAGTATGTTCATTGTGTTTGTATTTTATTCTTGGTGGTTTTTCGACGGTTCAATGCGGTCTCTGAAATTAATTTGATGGTCACTTGGTGGCACTTGGTAGTTTTGTGACTTGTTTCTTTTAATCAGATATTAAAATAAATGATATTGACAATTGATATAAATATATATAACTAGATTTATTAATGTTAAAATAAAAAACAAAATAAAATAATTTATAATAGTATATAAATAAATATATAAAACAAATATAATAATACTAGGTTCTTGTTCTTAAAGGTTTGACTGAACATGAATTGCTCCAAGATAATTAATATTTATAAAAATAATCAACTTGGCACTCAACATAAAAAAATATGTAAAATTGTATGGTCGACCAATATAGGTTGTTTGTCAATGGCTCATATCTAAAAAGCAGGGTGGCTGATATAATATAGACATTTATATGATAAAATTCAATGATAGAGAATTATGCACTTGTTTTTTTTTTTATCTAAGATTGTTTTCGAAATCTACAGTAAGACTGAATCCTGGTTTTCCTTTCCTACAGTTACAGCAACTTGTGCAGCAAGACCATGTGAAATGTCAGTCCAAAGTTAACATGCTAACTAGAAGAGGTTTAGATGTTGTTTGTGATAGGTGGCACGTATGAGAATTCACCAAATAGCCGTCTTAATATCCAGACTCTGTTTCACAGGTGCCCTGTCAGATATAGCCATGCACCAGCTCATCTTGTAAAAGGCAGCACAGAGTAGGTGACAGTCTGTCAGTGTGTATCCTCTCACACTCCCAGCCTCTCACTGAATCTGTTTATGGCTACATCCACCGAGTCTCTCAACTGCTTACACCACACTCCACTACGAGCGTAAAAAAATCCCAGCAAATGCTAACTGAAATAAGTTTGTTCAAAGACTATATATATAGAAAGACAGTTCACTCTTACTTCTTATGGGAGAAACTGCAATGTGCAATATGGTGAAATAAGTCCTGCCTTCTAAATAAAAGAGCCAATCTCTGATCGGTAAAGTCATTGCGTCACCGTAGCTGTCGTTAGAACCAGAGACTTAAATGTGTACTGGCTGGGCTAGCCTGAAAAATACGCTTTGTTAACGCTATTTGACCATAAGAAACAACATTTATGGGACAGTTCATGTAAAATTTTGTTGCTGATATATGAAATATGTTATTTAATTGTGAGTTTGGCAAGCAGTTTTTGAGATTCCCCCATTCAGATAAATAGGACTTGGTCTTGGATGACCGAAATAGCTGCCCGGAGGTGTTGCAAATATGGCCGCAAATATGGAATGCAAAGACATTCCTTGAAAGGGACTTTGGTTTGTTCAATGTGTGTGTGTGTAGAATGCATAGGCACATATAAACTCACCTAAAGGATTATTAGGAACACCTGTTCAATTTCTCATTAATGCAATTATCTAATCAACCAATCACATGGCAGTTGCTTCAATGCATTTAGGGGTGTGGTCCTGGTCAAGACAATCTCCTGAACTCCAAACTGAATGTCAGAATGGGAAAGAAAGGTGATTTAAGCAATTTTGAGAGTGGCATGGTTGTTGGTGCCAGACGGGCCGGTCTGAGCATTTCACAATCTGCTCAATTACTGGGATTTTCACGCACAACCATTTCTAGGGTTTACAAAGAATGGTGTGAAAAGGGAAAAACATCCAGTATGCGGCAGTCCTGTGGGCGAAAATGCCTTGTTGATGCTAGAGGTCAGAGGAGAATGGGCCGACTGATTCAAGCTGATAGAAGAGCAACTTTGACTGAAATAACCACTCGTTACAACTGACGAGGTATGCAGCAAAGCATTTGTGAAGCCACAACACGCACAACCTTGAGGCGGATGGGCTACAACAGCAGAAGACCCCACCGTGTACCACTCATCTCCACTACAAATAGGAAAAAGAGGCTACAATTTGCAAGAGCTCACCAAAATTGGACAGTTGAAGACTGGAAAAATGTTGCCTGGTTTGATGAGTCTCGATTTCTGTTGAGACATTCAGATGGTAGAGTCAGAATTTGGCGTAAACAGAATGAGAACATGGATCCATCATGCCTTGTTACCACTGTGCAGGCTGGTGGTGGTGGTGTAATGGTGTGGGGGATGTTTTCTTGGGTACACTTTAGGCCCCTTAGTGCCAATTGGGCATCGTTTAATTGCCACGGCCTACCTGAGCATTTTTTCTGACCATGTTCATCCCTTTATGGCCACCATGTATCCATCCTCTGATGGCTACTTCCAGCAGGATAATGCACCATGTCACAAAGCTCGAATCATTTCAAATTGGTTTCTTGAACATGACAATAAGTTCACTGTACTAAAATGGCCCCCACAGTCACCAGATCTCAACCCAATAGAGCATCTTTGGGATGTGGTGGAACGGGAGCTTCGTGCCCTGGATGTGCATCCCACAAATCTCCATCAACTGCAAGATGCTATCCTATCAATATGGGCCAACATTTCTAAAGAATGCTTTCAGCACCTTGTTGAATCAATGCCACGTAGAATTAAGGCAGTTCTGAAGACGAAAGGGGGTCAAACACAGTATTAGTATGGTGTGCCTAATAATTCTTTAGGTTAGTGTAGTTCTCTACCTTAAAGTTGTTACATACTGGAACAACAGATATTTTCTTCTATATTGTGATGTACCCTACATTTGAGTGTAACGGATTATCAGAAAAGATAAATCTATCCATCATTGCACTCAAAAATGAATACAAGCTGGCAGAGTTTAAATAAACAATATGTTATCAGAGAGAAACCTGTTACACTGGAAATTGCTTGTGCGTGTCCAGTGACAGCTGAACTCTCATATCCGTATCCAATTCACACGGCTCGGATCCTTTGCATGGATGAACCATCACACACAGAATACACATTTTATAAAGGCTTTGCACACAAGTCTGGCATCCACAAATCCACAAGAACTAACTGCTGGATTTGCATAAATTAGCAAGATTTTAGGCATTGAATGTTTCTTAAGGCCAATTCCTTCACACCACAGAGACAAACATGCACCAACAAACAAGTTGGCCGTTGGATTTAGAATTTTATGAAAAATAACTCTCATGTTCACACTGCCCCAACAGACACTGACAAACACTGATTGAACCTGTTCAGTCGGGTGAAACAAACACCAACGCCAACAGACGCAGAAAGGGGTAACACACTGATCTGATAAAACCCAACAAATGTGTTTGTGGACATCTGTCTGGGCAGTGTGAATTGGCCTGTAGATATTAAAAGACTTGTTTAAAAGATTTGCTGAATGCAGACAATATGAATGAAGTGTAGCATTTGCCTTTCAATTATTAGTCAAAACTTTTAAACGAAGAATTAATGACGGAAAACGGGAGTTCAGTTCACGTATGTCTGCGCTGGGTTCTCAGCATTGTCAAAATAAAGGTCCCATCAACAACACTTAACAGGGCTAAGGAGAAAAACTTGTTAGCCAATGCCGATTATTAAAAATGCCAAATATTGACAGATAATATTGGCCTTGGTGATATATCGGTGGACCTCCAGTCAAATTTTTGTAGCATTTTTTTTTCTTCAAATAACTGTTGTTATGATTGGCTAACCTCTGCGTATTTTCAATAATATGAGCGCCATAAAGCAAAGTCCAAAGCATGGACATAGGTGCCCATGTTATAGTGTAATTATACATTTACTGACTGAGTAACAATTAACTACATGTACTTTCTATAGGGTTTGGTTTTGTTTAGGGTTATTTGCATGTAATTATGCAGAATTTACAGTTACTTCTACAGTAATTACATGTAACACATGTAACAAGGACACCTGTAACAGAGTGTTACCAAATGTTCTATGACCTTTTTTTTTTAATTGACTCTATTCTTTATATAAGTGTAGTATTGTGAGTGAATGGTTCGCCATTGGAGTGTCATTCGACCCATTTCCCTCTTAGTGAAGCGTCTGAGCTGATTCACCCACACAGTATCCAACCCACGAGTTATGAGAATGACTTTTGTGTTAATCTTTGATGGCACATCCATCATCTACACACACACTCATTCATACACCTACACATGTACCTTTTTATGTGCCATGCTTCGTGATACACAGCTCAAACCCTCCATTTCTGAGCAGTCTCTAATGCCTCCGTTCTAATGCCTTGAATTTTGTGATGCAAATTATTTACCCAAGAGCTCTCAACTTGCTAATAATAGCGTATTCAATATTCCTGACCTAGGCTAGATGGTTAGTTGTTTATTTGTCAAGCAACAGAGTTGATGTCTGAACACATCTATATGTACAGTATATTGCTTAGCTGTCCATTTTAGTTTTAGGGACTCACCAATATTAACATTTTGGGTGATACTGATACATCATGACAATTATTCTATTATTCTTTATAAATTTGTCTAGATAAAAGAACAATAGCACACTAAAGACTAAAACGAATCATTCAAATGTTAATGAATTTTGGCGTCACAAATTAATAATGTACAGTATAAAAATGTATCTCATTTTAATGTATTTAATTTTTTTTATTTTCTTCTAAAAGATACATACTAAAAGCATACAATTAAATATCCAATACTGGGCTGACAAAAATAAAATAAATAAATGATTGACAGATAATTGATAAGGTACAGATAATTTGTGCATCTCTAATTTTACTGTTTTAAAGGATTAAACAGTAAATAATGAATTTAAAGGATAAATTAAGGTTTTTGATTAAAAGATTCCAGGATTTTTCTCCATATAATCGGATGGACCCCAAATGGTTCAAAGTCCAAATGACAATTTCAGTGCAGCTTCAAATGGCTTTAAACGATACCAGACGATGAATAAGGGTCTTATCTAGCGAAACGATCGGTCATTTAAAAAATAAATAAAAAAGTTTAAGTTTTATAAGCACAAATGCTCGCCTTGCTCTGTTCTGTGATGCGCGTTCGCGACGTCATCGTAATACGTAATTACGTTGAATAGGTCACACTTCTGTCCTGACGAAAATTTTCTTTTAGCCTTTTTAATATTAAAACCCCCAGGATACGCACACGAAATGGGCATTTTAAACGATAAACTGACACAAAAACATTTGAATATGTGTATATGGTCCTCCTTCCTCACAATTGTGCGTGACCTTTTGAGCGTAATTGCGTATTACGTGACGTCAAGAACGCGCATCACAGAACAGAGCAAGGCGAGCATTTGTGCTTATAAAACTTTAACTTTTTTATTTATTTTTGAAATGATCGATCGTTTCGCTAGATAAGACCCTTATTCATCGTCTGGTATCGTTTAAAGCCATTTGAAGCTGCACTGAAACTGTCATTTGGACCTTGAACCGTTTGGGTTCCATTGAAGTCGATTATATGGAGAAAAATCCTGGAATGTTTTCATCAAAAACCTTAATTTCTTTTCGACTGAAGAAAGAAAGACATGGACATCTTGGATGACATGGGTGTGAGTAAATTATCAGCAAAAGTTTTTTTAAAAGTGAACTAATCCTTTAAGTCTGTTTTGAACTGTTTAAAGTATCATAACATAAAGCTGTTTGTGCACTTATGCCAGTAGAGAATTTTTTTTAATTTGTGAAATATTTACTTCACTAAATTATTCAAAAGATAAAAAGCATTATTTAAATAATATATCAAACTTGTTTAATAAAACATTTTTTAATAAATTTTCTTTTAATAAAAACCCTCACAGTGCTCAAAGACCTTCATGTGCATTTTAAAAAACAAAGTTTTGCAAGCTACGATAATATGATAAATACTTTTTTTTTTTCAGTTCAGTCTCTGGCAAAAATAACTACTGCAATATATTGTGGTATGAAATGATTCATTTTGTAATACCGCCCCCACCCAGCTTGATTGAAAGTTTGTTTTTCAAAAGTGAACTGACATTGTTAAGACAACATCTTTTACGATTCATTTAGCGCTTAATCACTGAGAGCTGAATGCGCTGTTGTGCTGTGTGTCTTATGAAGGGACATCATTTTAAGAGGCCCTTTGGCTTTTTTGGTGTTAGAGACTCTGACGGGTTTTGTCGCCTTCCTCGTGGGAGACGTGAAAGGCATGCTGGGAAGGTAATGCACTTTTAATGGGCTGGTGCAGAGCCCTGCAGCTGTGACGGCCCTTGTCTGATTGATTACACGTCTCCTGGGGGCCGGCAGAGTGACGCAGCAGCTGCAATTCATCGCTGAAGAACCAGTCGTGATTCAGCAGAACCCCGCACTGGTATCCACGCAGCGCTGCTCATAAGGGAGGTGTTATTGTCTAGCCTTGTGATTCATTTTTACATAGATTAATTTTTAATCTGGGGACATGAATAGGAACATGGCGCTTTTATTGAATCAGGTACTGAATAGTGATGATGCAGAAGATTTTCTGATCATTTGTGGTTTCATACAGTATCTTATGCTCATGAAACATCCAATCCTGTGGAGACAATCAGATGTGAATGTAATTGTTATAGGGTTAATATGACAATATTATAAGATTATATACAAGTGAAACTCTTAGAATTAGAATATCGTGCACAAATTCATGAATTTCAGTCATTTAAATTAAAAGGTGAAACTAATATATTTAGTATACAGTACTATGCAAAAGTTTTAGGCAGGTAAGATTTTTTAAGTTTTTAAAAGAAGTCTCTTCTGCTCACCAAGGCTGCAATTATTTGATAAAAAATAATAAAAAAACAGTAATATTGTGAAATATTATTACAATTTAAAACAGCGGTTTTCTATGTGAATATACAGTAAAGTGTAATTTATTCCTGTGATCAAAGCTGAATTTACATCATCATTACTCCAGTCTTCAGTGTCACATGATCCTTCAGAAATCATTCTAATATGATGATTTGATGCTCAAAAAACATTCATTATTATTTTCAATGTTGAAAACAGTTGTGTACAATTTTTTTTTCAAAATTCTTTGATGAATAGAAAGTTCAAAAGAACAGCGTTTATTTAAAATAGAATATTTTCTAACATTATAAATGTCTTTACTGTAACTTTTGATCAGTTTAACTCATCCTTGATGAATAAAAGTATTGATTTATTATATTTCTTTCCCCCAAAAATAAAATTTAAATTCTTACTGACCCCAAACTTTTGAAGGGTAGAGTTTAATGTTACAAAAGCTTTAGATTTCAGATAAATGCTGTTCTTTTTTAGTTTCTATTCATCATAGCATCATGAAATAAAAATGTAAAAACTGTTTTCAACACTGATAATAATCATAAATGTTTCTTGAGCATCAAATCATCATATTAGAATGATTTTTGAAGGATCATGTGACACTGAAGACTGGAGTAATGATGATGAAAATTCAGCTTTGATCACAGGAATAAATTACACTTCACTATATATTCACATAGAAAACCGCTGTTTTAAATTGTAATACTATTTCACAATATTACTGTTTTTTTTGTATTTTTTATCAAATAATTGCAGCCTTGGTGAGCAGAAGGGACTTCTTTTAAAAACTTAAAAAATCGTACCTGCCTAAAACTTTTGCACAGTACTGTATATAACTATACACTCTAAACAAAAATGGTGCTAAATAGCACTAAAAGTGGTTCATTGGCTTGTAATCATAGGGGAACCACTTTAAGTGCCATATAGCACTTATCTTTGTCAAATGGTGCTATGTAGAACCATAATAGGTGCCATAAAGCACCTTAACCACCCCAGAGAACCCCTAAAGAACCAAACAGGTTCTTTAAATGGTAGTGGTGCTATATAGCACCATAACCACCGCAAAGAACCCCTGAAGAACCTTTTTTTTTTAGAGTGTATACATATGCATGATTATGCTTTTCAGAGGGCTGACATTTCTGTATTTAAAATCCTTTTTTTTTAAATTGATTTCATGTAATATTCTAATTTTCTGAGATTTTGAATTTGGGGTTTTCAAAAGCTGTAAGCCATAATCATCAAAATTATAACTTTTGCACAATATTCAAATTTTTGTCATGATTCTGCCATCATGTTATTGATTATTCTTAGTCTTGTGGCAGGATCGTGACAGAACCAATGTTTTGTGTGCAAACACATGGCCTTGTGTTTGGGCCATGTGCTTGCGTTGTCTCGTCACCTTACCCCGCCCCCTTGTTACCCTTGTTTAGTCTTCATTAATTAATCTGTGTCACCTGTTATGTCTTGATTAGTCTCCTTATTTAATCCCCTTGTGTTTGCTGTCCTGTGTCGGTACATTGTCTATCTTACCTTGTCTACTTTGTTTAACCTGCTGTGATTCTTATCTGTGAGATTCTTACCTGTGAGTACGTATACCTGTTAGAGTTTTTGATCCTGTTTCTGTTGTTAGTTTTTAGTCTAGTCTTGTCAAGTGTTAGTCTAGTTAGTCATCCTCTGCCTTGTCTTGTTTTACCCCATCGTGGGCTTTATTTTCCCCTTTCTGTCAATAAATTGTGTGTTTAGTGTACTCTGTCTGCGTCTGGGTTCATCCGCCATCCTCATAACATTTTTCAACTTTCACCTGTATGTGTATACACACATTAGTGTTCAAAAGTTTGGGGTAAGTAAGATTCATTAAATTATATAAAAAGTGAAGACATTTATAATGTTATAAAATATTTCTATTTCAAATCAATTATGTTCCTTTAAACTTTATATTCATCAAAAAATCTTGAAAAAAAACCTGTTTTCAATATTGATAATAATAAGAAATGTTTTTTTGAGCACCAAATCAGTATATTTGAAAGATCACGTGACACTGAAGACTGGAAATTCAGCTTTGCATCACAGGAATAAATTGGATTTTTAAATATATGAACATGTATTTATGTAAATGTATATTCAAATTGTTATAATATTTTATAGGGGTGTAACAATATATTGTCACAATATATTGCAATACAAAAATGCAAGTATCGTGGATAGTGACAAAATGTATTGTGTGTAGTTCACCTAAAATGAAAATTACTGTGTGAGGAAAAAATTCTAGTTTACAGAGTTTTAGTATCAGTACTACATTAAACTACAATATAATAAATAATAATGAAATGGGGGATTATTTGAGGGTCCATATAATCCCAAATATCTTATGTTACCAGTAAAAAGTCTACATTGTTTTAAATATATCTAGTCATTGACAGAGTGCAAGCATATTTCTCTAAAATAATTCTGTATTTTTAGCTTCAGAATCATCAATATTTTTATTCTGGTGTATCCATTGTCCTGTGCATTGGATTACCTGCATTAAGTCCAAGTCTATTCATTTACACCCACAATGTAAAACCGAATTTAGCATTTTAAGCAATTTAAGCAATTTTTGTTAACCTTTTACCATATGTCTTGGAGTATCGCAATAATATCGTATTGTGAGTTCAGTATCGTGATATGTGTCAAATTGTGACATGAGGGTATCGTTACACCCCTAATATAAATTTACAATATGGTTTTACTGTATTTATAATTGTATGTGATCAAATAAATGCAGCCTTGGTGAGCCTTATTTAAGAAATCTTATTGACCCCAATTTTTTTTAATGCTATGTATATATTAGTCAGTGTTTTTACACTAAAACTGCCATTATTCTGTTTAATTGCCCTTTACTACTTGTTGGCTGCAGTTGTGTATTTAATTGTTCATGCTCATTTTCACTATTTTTAGATTTAAATGATCTTTGCCGGCATATAACACTCATTTAATGTTACTCTGTGCTAATAATTTTATAAAAACTAAAATTCTATATAACCGAATATACATTGACAATCTTTCAAATCTTTAATATCAGTGAAACTATATATTTCTTTCAAAAAAAATATTTATGGATGAAGAGAATTTTATATGAAAAGATCAAGTCAAATAATTTTTATTAATAATATGAGCCTTTTAAATAATATAAAGATATTGCCTCCTTTCTCTTTACTGACACGAAAGCTAGGTTATTATGATACACAAAGACATCTTGATATGAAACGCCAGACATCTGTCTGGATATAATATCTGTCGATACTGGGGTTTGTGTGGCATTCCACATGCTTTTGCTACCATGATGAAACTCTCAAACAAACAAAAACAGAAAACACATGTGCAGCGGCTAATCAGTGCTGCATGCTAATCACCATCAGAGAAACAAACATCAAAACTAACACACCAAAGGACTAATTCTCCTTCATCAGACCTGCTTCTAACCCTCTTGGGAGATGTTAAACCCCATTCCCCAAATTTTAACTTTTTCCTTTTAAAAGTATCAGATTTAACAGAATGTTTTGAAGCAGATTTTGCTCAGTTCGATTAGCTAGAACCATTAGCATTCACATCCGTGGGTAAAGTAGGCTATATGTTGGGCTAAACTGGTATATTTAGCCTTTATTCACTATTTCAATTAAGTTTCAAACAGTTTCTAATATGAATATTTTATTTAACAGAAAAAAAAAAGAAAAGAAAAAAACATAATATGCAAATAGCATTTTCAGGACCTCAGATAAAACTGGATTGCTCCTCTTTCTTCTCTTAAAGTAGCAACACATGTCAAACAATCTTATCTTCGACTTACAAGACCTTGTTAGCTCCTGCAGAAGCCCAGAGGAAATGATGTCATGTAATACATAGTAAAAGTGAGAGTGGCCCAGGTTTAATTGGATTAATGAGTCCTTGTAAACGAATTAGTGAGTGAGTGCAGTCAATATTCCAAGTCAATCACCTTGACTATATGAACAAGTTACCATGAGAGACTCACTCTGACCTCACAGAGAACAAGCACATAATTGAGTTTGCAAATGCTCTCATGATTTCATGTACTGTGTTATGTAAATTAGTCAACATGAAATCATACTTGGCCCTCTTTATTGTCTCATTTATGTCATACACACAATTCACTGGTGCATGTTATTATAAAGAAAATGATTAATTGGAAATGTAACCTTTTTTGCCCCTAAAACAACTTTTTTTTTTTTATTGATGCAAAGGCAAGGAAATATAATATTAACTTCTTTCAACATCTAATTTTCCAGATTCAATTAAATCAACATCGATAAGGATTAATTATGTGTAGTGAATGCTGTATCATGTTGTCTTTAAAGACCTAATTTGTAGCAAATTATGTTTAGTTATACCTGAAAATTTACATTTATGCATTTGGGTTATATCCAAAGCGACTTACATTGCATTGAAGGTACACGTTTCATCAGTCTTGGTAATCGAACATGTGACGTTGGTTTTACTTGGCCCTACTGTTCTACTGCTCTACTGGTGTCGGTTACATTGATGCCATAAGTTGGCATGAAGCGATACATTTTTGTTGAATGATCTTGATGCCACGGCTCCACCTCAGGATCACGATTGCTCAGACTCGGGCTTCGAATGGTGTTATCATTTCTGGGATCTTTTGGCTTAATGTTTCATTAGCGGCTATTTCTATGAGATACTTTACGTAAGCTCTCCGCCATATTGCAACAGTCAAATCTAAAAGTACACATCATGTTTTAAGTGTAATAGAGGAGAGCATGGCACAACCTAACACTTTTTGACTTTCTCAGTTTGTGTAAATTCACTTGTTTTTTCCCACAATAATTTCTTGGGTCACCATATCGGTATCGGCCGATATATGTTTATTTTTAATGTTATCGTTATCGGCCTGATAAGAAAATGTGGCCGATATAATAAAGCCGATGAATAATGTATTATTACCTTTAGCTGAGACGCTTCAGATGCGCAGTGTTCAACATGATGGTTCTGAATGGCTTGAAATATGATTGAATCACTTCAAAAAGGAAAATATGGTTCAGCACGTCTGTCATATCGGCTACTTAACATGATCATGAGAACATTATAATTGTGTGCTTGGGTCATGGCTTTTATTGATGAGACTTGTTTTTGTAATCAGGCTCTCAAAAATTATATAAAAACTTGGATTTAGATTTATCGGCCAATATATATTGGCCATATTTATCGGCCAATATAAGTAGGCTATCGACTTTCAAATATAAAGAATTATCGGTTATCGGTATCGGTCAACATATTCATATCGTGCATCCCTAATAATTTCCCACGTTTAGTACAACTATGTGGTTTTGTTTCATTAATGTGGGGCACATTTGTAACATGACCATATGACAGCTTAAAATGTTATCTGATCTAATTTTTCTTTTAAATACGAGACTATTGTAATGAATATAAATTCATTTAAAATAATGGCATTTTTTAATAATTAAAAACAAATTAATTATTGAGTTTGACATCAAACACACCACAAAACAGAACATTCTGTTTTCACAGTGTTACAACATTCCCCTGTACAACTGGGATTTAAACCCGGCTACTGTCTTCTGGTTAGATCAGCATTACAGAACTATCTCAACTGTTAAATAGCAGATATAAGATTAAAATAATATCAGATTTGTCTAGTTTTAAATAAACACAAAAAAAACTGAGATGAAAAATTAACTTTGAATTTAATTTTGTTATGGTTAAATAAACGTTCAATGGTATCTTCCAAAAATGTATTATTGTGGCGCAATTATTTCTCTATATAGTGTTGATATAGCAACTAGTAAATTCACTAAGTTTCGTCATGCTGGCGTGTGGAACGTTTTAAACCATGTGTGCTACAACTAGCCCAGCTTTTGTTTGTGCCCCGCTCACCATTATTTTTGCAGCAAATGCCGTTTCACAAACCTCTATTTAAGCTTCAAAACCCTGTAGCAAACGTGCCTTTGGGAGTCTAACTGTGAAATACAGACAAACATAAAGGCAGAAGCTTTCTTATTCCTGTCGGCAGCGATCTGAGGGGATCCATTGACAGCTTTTATTTCACGACACCATCTCAGCTGACCTTGGCTCATCCCAAAGCCCTTGTCCTTCCAGACAGACAATTTAGAGGTGCTGTCTCAAAACTGACCCGGGACGTCTGCAAACCGGCATCATTAACGTAAACCAAACATCGCCTTGGGAAAGGAGGGGCTGTATTTTCAGTCTGTTGCCTCAAGGGCTTAAAGCACACGTGGCTAATATCTCCATGTCAAGTTTGATTTTCTCTGTATTGTTCTCACAGTTGTGACGAGATTTGAATATCATTTTCAGTTCAGGTTGCCATGGTGACTGAAGCAGGGTCTCTGTATGTGCCAGTTGCCATGCAGTGGTTTGTTAGAAAAGAAGTACAAATGCCACTGCATGCTATCTAAAAATCACAGGGAGTTGTACCTCCTATTTTCAGGCGTTTTGTGGCCTATCAATTTGTCTTGTACTTGTAGTTTTTACTCTCCTGACCTCGCCTCTGTTGTCTGAGAAAATGTGCTTGCGTCTATTTCCCCCCTGGTGGGCATGACTCACACATGGACTTTCTTCCTACACAAACTCACACACACGGTTGCTTTTACTGAAAACGTGTCGTGAATCACAGACATTCTCACAGGTGCCGTGATGACGCTGCAGTGACTACTGCACACACACATGAAAGCGTTGTGTTCATTGATCGAGACATCATGATCTGTATTGATTGAGAAGTCAGAAAGCTCAGCGGTTGAATTTTCTCGACTGGCTGTGTTGAACAGTAATGAGATGAAGATTACGGGAACAGGTGTATAACCTCTCGCCTGTTGAACAGGCTGCAGATATAATGAACTAAATGGAAATTATTTGCAAAAAATATTCATGAACAGATTGTCTGAATCAAGTCTTATAATAGATTATAATTGAATTACATTGAGAAGTGAGGCAGTTTATGAGAAATAATAAAAGCTGGTGAGCTCATCGTGCAGGTAAGATTTTGTGTGTGTGTGTTGGGGGGGGGGGGGGGCATTGTATAATGACATGTGTATTACACTGGTATTACAACTTATGGGTGGTTTATGAGGACATCTCAAAAGTCCTCATAAATCAAATGGCTTTAAAAACATAAAAAACAATGTTTTATTAAAAAGTTAAAAATGCATCATGTCTCCTGTGATGGGTAGGTTTAGGGACAGGGGCAGTGTAAGGGGATAGAATATATAGTTTGCACAGTATAAAAACCATTACGCCTATGGAGAGTCCTCATAATGCTGTCGCACCAACGTGTGTATGTGTGTGTGTGTATGTGTGTGTTAGTGTGTGTGTATGTGTGTGAGAGAGATTGAGAGAGAGCTCTTTTCCATCATAATTGAATGAATAATGCTGCCGTGATCTGTAGAAAATGTACACAAATATGTCTCATAAATAAAATTCTGTTTAGTGCCAGCTTTCCGGCACTAATAGCAGTTTTTTTGTTGTTGTATTCTTTAAAGAGCATAATTAAAGGGATAGTTCACCCAAAAATCATTTTCTCAACCTGTATGAATTTTACAATCCTGTTCCTCATGTACATACTATGTACTTATTATAGTTATTACAATAACTGGGTAATATCTAGGTAATAACCCTGAATCTACACCTAAACTTAACTCATGTTTTTACCTTATATTATCCAGTACTTTCTTAGGTAAGAACACTCACAATATACATGAAAGTGCACATACTGTAAAATAAAGTGCATCTGAATTTTTTTCTTCTGCTGAACACAAAAGATATTTTGAACAATGTCGGGAGAGAAACAGTTGATGAGCCCTATTGAATTACATAGTTTGAAAAACAAAATCCTATGGAAGTCAATGGGGCCCATCAACTGATTGGTTATCCACATTCTTCAGAATATCTTCTTTTGTATTCAACAGAAGAAAGAAATTCATACAGGTTTGGAACTACTTGAGGGTGAGTATATGATGACAGAATTTTCATTTTTGTTGAACTATACCTTTAACTATATTCATTTAGCTTATATTTTTCCATAATAAGTAGGCTACTCACAGGACAGTCCAATTATGATAAAGCACATTGGTATTTTACAACACAGAAAAGTGTCAAATGTTAAATGAATTCAACCCTTTTGCTCTGATGTGTTTTGTTTACACAAATAATTGAATTCTTATTTTTAGGAAAACATTTTAGCCATCTTTCCAAATCCTGTGAATCTATTTGAGCCTTGTATTAGGCAGAAGTGTTGTATGAGAGCTGTTTTACTTTGTGATATTAATTTAGATTTACTTAGAATTGTAGCCTTCAAAATCAGTGCCGTCTGGTTAAATAGCATTGATCAAAAGCTATTTAGATGTGGTTTGGTTTCTACTTGAGAAAAGCCTCGATTTGATCCAATGCTTATGAAAGACAGACAGCTCTTAATGAAAAGATTATGAAAATGGATCAATGATGCGCTGTATCATGGTCATTGTGGTTGTGCTGGCGAGACGTTTAGATTAGCATGTGATTCAGACTTCCTCTCACCCAAGGGGGCTCAAATCTCATTTCAGATACTTTATCGACTCAATGTCTTGTGCGGTGGGATGAGGTTCAGTCGCAGTACCCCAAGGACAAGATGAGAGAGTGACAATTTTGACACCTTGACAATCACACACGCAAATGCACACACACACGCATTCATAGACGCTTATCTCTTGAGAGAAAATGTGTCCGTGCCCATTTGCATTTAGCACTGTGACAGTTTCCTGAGACCCGAAAGCGTCGGTCTCATGTCAAATGCCTGAACACTGGGGAATAACTCTCGAATTTTAATGACAGGTCAAATAAATTTCAGCTTGTGCAAGTTATTATTTTCAGAGCTAAACCATTTATGCTCTTTTGTCTTTCATTGGTTGGAAAAACAGATCCACATTATTGGTTGAGCTAATGTTGCTCTTTTGGGCTGGTTGCCTCACATGTAATAATTACAACCCTTTTTAATGATAGCAAAGTTCATCATGTTCTGTAAGTTCATTAAAAGTTCAGGAATGCACTGGCATGATAATCAGATTATGATTAATTCCCGTCTATCCTTTGTCCTGCAGAGAACCATGAGCACTGTGGAGGAGGAGCCGGACCACATGATACCATGAAGAGAAGCCTGCAGGTCCTGCCCCACCAGCTGCTGAGTACGTCTCGCATTAATAAAGCCTTTTAATACTGATAAGCCATTTATAGTGTTCTTAAAAAACTCTGTTCCTTCATGGTGGTTGATAAAGGACCCTAATGTCCAAGCAACTACTGTATGTGGAATCCTCATATGATACACGTATAAATGTAGAATTAACTTCCAAATATATTTATTTACATTTTGTGCAACAACTTCTGTATAAAATTGAGGTAAACCACATTTCAGTGTTTTCCCCTCACTCCCCAATCCCTATTTCCTTCACCCCTAGCATCCCAAGGAAAATCACCCAACACATACAAGTGCAAATAACCATAACAACAACAATACTATAAATAATAATATATTGTAAGCATAATAGTTAAATAATACAATTAAATGCCTGAGAGAAAAAAAAAGTTAATCCTCTTCTGCATTTTCAAGTGACAGATTAATGGTATCAATATCATTTAACAAAGGCTAACATGTTTTATGCACGGTTTTTAGAGATCCCTTTAAAGAGAAACTGATTTGTTTCAGCTTTAAACACAAGATAATTTTTTTTAATCCATATGAAGCAGGGGATGCATGTTTTCACTTAAAGAGAATAAGCCTCCAGTCCAATAGTGTGGTGAAAGCAACAACCTCTGGCTGAATACTGTCCACATTTATTGCAAGTGTTGCTTCTATTTTGGCTAGTCTGGCATTGGTGTATAATTGTATATTCTTATATACTTCACACACTATATAGGCTACACTATAAATGAGTATTTATACATGAGTGGTCTTTATCATTTCTGTGGATCCGTCAACAGAAAAATATCTTGCTAATTAAACCATTTTAAAATCCCATCAGCACATCCCATCTACTGTATGTTATCTTGGTCTGTTATTTTGGCTCTTGACTCAGAACACTTGCAGAATATTAGTATTGGTGACACGCGCTTGATATCAGTCTGGCTGAGATCCAACACGAAAGTGTGAAATGTGTTAGTGTTTCAGGAACACGAGGTCGGACAGAGAAGACTTTCTCTCTGTAGAACAACTTTAAAAAGAGATTTCATCACAGAAAATTCTGTTAGACTCCATGCTCACAGAAATTCAGCATGAGTGTTAACAAAAGGTCTGATATCAATCAAAAAGTTTCAAGCAAACATACTTTTCCGGCTCAGGTGTGTTTTAGCCATTCTTTCAAAGTGATCTCAATAGAGTTTGTCTAGGGAAAAGGTGTTTTCAGTGCTTGGAGAGATTCAGGTCATTTTTCTATTTAAATTCAGAGTGTTTCTGAGCGCTGTCTGATCTGAGACGGGGACACTGAAGACCACGGTGGTTCTCTTTGAAATCTCAATATACTGTATGTGAACTGTTTAGTAATCGCACATCTGCAAAGGCACCAAAATGTACATTATAGAGTAAATACACTCACCGGCCACTTTATTAGGTACCCCATGCTAGTAACGAGTTGGACCCCCTTTTGCCTTCAGAACTGCCTCAATTCTTCGTGGCATAGATTCAACAAGGTGCTGGAAGCATTCCTCAGGGAGTTTGGTCCATATTGACATGATGGCATCACACAGTTGCCGCAGATTTGTCGGCTGCACATCCATGATGCGAATCTCCCGTTCCACCACATCCCAAAGATGCTCTATTGGATTGAGATCTGGTGACTGTGGAGGCCATTTGAGTACAGCGAACTCATTGTCATGTTCAAGAAACCAGTCTGAGATGATTCCAGCTTTATGACATGGCGCATTATCCTGCTGAAAGTAGCCATCAGAAGTTGGGTACATTGTGGTCATAAAGGGATGGACATGGTCAGCAACAATACTCAGGTAGGCTGTGGCATTGCAACGATGCTCAATTGGTACCAAGGGGCCCAAAGAGTCCCAAGAAAATATTCCCCACACCATGACACCACCACCACCAGCCTGAACCGTTGATACAAGGCAGGATGGATCCATGCTTTCATGTTGTAGACGCCAAATTCTGACCCTACCATCCGAATGTCGCAGCAGAAATCGAGACTCATCAGACCAGGCAACGTTTTTCCAATCTTCTATTGTCCAATTTCGATGAGCTTGTGCAAATTGTAGCCTCAGTTTCCTGTTCTTAGCTGAAAGGAGTAGCACCCGGTGTGGTCTTCTGCTGCTGTAGCCCATCTGCCTCAAAGTTCGACGTACTGTGCGTTCAGAGATGCTCTTCTGCCCACCTTGGTTGTAACGGGTGGTTATTTGAGTCACTGTTGCCCTTCTATCAGCTCGAACCAGTCTGGCCATTCTCCTCTGACCTCTGGCATCAACAAGGCATTTCCGCCCACAGAACTGCCGCTCACTGGATGTTTTTTCTTTTTCGGACCATTCTCTGTAAACCCTAGAGATGGTTGTGCGTGAAAATCCCAGTAGATTAGCAGTTTCTGAAATACTCAGACCAGCCCTTCTGGCACCAACAATCATGCCACGTTCAAAGTCACTCAAATCACCTTTCTTCCCCATACTGATGCTCGGTTTGAACTGCAGGAGATTGTCTTGACCATGTCTACATGCCTAAATGCACTGAGTTGCCGCCATGTGATTGGCTGCTTAGAAATTAAGTGTTAAGGAGCAGTTGGACAGGTGTACCTAATAAAGTGGCCGGTGAGTGTATATCGGCAGCATCTAAAACATGAGCCTGTTACAAATGAAGAAATTTAGAAAGATACAAATGTTTAGAATAATTTAGATTAAAAATAATAGTATTGAATAAATTATTCAATATATTAAATATGGTCAAAACTATAAAATTTGTAAAGCATTTACCTAATTTGACATGCTCTATTAGTACTCAACACGTTTCGAAGGATTCCATCACTTAAAAATATGTATACAATTATATCGTAACTAAAAATATATGCACACTTTTGTTTAAGTGTGTGTGTGTGTGTGTGTGTGTGTGTGTGTAGTATGTAAGATATGCTGCTGACAATATACCATATTACAATATATACAATATTACCCGTAGCAGATCTATACAGGTGGAGCTGGGGAAGGTGGAGGGTCTCTGAAAGCGTGTTGCAGTGCTATAGCAAATGCTGACCAACTATTTAAAAGTTTAGCAGCGAACTCATTGGCTACTGATACGGCAGGAACCAATCAGCTGTGCCGTGTAGAGAATCATGTGATTGTAAGCAGATTGAGTTAAGGACCTATCAGCCTGTGCGATCTAGAGTTTCATGACAGAACTTTGTGTGTGTGTGTGTGTGTGTGTGTGTGTGTAATGTGTGCTCATGTTTATATTACATTGTGGGGACCAAATGTCCCCACAAGTATAGTAAAACCTGAAATCACCTACATTGTGGGGACCAGCCAGTGGTCCCCATGAGGAGAACAGCGTATATATCACACTAAGTAATGTTTTTTGAAAATGTAAAAATGCAGAATGTCTCCTGTGATGGGTAGGTTTAGGGACAGGGGCAGTGTAAGGGGACAGATTATACAGTTTGTACAGTATAAAAACCATTACGCCTATGGAGAGTCCCCACAAAGATAGCGAACCAGACGTGTGTGTGTGTGTGTGTGTGTGTGTGTGTGTGTGTGTGAATAATATATATATTATATATATATATATATATACAGTATATACAATATATATGCTGTCAACTTGTCCATATTGAAGCTTATTTCTAAAGTAATAAATGCTACACAAATACCTAGTATACTAAGGTTTCATTGGTTATTGTAGTTTGATAATATTTTGTAAGTTTAAACATTTTGTTTTATGATTAGCTCAGCTACTACCCAAAATATAGTAAAGGCTATTGATTCTTGCTATTTTCATTAAATTTCAAGGACAGTCCTTCTGGTGAGGCTTTGGGTAAAGAGCTTTGCTTGAGGGCATGGTGGTGATGATAGTTTATAGATCAGCTTTTGTGGGGTTTAATCATGCAGTTTTAGTTACCAGCCACTTTAACCTCATATTCACATTACAGTTAAGTTCAACATGCATGAAATTGACAGTTCTTACCAATGCAACTTGCTGCAGAAATTGAAAGGGCTTTGCCAAACCTACTAATTCGGAGGGTACGTGCTTTTGGCCTCAAAGTGTGCTAGTTATATAACGAGTACAGTTCATGAGTCATAGTTAATGTTGAAACTAAATAGTAGGGTACAACGGGTAAAAGGCACCTTGAAATTGGTCTGATCCTTGTGAATAACGGAAGAATATGTAAAAGTATGGTATTTATGGTAAATGGCGCCCCTTCTGTCAAGGCAAAAGGCTCAATAATTAATAAATATCGGGCTGACTTTTCCAGTTGTTGACAAGACATGGTTAGATTCACATGGCAAATATTATATATTAAGTTGGGTGTCCACCTTAGAGATAATCATATTTATAATGAAACCATCATATTAATAATTAATCATATCCTATAATAAAATATGATTTAATGTTACTACTGTAAATCTATAATAAATTATTATGGGATCTCATTCAATGCTTTCAGAATCTTGACTTTTTAAAATAATTTTCTTTCTGGATTTTTTAAATATATTTTTATACTAACAAAAATTATTATTATTATTTTGAACAAGTATTAAGACATTATTAAAATCTTTATATAAAATCTTCGTTTTTGTGTAAATAATGTGCCTTTTGCCCCATGCTGGTGGTAAAAACCCAGTCTCACCACCGCATACATTTATACGATTTTTAAACAAAATAAACCACTTTTATGATTTTTTTTCACACAAAATCTGTTGCTCCATAAATGGTCAATACAAAAAAAAAAAAAATTCTGCAGTAATAGGCTACACTATGCAAGTAGTTAAAAAGCTATTTTTTTCTTAAGGTATGCCTTTACCCCTGTTGTACCCTACTGATAACAAGCGCAATCTTTGTCTCACTGTCAGTTTGTTTGTGTCTTCCATGTCTATCTGTTCATCTGTATGTCCATTTGTAGGGATGGCACCATTTGTTTAAAGTAAACTAAATTTAGCGGATGGCTTTCTCATGCGGTTATGGCGTGATCGCTGTTCTCCCTGAAGTGCAGATGGTATTGTGGGGCTATTTGAATAAAACAGCTTTTGCCAAATAACATCCTAAATTGGAATACAAGAGGAATGCTCCTTCAAAAGTCCCAAAGCAGCGTTTCACAGCCTGGCCATTATTTCATTGTCACAGCTATTTTGAGCAGGAATAGCAGTGACATTACTTATGTGTTAGGAATTTCCTGTTTAAAATGTTTACTTCCTGTGCAGCCAAAGTAAACTGTTAGTACCCCTTTAAATGACAGAGTTGATGTAGTCGGTAAACAAATTGATTATTTCGTTGCCCAAAGCACCTCGTTCGTCCGCCCTCCTGATTGGATAAACATCCGAAAGTTCAGAGGCATTGCAGAGGACCAACGCAACTTAAATCACAAAACAGGAAGCCATTATCAGAGGGTGTTATGGTTCCCTCCTTATCTATGAGCTCACATCTGCACCACCCTGCCCCTCCCCTCAACACAGGAAGTGCCCAAAGCGACCCACAATCCTCTGGGGTAACTATCCCTAACTTTAAAAGACTGGCAACTCCCAAAGAGACACCAGTGGAATTTTATTTGTTGGTTGGATTCATTGTTTCTGTTTTGTTCACATTTACAGCTTAAAATAATCCTTTGTGCGACTGTCAAAGAGAGATTTTATTTAGCGTCTCACTCTGTCAGCATGTCAACAGCTCAAATTCGGAAGACAAAGGAGACTATATTTTAGATCATTTTCTCTCCGTTTAAACCTGGTATTATAGTAAAAACTTTGTGTGGTCTGATCACAAGTTTTCAAATGAGACATATTGCCATTTACTGTACATACATCTGATATTGACTTGCATCTCAAATGTGTCTTCTGTCAAATATGGTAAAGCGTCAAGATCAGTAAATCCCTTAAAATATCAGTTCATTTGGCAAGCCACGGTTTAGTTCAGGATGTCAAATTTTGTGATAGCAACCTCTCAAAAACTAATTTTATTGATATTGATATACATAGTGGTATTTATGAATTCAAAATATTTTTTAAAACAAAAACTGGCCAAACACCATTTAAAAGATTGGGGTTGGTAAGATTTATTTCTTTTAATAAGTAGGCTATCTTATTATGTTCATCAAGGGTGCATTTGTTTTTATCAAAAATACAGTAAAAAAATTATTACATTTTTGTGGAAACCGTAATAAAAAAATCTTCATGATTCTTTGATGAATATAAAATTCAAAAGAAGATTTATTTTAAATGGAAATCCCTTGTAACGTTATTTATTTTTTTACTGTTACTTTTGATCAATTTAAAAGCAAAAATCTTACCGAGCCCATTATTTGCTGTGTGTTTTAAAACTGTATTTTGTTGTGCAGAAAACAAGGTTATTACTCTTCCCAGATACAGATGTTAACACCAGGTGTAACACCAGGTCTCAGAAGGTTTCTGCATCTTATTCCGTAACTCTGTTCGACTTTTATCTCAAGGTTAAAGGCATAAACTGCTTCAGAATACTAATTTCAGCTGGTTTCCCAGACCAATTAATGTGACAGAGATTAAACGCCATTTATAAAAGAGCGAGGGGGTCATGGGAGGACATAAAGGTTCATTACCAAAAGTACAGTGTTTACATCTGTTCTTTTGGGAAACTGCCAAACTTGCTAGTTATTGAGTGTCTCTGCAAAGCACTGTGCTAATCAATGCTTTGGCTAAACACCTAGAATAGGCCTTTTCCCTGCATCTAGTCTATCACTGAACCAGTGTGGTTCTCGCTACAGGGAAGCTTGTTCAATTTTCCACTGGGTGCTCATCATGTAGAGTGGACATGTCGCCGTCCGCTGCATGTGTGCACCTAGCATAGCATTAATGCTGATGTGTGCGAATGTGTCCTATTTTCGGATGTTCCTTAGATTGGAATGGTTCTTGTGTGCAATCGTGAACTAGAAATCATTTAAAGCTTCTGCCACACATGCAGATTTTCCTTTTTTTCTGCATACTAGAGCATCACAAGGCGGTGTAAGGCACTGCAAAAGATGAGATGAGTAAAGAAAGCATGTAAAGAGTGTTTCAATAGGACTGATTACCTTTGCCATCCTGACTGACTTCACCAAGAAAGAAGATTGGTGTATGGTTTGATGGACTTTTGGAAGCTTTTTTGGGGGGGGGAATTTTATACACAAATACACAAAAATATAATATTTAATAATGTATTTTGGTTACACTTTATTTCGATGGTCAGCTTTAGACATCACTAAAGTTAAAGTAACTTTACATCCAACTACATGTCAACTAACTCTCATTAGAGTGTTAGCAGACTGTTAGGTTAGGGTTAGGGTTAGGGTTAGTAGAATAAGTTGACATGTATCAACCCGAATTGCTTCCGAACCCGAACAGAAACAGCATTGACGTGTGCACAGCCTGCAGACCCGGTGTCCTGTTGACTGATTTGGCCGCTGCTCCATTACTTTCATTCATTTATTTAGGACTACTTATTTATTATAACTTTATGTTATTGCCTGCCTGATGGAAACAACTTATTTCTGGGTTCGGCTTTCAATTGTAACCAGCTGAGTGGAAAAATAAATGTGATAGCTCGATAAAAATCGATAAATCGATAGCCTAATAAATTATGGATTCGCTAGTGTTGTCTGCAACGCTATTTACCTCATCTCCGATGAAGGGCTCCTGCCCAGAAAAAAGAGTGTTTTTTCCTGATGTATCTCATAGCTATAAGCTATAAGCGAGGTTACAAACATTTGTTCCTTTTCTAAATGCGTTTCTCAAAAATGCACTTAAAGCTACAATATGTAACTTTTTTCGCCGCTAGGGGTTGCTAACCTTTTACCGAACTACCCGCAAGTGCTGAATTAATACTCACACAGGTCAGTTTATTAGACGAATGAAACTTGTGAGGTAACGCAGCGCTGTTTCACTTGGTATAACGTTACACTATCACACTAAACTGCATTTGAGTGTGTTGAAAGTTATAATGTTATTCTGTGTTAGTTTGTCTGTATGAGACTAGCAGTAAGCTAGATCAACATTAGAATATCGTCCTGATCATATTCTAACATTTCATCATGTTGAGCTGTATAACATTGATTAGTTTTATGTACATTTGTTCACCTGTCTAATAAAGTACGTCTCTGTCAAGTCGAAGTTTGTCACGGACGTGGAGCTCGCTGATATTGATCCTGGTTTTATTCTCCTTTTGTCCCAAAGTCTGCTTGCCATGGTCCATAATGTTTGAATGAAGAACGTAGCGTAGACGTAACGCAGTTGTCCACGTCTGTCGCCATGGTTACTATTACAGTACGAGCGGAAACCAGGCATAACACGGATATTACGTCATTGACAGGCAACAAGTGAACATGGATGAGCCATTATTTAAAATTGGAATTTATCTGAAATTAAAAATCTTTGGGAACTTTTGGGATATTGTAAGTAAACAACTGCAGGAAATATATCACACTGTGCAAGTGATTTTTGGATATTTTATTAAAAAAATCTTACATAGTGTAGCTTTAACACGAAGTACGCACTGAAGTGCTGAAATGTCACTCATCGAGGAGTGTAACAATATATCATGTCACAATATATCGCAATACAAAAACGCAACAATATTTATCGTGGATAGTGACAATATGTATTGTGTATAGTTCACCTAAAATAAAAATTACAGTTTGAGAAAGAGTTTTAGTGTCAGTACTACATCAAACTACTATATATAATGTTAAATATATTGTATAATAATGCAATGGGGGAATATTTGTGAGTCCTGATAATGCTAAATGTCTTATGTTACCAGTAAAAAGCGGCCTACATTATTTTAAATATATTTAGTCAGTGAAAGAGTGCAAGCATATTCATCTAAAATAATTATGTTTTCATAGCCTGAGAAAACCCAGACAACTTCCGGCAAATTTAGATTTGCTCTGCAAGTTAGTCTGGCAAAGAGCTCATTCAAGCCCATTTCCAATCCGCCGAAATCGCTGCACCAATCAGAAACGTTGGGGCGGGCTTTACACGATGACGACAGCGCAGCAACTGTTAAGCAGATTTCCTACATTACAAAGATGGATGCCGCCGTGGAACATCACTCGTTCGAATCAGCTATCGCGTCTGTTTTAAGCGATTTGAACGTTTCCTTTTTGTTAAAGGAACACTCCACCGTTTTTTTCATATTAAACTATGTTATTCCCTTAACTAAGACGAGTTGAAAATGCCTCTCTCGTCTCAGTGCCTGCACTCAATCGCTCTGGCGCGCCGCAACACTTTTATACTGAAAGCCCAGTTCATTCATTAGAATCCAAACAGAGATGAAGTTAGAAGCGAGCAAAACACCTCCAATGAGTCCTAATGAATGAACTGGACTATCAGTATCAAAGTGTTGCTGCGCGCCAGAGCGATTGAGTGCATGCACTGAGACGAGAGAGGTATGTATCAACTCGTCTTAGATAAGAGAATAACATAGTTTAATAATTATGAACAAACGGTGGAGTGTTCCATTAAAACCGGAGCAAAGAACAACACTCGGGAGATGTTTCTCCGTTGCTCTGCATCTCTGTCATCGCTCTGATTGGTTTTAGATCTATCCAGAGGCATTTGAGCGACGTCCGTTGGTGACGCCCCTCTGGAAATGGGTTCTCTATGACACTTTGCCAGACCCTTACTCAGTTTCAACTGGTCTGGTTTTAACCAGGCTAATGTTTTCAGCTTCAGAATCATGAATATTTTTATTCTGGTCACCATTGTCCTGTGCATTTGGTTACCTGCAAAGCCTATTCATTTACACTCACAATGTAATATCAAATTTAGCATTTTAATCAACATTACATTTTTTGTTAACCTTTTATCATGTCTTGGAGTATCGCAATAATATCGTTTTGTGAGATCAATATCGTGATATGTTTTGAATCGTGACATGAGGGTATCGTTCCACCCCTACACATAACTTTTGTCGTAATGTTATTTGCCTGATGATTACACTGTAAAAAAAAAAAGTTGGATTAACTTAAAAAAGTAAGTTACCTGGTTGCCTTAAAATTTTGAGTTCATTGAAATTAAAAATTGAGTTAATACAACAAAGGAGATTGGTTTAATAAATAGAAACTCAATCTGAACTATTTGTTATCTGAACTACATTAATTATCTAAGTTGATTTGACAAAATATAAAAAGTTGTGATAACAAATCATCAAAATTCATTTTACAGTGTAGAGATTCCATAATTATTTTACAAATATTCACGGTAATTGTGTAAATAATTGAATATTATTTCATTTTATTAAATGGCCGACATAGTTTAAAAGAATTAGGGTCCATTCGGAAAAATCACATTTATTTTAAACTACCTGAGTCCCAAGGCCACTAAATAACCGAACCCGACCCGTGTCTTTCGGATCCGAGTGGGCCGTTGTGTCAGTCAACACTGTTCAGCCTCATACTGCAGATGCCATCTTGGCTCATGTCTCCGGAGGTGAGGTTAGTGTGTAATATTGAATGATGGATGGGAAGATAAGCTGTAAACCCATACAATCTGTCGAGGCCATTTGAGATCTCAGTGTCTGCAGCTCTAATGTGAGAGACTTGCAGACAGTTCAAGGATCACAGTGTGCAGGATGGTTTTTTCATGTGATTTATTAATGTCATAGCTATATATATGACTTTAGGAATGTCACAGGCTACATACACATTCCAAAGACTTTTCATTTCCGTTCATTTCTCCCTTTCCGTGCCCTTGCTCACTCACATACTGTACACTGTAGCATGTCAGATGGCAATTATCATCAAGATTGTGGTTCAGGGCCGCTGGAGCAATGTATACTAACACTTGGCTGACTTTTGACCCGGCACTTAGGGTTAAACCACCTCTCACTGGCGCTTAATAATAGTATCAATATCACCGTTTACATTTTTTGGGGGGAATACAAAACATGTTTTAAAGATTGTTCACGAATAAACCATGGGCTGTCAAGTTGTTGAAATAAAGTAAAACAAGTCCATATGGGATTTAAGATGTTATCTGCTAAAAATGTTATGCTCTGGTGAAGTTCTTAAGAATTTGGCACATGCTGCAACTTACAAAACTTGAATATGCATATATGGACTTTTATGGTAGGCCTACTACCGGTATTATAGCACTCTTTTCTTGTATGAGAAAAAGTACTGTGAAGATTTTTCTAATTTTCTTCTGGAGAAACAACATTTTCATAAATCTTCTTAATAATCTTCTTATTTTTAAGAAAGTTCCAAAATATAAAAGACCTGAAACAAAAACGGCGATAAACTTCTTGATACAGCACCCATCCATCTGTGAACGTTGTATTTTAAATCAGCAGATGGTAGCGCATGTAATTTTGTAATGAAAGTCATTTTTTTAACACAGAAACAGAGGAAGCAATTATTGCAAGGTTAATCATTCCATGTGCAAGCTCTAGCTTGTCAAACTAATTTATCCACCAAATAAATAACAAAGAACTTTTGCATATGCCTTTTCCGTTATATTCTATGTTTTATTCGGGTTCTCAGACGCTTTGTGGAGTTCTAGTGTCTTGTCACTCTCTTTTGATTCACACCTCTCCTCTCTTTACAGCGCCCATTCACTCTGTTACATAATGAATGTTTTTGCTGGACTTTCCATCGTTTTGGTTTTTCAATTTGCTGAAACCTCTCCTGTTTCTGTGTGCATAGTGCTGTTGCTCTAGCTAATTACACATCTCTGAACATGACATTGCATGTACACACACACATATGCTGTATGTTACATTGATGAATACACGCACACACACACCCCTTTATTCTGTGAGTGGGTACTTCTTTCTAGGCTAGGCTCATTTGACTTAAGGCTAATTTCATTTTATGCATCCTAAATGCACACAATTCAATATACATGATGTTTCTTACATGATTTGATGTGATTTTAGATCATAAAATAATTAAACATTATGTAGTGATGGAAGTGTCACCAAAAGGACAATTGTATTTTTGTAAAAATGTATAATATAAAATATTTTTTGGTTTCATCACAGTTTCTACAGAAATATTTAGCAACTAAAATTGGCAATAATAAGAAATGTATTTTGAGAACCAAATCATAGTGTCAGGTATATTCAGTAATTTGCTCGTTTGGTTTCATTATAATGGACTTTTTGTTTGCTTCTCATTATTTCCTGTTGTCTTTGTTCATGTTTCCCGCCATCGTTAGTTACTAGTAATTCATCTAATCATCACACCTGTTAGTCTTTTAGTTTGTTATCAGTGTGTATTTAAGTTCCTAATTTCTCTGCCTTGATTGTCTGTTATTTGTTTGTGTATCACATGTTGTTTCGTTTCGCTGTGGATTATCTGAGTTGCTTTGATTAAATACTTTTTTTTTTCTTATTCTCTAAAATCTTCTTTTGTGATCCTTATTCACTGTGACCGTGACAATTAGAATGATTTCTGAAGGATCATGTGACACTGAAGACTGAGTAATGATTCTGAACATTTAACTTTGCCATCACAGAGATAAATTACATTTTAAAATGTATTAAAATAGAAACCAGTTCTTTTAAATTGTCATAATATTTCACAATATTACTGCTTTTTTCATTAAATAAAGGAAACCTTAGTGAACATAAGAGACTTCTTTCTAAAACATTTTTTTTTTTTTTTAAACCATTACCACCCCAAGATCTGGTATAGTTTTAATAAAAATCAAGCATTAGAAGTGCCTGTAGTTGATTTAACACCCACATGCCTCTTATGGTCCAGTGCTCATCTTGCAAAGTATCCAGTGTGTGTTTTCACCCAGTGCTGTGATTGTATTACGTGCCGTCCTCCTCTGCCTCCCCCTCACTATTACACTGTGAGTCACAGAAGTGTAAGAGTGTGTGTGAGCATAAATGTCACTAGAGAGTGAGTCATTCATTGATGGATGGGAGATAACCTTGGTAATGCCTGTATTTTTAAAAGGAAAAAAAAATAGTAATATTTATCTTTCCTTCTTTATAACTTCCAATAATTCACACGTACAACCACACACATACAGCATGTCACTCGTGGATTAACGGGATTTGTTAAATTGGACATGTTCCTGGATCATCCTTTGTTGCAAAAATGGCAAAAACAGCCTGAAATAATCAAACTGACGATTGATAATCTGACTATTGATAAAGTGACAATCTCACGATCTATTACGCTACTTCTGGGATTCTGCTCAAGCTTTGGATTTTTCAAAGATCACCTTAGTTGTACCAAATCTTTTAAAGATACTCATTACTTTTGAATGGACAAAAATTCTACACAATTCCAGAATTTTCTGTACATCCCAGTATATATATGCTAGTATGCATTTTCCATGTGGCAGTTAGAAACAGTAAAGGTACTTATGCACTATTCTTTACCGTTTTGTAGTATAAAGTGTGAGTAGTGTGTTCACACTAAAAGTTCCAAAAAGAAACATACTTCAAATACCTGGATGATGTAATTAATTAACCAAAAAATCTGGTGTGGAAAAGTGTGGAATGTTGAACACCTCATTCATAGTATGCCATTATATATTATCCTGTACTGTATATGCATACTATTCCATATGGCAGAAATAGTAAGATTAAATCAAGACAAATCAAGTCACCTTCATTTATATAGAGCTTTTTACAATACAGATTGTTTCAAATCAGTTTTACAACGATAACAGGAAATGAATGCAACAAAGATTGTTTGGCTGTACAGCAGATTAGCATGCTCGAATGCTTGCTCATTTGCTAATCTTTGATATAACACATCATTCATATCAACAGAACACAATCCAGAGGGAACAGACATGCCATTAAATTACCAAGATCCAAAAACTCAGTCCGAACTGAGTAATCACTGATTTTTATGATGCTAACAGACTTGAAAGCCATTTCCAAACTTTTAACAAAAATTTAAATATAAATTATAAAACATGACTTGGTTAATAGGACAGTGGTATGTTTACATGGTACCAGGGAGCTCATGATCAGATGATTTCAGTGGCTGTGTGAACCTTCAGATCCACGGCTTGTTAAACGCTCTGGGATGTGTGCAGAGGGGAGCGAGCTTGAGAGCTTGTGCCTGATCTAAACGCGCCACTTTGTTGTGAAATAAGCAGTGATTCATGTTTTATTTACAGGGTGATGTTTTATTAATGCTGCGTTGGATTGGAGTGGCTGTATGGGAGATGTAATACCTTTTGGTTCCAAAAAAAAACAAAAAAACAAAGGACATGGCAAATACCTTCAATTCTAATGTACTGTGGTAGTGAGCTTTGAAATCAGCATGGTCATGTTGTCATCATAGCCATGTCGGTTTCTAGCATGGGCATGCTTGTGTTTGATATGGTAATAATTAATTAGCATTAGCACTTGAAAGAAAAACTGTCTATCTGTTTATCTCTCTTCTTCACAGCTTGTTCAGCAAGGGCAGCTTGTGATTGGTAGGAAACTCCTGATTCACTAAACATTTACACAATCAACTTGCTATCTTGTTGTTGATCAATGCAACAGGGTAATTGTAGAAAAGAAGTTTGTTCCAATGAAGTTTGTTATTCATGATAGTCACTAGTGGGGTTTGGGACTGTGCTTTTGTGTTGCAATCAATCAATCAGTGGTGTCATGATGTAATTTTCCCTTACATCATGCTTTTGGCCGGGTCATTAAGCTTTGTTCTGATTATTGAATTAAAACAGAGTCTTAGAAGGGCTCTTTGTGTATAGTATGAATGAAACGCATATCTTATAGAAGAATTGTCACATTTTGAACACCTACAGGTTAACAATGACGATTGCTAAGTAGCTGGTGTTGAACTGACTCAGACTCAGTTTTCTTGATATTGTTTGTGATGTTGTTCACTCATCTCTCCCTGCCTTCCATCTTCTAAGAGCTGAATCTTGGTTTCTATAGCAACTAAAATAGCATGCAGATGAAACAATGTCCTTACTTTGATCATCAGGGGGTGTCACATATATGTTTTTAAGTATGGAGTGGTGACATAAAACACCATTTTGAACCATAAAGCATTTGTGGTGATGTCATCAAGACACTTAGTAACCATACCAGCATTCAGACTTTTTAAAACTGTTCCCTGACTCATCTCTGAATGGCCCTGTAAGAACCTCATTGTGAAAAGCTTGAACTAAATGTTTCCTTGGTGCAGTGAGATTTGGTATTTGCATAAAAGATTTTTGTCTAAATTCCTCTCACTGTCTGTTTTCCTTTCTCAGGTGTTCTACTGATTCTGTTTGTGCCAGTTGGGCTGGTGTTCTCTGCAGAAGAGCTTCAACCCAGCCAAACCTTTCGGGACCTTGTCTCCATGTCAACGAGGACAAGAACCCTCTCCACCCTCTCACCGGGGCCTCTCACTGGGGATCTGCACAATCAGGCACTGGCCTCTCTAGAAGCCATCCGTAGACCCACTACTGTCGACCCATTCCAGACACCGAAGACCACTGTACCTTCTGCCATAGTTCAGACATCAATAGTAGGGGTCCATCCAGTTGATCCCAGGGATCAGGAACCACCTCGTATCCCTCTTTTAAAAGCAGAAGCGCCCCAAATGACCTCTGGAAGTATGTTCAATAGAACAACCTCTGGGTTTTTCACCCCCAGAACCCAAGAGCAGAACTTTAGCACTAATACCGATAAGCCGAGTACAATCAGTAGAAAGCCAGTGAACCGGTTTGAGCCCTCAGGTTTGGTCCATAGGAATCAGATCAGTCCTACTGCATTGAGCAGTGGAAACCAAACCACAAATTCTGGCTCGGGTCATTATTTTTTCTCAGGGACTGAAAGTGATGTGACCCCTAGTGCCAAGGGCCTTTTGAAGACCCCAGACACTGGAGAGATGGGAGTAGAGGACCCCACTGTTCCTATACAACATCAGTCATCACCATTCTTTTCACCCTTTAAAACCCACAAAGGGCAGAATGCGGACAAGTCGGCTCCACATCACACCATTACATTGCGCGACGTGTCTCCAACAGAGAATCCCACTCTCCCTTTGGAAACGTTGGGAGGGGCTTTAGCACAAACTGACATCCAGTCTCCTTCTCCAGCTCTAGCCCCACCTTCCAACCACTTTACCACATCAAACCCCACTTCTGGAAGTGGAAGCTCTGTGGAAGTCCAAGGTGGTAGGGATGTAACCACCAATATGACCATTGATTATCTTGTCTCCCTGACTAATGTCACAGACGTTATCAATAGCACTGGAGCCTCATGGCCTGCAGCGAATGATCCGGACACATCAGAGGCACCCTCCACAGCTAGCGGGAGCTTCATGAACAGGCAGGTCCCAGCCACCACACAAGGCCCATGGGGGTCTGGAAACCATTCGGGCCCTGCGTTGGGTCCTCCTCACAAAAAGTACACTATCTGCCTGGACAAAATGGACATTGTGTGGTTGGTTCTTGCCATTAGCGTGCCTGTCTCCTCATGCTGTGAGTAGCCAATATCACACTTCCTCCAGCTTTGAAAACTTGAGCTTTCTGTCATCATTTCTGACAGGAACTTTTCCAAGAAGCAGGATAACATAATATTCCCTTTGTGGCTCGGTATATTTTGCTTACAACTTTAATGAAACACATCATACAAAATTCAGAAGTGGTCTTAAAGCTAAAATAGAGTTAGATATTGAATTTTAATCTTTTAATTCATGTCTTCTTCTCTTCAGCCGTGCTACTTACCGTATGCTGTATGAGGAAAAAGAAGAAGTCATCTACTCAGGAGAACAACTTGAGCTACTGGAATGACGCCATCACCATGGATTACTTCACCCGCCATGCTGTGGAGCTCCCACGCGAGATACAATCACTAGAGACTGAGGTACTGACTGCCACTGCTTTTTGTGTTTAAAGTTGTGATGTAACAGAAGTAGCAACAGATGGTTTCTTCCGTATTGTGATGTACAAGTGAAAAAAAGAACTTAACTGGCACAAGCAACCGTAGAGAAGTCGTTGTTTTACTGGAAGATCACGTTATGATATTTTAAGTAAAAATTACAAGGGTCAAATTTTTTTCTTTTCGTTGTGAATCGTTCACAATAAGACCAATAATATGCAATCGGAATATAGAAGTAAATTCTATACTTCTAAATTCTATAGTTACATTTCATGCTGACTTCAAAGATGCAATTATGACATGGAAGCATATGCCAAATCTTAAGTGCTCTTCTGCTACACACTCAAAAGTATGTACTTTTTTCACAGAGTACATACTTTAGTGCATAGTATATAAGCAAGTGAATTGGAACGCAGCACAACTAATTGAGTGAGTTCCTAGGGCTCTAAGTAAGCACCAGAATGTTTCTTACAAGCGGTTAATACATGTGCTCTGACATACTGAGCTGTGGTGCTCATGTGGTTGATTTGGGTTCAATTCCAGCTTGCAACATTTCATGATCCTGTTCCAACCTTTTTTCTTCATCATTTGGCTTCACTTCACTACACTACTTCACTACTCTTCATTTCACTATACTATCCCTTTAAAAGTGCAGAGAAGGCCAACAAAAATTGAAGAATGTTTTTAGCATGTTTTTTGCCATTTTTCGGTAGTTAACCTTTCATTTAACTTTATGCTTTTATGAACAGAAAATATTTTGCTGTTAATATAATTTACTCTATGAATAATATATCTGACTGATTGGCACAAATGACTTAGGACTGTCGATTTAACGCGTTCATTTGAGCCATGTAGGCCATATTACATTTCATAGAGTTGATTGGTGATGAACATGAAGCTGTGCAAAAACTTACTGCATGATGTAGCCTATAGAATGTGGTTATAATTCCTCTTATATTCAAGATATCAGGACAAAATGCCCCTGTATGAGTTTTTGTCTCATATTTATATCATATGATATGATATAGTTAAAAAATATCACACAAGTGCTCTTTTTGTTCCCAATAGCATGAGTGCAAATGATTTTGATTTTATACAAAAGTTTTTAAGTCAAGTCGAGTCAAGTCATCTTCATTTATATAGCGCTTTTAACAATGTAGATTGTTTCAAAGCAGCTCTACAGAGATAAACATATAATTTAAGGTAACAGAGATTGTTTTGGCTTTATAGTTCTTGAATAATGTTAGTAACTAACTGTTAATAAAGTTAGTTTTGATTGATTCACTTCCGTTGAAATTATCATTTGTTATTAAATTAGGGGCCGCTAAGATGACGCCATTCTCTCTAAACAGACTTTAAACGCTAACCTGTGATAAACGCTGATGGCGTTCACATGCGCATTAAGAATTGGTTCTATAGTTATGTGCGTTTGAATATATGTGCGCAGGTTTGTAATTCCCTACAAACCATGCCTAAACAAACTACCTGTCTTGCCTTTAAATTTTGATACAGAGTTTTATTTTATTTTATCACTTCGGGGTAGGTACGCGAACCGAATTTTCCCACAACACTTTATCTGTAGAGTGGGAAAGGGATCCTCCATAGGGAGAGGCTAGTTGGCACTTCAGCACTGCATTGTCATCGAGTCCAGGCGAAGCTCCTCTTCAGATCTGGATACGGCAGGCTGCGGGAAAACCTCGGGATAAACAAATACACTAAAATTAGTGCAGATGCCATTCTTCTTATGATGTAACAAGTACATCAGGATTTAAGGGAAGTGTTCCCAGTTCCGGCTGACCATAATCACAGTGCAGCCTAACATTGAATTATAGAAGTCTATATTGTGTATGCTAGGTCAAAGAGATGTGTCTTTAATCCTGCTTTGAACTGCAAGATTAAAGTTCGAATCTTGCTTTGAACTGGAATTTTGAGATTGCAATAGACATGAAGGGCTATAATGCGTTAAGAGCTCGCTCAAGTACTGCAGAGCTAAACCATTAGGTGCTTTGTAAGTAATCAACAATATTTAAAAATTATATGAATAGGCAGCCAATGCAGTGTTGACAGAACCGGGCTAATATGGTCATACTTCCTGGTTCTGGTAAGAACTCGAGCTGCTGCGTTTTGAACTAGCTGTAGTTTATTTATTAAGCGTGCAGGGCAAACACCCAGTAGAGCATTATAATAATCTAGTCTTGATGTCATGAACGCATTAACTAATTGTTCCGCATTTGTCAATGAGAGCATATGGCGTAATAATATGGCGTGTGGAAGTTTTTTGTCCAATAATTAGAATCTCTGTTTTTTCAGAATTTAGTAGTAGGAAATTACTAGTCATCCAATTTTTTATATCAGCTATGCATTCCGTTAATTTTGTGAATTGGTAAGTTTTGTTTGTTTTGAAGAAATATACAGCTGAGTATCATCGGCATAACAGTGAAAGCTAATTCCATGTTTCCTAATGATATCTCCTAATGGTAGCATGTACAGAGTAAACAGAACGGTCCTAGTACTGAACCTTGCGGTACGCCATACTGAACTTGTGATCGATAAGACATCTCTTCATTTACTGCTACAAACTGATAACGGTCAGATAAGTATGATTTAAACCATGCTAGTGCATGCTAGTGCAAAATAACACTTCAAAAGAAGTATATTTAAAACTAGATTTCTTAGTGGTTTTGAAAATATTACTATAAATTACAGCAGCACCTCCGCCTTTACCTTTCAGACGAAGTTCATGTTTATAACTGTAATCTTGTGGGGTTGACTAATTTAAAGTAATGTAATCGTTTGGTTTTAGCCAGGTTTCTGTCAAACACAGCACATCAAGATTATAATCTGAAATCATATCATTAACTATGAGCGATTTTGAAGTAAGTGATCGAATATTCAGCAACCCAAGCTTTATCATTTGCTCATCTGTATTATATCTGGTTTTTATTTGTTGAACATCAATTAAATTTTTAACCTGACGTTTTTTGGATTTCCAAATTCGTCGAACAGACACAGTCTCTGTATGATCATATCTAGGTGAAAGAGGCTCTGTGTGATGGGATTTATCTGACCTTGGTGACGCGAGGCCGCTAGCAGACGGTCGGTTTAGCCAGTCTGTCTGCTTCCTGAACTGGTGCCCAATTTGTCATGTTTTATCTCTAAGACTATGAGCCAAATTACTAGAGAGAACAGCAGTACCAGCCCAGGAGGGATGAATACCATCTCTTTTCAACAGGTCAGGCTTACCCCAAAAACTTTTCCAATTGTCTATGAATTTTTGCGTTTTTAATTTTTAGCGAATCAATCGAGTGAAACAAGGATTCAATGGCCCAATCATAAATAGAACCATTTACTTAATTAGTGAATGAATCAGCCATTTGAACGAATCAAATGAATGAATGACTCAATTACTTACTTATTTAGACAGTTAATGCCACCTACTGGTAGGTGGGTTGTTAACCAAACTGCTTTGGTCTGTAAATGTGTATATATATGATACATTTGAAATATTTCATTTTTTCAAGCTACTTTTTGTGATATCTATTTGATGCTTTTCTTATTTAGCACAATACATACTTTAAATGATCTTTCGGGGGTAATTTCTCAGCCAGATTTTATGTGTGATTAATTGCTGGCGTATCATTATGAAATGAACAGTAATCATTGCAATTACAATGTGTGCTTGAAAAACTCACTTAATGGTAACTGAGAGTGTTTTAACATGATTTCCCATTCACGTTACATATCGCCACCTGGTGTCCAGTGACCAGATATCTAATTTTAAAAACTCACTAGTTTATAGTTATTTTTTTCCCCCTTGAAACTATTGTCAGATTGTTACTATAATCCCTTCATTAACATTTTCCATTTCAACCTCTCCATGCTTCTTGTTTTCCACCTTTTCATTCCTGCTTGCTGGCATTTTCTGACAGGAGTGTGATGATGATGATGGTGATGATGATGATGATGAATCGTGTTTTGGATGCCGGTGACCCAGGTGTTCATATCTTCCTTTACCTCTCTTAGAGAACCAACAGAGACATCCTCTCCCGTCCTTTATTCCTTTGTCCTCAGTATTCCACTATATCAGTGTTTTTTTTAGGTGACTATTGTATCCTATGCTATTCAAAAATTGTAGTCCCTCAGTTTAGATAGATAGATCGATAGATTTGAGAATAGTTGGATGTATTCATTTTGATGTCTGAATTAGAATTCCCAATATGTGTGACCAAATACGAATGAATGACGAAATACATCATCTTAAAATCTAGAGCCTCATAATAAGTTGTCTTTCCCTACAGGTGCAATTTAACCTGCTTCTTCCTTCCTTTCCTCCCATTTATTTCACACACGCTGTCTCCATGGCAATAGAGCTCAATCACTACACCATAGAAATGCACATTTGTGTCTCTAAAAAGTCAAGAACATAGATCCTAAGAAGAATACCTGTTCCTTTCTCCTTAACTGCATTTAGCTTTGTAGCAGCTGCTCTTAAGTGATTAGCTTATTAGTTTGCCTGAAAGCAAGTGCTAATGTTGTTCTTTGTGTTTCAGGATCAGGAGACGTGTCTGCCCCCTAATGGTGACTACAGCGACAGTGGCGTGGTTCTGGTTAACCCCTTTTGCCAAGAGACTCTCTTTATCAACAGAGACAAGGCCTCTGATATCTAAACACACAATATTAAAAGGAGACAAAATCACTGAGGATTTTCCAGTCTCTTTTCTTTGCTTGCATTTTTTAAGAATATATATAAATAAATATATATATATATATATATATACATATATGTGGTGAACCTTCAAAGACTGTGGTTTATATATGAAACTGGTTTCAAGGAGCTGAAAGAATATTACAAAAAAGAACAAATGTTATTTACTATGAGGGGGAGCCCTTGCATATTTTTCTGATGTGGATTTTCTACCAATGCTTCATTGTGATAAGGGTTTTTATGTCTTTTTTGAATAAAAACAGTAAGTGTTGTTGCTCATATGTTCCAGTGGCTTTGGTTGTGCAGAGTGCTGAGAAACATGACGCGTGGTGTAAGGATGCTTGTGTGACGTTACCCAAAATACTTAATATGATTACTTTAAAAAAAGCCTGCCGCACTTGAATTCTGTATGTAAGGGGATGCAGGGGTAAAGGGCATTGATTCTGGAACGGTTCTGGGATGGGTCCAGTGGGTACTGCAGCAACCCTCGCTCCCCTCATGAAGGAACTTGAGTTGATTGCCTGTTTGCATTTGATGGATGATGAATCATGACTTTCTGAGATGTTTGTCCCCAGTCGAGTCACCAGCCAAAAGACAAAAACGACAATTGTCCCATTCCTTAGATGTCTGAGATGTTTTCATGAGTGTATATGTCTTGTTGCATGCATCCGAGGTGTATGTGTGTCTTTAGACTATATGAAACAGGATTTTGTTTCTATCAAGAATCAAGATTTCGTTACACCCTAAAATTCACGTCGACAGTTGCACAAGCGAGTAGAAAAAAATATGAAATGCCAATAAAATGTCTCATACAAAGGCCTTTGTATGGTAATATTACTGTGCTCCACATTTCACATCATATCTGTTCATATTGTATGTGTTTGTGTTCAACTTAGCAGGGCTAAGCATTATACTGTAAAACTAGTGGAAATGCATTTTTTTATTTGCTATGTCATGCTCTGATGAAAATGGCACTACTATTGCTTCACAGGTTGGCACTCTATATACAGTATATATATAAAAACATATATATATATATATAATGTTAGAACACGTTTTTCTTAGTGAAGGGTGAATGAGGGTGTTTGTTCTGTCTGTCTATCTCTGTCCCTTGTGTGAACAATGACGAGAATAAATGAGACCAAAATTAATTCCTTATAATTCTCTTTGATTCTCAGTGCTTACTGCTCTATTGTACAGGTTTTTTTTTTTTTTTTTTTTTAGATGAATGTCAATGATGTCACTGGATGTCATAGAGTGTAATTGTTAGATATAAAGACATACAGAGAAACTATTTTATTTTGTACTTTCTTTGAACATGTGCCACTAAGGTTGGTAACATGTTTTAAGACCATATCATCTTTTCTCAATACATATCTCATTTTTTTTGCTGTGTGCTTTGCAGATTTTTATATATTATATATATATATATTGTTAAATGTATTTGTTTTTTCCGTCCTTTTTGTGTGCTGGCATGAGTTTTAAATATGTAAGCAGAGTGATAATTGCTCAGCTGACAAGAAAAAACTGCTCTCTCATATTATGAATCATGTCTAATCTTTTGTAGCACATAAACTGTACTTTTTACTGCTGAGCGATACAAATAAAAAGGCTTTTAAAACTTCTTTAGTCTGTAGGCTGATTTTTATCTATCTTGGGGTTCTGTATCTGTAAAAAGTGTCAATATTTACTGCAAAATCTGTTAAAAAAGCAAAGTGGAGCACAAATGCCAATGTTTTCCCCCTGATTTAAATGGGTTACATGGTTTCTGGAATTTTCCCTGTTCACACTATATGCTGAATGAAGCTTTTCTATTCACAAGCTGTTCAGTATGTCACAACTGGGATGTTCACTGGATCACCCATTCATTCATGGTCTCTCAAAAGGCGACAGATGTTTGTAGCCCTTTTATAAACCCTCTCGATCGCATGCTAGAATGCAGTTATAGTCTTTGTTTTGCAAATTCTGGATTGAGTTATTTGAGAAATGTACCTAATATAAAAACAATACAAATATATTATATGCAGCTTTATGCTGTCTATGTGTTCCATCTGAAAAAAAAAAGAATCCAGTTCAAGAGGGATGCTTAAAGGCACTTTTGTAAGACTTTTGCATTAAAATATCCTAAAGTTTCTGCTTTTACTGCCGTAGAAACCAAGGCTGCATCAAAAAAGCTGCCTTTGATATCCCTCAAATGACCCAAGAACAGGTTTGGATAAGACGAAAGATAAAACGAGAATCAATATCGTTGTGGCATTTCCTAACACTGTTTAACAAAAGTCAATGGCAGTGTAATTAAATACAGTAGGTCTATGTATTGTATAAAAGTAGCCTTTTTGCAAATGCTGTGCAAATGTACTTTTAGTATGATTGTTTTGAACACCTATAACTGAGCTGCCTTATCCCACCATTTAATTAGACAAATAAAGTGTAATATATGAGTAGTAATTTAGCATTAAACATTACGTTACTTGCGGAAAATGTATTAGAATAAAAAGTCAGGATTAAACGTAGCGGTTACAGATCCAATCCGGTCGGATTGATTTCCATCATTCCACGCTCCTTCACAGTGTCATCAAGCTACACATTTGTTATTGTTTTGAAAACGCGACCTTTAGACTAGTGGCCAAAATGACGTACTATGCCTCTAAATTGACCATGAAATCAAAATGGGCAATTATTTTTTATTTTTTATTGTTTAGTTTTTTTAATGAAATATTGCAGTGTTTTTTTATTTAATTTTTTTTATTATTTATAATTTTTTATTCATGTGTACGCATAACCTTTAAACAAAATAACTTCCCCTCCTTCTTGCAACAACATCTCTTCTCTTCGGTGTTGATGTGTTTGGCGGGATCAACCTGTCACTCACATGAGATCACAGCAGTAGCAAACCACAACAATCCAATGATTCAATCAATTCCTGATGGACAAAATCAAAGTTTCTTCTTTTGATAAATGGCCCTAAGCAAGGCAATAACACTTAAAGGCATTTAGGGGCCTTTAATAGTCATGTTAGTTTTTAAAAAATAACAGATTCTTACAAATTGTTTTAAATACTTCTTAAAATATTATTGCTTTGTATTAATAACCAACTGAATTCTTTATATTATTTTTAATTGATCATTTCACATTTCTATATTCACAATGTCATATTCAAAACAATATATATATATATATATATATATATATATATATATATATATATATATATATATATCAGATATATATGCAGTTGCATGGTTGCCATTCAGGACATGGCCCTCCAGTGGTTTATCTCCTATATGAAAGAAAAATGTTTTCTGTTAATCTAATTTAATGAAATTTTTCATCTACATCACTTCCATTCTTATGTGAGGTCCCTCAAGGGTCAATTTTAGGACCATTACTATTTTCAATGTTTATGCTTCTGACAACGTGTGACTTAATCTTTCAGAGATATGCCCTAAATTGCGTGGCTAACATCAGGAGCTTAATGTTTACTTCCTAGAGTTAAATGGGAGCAAAACTGAACTTCTGATTATTGTTTCTCCCAAGTCCTCTTTATATAACATGTAAGCAGTGAGGGACAGGTGTTGGTGTCAATGGGGAATGGGGAACAAAGAATTCACTTTAACATAAAAGTCCTACAAAACACAAGATAGTGCAGGGATCGTGACATATTCTGACTCTGGATGGGCGGCCATGACGGAACGAGACTCTGGAGCGGCGGCCATGACGTGAATGCTACATTGATCCTCTGCAACTCCCACACTGAATTCAGAGCCGCTCAGCTGTAATGCAAATTCAATGTAATTCAAGAGTCCAGCTAGGGTCATGCAATGGCATTAGGGAGCTGAGCGGCTACGATAGTCCTCCATGAAAAAAAAATCATTAGACATACCCTGTCCATACAAGTCAAGTGAGCCAGCTCCAAAAAGTCCACCACAAAGTCCTTAAATGGGTCCATCTCCTTGATGGAGACATAATTTTGTAATCTGTATAAATTTTTATGGTCGGCCATTCTGTAACACATAAGCAGAGAGGTAATCCAGATGCAAGCACAAGTTTTAATAGACAAACATAAATGCGAAATAATCCAACAACAATGGTAAAATCCACAAAGAGAAGGCAGGAGAACAATGACAGGAGAACAACGACAATAATACACAAACAACAGTAACGACCGACAAACAACAACTGAAGCATCGAGGTTTAAATAGACAGCCTAAGAAGGGGCTAAAGAGGGACAGGTGTTGGTGACTGATGCCTTGGAAACGAATAAGGGTACCAAGCAAACAAATTTAGGTTCTGGGAACGTTCTGGGAACGTTCTCCTTACGTTAAATAAAAGGAACCTAAAAATAACCTACATGGAACGTTCCTATAACGTTCTTGTTTGGTTCCCAAAAAAATAACCACATGGGACCATTTGGGAACGTTAGGGGAACGTTCTGTGTTTGCTGGGATAACTATTGTGACAAACAAGGTACAAGGCAAAACAGGAACCAAATACAGGAAGTGAACACAGAAACAATTGTGAACTAAGAATTCACTTTAACATTAAAGTCCAACAAAACACAAGCAGTGCAGGGTTTGTGACACTTTAACTGATCAACTAGGCCCTCTGTCATCAAATGTACAAGACCATGTAAAGAACCTTGGAGTGATTCTAGACTTATCTCTGCTTTTAAATAAGCAGATCAGTGTTGTCATGAAGCGTAACTTTTTCCACTTGAGATCTATTGCAAAAGTTAAACATATTCTTTCTAAAACAGATTATGTTCCTCTCGTTAATCTCATCAAGGTTGGATTCTTTCAACTCATTGTACACTGGGCTGCCTCAAACTGCCTTATTATTTTCACAGATGGTCCAAAATGCATCCGACCTGCTCCTTAAAGGATTTAGAGAAGGAGTGATCATATATAACCAGTATTAACATCCCTACACTGGCTTCTTATAAAATCGAGGATAGGTTTTAAAATGTTGCTTTATATTTGTAAAGCTTTATCAGGCCTTGCACCTCCATATCTTCTTGACCCTCTTGTCCCTTACTCTCCTAGGAGAGCATTGATCATCTGACCAAGTTCCGTGGAAATCTCCAATTTTTGCTATAGATTGAAGGGTCATCGTGCATTTTCTATTGTAGGCCCCAAACCAGTGGTTCCCAAACTGGGGTATGACTGCACCTTTGTAAAAGTTGGGTTTTAGCACTCACTAGCATGAAGAACAAATATAGACACAGACTGTGCAAAGAGATCGATTTAAGACTCAAACTCTTGTTGATACAAAAACATACCCTGTGTGAGTACTTGTTTTTAATGTTGACAATAAACTATACGAGTAAGAATAATTTTTTTTCCAGAATATATCCACACAATTGCAAAAGTGATACTGATTTTATCCAACAATTCAACAACCAAAAAGGTAATATTAATTTATGTACATTTTTAACGCAGTAGTGTCAGTATTATTTGCTCTATTTTGCACTGAAATAATAGTTCCAACAAAAGCCACTGCAGAACTGCTCTCATTAGAGTTACAAATGATTTGCTCTTATTATCTCTAACTGTGGTTTTATCTCTCTATCAGTGTTTGTTGAACTTAGCATTTGACACTATCGACCACAGCATTCTTTTGAATAGACTCGAAAATTACGTTGATAATCTTAGTTTTGCATTTGATTCCATCGACCACAACATTCTTTTGAATAGACTTGAAAATGATGTCGATATTAGTGAAATTGCATTGGCATGGTTTAAATCATACTGCATCTGACCGTTACCAATTTGTAGCAGTAAATGAAGAGGTGTCATATCGATCACAAGTTCAGTATGGAGTACCATAAGGCTCAGTACCAGGACTGTTGCTTTTCATCCTGTAAATGATACCCTTTGGAGATATCATTAGGAGGCATGGCATTAGTTTTTATGTGATTAATCGATCTTCAAGCAAAAGGAACTGGATGAATCTTTGAATACTACCTATCCACAATCTGAATTCTGACTTGTGATGCACCCTGGAATCATAATCACACTATGTTTGTTCATTGGCCAGAGGAGAACTGGCCTCCCAAACTGAGCCTGGTTTCTCCAAAGGATTTTTTCTCCATTCGGTAACCAGATGGAGTTTGGGTTCCTTGCCACTGTCTTACTTAGGTGGGGACACTTAAAGGGGTGGTACAATGCCATTTTCACAAGATGTGAAATAAGTCTTTGATGTCCCCAGAGTGTATGTGAAGTTTTATCTCAAAATACCCCACAGATATTTTTATATAACATGTTAAATGTTATGTTATAGTCACTTTTTGAGGGTGAGCAAAAACGCACCATTTTTGTGTCTGTCCCTTTAAATGTAAATGAGCTGCTGCTCCCGGCACAGAGTGCAGAGCATCAACCGCTTGTGTCCTTTTACATCACAGACATGCACTGACATTTTAAACACTTTTAGCCTTTTATGTTCAAACCGTGTCAGACAATGATGGAGAGACTCAAGAAGTCAAGTCAAGACATCTTCATTTATATAGCGCTTTTAACAATGGATTGTTTCAAAGCAGCTTTACAGAGACAAACATATAATTTAAGGTAACTGTTTTGGCTTTATAGCGGTACTTGAATAATGTTATTTCCAGCTAAAGTTAGTTTTGATTGATTCACTTCCGGTGAAATTATAATTTGTTATTAAATTAAGGGCCGCTAAGACGCCGCCATTCTCTCTAAAGACTTTAAACTGAACCTGTGATAAACGCTGATGGCGTTCACATGCGCATTAAGAATTGGTTCTATAGTTATGTGCGTTTGAATATATGTGCGCAGCTTTGTAATTCCCTACATAACCATGCCTAAACAAACTACCTGTCTTGCCTATAAATTTGATACAGAATTTTGTTTTATTTTATCACTTCGGGGTAGGTATACGCGAACCGAAATTCACAACACTTTATCTGTAGAGTGGGAAAGGGATCCTCCATAGGGAGAGGCTAGTTGGCACTTCAGCACTGCATTGTCATCGGGTCCAGGCGAAGCTCCTTCGTCAGATCTGGATACGGCCTGGATCCGGCAGGCTGCGGGAAAACCTTGGGATAAACAAAGACACTCAAATTAGCGTAGATGCCATTCTTCTTATGATGTAATGAGTACATCAGGATTTAAGGGAAGTGTTCCCAGTTCCGTGACAACATGTAGAATCTAACAGGACATTTCTGAATGGTTTGTTGATTAATTTAGGTAGCTTATGTGTAGTTAACTTTTAGTCATTGATTAGCATATTCTGTCATGATAATCTAGAAATGCTTTCCCGGGGGGCGGGGTTTATGTAATTTCAGGGTTTGTGATGTCACTAACCCATGTCGTGTAGTCCCTACCAGCCACTTTGATTGTATTGTTGTTTACCTTCAATGAAAAAATTTAAAAAAATTAAAAGTCCCTACCAGCCGTTTGTTGTTTGTTGTAGTCCTTAAAAAGCTATTTCTTTAAAAAAAATATATCTCCCTTTGCTTTGAACTTTGAGTGTTGTAACTTTGCAGATGTTGTTTATGCTCAAACAGCAACATTACACACTAACTAAAGTTAGAAAAGTGTAATCATAATCAACCACCCCTGTATTATTCAACAATATTGTTGATCTGACTGTACCGATGCTGTGGTATGAGAACTGAACTGAGCTGGACGATGACATAATTTTTTTGCAGGACTATTTATAGATGTTAAGATTTAATAATTGACTTTACAACGGAACTGAATAAACACCGAAATGACTTAATTTTCCTGTTATCACTGTAAAGCTAATAAATTAAGGTGACTTGACTTGACTTAAACTGTTGTGCGTCTCCAAGCAACAACGTGTTTCGTTATTGAACAAATCTATGGCTTTGAATTAATCGGGAGAGTCAATGAATAAATTATCTATTCATAAATACACTTGCTTTGTTTTTGAATGAATGAATGAATGAATGAAGAATGACTCACTCATTAAGACAGTGACTTGTCGCCACCTACTGACGATTTTAGTTTAATATTTAAAAATATATTTACCATAATTTAATATTTTTATATATATATTTTTTAAAACATTATCTCGTAACATTGTTTATGTCAATGTAATTGCATTCTTGCCACCTCGAGCAGCATTAAACAGTGTGTAGCATACCGTAGTTGCAGCTTGTGCCACTGCAGTTCAAATTTGGTTAAAATGGTTGATTTAGTTAAATGTTTTGCTATTTATAATATGAATAATTTAACTAATGAAATGTTATGAATTTGACATAAAACATGAAAAATGTAATGGGGGAAATAAATCGTTCATGGAAAAGGTGTGAGTGCGGTCTTGTGGAAGAGTGTGTAGGCTTATGTACGCAGTGTTTAATGCCCCTCTTTAAAAAAAAAGGTTTGGGAACCACTCTGCAACAAGCTTCCACTTCATGTCAAAGCAGCCTTGTCGCTCAACGATTTTAAATCTGTTTTAAAAACATTTTTATCCTTATTCGACTACATTTAAGGCAGGTTTTGTGGTTAAGTATTGGTAAATATTATAAAGAGAGTCTATGTATTGTAAAGCACTTTGGTTCAACGCCGGTTGTTTTTAAACGTGCTCTATAAATAAAGGTTAAGTTGAGTAATAGTGTGAAAAGTTGAGTAATTTCTGCAAGTGTGCCTCTTTTATGCAATCGTGTTTTTTATTCAGTATAAAACGGCACTACAATGTATCCGTAGAAATGTTTTCTTTATTTGTTAACCAAATGACTCAACAAGTCTTGTATAACTACTAAAACAAAATAGTTGCACAATCTGGTGGCAAAATCACTGTGCAGAATCTTCACCCTGCGATGTGATTGGTCGAAAACTAACATAGTGCTCAGCGATTGGATAGCAGAACTGTCAAACACAAATCTGCTTTCCCATCCGGGTCAGATCGGAAGCAACCCTGTCCGGTGCATTGGGCGAGTGTGTCACACTTTCAGCTGGTGAGTGCTAGGTTGCTCTCAGCACACCGTTAACCTGCGGATACACATGAAACACGGATTATCGGGCAGACACACACGCAAAGGCTCGTTTGCTGTCGTTTCAGACGCTGTTCTGATTATTTTTGAGCTTTTTTAGTGTCAAGTGAAGGAAATTTGGGGATAAGATGGCGGATGTGGCTCCGGCCGGCGTGGAGAAGAGTCTGGATGACTTCTTCGCAAAGCGCGACAAGAAGAAAAAGAAGGAGAAGGTCAAGGGAAAGGAGCAGGCGACCGGAGGAGCCGTAATGGTGTTGAAAAAGACGAAAAGGGAGAAGGAGAAGTCGACGAAGAGTGAGAATCAGGACGCGCAGATGGAGAAGGTATTGCAGAGTAAAAAAAACACACACCGGCTGCGTCACAAACCCGTGAGCTGCCTTGCCTAGGCTAGCGAACATTCAAAACGTGCTTGAAACGTTGAGCAATGTGGGCTGAGCACGCAGTTCACTCGGCTTTGTGACAGCTACATATTAACGCTAACAAAGAGTTATGTTTAATTTGTCTATAAGAGAAAGTTAATGTGATGTTGTGTTGTATCCATCATGTGTGATTCTGAAAGCTATTACTGCTTCAATTTACAATTAACTTTAAAATCAATTTCGGTCATGATTTACTCACCCTGCACGCCTTTTCCTCTTAAAAAAATAAAATGCAAAAATAACCAAATTAGGTTTGTAGCAGAACAGTAAAATATTGACAGTATCAGCCATTTACTTAAGTTTCAAAAAAATGTCTTCCAATTAAAGTCAATAGAGAGCATAACAATACTAGTCACTAACATTTCAATTGGGAATGGAGCCACATGAGGGTGTGTAAATGGCGACAGAATTGTCTTTTTTTTTTTTGGGTTAGCCATGCCTTAATTTTGCCCTTAATTAGAAGTCGTGTCTGAAGTGACGTGTGTTGGGTGATATGACATCATACAATCCTTTGTAAGTCTTGCAGGGGTCTGATTCTGTAACTGTCCTCCAACGCCACCATATGCTCGTTTCTCATATCATTATAGAATAGCTACGTGCTAATGTGTGATGCTGGTGTATGATTGTGCTTTTACAATGACATCAGATCGCTTTAATTAAATCCTGCACTTTTCATATGGTGATACACATCGAGAAATATTGTAAGTCAGTTGTGCTGCATCCAAATTTGCCAACTGTGCCCTAAAAGTACGTTCTCTTTTGAGAAGAAAACGTATATAGCCTAGTTTTGAATGTGTAACAGAGGAGCAGACAGATTTCGAAACATACTAGTACCACGTCATAATTGTGTCTATGAAGTCGTAGTGAATTGGAAATTATCCAAGAATATATTTTCTAAATGCATGTTATAGATCGTATGTGGATCAATGTATGCATGGTTAATTTTTCAGATTTGTTGACCCCTTAGTGTTTAATCAAAGCTGGATCTTTATGTGAAAATGAAAAACTGGTGTCATATGCAGGTCTTATCCAATTGTTTCATCTGTTTAAATGTATAAAAAACACTGCATAGTCTTCACTGTGTAAATTAAATATACATTTATTCTCAAGTTAGTTACAAAAGTGATTCAGTGAAGAGCTCTTTTTTTGTGGTTTGATTAACAGTAATAAGGACAGCAGGTCAATTTGGATGCTGTCACTTTAAGACCGACTGCACATATCCAATAGATTTGTGCGCTTTCTTTTTCAACACACGCAAATAGCGAAATGAGTTGTATTTCGCTGCTTACTGCGCTTCAACGGTTAAAAATCGCTCGTTTTTAAATGCAATACTTAAAAACGCATGCAAACGATAAGCTTTTGTGACACGTTACGTGAGCTTAACCACGATAGAGACGATAGTCGATAGTCTCTACCGGTTGACAAATTTCTACCGGTTAATCGCAGCAGTTGCAAATAATCCGACTTTCCAATCAATTCATGATGGATAAAGCCCTACCCTACTTTTATTTTATTGTTCATGCCATGTTATTTAGATAGACATCAGAAGAAAGCACAATAGCAACTTGTCAACTTCAAACCCACCCCTGCAAGGTTTCCCACTTCTCAAAATCCAATTGACAAAAGATAGAGAGAAACCAAGACCACGCCCTTTTTCATTGTGATGTTAAGACCATGATCCCACATAGACACCCAGCACCCTGTCACTGTAAACTGCCTGGTCAATCATCTTGTCACTGATAACATCTTCATGTACACATTTTAGTTTAATTGATGCTACTCAATTCATGTTAATCTTGTGGGTCTTAATGGTCAAACGTCTTTTTAAAAGTTCACAATGTTGTTGCAGATGAAATTGCTTCACACAACTTTTTCCAGCACTTCAACTTTTCCAGCACTGTTGCAACTTGGAGGTTGATTAAAAGTGTCATGAAACCCCCCTGTTTAAGCCTGGTCGTTAACCTCCTCTGTTAACAGTTGGAAAAAGTCTAAAAAAATGGGCATGTGAAGCAGTGGAGGAGATTTTTTTTTTGAGATTGAGGGAAATTTTTGTATTTTTTTATTAAATAATATTTTAAAAACCTACAGGTAAATCTTCTATAAATATTTGTGAGTCTTCCTTTTCTTTTGTTTTTCTACTCCAGTTCTTGTTAAAATTCACTAATGTTTATTCTGTGCATTTTTGGGCACTTTTTGTGTGAAATTATATTTATTTCGTCCATCAAAAGCGTGCTTTCACTTTAATTGAGCGTGAGCAGCGCAGTAAAAATAGACTCAGCGCCGAAACCCTCGCTTCATTGCAGCTCACGAAACGCTCATGCTTGACGCTCACGCACTTCTCCTGCTCTTGTAAACGTTAACTAAAACCACTGGGACTTGAAAAAGAGTCCCAGAGTTAATAATGTAATGACCATTAGGGTTACAGATTGTGTCAGAAGGTAGCCCTTCTCAGTTGTAACTGAGGCCCTGTTACACGAGAACGATTCCGGGTGAAAACGTAAAAATATTTTATCGGATGTGCCTTTCGTTTACACGGCGACGGCGTTTTTGGGGCTTAAAAACGCAAAAAAATGAAACCACCCTCTAGAGTGGAAATCTTAAAAACGCTCCACCGTCGCGTTCCCGCGTAAAGGGTAAAAACTGGTAAAAACGCAAATCTGCTCTCGTCGTGTACGCGTTTACGTCACAGGCATTCGCCAGTACAGGAAAATAACAACCAACATTTCGGATTATTTGCATATGTCGGACCTCCAAGTTGCCCTCGCAGCGCTGATAAACATACAAGAGTCTTTTCAGCAGTTGTACAAAATATTTTCAGATATTGGTGTTGTTGTGTGGCAGTGCTTACATCGCCACCTAGCCGCCTGGAGTGCACACTACATCCAATTTCACACACTTTTGCGTCACCATATGCACGCAGATTTCCCCCTCATAACGTTCGTCTAAACGCAGAATAAAAAGTGATAAAACAACGCCACTTTTGCGTTTTCTCTTCTGATCGTTTCCGTGTAAACATAGCCTGAGAGTGGGTCTGGGGAAGGTTCATTCACTGCCCATTTCCTATGGATAGACCTAAAACCAATCAGAGCGATGAAGGAGATTACGCTTCAACGTTGCTGCGCTATTGTGATTGTGTAAAGCCCGCCTCAACGTTTGTGATTGGTGCCTCGATTTGGAAATTACTGGAAATTGAAAACTAAAGGAACGAAAGAGGTCGGGAGCTACACTCGCGTGCGTCTACTCACACCATGCTTTACCCGGAAGTTCCTTCAGAATATATTTGATTTACAATTAAGGGTAAGTTTACACAATTATGTACTTTGCAGTTTTTACGTACAGACGACAACGTTGTCAAAATGATCTCCGTTCACGAAAAAAAACCCCCGAAAAACACTGGATTCTGCTGCCAGGCTAGTAGTTGATGTTACTTTGTGAAAAAACACTATGCGCATATAGACTAAGCACGTAATACACTTGTGCATGACGTTACAGTTTTTACAAATTGAAACTTGTTTCAGGCCTCCAAAATGCCATTTTGTATAAATAAATGGGCAAATAAAGTTGAAAGTGAGATGCTCTCAGCTTCCCTTTCTCCAAAAAATGTATTATTGTGCTGGTAACCACAAACTTAGTTACATAGACTTCAATAAAGTAGTTTTACAACTTAAGGGTCACCTCTCTTTCTCTATCTCCCCAGGAGGACGAGGAATGGAAGGAATTTGAGCAGAAGGAGGTGGACTACACTGGACTCAGACTCCAGGCCCTGCAGATGAGGTGTGAAGAGAAAACTGTTGACTTATCTAATTTCATGCTACTGATCATAAATATTATGCTGTTTGCATGGCCATTTCTTATTCAAAATATTCTCAGTAGTTTTATTATTGGAGTTGAGGTAAACACTACTACGAATTTCTATGGTTGCCCTGGTGTTTTTTTTTTCTTCCTGCTAGCCATTTCAGAAAGGGCATGGGTTTCAGCTAACACAAATGTCTCAAAGCACTCTAAATGAATTTATCTCTGTTACATAAATGACCCATTTTAAATACACATTCATCTTTCCAGAGGTGAAGTATCCCTTTAAACATTGACACATCTGTTGTTGTACACATTTTTGTGTTTGTCTGTCTGACAGTGATGAGAAGGAGGAGGAAGAATATGAGAAGGAGGAAGTGGGTGAGGATGGTGAGATCATCCTGGTCAGTGGTGATAAAGTCTCTGGACCCTGGAATAAATCCGGCGCCCCCCCTTCAGCTGCTCCGGGTGAGTCGGAAGCATTAGTATAAATAGCCAACTAATAGAACTAATAGTTGAGATCAGTTCTTAATCTGCGTCTTTTTCTGTTAGTCGAGGAAGTTGAGGTTCCTGAGCCCAAGGCACCTGGCGTGTATCGTCCCCCAGGGGCCCGTTTAACCTCTACTAAAAGAGGCCCAACTCAAGGGCCTCCAGAGATCTTCAACGACGCCCAGTTTCCCTCTCTCCTCTCCACCGCCAGACACGTGGAGACTCGCAAGTAAGCAGTCACTGAGCTCCTGTAAAAAGCCTGTGTGCTGATTGTAGCTTAATCGGTACCTTTAACTTCCTTCCTTAATCGGTACCTTTAACTTCCTTCCTTAATCGGTACCTTTAACTTCCTTCCTTAATCGGTACCTTTAACTTCCTTCCTTAATCGGTACCTTTAACTTCCTTCCTTAATCGGTACCTTTAACTTCCTTTCTCATTTTTCCAGAGTATGTTAGGAATGGCATACTCCCACTCTACTCCTACCTTTTCTGCAGTGTTTGTACTGTACACTGTGTGAATCTTCTGTGCATGGAATAATGACAAAACAGTGTTGTTATTGTTAACTAAAATTAACTGTTAATTTAAATAAATCTGAAATAAAATATAAATTTTGGATCAATTAAAAATAGAAATGTTGCCTGTGGCAAGTACTCTATGGGTTTTATGTATCAGGGCATAACAAAAAAAACAAATCATCTGGTCCCTGGCAGGTCTTAAAATTAGGTAAATACAACCTCAGATGCACAACAACACATGACATATTACACATGTCATGGTTTATTTAACAAAAGCTAGGCCAAAATGGAGAAGCCATGTGTGACAAACTAAGTGCACTCTTAAAGCCCAAGTATTTAAAAAAATCTGCGCTCCGCTCCTTCTTTCGCACAGTTGAGCATGCAAGCCTTTCGAAGTATACTCCTTTGGTCACGAGCACAGAAAGAAGCCATCCAGTGGACTTAAGCGCTGTCGTGCACGCAGTGTCCGCACGGACACAAAAATGGTCCCCGGACCCTCCTCATGATGTAAATTATGCCACACGGATGGTGCGCAGACCATTGCAGAACGTGGACAGCCAAAGTATAATTTGAGCTTTACTGCTTTTAAAGGAATAAAGAGGGTAAGAAGAGAGGTAAAAAGCAGAAGTTTTGTCAGTGTTCTGGTCTAGATCATTCAGGCGTGTGTTTAGACAATGCCAAGGAGGAAAGACATCAGCAATAATCTTAGAAAAGCAATTGTTATTGCCCATCAATCTAGGAAGTGTTACAAGGCCATTTCCAAACAAATTGTAGTCCGTCATTTTAGAGTGAGGAAGTGGAAAACATTCAAGACCATTACCAATCTTCCCAGGAATGGATGTCCCAGCAAATTCACCCCAAGGTCAGACCGTGCACTGCTCAGAGAAACTGCAAAATACCCAAGAGCTACATCTCAGACTCTACAGGCCTCAGTTATGATGTTAAATGTTAAAGTTCACGGCAGTACAGTTAGAACCAGACTGGACAAGTATGGATTGTTTGGAAGGGTTTCCAGGAAGAAAGCCTCTTCTCTCTAAAAAGAACATGGCAGCACAGCTTAGTTTTGTGAAGTTGCATCTGACTTAGTTTGTCACCCATGCCTTCTCCATTTTGGCTTTTTTTGTTAAATAAACAATGACATTATATTATTTATATAATGACAATGATTAAAATAAATAAATTTTAATTTGTTAAATAAATAATTGGCATTGTCATTGTTGTATTTACCTAATTTTAAGACCAGCTAAAGACCTGAGGCCTGATGTATAAACGTTGTGTACGCACTGAAGTTAAACACTTTTCCTGTGGCATGCTGTTTTAATGTTTTAACTACAGCGAGGATTGGTTGGCACATGACAATTCTGCTTTAAACTGTGTTATGAATAGCAGAACTCGTGTTCTGAGAAAATATTTCTGTGCGAATAATGATCAATGATCCGCACTTGACTCTAAGCAGATGGCTTAGCAGCAACATGGACAGTATAGAGATAGACAATGAAGGACTCTCTCGGTGATCGAACGGTCCATTGTCCGATGACACCATACTGTACACCCTGTGTTGCACTCAGATGTGCTGTTGGTGTCATGCAAAGACAGACAGAAACCTAATGATAACCATTTTCGTGGTCTTCACAATATTATGGAAAATACCATTGTATTTGAAGGATAGAATTTGAAGGAAACTGTTTGACAAAAACGTGCCTATCTGTGATGTGCTGAGTCCTATCTATAAATAGATAAACATCCTAAATGTGTTTACCTTACAGACAAAAAAAATTATAAATTTGATTTGCTTAAAGCAAAAAAAAAAAAAAAAAGTGGCCACTGGAGACTGACTCTAGTCTAAACTTTCTCTTTTTTTCCCCTCTTTTTATACAATTTTGATTCATTTATTCTAAAATGTATTTGTTTGAATTGTTAAAACAAGGCAAGGATGGGCAACTGAATGATTTTTTGCAATGCAATGTGCACATATCCGTCTCATGTTTTCTTTATGGCCTGTACCGTTAAACGTATCACTGGATGGGAATACGCATGTAAATGATATGCAGATGACCTTATGCATAGTAAAACTAGGCGTTGTAAGCTCCATATATGGTTATTTCGGGGGAGGAGATGAATTTACGCACAATCTTTGGCTGACTGGGTTTAAAAAAGGGACTTTTCTGCGGGTTCTGGCTGCTGTAGCTTTTGTGCATACGCACACTTTTAGGATGAAATCTACAGAAACTTTTGTCCTGATATGTAAAACCATAATATTCGAAAGGGTGTACTTTATTTTTCACATGACTGCATATATGTATATGCGTGTATAATAATAGGAATGACAAAAGCACAAAATTACTAAAACTCATACAAAAAATAAAAATATAAAAATAAAAGCTAATTCAAAATGATAAATGTAAGAGTATATAAATGATACTAAAACATCATGGCAAAATGTGCATTCTACAATGGATGTCTTTAAAACTTCTGATTGGATGAGCCATTTTACACAAACACACTCACACACACACACATATTTATTATATTACTGTTTTTTTGATGAACATGGATTTTAAAAATCTCAAAATGAATTGTGGTTGTTAAATGCAGTGTTTGATCATAAGTTTGAAAGCAGCTTTGCTTTTTTATAATTACGGCAGAAATACCGCAAGAACTATTTTATCCTGTATGTGGGGCTTTGGATTGTGTTGGACAGTTGATTCATGGTAAATAAAAAAACTGATAATGCATAATGATGCTGAGAGAAACCTGTTTTCTTGTTGTAGGGACAGAGAGATGGAGAAGACCTTTGAGGTGGTCAAGCACAAGAGCCGGGTGAGAGAAGGGGAAGGCCAGGCGTCCATGCAGCAGTTACAGTTAGATAATCAGTACGCCATCCTGGGGGACAAATAAAAGCCATCTCCCCCTTCCCCCCCACGCCTACCGCCAGTGGTACAGTAAGACTCGCAGGGGGAACATGACCTGCAGCTGTCTGATGCAGTCCTGACTGAGCTGGAGACGCCTGTGCCCTTCCAAACATACACACACAAACATATATACACACACACCTAAAATCCTTGTCAAGCAACATCCACAAATGAACGTATTTTGACACATTTAGCCATTGAAATCCGCTCATACACACACACAGGGCTGATAAAGGCCCTCCCTTATCAACTGCATTCAGACGGGCTGCAGCAACAGGAACTGACTGAAATTTCAAATTCTGCTTTATATGACACCAAGTTCACCAAGACGTATGATACTGCATCAAACGAACAAGGCACCAAATGTTTATTTCGGAGGATTTCCTCATGGGGATGGTTGGCTGGCCGGCAGAGCCACTGGACATCGGCCAACCCTGAGAAAATGAGAAAAGCCACTTTGAGGATGGAGTTCAAGACATTGTGTGAGAATTTAAAAAAAAAAAAATTAAGAAAAAAATGCTGAGGGTTTTTTTTTTTTTTTTTTTTTAGTCTTCTTTGCATCATCATTATAGCTCCTGAACCATTTTTTTTTTCTTTTTTTTTTCTTGCATTGTGATGACAAAGCTGGGAGTTTTCGGTTTGGGCACTAGAGAGGGGAGACTACCTCAGTTGCATATCTGTGGTTACCATGTCGACCAGGTTCTGGGCTCTGATTGGCTGCAGGAATTAACACCAGTCCAGCCAAAGAGGAGCGTTTCAACCTTAAACTTGAAAATTATATTTTTCCCTCCCCTTGTCAGGTCTTCAAATACATTTTTTAAAGTGGCCTTAATGTTGAAAAAAAAATTTAATGCAAAAGTGTTGGGGGAGATATATACATATATTTAGAGAATGCGTTCTGGAAGGCACTTCCTTTTCGTGTTGCTGGTAAAGCCTGCTTGATTAGATTCTTACCACTCTGAGAAGTAAAAAAGAAAAAAGAAAGCCACCGTAACCCTCTGAGAATATTATGCGCTAGTTTGTCGACATAATGCGAATAATGGATGTTCTCTAACAATGTCCCTTTAATCTTTTCATCCATGTTCCTCATTTTATTTGATTCCATGATGATTGACAAAACATTATTAAAGTTTAACCTTTCTAATCTCACATCATGTTTCCGGTTTGATGTGTATTTTTGTGATTTTTCTTGCGGTGGCCTGTAGAGGGCGCTGCAGTCATTGCTATGAAATACTCTGTGTGGAGCTGTTTTGCCATGTTAAACTGTAAGTGTACGCGTATAGTAAGTTTCAGAATCCCGGCCATTCTGTATATGCATTAAAACCCCTCAGACTCACCACGTTGTTCTTCTGACTGGACAAAAACTGCTGGGCTGTTTCGTTATCTGAACAACTATGTGAAAAAATGTCTCTGAATTTAAGTATGACATCAGTAAAAATTACTAGAGCTAATAAACATTTTGAATCTTATTAAAAGAAAGTAACAATTAGTAATCAGTTTTCTTAGTGGACCTTGAGATTTGAAGAAAAAGGATATGATGGATATGATAAAAAATTGTTGCAACAGACTTCTGAGGTGAATTATGGGAGTGCTTTATTGGCGCTGTTTTTGTCAATCTAACATGAAGATCACAAGCTTGGATTAATAAATACTGCTACTAAAAGGAAGCTCATTTAAAGATTGCATTTGTAACAGTTTCAAATGAGTGTGATAATGTTTAACTGTAATTCTAGTAGTAGGAATGATTATTTCTTCATTTCCAGTATGCCACTGCCCGGGCCTCTCCGCTTTGCACTGCAGATGTTACAATACTGTGTTCCTAGAACCTGTCAGAGAGGACACAAAATGGACTTTTATGGTGCAAAAGTAAAGATTTCTGCTTCAAAGGTGAATTGTGTCATTCCTGCATCATTAAATGCTATTATCACTTGTCGGTTTGCTCAAACATACAGAGTAATGTTGTGATAGTGCCACATATTAAAGGAATAGTTCACCCAAAATATTTGTCATTCCAAACCTGTATGAGTTTCTTCTGTAGAACACAAAAGATATTTTGAAGAATGTTGGTAATCAAACAGTTGACGGTAGCCATTGACGACTTTTCCCTACTTATGAAGTCAATGGCTACCATCCACTGTCTGGTTACCAACATTCTTCAAAATTTCTTCTATGTTCAACAGAAGAAAAACTCATACAGGTTTGGAACAACATGACGGGGTGAGTAAATAACAAAATTTTCTTTTTTGGGTGAATATCCCTTTAAGGTGGATTATAAAAATGCTGACATCGAAAAATGAGAGAAGACTTACGGTTCCTGGGGACGGCAGACACTCCTTGTGGAACATGTGTCTGCAGTGAAACACCACCACACCAAATGCTTGAGCCGTGTCTGAAACAAACAGTGTGTCAATCAAGCAATGAGGAGAAAAAAACCCCATCCTATTGAGTGAAACATACCTACATTGTCAGCATCATTATCACATGATTTGTGAGGTGGAAAGATGGCCAAAATTTGGGAATGAAAGTGATGATTGGGCAAAGTATATTCCACTTTTATATATTGTGCACATCGTCAGCTTAAAAATATTTTTCAACTTTCTTGAAAAGTATAATTACACACATTAATGAAACACACACATACATTATATATATATATATATATATATATATATATATATTATGTATGTACATAATTTGAATTCAAATATGACATTTAAAACTGATTGGCTACTTTCCAAGATATTTTTAGTTTTTACATTTTACGTCTATGTATATTGTGTAGATAGAACCTGTCTCCTGTTTATGTAACACTTTAAAAATCAGCAAAATGGTTATATACATCAAATTTATTATGTACATAGTTAGTCCACTTCTTGGCTTGTCTCTTGTACTCGTTGAATGGAGCATCTCATGTCATTGTCCAGCAATAATCTGCAGGCATTGATGGGCTCTTCGAAGTTATCTGCACTGTTCACACAAGTACGAGGCATCTCTGCTCACTTTGGCTAAACAGAAATGTGTCCCTTTGCAAAATCAAACATGAGCATGACACTGTATGACGGGGTGCAAAACTCCACAGCCCTGCAGATTTTAGGCAACGCCACTTGAAGGCAAGCCTGCAACCTTAGCCGAAAAAGTGTAATGCCTCTAACGCTGCGGTAAGTAGGGAAGGAGACAAGAGGCTGGATGTCAATGGAGGACAGGCTTCACTATGCTGAATAAACCCCTTGTGATTGCATCAGTCATTGTTTTGCCTAAAAAGCAAGTACTGTCCAAACCTAGTCATAGATCTATATTCATTCAAAGATGGATTTTAGTCATTTCTGGTTAAAATTGGGATCCCTTGTCTTTATTACTCACTTATCCTCCATCATTCCCAAGTCAAGGGTCGTATATACTGACCAATTGCATATCTTGAAAACTAGAGCCAATCAACAATTTTAAGCATAATTTTCATTCTCACTGACCCAGAATTTTGGCTGTAGACCAGTGTATGTATATATACAGGGCTTGACATTAACACCCGCCAACCAGCCAAATGTGGGTTGGTTTCAGCAGTGGTGTGTAACGCAGTCACTCCTACTAGCCACTTTGGCAGGTTGAATTTTATATAAAATATATACATTTTCCAACTGTAGTCTTATACATTATACATTTCGATATTGAAATATCTGAAAAGCTATTTTATTTTAAACCAATACTCATTTTCCACAAAATAGATGGTTTTCCCAAACCAGCTGTGCTTTCTCACTCTCTCATCTCTCTGACAGTTAACACACAAACCCGCCTCCCTCACTCACTCGTTTCAGTTGCTCCGGATGAATATTGTTGATGTTACAGGGCTTGAATTTTGGCGTGGGATTGCACGTATAGTGCATTATTTTACTCATTCCTGCAGATTTTGTGCTCACACCCAAAGTGCGCAAGCATAAAGCTCCCTCTCAGTACTAAATTGAGTTATTTTTCACTGCTTATTGCACTTAAACAGTCAAATTCACACAAAATAACGTCAAAATGTCAGTCTTGTCTTGGCGAGAGTTCACGTTAACTCAGTCAATTATGATTTAAGTGAACAGTTAAGAAAGAAAATGCATGTATAAACAGTATAATGGGTCAGGCCTAATAAACCTGCAGCCAAATTATGATATAATATTCAAATATATATTATGGCACTTTTCCCCCATGGTATCGATGTCAAAATTGTGGCCAGTGAAAATGCTGAGTTGCTAGTAACTTTGGAAAACCGCTAGCCACAGTGGCTGGTGAGCAAAAAAGTTAACGTCAAGCCCTGTATATAAGTATATGTGAGTAAATAAAAGAAAAATAAATGTATTTATTTGATATACTTATACATGTATTTTTTTTAACTGCATTTATGTATACAAACAGACACATAAAAAGTAATCAAGGCGTACCTGGTGGCAGAATAGGAGTGTGGCAGGATTCACAGATATTTTCCTCTATCAGAAATGAAAGAAAGATTTTTTTGTAGCATTTCTAGCGAAGATTTCTGATTTGAGTGATTTTGTCCTAGTTGACTGACTGGAAGACAAAACGTTTGATTTACCATCCACCCGTACTCCTCTCTTCTGTGTCCTGTGCATCCTCTGTAGAAGAGACAGCGAATCGGCCACCAGGATCTTCTTACAGCCCTCTCTCAGTAAGATCTGCAGGACAAATCCCATGAACAACAAAACGATTAAGCAAATGCATCTAGCCTGAACGACATGTTGGTTTCAGCACACCTGTAGATTGTAGTCCTGTAGGATTTTGACCAGAGAGTCTCTGAGGTTAGGAATCTCCATCCCTTCTTTAATGCGGTGAATGAGCAGGATGGGGTCCACATGGGTTCCGATGTTATTCAAGAGGCCCGTGATAAACGCTAGAGTGAAGAAAACACAAGACAAAAACCATTACTGTAGTCTCAAACATGCATCAGGAAGCAGAGAGAGCTAGTGTAGATTGGGTTCTCGTACGTGGTTTGTCAATAGAGTAAGAGATGAGATCCTCCCAGAGTTCTCTGTCATCCTGCTCTTTGGCAAACTCGATGGCCTTGTCCACATCCGCCAGCTCCTCCATGATCATCTGTAGGGCACGTCTGCAGTTTCCCATTCGGCCTGAGAGGAGAAACCATCAAATGTCAGAAGCACTACAGCCAGGTGAAAAGGTTTTATTCAAACTTACTGAAATTTTACACTTAGTGTCTTCTCTGTCGCACTGGATCACACTCTCAGTGTAAGAAAACTATAACATGCGTTCAATTTCTATGAGAGAAATGCAGAACTCACTGAGCAGGAAGACCGTCTCTTCTACAAAGTGCCTCTGCTGACAGATTTCCAAAGCCTGAAACGTTAAAATAATGTTTGTAAGGATATTGTTGGACTTCACCTGGACAAATGTATCGGGACAAGGGCAGTGTTGCGTTCAAAAGAAACGCAACTTTTTGTAATATTTAATAATTTCATAAATGTCTTTCCTATCTTTTTAACCAATCAATTTAATATGCCTTTGCTAAATAAAAGTATGAATTTATTTTCCTTTTTTAAATCTATCTTACCCCAACCTTTTGAATGGCATTGTATAATGATTTCCCAAAAAAACTAACTAAAACTGTATTCAACATTGATAATAAGAAATGATCTTAGAACGATTTCTGAAAGATCATGTGACATTGAAGACTGGAGTAATGGCTGCTGAAATTCAGCTTTGCATCGCAGGAATAAATTACCTTATAAATATATTACAATAGAAACCAGTTAATAGAAATTGTAATAATATTTAATTTTTTTTTTATAAAATGTACCCTTGGTGAGATTAAGAGACTACTTTTAAAAACATTAAAAAACCTTAATGTTTCCAAACTTTTGACCGGTAGACTTACATACATACATACAATGTATTTTTAATAAAATGTTATTAATTTCTCAAACCTTTGTTGAAGTCAGTGTCTTATAACTCAAACATGATATGTTAATTTAACCTAAAATATGTTATTTTAACCTTTTATTTGAAGGTTGAACAATTTATTTTCACATTTAATTCAAGTAATAGGGGGCAGTACGATTTGCATTGTTAATGTTAAAAATATAGTAAAAAACAATAATATTGTGATTATGTGAAAGCTGTGAAACTTAGCTCAAAATAGGATTATTGCATACAAAATGTGCAAATAAAACAAAATTAAATAATATAAAAATAAATAATAATAAAATAACATTTCCACCCAGTGAGTCGAAGAGAACCAAATAGTCACTTCCTGATAAACTGGCACTTTCTATCACTTAGAAAAGTAGGAGAAGCCACTATATATAATAATTTTCGTATATATAATAAATGACCTTCTCCAGCGGGCAGTGCATGCTTTCTCTGAGGAAGGGCAGTAGGTTGGGTCGGTCAAACTCAGCATACAGACTGATCTGCCTCTCATGGTACTTCTGCCCCTTATGGTGGTCTCGCTTGAACAGCTTGTGCAAATACTGGAAGAGAACCAGGCATAAATGAAGTTAAGCATACGATGATGACTTCTTCATACACATCTGCATGATTAAAACAGCTCATATTCAGCGTACCACGTGTAACAGCTCAGGTCTGTCTTTTAATTCCTCCACCACTTTGTCGATCTGAGGGAGAGAAACACAGATGTTCGTCTGTACAGGGAGCTTGAGAGGGTTTAATCAGAAGAGAGAAGCCACTGCGCTGAACCGAACTCACCGATATTTTATCTTCATTATCCAGCAGCATGTCAACAGCTTTCTGAAAGAAAAAAAGAAAGAACTAGAGAGAACAAAGAGGCGGCGGATGTATCCTTCAGACACATCACTGTGACTATAAATCACATTCTTCCAAAGTCATCTATAATATATATATCAGCAAAACAATCCATAACTTCCTGAACTTATGCACTTGACATTTCATTTCAAGTTTCTTGTATTAAATTCTAAAACAAAGGTCCTCAATAATGTCAAAAGCAAAAAAAGAATTGATGTTTTGCCTCTTTGTCAAAATCCATGAGCAGAACAATCTTGTCCTTGATGGAGGAGAAGAGGTTGTGTTTGTGAATGAGCTGGTAAACATCTTTATGTCTCAGTTTCAGGTAGATCTCCAGAGCACGATCGTAACGCTGATCATAAGTGTACCTGCACACACACACACACACATAAGACCAGTCTGACTTTGTGCAGAGCTGCTTCAAAATTGTTCCAAGCTTTTATTACGATGATAAATTGTCAGCATTCACTCACAGCTCAGCCAGTGTGGTGAGGAGAACGCTGTTGGTTTGGTCCTTCTTCAGGTGTTCATTCACTGCCTGAACTATAGCCATGTTGTTATACAGCTCTCCCGGCCACTCACGGATCAGTGTGGCAAAACCCTGTGTGACAAACAACAAAAGTAAAGGAATCGCCTTGCTTCCGTAAAGGATGTTGCTGTGATGCATTCATATTTTGAAACCTTAATCTAATAGGTTACAATGACACGTTTATGCAACTGAAAGAAGTGTAATGTAAAACATATACCTCATAATCAGTCTTGAGGAACTCATGCAGGATCATCTCATAAATCGCTGGTCGAAGACGCAGGTCTCCTCTTGGTAAGTACTGACTGATGGCCTGAGAGAAAGAAGAATGGAGTAAACAGCTAGTTGATGTGTAAATGCTGAAAAGAAGCATTTTAGGTTAAGATTATTCTTATTTTAACATCTTAAAATGTTATTAATTTCTCAGACATTTGTCAAAATCAGTATAGTATGTAACTATTAAGTGGTAATTAATAATAATAATAATTATTATTATTATAATACCAAATGTGTTTTTATTATTATTATTACTACAACAACAAAATAGTCATAATAAAGACCACACTGCAAGTCTTAAAAAAGTAAAAATGTCTCAGAACTGTCAAAGTCACTGTGGTAAATAATAATAATATAATCAACCTGATTTTTTTTATTATTTATTATTATTTATATTATTCATAATAATTGCAATAATTATAACAATAACATAATTATAACAATAACAATCATAATAAAGACCACACTAAAAGTCTTAAAAAAAAGTAAAAAAATATTACATAATAGCCTAAAATAAGTTCTGTTTTAATATATTATTCAATCTTTTTTTTTTATATATATTGTTCATTTCTCAGAACTTTGTCAGTCTACTAGGACAACCTCTAATAATAATATCATCAACCTGATTTTTGTATTATTGTTTATTATTATTCATAATCGCAATAATAATCATTATTATGACTATTACTGTAATAATAATTATTATTATTATTACTTTTATTATTATAACAACATAATCATAATAAAGACCACACTAAATGTCTTGGAAAAAAGTAAAAAATAAAAGGCAAATTATGTTATTGCTTAAAAATTAAAGGTGGAGTATGTGATTCTCTTTTTTGTCCATTTTTTCAAAATCACTTGAAATCCTATTCATAACCTTAAATTATGTTTATCACTGTAAAGCTGTTTTGAAACAATCTACATTGTTAAAAGCGCTATATAAATGAAGATGACTTGACTTTACAATTTACTACACAAGGTCAGCAGGGTGCCAAATAATTTGAACTCACTTTCAGCTGTCCAATGGTTTTGAACCTGTACACTTCATTCTCCCAGAGATCCATGTTCTTTCCTAGCACTTTTTGACACTTTCTGTCAACACAAGGAATGTATATATATATATATATAGAGAGAGAGGCATACATCAAAGCTTCCTCTTATTTTAAATGGGTAACAGGTTATTAAATCAGAGTCTTGATGTCCCGTACCTGGCAGCCGTGTCATAATCTCCTCTCTCCACCAGATGATTGATGTACGCCATTCCAATTTTCTATTCTCAAAGCACAGACAGGAAAGCACACATATTGTGATTTCAGGTTATCATCTGACAGTGTTATACAAAAATATACAAAAAAAGACACGGCATCAAATCCACATTTTAAGGTTTATATGTTTTCACCTGTACATCATGACGTTTAATGTTTTTGAAGCTGATCTCTGCAGCCATCAGTGCTTCCTGTCACAAAGATCCAAATCAATTCAGAAACCATTAAAGTACAACTCAGATTTTTAAATGTTATGATATAAAGGCTTCCTTAGACTCCTGAACTCGTACCTCATATTTCTTCTTCTCCAGAAGCCAGTCGATGTGGTCATCCTGGTCTCTTTCTTTAGCCACTACAATGTCTTTAGGACTGATTATATAGAATAGAGATTCTCCCTCTGAGTGTTCTGGAAACGATTATATCAAAATGGGAATTGAATTGATTAAACTGTGGATTGAAGGCGATTTGTATGCCTCTGCACCATTATGGTATTCCAGTTGTTTATTCATTGTCTTCATCATACCGAGCCTGTAGTCCCTGCACTGGTTCTCCTGGAAGTTGCGTACGGTGAGAGCATCAGATGAGATCTCCTCACAGCCCTCGGGTAACGGCTGGATGATGTCTAAACGAGGCCGTGTTCTGAACTCTTCCTCCTGTCACAAACACAGTTACATTTATTCATATATTCATTCGTGATAACAAAAATATTCATTTCTACCCAATGATTTCAAGCTTAACATAACCTAATAGAATTTTATATTTATTTATTTGTTATAAATGCATATTTTTATTTCAACTCATATTTATTATAAAACATTCCATAACTTAAAATTTGTATAACTTCCATACTTTCATATATCCAGGTTTTCCAAGACCGTGAGAATCCTGGTTCTTTAATAAACTGGCAAGTGTTGAGGGAACGAATTAAAATAAAACTGTTGTATGCCTACATCTTAAATCTGAGCTTGAATTAAAACTTGTTTTGTCTTATTTGAAATCATTTTAAGTGATCTTGCTCAATGCAGAGCCAAATGATGTCCATCTCTACCTCTGCGTACCCAATAGGTCGAGCTTGACGTAGTTATATTGAGAGGCTACTCTCTGAGGAGCCAATAGAGTGGTGCAGCTATGACATCACTTTGTAGGCCAAAACGCGGAAGCGAGTTAGCATTCCGGTTTCATCGTCTCGAAGTCAATGGGTTTTCTGAACAGGGTTTGGGTTAAATGGCTGAAATAAGGTCTGTGGTGAACACAAGATCAATAGAATAAAACGTGAAAGTGTATTGATCTTGTGTCAAGTGTATTGGCGGTGTATTGGTATTGGCGGTGTATTGGTAAAGTGTATTGGCGGTTGCTAAAGTGGCTAAATGGGATAACAGGGGCTCTCGAGATTAAACGTCATCACGCTGAAAAGGTAAACTCATTTGCTTATAATTGTGCTCTTATAAACTATTCTAACTCAAATGTTCTGGGAAAATATTTTTAGATAAAAAAACTGAAAGAGTTGTTGGAAGCTTAGTGATGGTGACGTTGAAGTCGTTTGCAATGAAGTACTGTGGTGTAGTTCGTTTATAGACTAGCTTCTGGTGACTGCATTTAGGCTTCAAAATTCATAAAAGTTGTGTGCATCTGTGTTAATTATCTTGATGAACAAAACGTGCAAGTATCATACACTTTTGTTAAATACAGCTTGCTTTTTGCGATAATCCAAAAGCCTATGGGAATATTCTATAGGGTTTTTCCTCGAGGGAACCAGCGTGATGCTAACTGACAGTTGGCCGACAAAGTGACGTCAACAAGTTCCCTTGCTGGACGCCCAACCACACCCTAACCCTAACCCTACCCATAACCCTATCGCTAAACATAACTCCACCCATTTAGTGTAGTTATGATCTCCACCCTTGATTATATTTAGGTATAATGTTATGGTTATGGTTAGGGTGTGGCTCCATTAGGTCCACAGTTGGTTGTGCAGTTATCAGCCTCTCCATCTTCTGGCCCCCTTGGACATTTGATGAAGCCCCCTAATGGGACCCAGTCCCAGAGTTGAGAACCACTGATCTAAAGGATATTCTGGAACAGTTTGGATACTACATCTAAAAAGCAGACTTTTTCAGGTAGCACTGGTGAGAGTGGGTAAAATTACCATGTCCTCAGTGTTTTCTTTGACATAGTACAGAGTGACCAGCTGATCTGCTAAAGGCGCCAGTCCACTAATGAAGAACTCAGTCTCAAACGCTGACACTGAAAGAAATCAGAGAAACCAAAAACAAAACAAAACGTCAAAGTTATGCTATTGTACAACTTACTAATTGATAACAGAATTTTAAATGTTGGATAAATTGTCCCTTTAAAGGGATCATATGATGCCATTTTAAAAGTTCACTATTTTGTTTATTAGGTGAAATACGATAACGTGCTTTAATGTTTAAAGTTAAAAATGTGAAATGATTTTTCACATACTGTACATTATTGCCTTCTTCCAAAAAGCTCAGTGTTCTGATTGGTCAAACACTTCAAGCGTGTCATGTAACGCCTCATACCATAATCACAAGCTTAAGCTTTCGAGGCTTTAAAGGAATAGTTAACTTAAAATGTTTAATTCTGTCATCATTTAACTGGAAAGTTGATGGACCCCACTGACTTCCATAGTAGGAGAAAAAAATACTATGGAAGTCAATGGGGTCCATTAACAGTTTGGTTACCGACATTCTTCAAAATATCTTCTTTTGTGTTCAGCAGAAGAAAGAAATTCATACAGGTTTGAAACAACTTGGTGAGTAAATGATGACAGAATTTTTTATTTTTAGGTGAACTATTCCTTTAAGCAATTGTAAACACACAGGTAATCAGTAAAATGCACTAACTTTTGGGTTGTATTGCTCCGGAACAGCTTTATAAATACATCTTAACCTCTAATTCCTAATTTCATCTGTTTTTCTTTGTGGGAGACTATGAGCTTTGCACCTTTGCAGATCGTATAGATGCACAAACAGATAGATTACACACTAAAGGCAAAGGAAAAGATTAAAAAGCATCACATGACTCCTTTAAACTTAATTTTGATGTTACATGTTCTCATTATGTGTATGCATGTTGCTTCAGTACCAATCTCAACGTAGCGACTGGGTAGATCTCTCATCTCTGTTGGGTCACGCTCTTTAACAGCACATATCTCAGAAAAACAAATGAACCAAACAACATTATAAAATGTTCTATTATTAAAATACTTGCTCTGTAGTTGCTCTGAACACACACCTTAACAGAAGAGCCCCAGCCGATGATCAGTGTGGTGTTGTCTTTCCAGCAAAGACTGCAGGGATACATATCCGGCCTTAGACTGGAGTTGTCCCGCAACACATTAGTGATGCGCTGTTTACTGCCGATGTCATAGATTTTCACACCCTGACACACATCAAGTACATTTTAGATAAAAACATGACTAGTAAGGCATCTTAATTAATATTTATAATGTGTCTAAATCTGATCGTACCACATTGTTTGCCCAGGCTATGAGGCTGCCTCTCCATTTCACATTGGTTATATTTCCCTCTCCTTCATGCAGAACAGACATCTTCCAACGGTTCAGCCAGTTCCTCTCATAAAGTAAAAGCTGTGGGATATATTTTATTAATGTTAGTGAGCATTTGCTCACAGAGATTCACCAACAATGAACAAAATTTGCTGTATTGCTTGCGCTAAACACCAGAGGGCAATAGAACATAGAGCACAAATATGTACCAAACAACAGAGTCAAAGTCAATGTGACTGCAAGCGCATTTATTTCTGATCAGAAACCATTTTTATTGTTTGTCACTCTCGGGGAAATAAATGCAGATTAGCTGTCACTGAGGCTGTACCCTTTTAAAAGCCAGTAATATTTACACTACCGTTCAAACTTTGGGGTCAATAAGATTTTTTTAATGTTTATGAAAGAAGTCTCTTATGCTCACCAAGGCTCCAAAAGTTGTTGAGCAAAAAAGTAAAACAGTAAAATTGTAAATATTATTACAGAACCATTTTCTATTTTAATATATGTTAATTGTAATTTATTCCTGTAATGCAAAGCTGAATTTTCAGCAGCCATTACTCCAGTCTTCAGTGTCACATGATCATTCAGAAATCATGCTGATTTGAGGAAACATTTCTTATTACCGGTATATTCAATAATTTAATATATTCAAAAACATTAGGCTGCTTAATATTTTTGTGTTACGTTTTTTTTTTTTTTACTTGCTGAATAGAAAAATAACAGCATTATTTGAAACATTGGTCTTTAATGTTACTTTTGTGTAATTTAATCCATCCTTGGTGAATAAAAGAAAACAAAAGAAAAAAACAAACAAAAAGCACCTTTGAACGGTAGTGTACATTTAAGGTACTAATATGCACCCTTCCTTTTAGGTAAAAAAAATAAATTTGAAAGAATATCGCCTCAGTGGCAGTTGTGGTACAATATTTTTTCCAGTGTAGTACAATTTCTTTGCTTTATTATATACTATTATTATATTTGTCTAAAGTATAGGATTGGATCAGTGTATTAGGCAGATTCATTGGCCTTATCATGCAGTTAAGGTCATATCAGGCAGTAGATTCAATAAAAATAATAATACAATTTCAAAAATCTAAATCCATTTTACAAAAAGCCAACATTCGGTTCAACCTTTAGATAATGGGATATTCATAAAGTCACTTAAAAAAAAGCAGTATGACACAATCAAACCCCAGAAACAATAAAAGCAAAAATAGATACTGTGTATAGACATCTCATGAACTGACTAGAGAAGAGACTCAAACAATTGAATTTCTATTAAAAGGTGCTTAACGTTTTGGTTTACTTAAGTCTAATTCTTCGACTGTCTGATATTATCGGTGCAAAAATGACATCTTCTGAAGGATTGTGTGATAATAATCACTCGCAGAAAGCGACAATGCACTTGGTGGACAACCTTGAATCGAAAAGTGTCAAAAACGCCACGCACAATCACACGCAGCCAACCTGACCTGACTGCGGAGAAAGTGACTGAAAAGGAAAGACGGTTCAATGTCGCTTCAGTTCTACACTTTTGGCCATGTTAACAGATCACAGCGCAGCAATAGGAGATGACACTCCAAGAGCCGAGCAGACGGAATTGAATTGCCTTTGACAAGATGCGTCTTCAGTGGAAGCCGTATTGATTTTCATGGCAGGGCTGCATTATGGAGACCTTAAGCCAGGGAGAGAGAAGGAAACAAGCAGAAGTGGGAGGAAAATGCAGAGGACTTGGCCAGCGTGGCGCACAATGGACGCCGTTAATTGCTTCAGATAAGCACAATGCCGTGACGGTGTGGAGATGTTTTATGAGAATCAATCGTGGCACGGTGGACAAAAACCTATGATTTGCAGAAATTGAGAAGACTCTATTTGAGTGGTCCACGATTTTGTACGTCTCAATAAAACCTTGAACTTTACAAAGAACCAGTGGAATTTATTCAAATTCACTTTTTCAACAATTGAAGTTTTTTTTTCCAGCCACAAGACGTCTGATCACTGAATGGAAACAGATCAACTTCTTCTAAGAGCTTTTATGACAGACCCAAACCCTGTTTTCATTTCTATAGATGTATGGGCGTCTGGAATGTATCAGACTATGGCATCTTGGGTTGGTAGCATTGTGTCCTTTGAAAAATGAGCGTATTTGTTTAGTCCATAAGCCAAAGAGTGTTCTACATGTTGCGAACACTATGGCACTCTATGTAATGACAGTTATTTATTGCGCAAGAAGAGACAACATCTCTCTAGTGAACAACACTTTGGAGAAAATGGACCACTCTCTCTCTCTCTCTCGCTCTCCCTCTCTCCCTGATGTTGACCTCGATGTAAGGCCAAGATGGTAAGAGCGTTTCATGCCGAACAGTTTCAGTTTGAGTAACCACTATACACGGCACTCAACGTGACAAAAAATGATTTCATTCTAATAATTTAGCTTAACCCTCGTGTTGAAACCTCAAGAGCATCAAATGACGGAGACCACAAAATATGTGTTTAGACTTCAGGCATGAATGTGGCTTTTGTTTTTATTTAGGCATTCAAACTTCCTTTCAAAATTCAGAACAGTGGTTAAATAATGTATCGTTTTCAAAAAACGATTTTGATATTTTTGCAAAAAGACTGCACCCAATTTTAAATATTAACAATAACGCTTCAGTGTCACACGATCCTTCAGAAATCATTGTAATATGCTGATTTGGTGCTCAGGTAACATTTCTTATCATTATCAAATGTGGTGCTTTTTGATGAACAGAAAGTTCAAAATAAGCATTTATTTGAATTGTTTGGTGTGATTTTAAAGAGTTTACTTTCACTTTTAAACAATTTAATGTGCCTTTCTGAATAATAGTATTAATACATTTAAAAAAAAAAAAATAGTATTGATCCCAAACTTTTGAACTATAGTGATCCTGGTTCAAACCCTCAATGATGTGCGCGAGTCAACATTTTTTGTGGACACGGGAAAAAGACTGGATTCGAACCTGCGTCTCCCATATGAGCACCAAGGATCAACATTTCTAGAGCATCTGCACTAACCAGTAAACAGTAGAGCGTTGGCGCTTGCAACTCCAAGGTCATGGGTTCGGTTCCCAGGGAAAGCAAGAATTGATAAGAATGTGAATGTGTTCCTTAAAATGCAATATAAGTCGCTTTGGATAAAAGGGTCTGCCAAATGCATATAAATGTCAAATGTAAACAAATGTGCGATTGGGACCTGACGCAGACCAGATTCCAACCAAAATTTCCCACGAGCACCAGGGCTCAAGATTCTGGAGCATGTGCATGGTTTGAGAGTTTTTGTACGTGCTTCTGAGTGATTGGAGTTCTATAAAGATGTTTTATAAAAACTGTGAGATTTGCTAAATGAATGTGTTTTTTTTGTTGTTGTAAAAAGTAGAGAATCCAGGCATAGCGTAGACCTGATTTGAAGCTGTGCCTCCAAAAGAGGTGATTCTGAAACTGGACTCACCTTATTTCCTCCGGTCACAAACTGTTTATTGTTGGACTTGATGAACTGAGGGTGTAGCGCCATAACCTAGAATTGAACAAGGCATTTCAGTTTAGTTTACAGCAATACCTGAGTTAATATCAATGTCCACTCCAGTATTTCTATAGCCATATAGTGCCTCAGAGGGGGTTGGACTGCATCCAGTCAGAAAACATGCTCAATAAAGTCCTTTTTTAGCCCAGGAAAAGTTGAAGGATTGATCCTCACAGTCCAATACACAAAAGTATTGATATAAAAAAAATGACAGCAAAGGCTCTCTTTATGTGTGCCATAGGTGACATCACTCATGCTCAACAAACAGGCGGCTCATGCATGATATGAAATACCCTGGAGAAATCAATTAAGACGAGTAGCACGCTGAAATTACATTGTTTTCGAGAATTATCAATGCTTGCTGTGACAGGAAATCGAAATCAAAGGGCTATTTCCCATCAGGCAGCAAAAATATTGCCGGGGGACCGACGACTCACATTAACAGCAATAAGTTACCTTGATCGGACAGTCAAAGTTTTCGTGGAAGCCCTCCCTGGTGTACAGGCCGAACACTTGCACCTGAAAAAGACGAGAGAGAAATCGAGAAAGAGAGACAGAGATGCATTTATAAGGTAAAACCACTGAGGTCCAGAGATGAGTTCTGAGCTAACAGTTGACTTGGGCAAAGCATAAAACCATCCAGCGGGCTAGCTAACCATCTGCCAGACTCCCAATTAGTGGAAAGGTCAACTCTTTCTGCCCTCGCACGCTTTTATGCTACCGACTTAATCGCTAGCTGTGCTGCAGTCCCCTACGGCTACAAACAAGCCTTAACAAAACATTTCACCTACACCTGTCTGTATGAAACAAGAGGGGAAGAAAATGATTGTGAGCTCTAAAAAAAAAATAAAAAAAATAAATAAAAACATTGAAAAGGAAAGTATCCTCTCACATTTAGGATGATGGTTTGGGAACGAAACTACTGACTTTGAACCGCTCATACGTTTCCTTTTCTGGTCAGGCAACATACTTAGGTAATCTTAAAATCAGAGATTCTACGTTTTGGAAAAACCCTATTCAAAGACTCTTTCTCTTAAGAAATGTGTCATATTTTGCATAACAATGGTAGCAAAGCAGTTGGTAAGTGCAGTTTGGATTAACAGTGCAGAGAAGAGACCAATGGCCTCCATATAGATTTTAATCAATAAAGTTTAATGTACAAAAACATTCACCATTGTATCTTTTGAACTCACCACCAACCACTTACCATTTATGTCATTAAGAAAACTGAATTAATTAGATAAATTAAATTTAAGTTCTAGGTTTACAGTTTGGACAGTCTAGGAGCAAATGATAAACTATATTTTAAAGCTAACACACCATCTTTATCATAAGTTTGTTCATGAAACGTCGGTTCCATCCTATTTAACTTCGGAAACTGAATATGAACTGTTCATATGTTTCCCTTTCAAGTCAGACATAATTTTCAAAGCGCAGTTTCTATTTCTTGAGAGAAAAAAAAAAGAATAATGAGAAAAAAAAACGGTCTCGTATTTGTGTACCAATGGTAGCAAAGCAGTTGGTAAGCTGGGCTCAACAGTGCAGAGGAGCGAACAATGGCCTCCATATCGAATTTAATTGGTGTATGTGCGACAAGATCTCACTTTGCCATAGGAACAGGGATAGACATGGTCTATCACGCCACAGATCAGCCTGAGAAAGCCACACAAGGTGCTGATGATTAGCCTCCGTGGACTGATAACAGCCAGCTCATGATCAATGAGCAGATAGATGGAGAGGAGAAATAGAAATCACAGAAGGATCGTGGAGGAAAGGTGTTCTTTTTTTAACCACACATTTTAAGATGGACCAAATGCACACACGCTGTTTCTGCAGGTGTCAGAGTTGACGGAGCTGGTATTGAGTAGGAAGACAGGCACTGCATCATCTCTTGCAAACAGAGAAAGATATGAAAACTCAAGTAAACAAGTTCCTAGATTCCCATGGTGAAATTTACTGAGAATGAATCGTGCAATGCTGATAGCATTTGTGCATGCTGCCCATTTAGCACCCAGTTCACTAAATAAACCTGAAAATCATGTAATGGCATTAACACAAGAATTAGTGCTGAATGTGATTTGCATGATTCAACTGCAATCTTGGATACTTTGCTGAAAGTGTACAAACTCATTCCACACTGTAAAAAGTGTTCAGTTCACTTGCTTCCAAACTTTTGGTAAACCCTTGCCTTAAAATTATTAAGTAAAAAAATGCAATGCTTAATTGAACTTGATTTTTTTTTTTTTTTTTATTAAGTATGAAGTTTATTTACTTAATAACTTTAAGGCAACATGTTTCTTACATTTTTTTTAAGTTAACAAGTTTCTTACATTTTTTTAAGTTAAGTCAACTGATCACTTTTACATACTTCTGAACGGTCTGTTTAAAATGCCAATAGTTCAGTAGTCCTTTTATGTACTGCATGTCTCTTATTTATTTTCCTCTAAATGTATAACTTTATTTCATTTTAATTAATTTATCCAATTCTTCCATTTTTATTTCTTGTTTAATAAAAAATGAACTAATCATATTTGTGTAAAGGACTTTTAATTACAATTATGCATGAAAAATAAATACTTCAATAAAAAAAAATATGAATAAATAAACCTTGCCTTGCCTAGTGTATGGCGACGGTCTGTCTGGAGGTCCTATGCGTGCTCATTATTATTCTTTTCCATCATCAATAACCTTCTGCTGCCATAATATAACAATATTTCAATCAATTCATTGCCTAATTACGAATTCCATGATTATGATTTCAGACCAATCTGACCTAGCTTCCTATATTGACAAGCAACCTTAACAAACCTAACTAGGTAGCTTAGTTCTGACAAGTAATGCGTAATATGATTTACAGAAGCAGAACTTTTGATTTTTTTTTTTCTGGAGCAACATTTTTATCAATCAATCATTGCCCTTTGATTTTAAGAGAAGGGTTCAGAAATAAAGCCTGGATATACTGATTGTTAAGTCACTGCCCTCTATTTTTTTTATGAATAGACTGAGGGTTAGGGTTTGGATTATATTGGGCTATGATTGATTGGTCATAAAGGACTAATAAAGGAAGTTAAAGAGCGATGGGAGCTGTAGTGAATGCTCACCTTCCCATCCTCAGAGCAGACGCCAACATGATCCCCGCTCTCATCCAAACTAATCTGGTTTATTTTCACTGGACTCTATAAGGATAAAAGAGAACAGAGGTAGAAACAGTCACATCGTGTAATCAGACATAACATGGCATCTATAACTTCGAAAAGATCTAGAACAATCAATCACGCAAGATCATTTCAGACTTACAATTTCAAACTTCTGTGTAACATTTCCTTGGATATCCAGAAGGTAAACCTTCCCAAAGTGTGTCCCAAGAGCCAGGAACTGAAAGCAACAGAGGACACAAACATGCCAGACACACAAGTGAAAACCACGGGACATCCTGGACTTATACAGAGTTAAAAGCTGTGGAGGAGGTATTAAAAATGAGCTTTACCAGGCATGGCTGCGAGGCCTCAATGTTTGTGCGTGCATGTGAGAGTGTGTGTTTGTGTGTGTGGTTTCGGCTGGACCCTTCGGGGGCAAAAAGTGTGAAATTGCTGGAGGACAGGAAAGCCTATTTATCAGAGCGGCCCAGTGTGAAATAGCGTTTTTTTCCCTCGACATATCAAAACGCTTCAACATAATATATGCACCACAGGTCACACATCTCTGCCCTCTACACCAACACTCTGCCTGTCAGAATAATGCAATTACATTTCGGAGTTTAACATATGAAAATTTTTCCTATTTTCTCTTGTGACTTGCCAGTATCATCATAAACCAATTCAGCATTTACAGTTTGGACAGTCTAGGAGCAAATTATAAATTATGTAATAATATTAAATCTCACACACCAATCGTTATTACAAGTGCGTTGAAAGCTACTTACTCCAAATCCTAACTATTGCATGCATTTCCATTTATTCACTGAAGACAATCGCAATCTGATCAATTTTCTAACTGAAGCTAGATATACAAACAATTAAAAAAACTTTAATTTGATCAATCAGCAATTAATATGAGAGTGTAGAGTAACTGGTGGTTTGAGGGGCGGGGCTTATAAAGAGCTCTAGGTGATGTCAGCAGAAAAGGAAAGTCATTTCAAGAGTCAGATCAAGTTAAGAGTATTACGCCTTCATTAAAGATTACAAACAAACACTTAATTTTTTGGTGAATAACACATTAATGAATCGAATGAAATGAGACCAGGAACATGTATTAAGAAATATGATAGATTTTTGTTTCATGCTGACTTTAAAGAGTCACTCTTTAGTACAGAAGTATCAAACCAACACCCTGTGTTTCCTCACATATTCAAGCAGCAGAACATTACTTTTAATAATGCATGCTAACAGGGCATTCGGCAGATTAAAGTTTGCGTGAACCAGTAGTTGCGACCGACATTACTTCAATATTGTGAAGTATTTTCTGAGTGAAACGGAAGAATAGAGAGTGTAGCTTGTTCTTTTTTTTTCTTTGGGAATTTATCTAGAAAAGTCGTTCCATTCAGCTTGTCTATCAATGCTCGCAGCAGACCGACAGTTGGAGGAGATGATCTACCCAAGCCGTCAAACGGACATCATCAGAGACCGAAGGCCATTCCAGAGGGGAAGTACATTTTCAGATTTTGCTTAAAGATTACAAAGACAAATGGATGAATAGTTTATTGTGTGGTAACAAATTAAATGGGGTCAATTTTTACTTCACGCTGACTTTAATACTTTTTCAGCTGAAACTGACAACAAACATTCACTAGGACAAGTATAAGTAAAAAATACTAGAATCAGCTATGTGTTTCAAAGTCTTCACTGATTATTAGATTTCAGATGTTAATATTGATTCATCTAAGTTTGACTAAAACAGGCCTGGGGATGTAATTAAAACGAGTTGCAGTTTTTTAAACCCTAACTTTTTGCTAACGTTCCCAGCTACATTTTTTCCAAACCAGAGCAGTGAGTTCATGTTTTCTTGTTATTGTTTGATTATGTTATTGTGTTATATTTCCTAATTACCAATTTCATATGTATACTAATTCCTATATAAATGTCCCTTGTGACTGAAATTGGTCAATTCAATGTTCCCCCTTTTGTTACAGAAATACTGGTTATTAGAGCAGAATAAATTAGATTTTGGATTTTATTAGCTCCAGAAGAGAATGTATTGTACATGTGCTCAGCATAGTGTCACTAAGGTTAAACGAATAAAATGAAATCAGGCCACATAAGGTGATGTTCAGTCCAGTCCGACCAGTAATCTGAAATTGGTTTGACATCCATGCAGATTTGGGTCTATTGCTCTGCCAGCTGAAAAGTGGACCTAGCTTTATAAAAGCATGCAGCCACATACAGAATGAGTCCATCTCTGAAACTGAGGTTACCCTGTGTCCAAACACATATACACACACACACACACACACCTGCTTTACACATGCACAGACCTTTCCCTGTCGCAGCACACCGAGCCGCCCCATGCTTCACTGCAGTCTATAATGAAATGCTTATATTTACAGGCACAGCCGAGCATGTCCAACAAAACCCCCCGCAATCTCCCCAAATAAAATCAGACAAAAATAAATAAATAAAAGGGGTGGCCTCACCAGCCTCAGTAGCTCTTAAAGGGATTTATCAAAATGGAATTGCTGAAATGAAATTCAGAATCCTGGCACTTAAAATATGAGGCAACATTAGGCAGGTGGTGCTCTTGTGTGTCTAGGTGCCGGAATGCACATTGGAGCGCATGCATAAAAGACTACAAGGGAAGAGACGGAAGGAGAGAACGATAGAGATGTGAAAGAAGGTGAAAGAGTGAAAAAAGGGGGGACTCTCATTTGAAATTCAGCTTTTCAACGTCTCCTCTTCTTGCAAGCTTGCCTTTTTTTGGAGAGATGGAAGAGGAGGAAAAGGAGGAGGAAGTCCCCAGGGAAAAGCAGGAAAAGAGGGGAGGGGGGGGGATTTAAAATCAATAGCGGTTAATAAAACATCAGGTGAGGAGACATAACTAGGTATGACTATTCCTCCACAGCGTCCGTGCATGAGTGAACCGGCTGCCATGACGATTAACCAGCCCACGTAGAATGCTCCACCAACAAAAATATCAAACCCAGGGAAAAAACTGAAAGAAGACAGGCAAAAAAAGAAAGAGAAATCTAAAAGCAGAGGAAATAAAACAGGAAAATTAGCGAAAGGCTGGTGACCCGTGAGCGTTTGTGCGCAAGCTCTTCTCTGAGAAAATGATGGTGTTGAGTCAAAAATGCTATATTCAGTTTTATACAGGAGTGTAATAATAATTTAAAAAAATAATAATAATAACACGCTGTAAACATTAGATGACCAATAAGTTGACAATATATATTTTTACATTGCTTTAACTCTTTTTTCTACTTTTTTAAAATAAGCTATACAAGATTCAACAATTTTCTTTTAAGTCAGTTTAATTTAAGTTGAAAGGACTTCAACCTTCAATCTGATTGTCCTTAGAAATTAATATAACAATAATTAAAAGCTCCCAGATTTCTCTGCATTTAAGAATTTTAAATGATTTTTGAATGTTATAATAAAAAAACAATTCATCTACAATTAGATTTTAAACACTGAATTCAAGTTGCAATTAAGTTTATAATTGAAATCAGTTCAGATTCTTTATCTGTGCTATCTGAAATACATTCAAACAAACTGTATATGAAGAGTTCAGATGCAAAAGCCTCTAAGTGCCATTTAAAATTTTCTTCTAGAATGATGATTTTTATCAAGCTTGTATATTTAAGTTCAGTAATTTCACTTAAATGACAATTAATAGGTCATCTTCATTGCCATTTAAGTGAAATTACTGAACTTAAATATACAAGCTTGATAAAAATCATCATTCTAGAAGAAAATTTTAAATGGCACTTAGAGGCTTTTGCATCTGAACTCTTCATATGCACATCATGTCTTGCTAAAAAGCTTTTAAGCAGAGTTCTGATGACCTTGTCATGCACCGTCATGCAGCTGGCCGCATCCTTCTGCAAGATCTCTGTCACGCCATTGGTCAGCCTCTCGTACTTCAGTTTAGGCTCCTCCTCAGTGTCCTCCTCCTGAACAAACACAAACACGCCCATCCTTCATTAGTTTGGAATCTTCCACAGAATATACAACTGATTCACACATTCATATGTGTTCAAAACTAATGTCCATTTAGCATTTTATTCTCTTATATTTATTATGGTGCTATTCATTAGTCTAACCAGATATCCAGTAATATAAGCATGAATGTTAATGGGACCCTGATTCATAGTACAAGGATGTCCCCTTTGACCAAAAATATTTCCTTAAAGGAGCGCTTGAGACTGAAGTCACGTCAAGTCACCTTTATTTACATAGTTCTTTATACAATATATAGGACACATTTCTCGATACTAAGGTCACTTAATCATAACTCTTCACACATTTCTCCAAACCAAATTTCATCTTGGCACAGCAGTCCATTTCAAATTCAAATTGCATTAAAACTACCATAACTTCATATGTGTCTCAAATCAGCTAATTCCTTAATAAAAATAGCAATTGTCACTCATCAAACAACAACCTAAAAAACACTAACAGGTAGCGTTTCTTTTGTAATGTTTCTACAAAACAAGAATGACAGTTCTAAATTGTTTATAACTCACTGATTTTACATGGTCCATGTTTACATTACAGTAGAAAATTATTGTATGTAGTAATAGTATATAGTAACGCAATTGAAATAAATTGTAGTACAGCTACATCTCATTGTTTTGAAAGTGTTTCAGTTTTTAGATTCAGAATATATTTCAGTGGTATTACTGTAGTAATGTAGCAAATTGTTGTCTTATTTAATTTTGTATTATGTTAAGTTTTGAAAAGAATATTCAAACGAAATATTTAAATAAAAATCTGCGATTGTACAAAACTGTAATGGTAACATGACAGAGTTAAAATACGTTTTTAGAACATTTTATTATTTTGATTATTATTATTTTAAAACTATTTAGTTATTTTATTTGTGCATTTTGATGAATTAATTCATTATTAGCTTCCCAACAACTTTTTTAAATTGAGTGCAACTTTTCAAGCCTAGCCAATAACATGTGTATTAATGTATTTATTCATTTGATTACACTGCAAATACTTTTTAATGCGGGACAAACTATGAAACATTTAGCTGAACTTTAGCTTCTTTGGCTTTAGCTAGTTATATTATTTTTGTTTGATGAATTATTAATTAAAATAATAGTTTTATTTAGCAAGAATGCATTCAATTGATCAATAGTGACAGTAAAGACTTTTACATTGTTCAAAAATATATATTAAAAAAAATTTGATTAAAAAAATCAGTATATTAGAATGATTTCTGAAGGATCGTGTGAGACTGAAGACTGGAGTAATGATGCTGAAAATTCAGCTTTGCATCAAAGGAATAATTTAATTTAATTTATCTTAAATTACTAAATTATTTGAAATGATATCACATAGAAATAGTTATTAGTTCTAATATGCATTATATTATAAATATATAAGTCTTACTGACACCAAACTTTTGAACAGTTTGAAATATACACGCATATATTTACACATACAGAGTACATATTTATATATATTCTTTTTACTTTTGGACAACTGTGAATTCGATCACAGGCAGATTGACAGATTGGGTAGTTTCATTTTATCAAACATTTTTTTCTCCTCATCACAAACACCTCCATTGTCCATTTCCTGTTGTGTCCAGATGTGAAATTTCTAATGCCGGAGCATTTGTCATGGTCCACAAAGCCATTACAGACAGGGACGGAGAGACGGAGAGAGAGAGGGAGGGAAAAATCCTGACAAACTTTCTACGGTGGGGAAGGGTGGATAATATCTCTCCTGTTTCGTATCCTATAATTTCTTCCTCTTGTTAGTGTTTGCCATCGCCACGCCGATGTGGTGGATGAGTGTTGTGCCTCATTCCCTGCCGCTCCTAATTGGTGCCCTTGGGAGCAGGGGATGAAGGGAAGTCGGTCTTTAATTGCCCCTTTTCTGGAGTGGTGTGACCATTCACACTCTCCTCTTTTGCTCATCCCTCATTCTGTCTCTGTCTTTAGACACAAACTTTGTTGGAACGCTATACTGAAGAATCGGGCCTCAAAACCACAGATTAATGTCAAACCCCACAAGCATCTTTCCTCATTTTGCTCCATGGCATCACATTTGGAAGCTGTGGTGTGTTTTCTTTAAGCCACGAGAGGTGCGTTCTTCTTTCACGAGGCTGGACGGGCTTTGCGTTGGGGTGTCATGAATACTGTCAAGCTCCAGAAATATCATACAGGATGAGTTTGGAAGACTCGGAAGCTGTGGTCCATCTGAGATCACATTTACACAAAGCCTTCAAGACGTCCATGGTCACGTCAGGAAGTGTTGAGGAGAGATAGATCAGGAGATAGCGACCGAGCTCTACCATTTTGAACAAAACAAACTGTGCTTTACAGTTATTCCAAGAAAAATACAATCATGCTTTTCCGAGGTGCATGCAGAAGACAGTTTGTGGACAGGAGATAGGACGGATTGCTCCGCGGACTGAGATTTAATTTACAAAGAGAGGGCAAGGCTGTTGTTTCTTTCTTCCTGTTTTCATTTTGAATTGAGGACTAGAATGTCTACTTGACATTTCATTCAGTCTCACTTAAAGGCAAACTCTATCCTATTTCAAAAGTCTTTTCTTAAAGCTGCAATCAAGAAAATGGGCACGATGTAGCTCTCATTGTACACAGAATATATGTTATAGGCTACAAGTTGTTATTTTATTTATAGGATTCCTCTTTAAGCATGTTAAAAAATAATTACATGACTGCACACTCCCAAAAAAAGCATTTGAATTGAGACACACTTAAAGGCCAAGTTGGCTATTCTTATTTTCTATGGAATATTGCAGAATTTACTACATTTATAAATGATTTATCCATGCACAGCATTCTTTTTTTATTTTATTCATGTACCTTTGAAATCTTTAATCAAAATAACTTCCCCTTCCTCTTGCAATGACATCTCTTCTCTGATGACATATTTACTGGCGTGAGGGTGGGACAGCCTGTCACTCACACATGACATGAGTTCACAGCAATAACAAACAATCCAACATTCCAATCCATTCCTGATGGACAAAAGTCCTAGCCTTTTTTTTCTTGTTCAAAAAGCCATTTCACTCAAATGTACGTTCCAATAGGGAAGAAAATCTTCCATTTTGTGCATACTTAAAAAAACAAAAAAAAACAGTATGTGCACAATAAAAATAAATAAAACCATTGTGACCAAGTTTGGTTTTCAAAAACTAACTTTACTTTTCCTACTAATTTTAACCAAATGAGAGTAACCACAGATTTACAGTAGTTTAAATCATAATTTAAATCATTATATCTATAGTTGTATAATTCAAATCCTAAATATATTTTGTTCCCAAAAACATTTTTGCAGTCATCCTTTAAATGAAATACCATTTGGTTTCATATGTTGTTATCTAATCCATAAACTAGATAGATAATTCAGATCAATTGTACAGTCCATGATTTTACCTCTGATTCATCTGTTGATTCTTCACTTAGTTTTCTTCCCTGAAAAAAAGAAAAGATGTTTCAGAAAGATGTGTTAATAATAAAGAAATGCATCGCTGCTGAAAATATTATGAACAAGGCACCACATTTCCTACACTCCTGCTAGAATATTTAGTATTAAAGAGAAATGCTGCAGCAAAACATACAAAACAATACTTATCTTTTTAAAGATAAGTCCTATATTTAAAGTAACGTTATTCTTCATTTTGTCAGTAAACTTGCTGAAATCCCTGATTTTAGACGGTCCCACAGACTGCCCAGTGCACAAGCGTCCAAAAGTGTCCAGTCTAGGAGAGCAACTAAAACCAGGACACGAGTATAAGCTAGTTTTAAATGTTATTTTACAACAGGGATATTAACATTAGCAGTAGTAGGCAGTGATATATTGTCAAGTGTCAAACTATCGTGTTAGCCTTAGCTTCAATAACAAGTCTTAAAAATACTTCCTTTAAAATATCATGTACACAGCACACACAGTGTACCACGAATAGCCAACATGCCTTAAAAATTAAACAAACAAACAGAAACAACATCCTAATATTCACAGGCTTCTGTCATTTGACAACAGATTCTTCCTAGAGAAACCTACCTGCTCTTCCACTTCCGCCATGATACAGCCTCCAGATGTGCTATAATAAGGCAGATTTAGTATTCGTCTATCAATATATGGTCTGGCGACAACGTTAATATATTTTTTTACGCTCAAATCAGTTATTTGGCACAATATAAACCAGCGTAGCTAGTCATGCGATGTTCATGTACACTGGGTCACATGACAAAAACAGGAAGCGTCGCTATTGCATCATGGGATTTGTAGTTTAAGGGCAAGGGAATGAACTGGCTTACAGATCTTTTTTTCCTTCGATAGATGCGATTTAATAAAAAAAAATTGCATTTAGTTTTTTTGATTAACTCATTTTGTGTGTGTGTTTGTGTGTAGGAAACGAATTTCACCCGAACTTCACATTTTATTAAATAAAATTGTAATTCAACAAATGTGAGCAATATTTGAATGTCACGTCCAAACGTCTTGCCCTAAAGAATCACCTTCATCCTTTTGCTTATTCTAATAAATCAGCTAGGAGGAAGTGTGATGTGATGTAATTTGACATTGTTACGTTTGTAACAGATAGACCGCCATAGGACATGCAGGATCACTTCAGACAGGCTGTCAATGTGTCTCATATGTTTATGCTGATAGTGGCTGGCAGGGTGAGCTTTGCTCTTACCATTATAGGTAATGAGTTGGAATATCAGCTGCATTGACTTAAATGTGGAGCTTACTCAGCAATTATTATAATTCATTGGGCAAAGATTATGCAAATTAGCGGATAGCCCACACATCAAATACCCATATTTAATGTTTGCATAATAAATGTTGATCATATAAAATTAGACCAAAACCAATACCAAAATCAGCTTAAATGAAAACGTGGAACAGATATTTAACATATTGTATCTTTCAATGTATTTTTGTGACCTTGTAAACATAAATGCATAAGTTAGCTAAATATGATCTAATTTCATTGTGCAATTTATCTTTAATGCCTTCTGCAGTGAGTAAAAGCTCTTTAAATAGTTGAACAGCTGGGGTCATTGCATCTCTGCCACATGTGTAGGTTCACTGTCTAATAATTTATGAGAAATGACCCACTGCGCCTCTGCTTATTGCTTTATTGGCTCAAGCCTTATAATGCTTCAGGCTGTTTTTAAATTATTCACTGATAATGTCCTATCTATTTTTATTTATTTTTTTACTACATGGTTTTTACACATCTTAGTATGGGCTGATATTTGTTCATTCTATAAACAGGTTATGTTGAAGAGATTTTTTGTTTGTTGTTTAAAAAAAATTATATCCACCTGTAAACAAATAATAATAAAAAAAGGTTTAAATGATTAATTTGGATACCAAAACTGTACAAAATAAACAGATGTTTGGGGGAAAAAAGTAGGCCTACATCTTAAATAATTATTTTTGGGGAACAGAAATTGTATAACACAATGAAAATTGAAGACATAAATAAAGTAAAACAACAAAATAAAATAAAATAAATAGAAGCTCTAAAAATAATGATTTGGCGTGAATAGAAACTGTACAAAATAAACTGAAATTTGAACAAAAATAAATTACAAAAGGTCACCTTTATTCGTTATTTTGGGGGGAACAAAAATAAACAGATTTTTGAAGAAATTAGGAGATAACCAGGCTGTACATCACACATCTTCTGTGTCTGTCTAAAATGATGTGTGGCCAATCTCCTCCTATATTACTGCACTCATTTCTCCTGAGGGAAAAAGTCTCGTCCTCAAGTTGAGACTGAGAGCCGTTCTCTAAGGAAATGACCTTTAAGTTCCATTTGGTGCGGAGGTCATTGTGGCATCTCGACACACTCAAATCCACACACACCTATCTCAGCTTCACCCCCGGCTCGAGTGTTTCAGCCTCCAGAAGCTGCTTTTGACACATTGCCATCACAGGGCATTATTTATTAATATCTCTGTTGTTTTATGTCTGATTTTGACCTGTCTTTTGAGTGGCTTTGGTTTCTACTAATGTTTTACGGCACAAACATTCTTGCTTTTTTTTTTAAAGCAGACAAAGAAAAGTCATTGCTATTGTCTTTGTTATAGTATTGACATTTCTGTTGAATTTGATTACCTGTACTAAAGGCAATGAGGGGCAAGTTATTATATGGTTTTTGCTTGAAGTGATTCTTCTGCAAAAAAAGCCCAAAGGTTTTCTTCCGGCTTTGCTTCTGCCACGTCTTCCACGGACTGTCAAGTCAAGTCAAGTCACCTTTATTTATATAGCGCTTTTTACAATTCAAATTGTTTCAAAGCAGCTTTACAGAGATAACAGGAAAACAATGTTGTAATAGTATTGTTAAATTCAAAATTAAATGTTAAATGTCCCCAACTAAGCAAGCCAAAAGCCAATGGCAACAAAGGCGAAGAGAGGCGAAAAAGGCAACAGTGGCAAGGAACCAAAACTCCATCAGGTGACAGAATGGAGAAAAAAACCTTGGGAGAACCCAGGCTCAGTCAGGGGGCCAGTCCTCCTTTGGCCAACAAACGAACAGTGTATGATTATGAGTTAGGCAGCATAACGTCAGGAGTCAGATGTGATCAGAACTTTCATGATATTTATCCAGTTCATCTGGTTGGGTTGGGTCATCCGGCCGGTGAGGAGATGAGTGTGTTGAGGTGTTCATGGGCCTTCACAGTGTTGATGGGGCCGGCTCATCAGGGATGCGTTGTCGTCGTGTCCATGTGATGGTCCTTCCTCAGATCTGGATATGGCCTGGATCCGGCGGTTCGCGGTAAACCTCGGGATAAACAGAGACTAATATTAGCGTAGACGCCATCCTTCTTATGATGTACAAAGTACATCAGGAATTATGGGAAGTGTTCCCGGTTCCGGCTGATCTAAACTATGCAGCCTAACATTGAATTATAGAAATCTATAATGTGTTATGTGTATGCTAAGCCAAAGAGATGTGTTTTTAGTCTAGATTTAAACTGACAGACTGTATCTGCTTCCCGGACTGTGTTAGGAAGATTGTTCCAAAGTTTTGGTGCTAAATAGGAAAAGGATCTACCGCCAGCAGTCGATTTTGATATTCTAGGTATTATCAACTGGCCAGAATTTTGAGATCGCAATAGACGTGAAGGACTATAATGCGTTAAGAGCTCGCTCAAGTACTGGGGAGCTAAACCATTTAGTGCTTTGTAAGTAATCAGCAATATTTTAAAATTTATACGATGTTTAATAGGCAGCCAATGCAGTGTTGACAGAACCGGGCTAATATGGTCATACTTCCTGGTTCTGGTAAGAACTCTAGCGGCTGCGTTTTGAACTAGCTGTAGTTTGTTTATTAAGCGTGCAGGGCAACCACCCAGAAGAGCATTACAATAATCTAGCCTGGATGTCATGAATGCATGAACTAATTGTTCCGCATTTGTCAGTGAGAGCATATGACGTAATTTAGATATATTTTTAAGATGGAAAAATGCGGTTTTACAGATACTAGACACGTGACTTTCAAATGAAAGATTGGTATCAAAGAGCACACCCAGGTTCCTAACCGACGACGAAGACTTAACAGAGCAGCCATCAATTGTTAGACAGTATTCTGGGTTATTACGTGTGGCAGTTTTTTGTCCAATGATTAGAATCTCTGTTTTTTCAGAATTTAGTAATAGGAAATTACTGGTCATCCAATTTTTTATATCAGCTATGCATTCCGTTAATTTTAAGAATTGGTAAGTTTCGTTAGGTTTTGAAGAAATATACAGCTGAGTATCATCAGCATAACAGTGAAAGCTAATTCCATATTTCCTAATGATATCTCCTAATGGCAGCATGTACAGAGTGAACAGCAGCGGTCCTAGTACTGAGCCTTGTGGTACGCCGTACTGAACTTGTGATCGATAAGACATCTCTTCATTTACTGCTACAAACTGAAAACGGTCAGATAAGTATGATTTAAACCATGCTAGTGCAATTCCACTAATGCCAACATAGTTTTCTAGTCTATTTAAAAGAATGTTGTGGTCGATAGTATCAAATGCAGCACTAAGATCAAGTAACACTAACAGAGAGATACAACCACGATCGGATGATAAGAGCAAATCATTTGTGACTTTAATGAGAGCAGTCTCAGTACTATGGTACGGTCTAAATCCGGACTGAAAATCCTCGCAGATATTATTTCTTTCTAAAAAGGAACACAGTTGTGATGATACTGCTTTTTCTAGTATCTTTGACAGAAAAGGCAGATTTGAGATTGGCCTGTAATTGACTAATTCTGTAGGATCAAGTTGCGGTTTTTTAACAAGCGGTTTAATCATAGCCAACTTAAAGGTTTTTGGTACGTATCCTAGAGACAAAGATGAATTAATGATATTTAGAAGAGGATCTATGACCTCTGGAAGCATCTCTTTCAGTAGCTTAGTCGGTATAGGGTCTAGCATACAAGTTGTGGATTTAGATGAATTAACAAGTTTGCAAAATTCTTCCTCTCCTATAGCAACAAATGAATCAAAATGTTCCTCACGGAGACTACAATGCACTCCCTGATGCGCTACTGTAGTAGACGGTTGCATAGTTATAATTTTGTCCCTGATATTATAGATCTTATAAGTGAAGAAGTTCATAAAGTCATTACTGCTGTGTTTCTTGGAAACTTCTGGGCTTGAAGCTTTCTTTTTCGTTAGTTTAGCCACTTGTTCAAATAAATACCTAGGATTATGTTTATTTTCTTCTAATAAGGTTGAAAAATAATCCGTTCTAGCATCTTTTAATGCCTCTCTGTAAGCAATCGAGCTCTCCTTCCATGAAATCCGAAATACCTCTAGTTTTGTTTTCTTCCAGTTTCGTTCCATTTTTCTGGCTGCTCTCTTAAGGGCCCGGGTGTGCTCGTTGTACCACGGCGTTGGACTATTTTCTTTAATCTTCTTTAAGCGCAACGGAGCAACTATGTCTAAAGTGCTGGAAAAGAGAGATTTAAACGTTTCTGTTGCAATATCAAGTTCTTCTAAGCTATCCGGGATGCTGAGATTATGAAACTGATTAGGAAGATTATTAATAAAGCCATCTTTAGTGGCAGAAGTGATAGGTCTAACATATTTATAACACGGAGTCGGCTTTGCAGCCTTGGCTAAATGTAATTTACACGAGACTAGATAATGATCTGAGATGTCGTCGCTCTGCTGCAGAATTTCAACGGCATCAACATCTATTCCATGAGATAATATTAGATCTAGAGTATGATTACGACAATGAGTAGGTTCTGACACGTGTTGTCTCACTCCAATTGAGTTTATAATGTCTTTAAATGCCAGTCCCAATGCATCTTTTTCATTATCTACATGTATATTAAAATCACCAACAATTAGGACTTTATCGGCAGCCAATACTAATTTTGATAGAAAGTCAGCAAATTCTTTGATAAAATCTTTATGGTGCCCTGGTGGCCTGTATACAGTAGCCAGCAGAATTTTCAAATGTGATTTATTGTTTACACTATGTATTTTTACATTAAGCACCAACACTTCAAAAGAAGTATATTTAAAACTAGATTTCTTAGTGGTTTTGAAAATATTACTATAAATTACAGCAACACCTCCCCCTTTGCCTTTCGGACGAGGCTCATGTTTATAACAGTAATCTTGCGGAGTGGACTCATTTAAAGTAATGTAATCGTTTGGTTTTAGCCAGGTTTCTGTCAAACACAGCACATCTAGGTTATAGTCTGTAATCTTATCATTAACTATGAGCGCTTTTGAATTAAGGGATCGAATATTCAACAACCCAAGCTTTATCGTTTGCTCATCTGTATTATATCTGTTTTTTATTTGTTGAACATCAATTAAACTTTTAACCTTAGAAAGTTTTGGCAGTTTTTTGGATTTCCAAATTCGGGGAACAGACACAGTCTCTATATGATGATATCTAGATGAAAGAGCCTCTATGTGATGGGATTTATCTGACCTTGGTGACGTGAGGCCGCTAGCAGACGGTCGGTTAAGCCAGTCTGTCTGCTTCCTGACCTGAGCCCCAGATTGTCATGTTTTATCTCTAAGACTATGAGCCAAATTACTAGAGAGAAGAGCAGCACCATCCCAGGAGGGATGAATACCATCTCTTTTCAACAGGTCAGGTTTGCCCCAAAAACTTTTCCAATTGTCTATGAATTCTATATTATTTTGCGGACACCAATTAGACAACCAGCCATTGAGTGAACACAATCTACTAACTATCTCATCACTCCTTCGAACAGGAAGGGGACCAGAGCAAATTACAGTGCCTGACATCGTACTTGCCAGTTCAAACACCTCTTTAATATTAATTTTGGTGATCTCCGACTGGCGAAGTCGAACATCATTTGTGCCGACGTGAATAACAATCTTAGAGAATTTACGATTAGCATTAGCCAGCACTTTTAAATTTGCTTTGATGTCAGGCGCTCTGGCTCCCGGCAAACATGTGACTATGGTGGCTGGTGTCTCTATTTTCACGTTCCGTGTAATAGAATCGCCAATTACCAGGGCATAATCAACATAATTCTCAGTGGGTGTTTCACTGAGTGGGGCAAATCGATTTGTTATGGTAATCGGAACAGAAGAGTGGTTTTTTGATCCGCGACTAGAGCGATCTCTCACAGTTACCCATCTGCCTGGCTGCACAGGCAATAACTCAGCCGGAACCGAATCATGTAAATGATTCACTATGCTAGGCGCATCCAAAATAGTATCTAAGGCTCGAGCACACTTACTATCCTCAATTAAAGTTTGGATGCGTGTCTCTAATTCTGAAATCTTCTCCGTCAGCCTGACTGTCTCCTTGCATTTATCACATATAAACCCTATATTGCCGACGGGGAAGGCTATAGTAAACATGTGGCATGAGGTGCAGGTGACAATAACAGGACAAGACATTACTCACCGTGTTTGTTGACTGATTCTTACTCACCTGGGCTTTTTACGAACTCAGAGGCGCGGGCGCGCACGAGAAAAATAAATAAATAAATAACTAAGCGCACGGGCGAAGCGTTAACAGGCTAACGAGATACAAGCGTGTTGTGCTAACAGTAACGGAAGCTAGCGATGTTAGGTTAGTCTGAGATGTTAGGTAAACTATATTAGTAGTATAAACTCTAGAAATGATCGTAAATTTATGGTTCAAAACAGAGAGAAATACGAGGCTTTAGATGGAGCTTACAGCCTCGGAGCAAACACACTCACACACAGCAGGCAGCGAGGCAGACACTGTGAGATTCACTTTCTCCAGACCTTTGCCACGGTCAGCGAGGGGACATGAGGTGAGAAAGAGATCACAACTGGACAAGTGCAGACCTGTCTTTCTCACTCTGTCTTGTCTTGCCCTCTGTAAACCACTTCCCTTAATTCTCTCTCTTAATATCTCTCTCTTTCTACACGATTTCTAAACCTGCCCCCCATCTCCTCTCCTCTCCCGCCAGATCGATCTTGGCATGCTGGTGCAGCCTGACGTGGGCAGGGGGGCGAGTGGGGAGCGCTGGCCCTTCTTCTCACCCTCATCACCCTCGCTCTCCCCCACCGAGGCCAGAGGAGAAAGCCCTGCTGGGGATACAAACAACAAATTCTACCTTAGATCTTAGCCAATGCAACTGACCAATCCATATTTTTTGTTGTTTTGAGAATCAAGATACTTACTGCAGTTCTCACTACACAACCCCTGCATTTGAGTCAGTGAAATAAATAGGCCTACATTCAAATTTAAATTCATACATACAATAACTTGAATACACCTGTTCTGTGATAAGCATGTTGTAATTTCTGGAGTTAAATTAATTTTTATGTTTTTCGGGGGACATAAATTCAAAGATGTTAGGTAATATAATAAATAAATAATAAATAGAATTAAACAATTGCTTAATAAAAATGGAATACTTGAAAAAAAAACACTTAAAGCAGTTTGGCGTGATCATGTTATTCATTCTTAGACATTAGAATATTTCAACAAAACTGCTTCACTGTTTATTTAAAGGGGACCTATTATGCAAAATTCACTTTTGCATGCTGTTTGGACATAAATGTGTTTTGGCTGTGTGTGCACACAACCACCCAATAGTGATACAAATTCCCTCACTCCTTTTTTATTAATCCCCATAAAACATAAGCAGTGTCTCCCAACGACCTGTTTTCAGAATGCGGCTTTAGTGACGTCACTAAAGCCACAGGCCCCGCCCACGGATGTTGACAGACACTGCGGTTTGAACATCGCCCCGCCCTGATCGAGTTCACGCGAGCGAGTTGTACACACATCCGCCAGTGCTGCACTGACGACAATGTCTCCCAAGCGTTGTAGGTGTTGTGTGGCTTATGTATTATGTATTAATCCACACAGCTCTCTCTATTTACTCCCGAAATCTGAGGCAGCCGCTGAAGACGAGGTGGATTCATTTTGAATCAACTCTACTGAAATTCGTTTGTACTTACGCACTTCTTATACTGTTTACTCAGCTCTGTAAACTTGTAACTTACACTCACTCTGTAAACGGTGAATTTCTGGAGTAAAACTCTTTTGTGTGATGTACAATAAACTTTATTAAACTCATCAGTATATTTTTGATCATCATTTGGACGGGGTCCGAAACAGCAGGCTTGTAGTCTAAAGTTATATTAATAGTGGACAGAGATACAAGTTACAAGCAAATGACAAATACGTTATAACCGTAATTAAACTAAACTATACCTGTTCCATCTCCATACAGTGTATTCTCTGACTCTGTAGGCAATATTGTCCGACTCCTGGTCGAAATGAACACTGGTACTGAGAATTTCTGATATTAGCATCATTCCGTGAGATGAAATCCAGAAGCAGTTTTAACATTAAGTGACATGGGCATCTGACGCGCAGATGCCAATGGCACATGTCACTATGCGTATTGGCACATCCGGTCTCCATTGGCATGTGCCAGTGGATAGTGACATGTGTCACTGACATTATTGGCATGTGCCAGTGGATAGTGACATGTGTCACTGACATTATTGGCATGTGCCAGTGGATAGTGACATGTGTCACTGACATTATTGGCATCATTGGCATGTGCCAGTGGATAGTGACATGTGTCACTGACATTATTGGCATCATTGGCATGTGCCAGTGGATAGTGACATGTGTCACTGACATTATTGGCATGTGCCAGTGGATAGTGACATGTGTCACTGACATTATTGGCATGTGCCAGTGGATAGTGACATGTGTCACTGACATTATTGGCATGTGCCAGTGGATAGTGACATGTGTCACTGACATTATTGGCATCATTGGCATGTGCCAGTGGATAGTGACATGTGTCACTGACATTATTGGCATCATTGGCATGTGCCAGTGGATAGTGACATGTGTCACTGACATTATTGGCATCATTGGCATGTGCCAGATGTGCCAGTGGATAGTGACATGTGTCACTGACATTATTGGCATCATTGGCATGTGCCAGATGTGCCAGTGGATAGTGACATGTGTCACTGACATTATTGGCATCATTGGCATGTGCCAGTGGATAGTGACATGTGTCACTGACATTATTGGCATCATTGGTATGTGCCAGTGGATAGTGACATGTGTCACTGACATTATTGGCATCATTGGCATGTGCCAGTGGATAGTGACATGTGTCACTGACATTATTGGCATGTGCCAGTGGATAGTGACATGTGTCACTGACATTATTGGCATGTGCCAGTGGATAGTGACATGTGTCACTGACATTATTGGCATCATTGGCATGTGCCAGTGGATAGTGACATGTGTCACTGACATTATTGGCATCATTGGCATGTGCCAGTGGATAGTGACATGTGTCACTGACATTATTGGCATCATTGGCATGTGCCAGATGTGCCAGTGGATAGTGACATGTGTCACTGACATTATTGGCATCATTGGCATGTGCCAGATGTGCCAGTGGATAGTGACATGTGTCACTGACATTATTGGCATCATTGGCATGTGCCAGTGGATAGTGACATGTGTCACTGACATTATTGGCATCATTGGTATGTGCCAGTGGATAGTGACATGTGTCACTGACATTATTGGCATCATTGGCATGTGCCAGTGGATAGTGACATGTGTCACTGACATTATTGGCATGTGCCAGTGGATAGTGACATGTGTCACTGACATTATTGGCATGTGCCAGTGGATAGTGACATGTGTCACTGACATTATTGGCATCATTGGCATGTGCCAGTGGATAGTGACATGTGTCACTGACATTATTGGCATGTGCCAGTGGATAGTGACATGTGTCACTGACATTATTGGCATGTGCCAGTGGATAGTGACATGTGTCACTGACATTATTGGCATGTGCCAGTGGATAGTGACATGTCACTGACATTATCGCGACACACTGACGACACTGTCGCGGAACTGGTTGCCGTCTTGTGACAGTATGACTGACAAATTAGCTGAGCAGCTATACTGACGTAATTGTGAAACAAACGCCTATATAAATTGCCTATTTTAGTGATGTTTGTAAAATAAATTAAACGTTTTAAAGTCAGTATTTTTTTTCTTTTTCTTTCTCAAAGTAACGTGGTGACAGTTGAGGAACATCTTGGGGTGGTCAGTGGTGTATTTGTAATTTGTTTGAGTACAGTAAGACAGGAGCAAAAATTCAATAAAAAAACCGAGTAATCAGAGTCTGATGTCGATATAAATTAGTGGATAATTTATATAATATATAATCAATATTATTGAGCTATATTATGTAAGTAGGCCTAAATTATTTACTAATTATTTATATTGATATCAGACAGACTCTGATTACTTTGTTTTTGCTTATACTCATCTGGCTTGAATATTTTACAAATACATTTAAGGAATTATGTAATAAGAAATAAACCAATTTTTATAAATCTGAACATGCATTCTTTCTGTAGATGTCATATCATATATATGACTTACCGTTCATGTTTGACCGAAAGTAGTAAACCGTTCATTAGTTTACTTATATCGACATCAGACTCTGATTAGCCAACTTTTGTTGTTGCTACCTTCTTACTGTACTTGCTAACTCATACAAACGACAAATACACCACCCGTAGTCCGTAGATGTTCCTCAACTTTCGCAAGTTTTAGGTTATTTTGCGCTGGCCAGTGTGGACGTTACTGACACCTACTGGCGTGCATGCAGCATCATGCAAAAATAAAGGTTACAGTTGAGTAGCCTAACGGATGCGACTGTTCATGCGCTATTCGTAATAACTTCTGATTTATTCGTTGTGTTTCCTAGAATGGGCAGTTTGCGTGATTAACAACATTGGCATTAATTTTTTTAACACTCAGATAGGCTACTGATGTGTCACAAACTGACATGTTTGAGAAAAAAAATACTTTAAAACGTTTAATTTATTTAAAAAACATCCCTAAAATAGGCAATTTATATAGGCGTTTGTTTCACAATTACGTCAGTATAGCTGCTCAGCTAATTTGTCAGTCACTATACTGTCACAAGACGGCAACCAGTTCCGCGACTGTGTCGCGAATCTCGCGATAATGTCTGTGTCATGTCACTATCCACTGGCACATGCCAATAATGTCAGTGACACATGTCACTATCCACTGGCACATGCCAATGGAAACCGGATATGCCACCGGATGTGCCAATACGCATAGTGACATGTGCCATTGGCATCTGCGCGTCAGATGCCCATGTCACTTAATGTTAATACCGCCTCTCATGAAATTGTCCCGAGCGCGAGCTCATGAAGCTCCGCCCCCTGTGCGTGCAGCAGCAGCTTATTTGCATTTAAAGGGCACACACTAAAACAGCGCGTTTTTCTGAGCACCAAAAAGTGACAATTTAAACATGCTGTAAAAAATGATCTGTTGGGTATTTTGAGCTAAAACTTCACATACACACTCTGGGGACTTCAGATACTTATTTTACATCTTGTGAAAAGGGGCATAATAGGTCCGATTTAAAGGGACTTTAGAATTTAGAAACCCTTGTTATTAGCGATATCGGTGGCCGTTAAGTGAACTGCAGCCATCAACTTTACTGCTCGTGATCGCACACGTAGCCTACACACCATACAAGAGACTGAACTTGATTATTTTCCCATTTTTTGCTCAGAAAAGAAGTTGGAAATATAGCCATATACTGTTAACGAACATCTATACACCGTCCACGCTGCAGACAGCGACGTTTAGATAAATAGCCTATGTTAATATGTGCTGGCGGTTTCCTCATTACAAAATAAACATCAAAATGACAGCGGTGAGAAAACAGCCGTTAAGAAGCATCTGATCATATGATGTGGATATGTTTGCTCAAGCTCTGCAATTCAACAGCATCATATCGACAGATCAGGTAGCTGCTAATTAAAGTTACACTGTTTTTATGATAGTTTGATTATAAATTGTAGGCCCATGAGGTCTGACTATGTGAGACTGAATTAAGCCATTTTCTTTGCTTGAAACATTGACATTATTGTACAGAATACATTAGCTCTTTCGGCATTATCTTGAACATTGAAAAAGCAAGCATTCGTTTCATGTGTCAGAACGGAAGAGACAAGACTGTTGGAAGATTAGCCATAGCCTATTTAACATCGTTAACAGTTATAGGCACCTCGCGAGCATTCATTCATTTAACTATTTTAATAAGACTGGAATAAAGCACCTTGTGCTTAATGGTAACAAGCTGTAGGCTTTGCCGCATACACTATGATCGTGTGAATTCTGGATCACGGCAACTTTAATTGCTCGCATGCATAATAATAAATAAAAAGCGCTGTTTTGTGATAATTTTCAGTTATGAAGGAAATAACTGAGCAGTATAAAACAACCATTAATTAAAATGCATATTCAATGTTTGTAAAGTATCTTCAGTTTTAATCGAATGAAAGTTCCTTCGTGGTTTTCTGTCACGTGAGCGTGGCAACTCCGCAGATTAGGCCATTATGATGTCAAAATCATTTAGAACGTCCGGTACATATAGACAATGCAGACATAATCGCACTTTGTAGGGAGTCGACGACTGATTGTAAGTAAGTTAAGCCTGTATACTCTAAATCTGGATGTTTCTTTTAAGCAATTTTTATATGCTGTTTAAGCAAATATCTATGTTATTACATATCAATGTATGGTTGTAATTATAAGTAAGCCTATAGGCCAATTGTAATTATTATTATTATATTATATTATATACATTTGTTGATAATTATAGCTTACTTAATGAAAATGATATGTGAATATGACACACAAAACCAACAAATATACTCCACTGCCGAACACTAGTGAGAATAATTCATAACACTGTTACAAAAACCTCCCTTTGGCAATCAGGAATCATTTTACATTGTACATTTTACATTGTCTAATACAGTATACAACATAGATGGGTGCAGATACAGTGAACAACTTAACTTCATCAAGTTAACTTCATCAAGTTAACTTCATCAACTTTGCTGTTATCTTAATTTTTATTGTAAATAATAATAACAAATAAATAGATTGATACATTTAATTAATGTTATAAAACTAAGGCAATCAGCTTCCGGAGCTCCTGGGTGTACTTAAGTAATCTCTTCTCTTCCCTCTCTTTCTCTCACAGTTTTTCACAGATCACTGTTGCACACGAACAGCCATTCAGTTATACACTTTTTTTGAACAACATGTCTAGCAGCCATCAAAGCTTATCCATCAAACTGAGCATGTCCACCATGCCCACCTGTTTCACAGAAACAGAACCCTTCAGCCCCTTAGATGAGCATGATGAGCTCATCACAGCCCTCCTCACAGGGAGATGGTGGGCAATAATGGAGGTAGAGGATATTTTACGCTCATCATTTGAGAGTAACGAGTGTGGGCTCACTTCAGGCCAGCGGGGAATAGTGGCAGCCCCACAAGGAGCCTCAGCTCCTGCTAGGTACCAGCAGGGAGAGCCTGTGCCTGCCGGTTCACCCATGCCAGCCGGGTCCCCACAGGGAACACCTGTACCTAAAACATTGGTGACCACTGTGTCCTCTGAGGATGCACCTGTGCCCACCTCATTCCAAGAGGACGCACACGTGCCCACTGTTTCCCAAGAGGAATCACCTGTGTCTGCCTCTTCCCATGAGGAAACACCTGTACGCACCTCGTCCCTAGGGGAATCACCCATGCCATCTGCCTCCCCGGAGGGAGCACATGTACCTGACAGGCCCCCATTCAGGAGAAAAGTGAGGATCCCTAATAACATGAGATTGCATCTGACAAGGGATGTCATCTTGACACCCTTGCCCTTAAGGCCCCCCAAGGGACCACCTACGTTTGCCAGGACATCAAAAGCAGCGCCAGTGCCCAGCATGTCTCCAGGGGAAGCACCTGTACCTGCCTCATCCTCAGAGGAAGTATCAGTGCCCACTGTGTCCCCTAAGGAAGCACCTGTGCCCAACTCGTCCCAAGAGGACCCACCTGTCCAAGAGAAGGCTTCCAGAAGGATGCTCCACACTTGGTTTCCAGGCATTGAAGGTAAGAAATTTCAGCCAGGGCCACAACAACAAAATATACTGTTTTCTTTTAGATTATTAGTATATTATTTCCACCAATTGTGTCTTATTGTTTTTTATTTCACCAGTATCTAACTCTAAACCAAACGAAGAAGAGAAGGCTGACTTTAGGAGAAAACTCAAGTCTTGGTTTCCAGACCTCCGAGGTAAAAACTTCAGCCAGGGCCGCAACCACCACAGACATTAAGATTTCTCTTAAACATTTAGGATACCCGTTAATTAGGTTTTTTCCCCCCAGATATCAATTCTTGAACCTAAATATTTGTTCTCTCTTAATATTGATTATTTCCACCAATTGTGTCTTAATGATTCTTTATTCCTCTAGTATCTGACTCTGAACCAAGTGAAGAAGAGAAGGCTGACTTTAGGAGAAAACTCACGCCAGTGCCTAGCACGTCTCCAGAGGAAGCGCCTGTACCTGCCTCATCCTCAGAGGAAGTATCAGTGCCCACTGTTTCCCCTAAGGAAGCACCTGTGCCCAACTCGTCCCAAGAGGACGCACTCGTGCCCACAGCCTCCCCAGAGGAAAAACCAGGGCCCACCACGTCCTCTGAGAAAGCACCTGTATGCGGCTTGACCCAAGAGGATGAACCAATGCCAACTGCCTCCCCAGGGGAAGCACATGTGGCTACCTTGTCTGCTGAGGAAGCACCTATGCATGCAGCATCCCCTGAGGAAGCACTAGTGCCCCTTGCCTCCCCAGAGGGAGCACATGTACCTGACAGGCCCTCATTCAGGAGAAAAGTGAGGATCCCTAATAACATGAGATTGCATCTGACAAGGAATGTCATCTTGACACCCTTGCCCTTAAGGCCCCCCAAGGGACCACCTACGTTTGCCAGGACATCAAAAGCAGCGCCAGTGCCCAGCACGTCTCCAGAGGAAGCACCTGTACCTGCCTCATCCTCAGAGGAAGTATCAGTGCCCACTGTGTCCCCTAAGGAAGCACCTGTGCCCAACTCGTCCCAAGAGGACCCACCTGTCCAAGAGAAGGCTTCTAGAAGGAAGCTCCACACATGGTTTCCAGGCATTGAAGGTAAGAAATTTCAGCCAGGGCCACAACAACAAAATATACTGTTTTCTTTTAGATTATTAGTATATTATTTCCACCAATTGTGTCTTATTGTTTTTTATTTCACCAGTATCTGACTCTAAACCAAACGAAGAAGAGAAGGCTGACTTTAGGAGAAAACTCAAGTCTTGGTTTCCAGACCTCCGAGGTAAAAACTTCAGCCAGGGCCGCAACCACCACAGACATTAAGATTTCTCTTAAACATTTAGGATACTCGTTAATTAGGTTTTTTCCCCCCAGATATCAATTCTTGAACCTAAACATTTGGGTAACACTTTATTTGAAGGGGTGTGCATAAGACTGACATGACACTGTCATAAACATGACATAACACCTGTCATGAACATGAAGGAGTCTTTATGAATGTTTATGACTGTTGTCATTAAGTGTCATTCGGTAAATTATGACACTTTTAATGCAAAGTTGACATTGTTTAAAATGTCTTTGTTATGACAACTTGACATTAACAAAGACAAAAATTTCTTTGTTATGACAACTTGACATTAACAAAGACAAAAAATGTCTTTGTTATGACAACTTGACATTACCCAAGACAAAAATGTCTTGATTATAACAACTTGACATTAACAAAGACAGAAATGTCTTTGTTATGACAACTTGACATTAACCAAGAAATCATAACCTGTCAACCTGTCACAAATATGTCATAACAGGTCTAATTATAAAACTTAAAGCATTTTACAGTGTAATAACCCTTAATGACATCTTTATAACTAGTACAATGTGTTCCACTTTACTTGAGGACAAGTAAAATTTTCATGACACAGTTATAATGGTGTCATGACGGCCAAAGTTGTGACAGGTTGACAGGTTATGATTTCTTGGTTAATGTCAAGTTGTCATAACAAAGACATTTCTGTCTTTGTTAATGTCAAGTTGTCATAATCAAGACATTTTTGTCTTGGGTAATGTCAAGTTGTCATAACAAAGACATTTTAAACAATGTCAACTTTGCATTAAAAGTGTCATAATTTACCGAATGACACTTAATGACAACAGTCATAAACATTCATAAAGACTCCTTCATGTTCATGACAGGTGTTATGTCATGTTTATGACAGTGTCATGTCAGTCTTATGCACACAGCTTCAAATAAAGTGTTACCAATATGGGTTCTCTCTTAATATTGATTATTTCCACCAATTGTGTCTTAATGATTCTTTATTCCTCTAGTATCTGACTCTGAACCAAGCGAAGAAGAGAAGGCTGACTTTAGGAGAAAACTCACGCCAGTGCCCAGCACGTCTCCAGAGGAAGCACCTGTACCTGCCTCATCCTCAGAGGAAGCATCAGTGCCCACTGTTTCCCCTAAGGAAGCACCTGTGCCCAACTCGTCCCAAGAGGACGCACTCGTGCCCACAGCCTCCCCAGAGGAAAAACCAGGGCCCACCACGTCCTCTGAGAAAGCACCTGTACGTGGCTTGACCCAAGAGGATGAACCAATGCCAACTGCCTCCCCAGGGGAAGCACATGTGGCTACCTTGTCTGCTGAGGAAGCACCTATCCATGCAGCATCCCCTGAGGAAGCACTAGTGCCCCTTGCCTCCCCAGAGGGAGCACATGTACCTGACAGGCCCTCATTCAGGAGAAAAGTGAGGATCCCTAATAACATGAGATTGCATCTAACAAGGAATGTCATCTTGACACCCTTGCCCTTAAGGCCCCCCAAGGGACCACCTACGTTTGCCAGGACATCAAAAGCAGCGCCAGTGCCCAGCACATCTCCAGGGGAAGCACCTGTACCTGCCTCATCCTCAGAGGAAGTATCAGTGCCCACTGTGTCCCCTAAGGAAGCACCTGTGCCCAACTCGTCCCAAGAGGACCCACCTGTCCAAGAGAAGGCTTCCAGAAGGAAGCTCCACACTTGGTTTCCAGGCATTGAAGGTAAGAAATTTCAGCCAGGGCCACAACAACAAAATATACTGTTTTCTTTTAGATTATTAGTATAATATTTCCACCAATTGTGTCTTATTGTTTTTTATTTCACCAGTATCTGACTCTAAACCAAACGAAGAAGAGAAGGCTGACTTTAGGAGAAAACTCAAGTCTTGGTTTCCAGACCGCCGAGGTAAAAACTTCAGCCAGGGCCGCAACCACCACAGACATTAAGATTTCTCTTAAACATTTAGGATACTCATTAATTAGGTTTTTTTCCCCCAGATATCAATTCTTGAACCTAAATATTTGTTCTCTCTTAATATTGATTATTTCCACCAATTGTGTCTTAATGATTCTTTATTCCTCTAGTATCTGACTCTGAACCAAGTGAAGAAGAGAAGGCTGACTTTAGGAGAAAACTCATGCCAGTGCCCAGCACGTCTCCAGAGGAAGCGCCTGTACCTGCCTCATCCTCAGAGGAAGCATCAGTGCCCACTGTTTCCCCTAAGGAAGCACCTGTGCCCAACTCGTCCCAAGAGGACGCACTCGTGCCCACAGCCTCCCCAGAGGAAAAACCAGGGCCCACCACGTCCTCTGAGAAAGCACCTGTACGCGGCTTGACCCAAGAGGATGAACCAATGCCAACTGCCTCCCCAGGGGAAGCACATGTGGCTACCTTGTCTGCTGAGGAAGCACCTATGCATGCAGCATCCCCTGAGGAAGCACTAGTGCCCCTTGCCTCCCCAGAGGGAGCACATGTACCTGACAGGCCCCCATTCAGGAGAAAAGTGAGGATCCCTAATAACATGAGATTACATCTAACAAGGAATGTCATCTTGACACCCTTGCCCTTAAGGCCCCCCAAGGGACCACCTACGTTTGCCAGGACATCAAAAGCAGCGCCAGTGCCCAGCACGTCTCCAGGGGAAGCACCTGTACCTGCCTCATCCTCAGAGGAAGTATCAGTGCCCACTGTGTCCCCTAAGGAAGCACCTGTGCCCAACTCGTCCCAAGAGGACCCACCTGTCCAAGAGAAGGCTTCGAGAAGGAAGCTCCACACTTGGTTTCCAGGCATTGAAGGTAAGAAATTTCAGCCAGGGCCACAACAACAAAATATACTGTTTTCTTTTAGATTATTAGTATATTATTTCCACCAATTGTGTCTTATTGTTTTTTATTTCACCAGTATCTGACTCTAAACCAAACGAAGAAGAGAAGGCTGACTTTAGGAGAAAACTCAAGTCTTGGTTTCCAGACCTCCAAGGTAAGAACTTCAGCCAGGGCCGCAACCACCATAGACATTAAGATTTCTCTTAAACATTTAGGATACCCGTTAATTAGGTTTTTTCCCCCCAGATATCAATTCTTGAACCTAAATATTTGTTCTCTCTTAATATTGATTATTTCCACCAATTGTGTCTTAATGATTCTTTATTCCTCTAGTATCTGACTCTAAACCAAGCGAAGAAGAGAAGGCTGACTTTAGGAGAAAACTCAACACTTGGTTTCCAGACCTCCAAGGTAAAAACTTCTGCTGAGGCTGCAACCACCATAGACATTGAGAGGGACACACATTTTGCCCCAGATATTCAGGGTATTTGTCAAAAATGCTCTCTTTTATAATCATAACCAGTGATTTTTTTTTGTTATGTGATTTTAGATTTTTTTTTTCTGTGATGAGTAGGTCTAGGGCAGCGGTTCCCAAACTTTTTTCCTGCGCACCCCCTTCTATGTCCCAACCGTGTTGGCGCACCCCCAATCCCCACTTTAAAAAAAAACGCAACAAAGCTTTGTTTTATCGCCATATAAAGACTCATGTAAACTTGTAAAGATGTGTAGGCCTACTCTCCTCTCATATATTTAAGTTGTAAGGAATTGATAATGGCATTTACAGTAAATATTTAAGGTATTCATTATTATTAATGTATTTATTTATTACAAAGAGTGAATTTCTAAAAACTTGGAAAAAAAATGTTTCCCCCCTTTATTGTGGACCCATTTATAAGATTTGAGTACTTTTGTGGAAGTGATTTTTCCTAAAAAAAAAAAAACTCATTGTTTAGTATTACCCATCGATGAATAGGACATCAAGAGTAAACAAATTGTCATTCTTTGCTAGTCCATTTCATTTTGATAGTTTAAATAATTAGGCCTATTTAGTTCAAACTCATATTTTCCTATTAATTGGACATACTATATTTCTTAATCAAGTTCACAAAGTGCTTGCCTCTAAGTAATAAATACACTTTATCTTATGCCTCACATTAAGCTGCATTCTTACTTGATTAAGTGAGCTATTTTATATTCATGACCAAAGCATAAATCACAAACAAGCATCTTCGTTACATCCATGGCACCGAAGGGATAGCTACTAATTTTCCCCGAAAAGAGGACTAATATGGTACATAATTCTTATTTAATGTGGGAATTGGGCCTGAACCACACAATTATCTCCCACCGGAGAAAGACAATGTCTTATTTCACTTACCGAGCTATTCCCTATAATTAGGATGCACCCCTGCATCAGAGCTGGCCCGATGCCCTCAGTGGCAATTAGTATTTATTACACAGTTAATGACCATGACATGTAAAACCCAGTGAAGTGGTAAATTTAGAGCAGTCAGCGGTACTCAGTGGCTTGCTGCTAGATGTCGGGCGGTAGCTATTTGCCAAAGTGTCCACCTGTGTCGCGACTGAATTAATGTCCAATCATCTCATGAATGCACAAAGCAAAAAATATCAAATCAAATGGGCTAATTTGGACAATCTCACTTTGTTTTGTTCTCACTGTCCTTCTCTCTTTTATTAGCAAATACATTCTTTCTTATTCATTTTTCTTGCATATTAAATCTAAACTGATAGCACTATGTTTAGGCAAACACATAAATTTAAAATGGTACAAATGAGATGTTTATTTATAGGTGTTAAAGGTTTTTTTATTTATTGAAATTGAACCCTTTTCTGTCTTCTTTTTCTATGATTCACTAATGCACTGTCACCAAGCTTAGGATATTTTTTTTTCTCTTTACAATCTACTTAGCAATGATTTATTGATCGTGGCCTCTTCCTTCATACTGAATTAGCAGGCCTTTTGGAAAATCACATTTTCTCACCTCTTGTGTGTGTGAACCTGGATGGGGGTTGACTTTGTGAATAAAAATTCACTGGGTGCCTTTGTTTGAGAGCCAGTCAAATTTTACCATTTTAATCAGTACTGTTGTGCAGCATTTAATATAAAGTCACTTGTTACATGCTATAGGCTACAACCAAAGACTTGTTTATGACAGTAGAAGTTCCTCAAGAACACAACGTTTAGTACACTGTAAGAAAAAACTGTGAAATTTACAGTAAAATACTGGTAGAAGGGTTGCCAGCCACTTTTTAGTGGCATATAAATTAATTAAGCTATTATTTCACAAATCATAGCTTTGATTCATATAATTTTTATTCACATTCACAAATTGGCCAACATGGTACAGTACAAACAGCATGAGAAACAGCCCTTTGAACATACAGTATGAACTTTTTAACAAAATAAGTTGACCAACAGTGATAACATAAAATACCGTGTAATATATGTCACGTTTAGTGTATTGCTATTGTTTTTATACTCTTTTCGTCGGAAAATTTATTTACCTGCAGTCGAGTCGTTCACACGCTGCATGTGAAGGTCTTTGTTAATGAAGACATTTTTCATCGCCGGCAAATAATAGGACGCTTTTATTATTGTTTATAACAATTGTTTATAGGCTAATATTCACATAATCTAGTGCTTTTTGTTCCATAGTATCGTGCTACTGTTTCAAGTGAGCTGCCTGAATGATTCAGACAAATTGAAAAACATTACAGAGTCAATTATTCACGAATCAGTCATCGCTAGCTCTGATTCAAAACAAAAGACAAAACACAATTTCTGAAATATTGTGAGAGAAAAATGTGTCTCAAGTTGATATATATATAATCCCTTAAATAGTGCTTCAACAGCGGAAAGACATAAATTAAAACAGCTTGTAAACAATGTTACTTTGATCAAACAGGAGAGGAGACACTGAGGTAAACGTAAACGTTCTTTATTAATAGGTTGGTAGCGATCTGGAGGATTGTCAGACACTATTTTTTTCTAAAATAAAGACTGGGCTGGTGCTGCTCTTCTCTCTAGTAATTTGGCTCATAGTCTTAGAGATAAAACTCGACAATCTGGGGCTCAGGTCAGGAAGCAGACAGACTGGCTAAACCGTCGACCGTCTGCTAGCGGCCTTACGTCACCAGGGTCAGATAAATCCCATCACACAGAGCCTCTTTCACCTAGATATTATCATATAGAGACTGTGTCTGTTCCCCGAATTTGGAAATCCAAAAAACATCAGGTTAAAATTTTTATTGATGTTCAAAAAATAAAAAACAAATATGATACAGAGGAGCAAATGATAAAGCTTGGGTTGCTGAATATTCGATCCCTTACTTCAAAATCGGTCATAGTTAATGATATGATCTCAGATAACAATCTAGATGTGCTGTGTTGACAGAAACCTGGCTAAAACCAAACGATTACATTACTTTAAATGAGTCAACCCCACAAGATCACTGTTTTAAACATGAAACTCGTCTGAAAGGCAAAGGGGGAGGTGTTGCTGTAATTTATAGTAATATTTTCAAAACCACTAAGAAATCTAGTTTTAAATACACTTCTTTTGAAGTGTTGGTGCTTAATGTAAAAATATATAGTGTAAACAATAAATCACGTTTGAAAATTCTGCTGGCTACTGTATACAGGCCACCAGGGCACCGTAAAGATTTTATCAAAGAATTTGCAGACTTTCTATCAGAATTAGTATTGGCTGCAGATAAAGTACTAATAGTTGGTGATTTTAATATACATGTAGATAATAGAAATGATGCATTGGGATTGGCATTTAAAGACATTGTGAACTCAATTGGAGTTATACAAAACATGTCAGGACCCTCTCATTGTCGTAATCATACTCTAGATCTAATACTATCACATGGAATAGATGTTGATGCTGTTGAAATTCTGCAGCAGAGCGATGACATCTCAGATCATTATCTAGGCTCATGTAAATTACATTTAGCTAAGGCTGCAAAGCTGACTCCGTGTTATAAATATGTTAGACCTATAACTTCTGCCACTAAAGATTGCTTTATGAATAATCTTCCTAATCAGTTTCATCGTGTCCGCATCCCGGATAGCTTAGAAGAACTCGATATTGCAACAGAAACTTGTAACTCTCTCTTTTCCAGCACTTTAGACACAGTTGTTCCGTTGCGCTTAAAGAAAATTAAAGAAAATAGTCTAACGCCGTGGTACAACGAGCACACTCAGGCCCTTAAGAGAGCAACCAGAAAATGGAGCGCAAATGGAAGAAAACAAAACTAGAGGTACTTCGGGTTTCATGGAAAGAGAGCTCGATTGCTTACAGAGTTGCCTTAAAAGCTGCTAGATCTGCTTATTTTTCAACCCTATTAGAAGAAAATAAACATAATCCTAGGTATTTATTTGAAACAGTGGCTAAACTAACGAAAAAGAAAGCTTCAAGCCCAGAAGTGTCCAAGCAACACAGCAGTAATGACTTTATGAACTTCTTCACTTATAAGATTGATAATATCAGGGACAAAATTATAACTATGCAACCGTCTACTACAGTATCGGATCAGGGAATGCATTGTAGGCTCCCTGAGGAAATTTTTTATTCATTTGTTGCTATAGGAGAGGAAGAATTTTGCAAACGCGTTAATTCATCTAAATCAACAACTTGTATGTTAGACCCTATACCGGCTAAGCTACTGAGGGAGATGCTTCCAGATGTCATAGATCCTCTTCTTAATATCATTAATTCGTCTTTGTCTCTAGGATACGTACCAAAAACCTTTAAGCTTGCTATGATAAAACCGCTTGTTAAAAAAACGCAACTTGATCATACAAAATTAGTCAATTACAGGCCGATCTCGAATTTACCTTTTCTGTCAAAGATATTAGAAAAAACAGTATCCTCACAACTGTGTTCCTTTCTTGAAAGAAATGATATCTGCGAGGATTTTCAGTCCGGATTTAGACCGTACCATAGTACCGAGACAGCTCTCGTTAGAGTCACAAATGATTTACTTTTATCATCCGATCGTGGTTGTATCTCCCTATTAATGTTACTTGATCGTAGTGCTGCATTTGACACAATTGACCACAACATTCTTTTAAATAGACTAGAAAACTATGTTGGCATTAGTGGAATTGCACTAGCATGGTTTAAATCATACTTATCTGACCGTTATCAGTTTGTAGCAGTAAATGAAGAGATGTCTTATCGATCACAATTTCAGTATGGCATACCGCAAGGTTCAGTACTAGGACCGCTGCTGTTCACACTGTACATGCTGCCATTTGGAGATATCATTAGGAAACACAGAATTAGCTTTCACTGTTATGATGATACTCAGCTCTATATTTCTTCAAAACCTAACGAAACTTACCAATTCACAAAATTAACGGAATGCATAGCTGATATAATAAAATGGATGACTAGTAATTTCCTACTACTAAATTCTGAAAAAAACAGAGATTCTGATTATTGGACAAAAAACATCCACACGTAATAACCTAGAATACTGTCTAGCACTTGATGGCTGCTCTGTTAAGTCTTCGTCGTCGGTTAGGAACCTGGGGGTGCTCTTTGATACTAATCTTTCATTTGAAAGTCACGTGTCTAGTATCTGTAAAACCGCATTTTTCCATCTTAAAAATATATCTAAATTACGTCATATGCTCTCATTGACAAATGCGGAACAATTAGTTAATGCGTTCATGACATCAAGACTAGATTACTGTAATGCTCTACTGGGTGTTTGCCCTGCACGCTTAATAAACAAACTACAGCTAGTTCAAAATGCAGCAGCTCGAGTTCTTACCAGAAACAGGAAGTATGACCATATTAGCCCGGTTCTGTCAACACTGCATTGGCTGCCTATTATTAAACATTGTATACATTTTAAAATATTGTTGATTACTTACAAAGCACTAAATGGTTTAGCTCCACAGTGCTTGAGCGAGCTCTTAACGCATTATAGTCCTTCACTTTTATTGCGATCTCAAAATTCCGGGCAGTTGATAATACCTAGAATATCAAAATCGACTGCTGGCAGTAGATCCTTTTCCTATTTAGCACCAAAACTTTGGAATAGTCTTCCTACCATTGTCCGGGAAGCAGACACAGTCTGTCAGTTCAAAGCTCGATTAAAGACACATCTCTTTGCCCTAGCATACACATAATACATTATAGACTTCTATAATTCAATGTTAGGCTGCATAGATTAGGTCAGCTGGAACTGGGAACACTTCCCTTAAATCATGATGTACTCGTTACATCATAAGAAGAATGGCATCTACGCTAATTTGAGTGTCTTTGTTTATCCCGAGGTTTTCCCGCAGCCTGCCGGATCCAGATCTGACGAGGAGCTTTGCCTGGACCCGATGACAGCGCAGTGCTGAAGTGCCAACTAGCCTCTCCCTATGGAGGATCCCTTTCCCACTCTACAGATAAAGCGTACCTACCCCGAAGTGATCAAATAAAACAAAATTCTGTATCAAATTTATAGACAAGACAAGTTGTTTGTTCAGGCATGGTTATGTAGGGAATTACAAACCTGCGCACATATATTCAAACGCACATAACTATAGAATCAATTCTTAATGCGCTTGTGAACTCCATCAGCGTTTGTCACAGGTTCGCGTTTAAAGTCTGTTTAGAGACATTCATATACATTTTTATCTTACAGTTACTGTAAATCCAGCCTCTAGTTCATAAATGCCAGAGGAGAACTGGCCCCCGACTGAGCCTGGGTTCTCCTAAGGTTTTTTTTTCTCTATTCGGTCACCTGATGGAGTTTAGTACACCATTAGGTCACTTGGTGGAGTTTTTCAGTTCCTTGCCACTGTTGCCTTTGGCTTGCTCAGTTTGGGGATATTCAAATTAATTAACCAATCATTAATACCATTGATCAGCTCTACCAAACGTGGATGTTTTTTCCACTAAGAAACGAACATTGTTATGTTGTTTTGATTGATACTGTGAAGCTGCTTTGATACAATCTATATTGTGAAAAGTGCTATATAAATATACTTGACTTGACTTGATATTTCACTCATATAGTGTGAGCACATAAACGCGAGCTTTTTGGCTTTACATCACATGAGATGTATTCGTTCAGGTAACCTTTCTGAAACAGTGTATACCACCTTAAGCTGTGTGCTTATAATAGGTACTCGATGAGGATGTGACAGGTGTTGCAGGTTAGTATTCTTTTGATTAGGAACGGGTAGGTGGAGCTAAAGGACCTGGTGTTGCTGAATCCGTGGCAGTCAAGTAACATTATTTTTACCTCAGAAAACCCTTCAATGTCTATAGCTCATTAGTCAACTAGAATAAATAACTATAGAGATATACAACAACAACAAAAAATACACAGCTGTGGTTGCCAGAATAATTAAATAAAAATACAGTGAAAATGTAAACATATTCTAACTGTACGTTCACACCGCCGCCGACTTGAGCTTCCAAAGCTACCGGAAGTCATTCATTTTCAATGGAAGCTGGCTTCTCTCAGCTGCAAGGAGCGTCAAATCCCTCGGCGTCACGTTTTGGGAGTTTTGAGCGTCAATCAGAAAGTTGAAAGTAGCTCAACTTTATGGTAATGAGCTATGACGCGGTTCAGCGGCAAACCGCAGCAAACAATCGGAATATAGACATGCTTCGCGCTGGCTGATTCCGGAGAAACATACGTTGTAAACTTTCGTTCCTACCAAAACACTGTTTCCGATTAAAACATTAGCCGCAGCTGCTGCACCAGCCGGTGATACTCTCCGAATTGATAACGGTCCTGGAGGGTGTCATGAACGAACCCAAAATCTCAGAGTCCGACGTCTTGTCGGCAAATACAATAAAGCAGCACCAAACACAACAACTTTACGATTATCCATAATGATCCAGTGATACACATTTGAGAATGAGCACAACTTGTATTTGAAATATTTACGAACGCTCGTTTTAAGCGGGAATGCAATTCATTTGCTCACGGTAACAAGATTTGACCAATTGCACTAATGCAAATAATAATAATAATAATAATAGCTAATTATTATTTTCTTTCCCCGACCAAATGTGACCAAAACGGTTATAAAAATGCTGTCATTATAAAAGGTTTCTTTAATGTATTGCTTGTTTTTTCTGTTTATTAGCCTACATTTCATGTTGTGTACAGTTTAAAACTGTAATGTACAAAAAAAAAAAAAAACCTGGCAAATCCAGCAGCCCTTTTCCACAAGCTGAGGTACATACTAATATATATATATATATATATATATATATATATATATATATATATATATATATAGAAGGTGCACACAGTTTCATACACACAAATACAAAAGACCGTAACACACGACACTACAATAACGCAATAAACATTAATTTTAACAACATAAGATGTAACATAGAACCCTAATGTAATGATAACAAAACTAAGAAACATAGTTTTGTTTGAAGTGTCACACAGGGAATGCCAGTTTATGACTTTTCACTGTAAATTATAAGATCATTTGTTCTTTTTACTTAAAAAAATGGCACATTTAATAGTATTTTATAAAATTACACAAAATGTAAGGTTAGATCTATTACAATTTTTCTCCGTATATAATACAGTAAATTACTGTTAACCTATTAACTTACTTTAAATAAAAATAAAAAAAAAGCTAAAACTTTTTTTACTGTTCCTGTCACGTTTTAGTTCAAATATGATGAAGAAGATTCAGGTAGAAGCATGTTTATTAAAACAAAGTAAACTCAGTTAATCCACATAGATGTGAGACAGATACTGATTTTTATTATTTATTATTATTTTATTATATTGATTGATACTGTAAAGCTGCTTTGGTGCAATCTATGTTGTGAAAAGCGCTATATAAATAAATATACTTGACAGTGTACCATGCACAAACAATAACGGACAATGACTACGTTTACATACAGCCAATAACCCGTTCAAAACCGGAATATTTGCAATAACCCGGTCGCGCACGGCCATGTAAACACCGGCAAAAACCCGAATATGCTCATATACCGGTTTTTCAAAACCCGAATATTATCCCTGGGGTACCCCTTTTCTAACCCGAATATTTGGTAATGTAAACGCGTATCGGCATATCCCCATCAAAAAGAACAGTGACTACGTTTACATGCAGCCAATAACCCGTTATTATTAGCAATAACCCGGTCGCGAACGGCCATGTAAACACCGGCAAAAACCCGAATATGCTCATATCCCGGATTTAAAAAAACTGGATATTATAGGCCTACCTGGGCTACCCCTTTTCTAACCCGAATTTTTGGTCATGTAAACGCGTATCGGCATATCCCCATAGTGATCTGTGTTCTGCACATGTTCTATTCGCAAGGAATCTTGGTCTTTTGAGTAGAGAAACTTCTCGGTGCATACAAAAATCCGCGTGCAGTATACCGGAAGTAAACATGGCGAGACGCAGCACAGCATACTTTTGGAGCGAGGTCAGTAACGTTACCAGCATCAAAGCACAAACAAAGGCGATCGCTATCTGCCCCGAGCTATTCATTATCCGCATGCTGCTGTTGTTGTTGTCTTTGGATACAGGAAGAAGAATCTGAAATGACGCATATTGCATCTTAAGGTTGTCCGTACGCCCAGACGCTAACCGCGCGTCGCCGTTTACATCGGGATATTGCAATTCCATGTATACAGGAGAAACTCTCTCTGCTCACGCATGTAAACGGGTTATTCCTAATGTTTCAGAAACCCGAATAGTGACCTTAACCCGACCATAACCCGAAAATTAGCTGCATGTAAACGTAGTCATTGATTTGTGTTCTGCGCATGTTCTATTCGCAAGGAATCTTGGTCTTTTGAGTAGAGGAACTTGTATGCGCCGTCTGGAAACCAAAACTATTTATTAACCGCCTGCTGCTGCTGTTGTTGTTGTCTTTGGACGTTTGGATACAGGAAGAAGAATCGGAAATGACGCATATTGCGTCTTAAGGTTGTCCGTACGTCCAGACGCTAACTGTGGTGCGTCACTGTTTACATCGGGATATTGTCAATTGATTAGAAATTCCATGTATACAGGAGTAACTCTCTCTGCTCACGCATGTAAACTGATTATTCCGAAAGTTTCAGAAACCCGAATAGTGACCTTAACCTGACCATAACCTGAACATTGACAGCTTGTAAACGTAGTCAATGACTGAAGGGAACAGAGGAACTTAAATACCTGCAATGGCAGGATGGAAAAGGTGGACGTCCAGAGCACAGGTGGTACGAAGGCCCACGGCGGAATCGATGGTGGGAAGAGCCAAGGCAGAGTAAGCGGTCCAACGACCAACAATGTAGCCAAGAGGTCTGGAAAGGCTGGTGGAGCTGAGAGACTGAAGGGACCGGTTGACAAAGGAGGTCCTGGAGGGGCAGTGCAGAGCCGCAGGGACGAGCTGCCGAGGCGTAACCTGGGCGCTAGAGGATTGAGGCAGAGGAGGTTTGACCGAGGACTCTGGTGAAGCCACAGGGAAGCCGGAGCCAGACAGAGGGTGGAAAGCCGAAGTGCAGTGGATGGCTCTAAAGTCCGTGGCGCAGGCAGAGTGAGTCAAACCAAGGTGGAGACGGCGGGACGAGGAAGCATGGCGAAGCAGAGGGGACGACGATCCAGGCTGGCGCAGAGGGAGGGAGGAGCCAAGGCGGAGTCTACTGCTCGACGGACTGAGCTACGGGCCTGGAGGTCTGAGGTGGAACACAGTAGTCGACACAACTTGGCTGAGCTGGCATACTAGAAGTCCATGGCGGATCAGAGCAGGTAAGAGCCAGTAAAGGATCCGAGGAACTGAAGGGCACAAGCAAAGGTGGGGCAGAGTGACCAAATAGCCTGGGCAGAGGAGGTGGGAGAGGTTGGTAGGGTAGGTGTATTATCCTTATTACTGAAGTGTTGAAGCTGGGCAAGACCAGCGGTGAAAAAGTATCTGAGGTGGGTAGGACTAGCGGTGATGAAGGCTCAGGACTGGGTGGAATCAACGGTGGGTGGCCGTTATCCTCTTCCTGCTCTTCTATGGCCATGTCCACACTAATACGTTTTTGTTTGAAAACATATATTTTTTTTCTCCGTTTTGGCCTTCCGTCCACACTGAGATAGCGTTTTAAGTGAACAAAAACGTAGCTTTTGGAAAACGCTCTCCAAAGTGGATACATTTGAAAACCCCGTTTTCGCGTTGTAGTGTGGACTGTGAATCCAGAGGTATTTGAAAACGATGACGTAAGTTTAGTCATGTGATCGGTATTGTGCCTGTTAATTATGTGCGATTCACTTTTACACTGTTGCTCAAATATGTTAGTTTGCACACTCTTCATATCACAGTAGCCTACTCCATAGATGACAGAAAATGTACTCACAATTGCTGTCCTGCGGCAATACAGGAGAGCAGTCGCGTTTTAGACCAAATATGGTGACTGAGTGTGACCTGGACGCATCAGTGAATGGTGAGATATTTTGCGAAATAAAATGATCCTGTTAGAAGAATTGTGCGATAACTTTATTATTTATTTTTCCATCTATCATCTCAGTAAGCTTTTGTGATGTATCACGCATGCGCAGTAAGGTGAATTTAGAAGTTTCTCATCCACGCTGAAACGTCGGAAAACGCCTGAAAACGCTAGAGTGGCCGGAGAGCATTTTTAAACGAAAACTCCGTTTTCAAATGTCTCGGGATTAATGTAGACGTAGCCTAAATCTCCCTCATTTCTCCCTCAAAATCTCATATGTAGAAGTCGGCAGACACATCTGGTCAGACTGGGTGGCTGCTTTCGGCTCCAGAACAGACGTGGCCTTACGCTTGGGCTCCGTTGTGGGCATGTGCATTGCCTCAGGGTCTGTGGCAGGCATTAGGGTGCGTTCCTGCCGTGGGCGAATACTCTGACATCGGAGGATCGCCTCTCTTCAGGTTCCTCCTTCCATGTCTGGTAGATTTGTGGGACTATAATAATATAGAGTCCAAGTCCAATAATGAGACTTTAGTGTCTTATCGTTAAAGTTTGTTCTTGCAGCCAGTTGACAGAATCTGGCGGAGTACTCCAAGATAGAGCGGTTCTCTCAGGCGAGTTCAATAAACTGGGCTGCAATATCCATTTTCTTACTCAATTTGAGGGTGTGTTATTCTGTCACGTTTTAGTCCAATGATGACAAAGAAGATTCAGGTAGAACCGTGTTTATTACAACAAAGGAAACTCAGTTAATCCACATAGATTTGAGACAGCGTGCCATGCACAAGCAATAACAGACAATGACTGAAAGGAACAGAGGAACTTAAATACACAAGGTGACGAGCTCAAATACAAACAGTTGTGCTCTAATTAGGAACATAATCATCATGACAACTGATTAATGACGTGCCAACAGGAACATAGACAGACAGCAACAAAGATGAACATAATAAGATTCCATAAAAAATGAAACTAAACCTCAAATGAACATAAGGGGCTTTCGCACCGGCGGAACCTTTTCATAGTTCCTAGAACTATTGGCGGAACACGGATTTTGGCTTGTTCGCACCACAGGAACTAGGAATGATTTTAGTTCTGTACTCCTTTTGGAGGAACTAATTTAGCTTTTACTTCAGAGTAGGGTCTAAACCAGCACTATATGAACTATCCGTGACGTTATTATACGCTGATTGGCTGAACGCATGCGAAACACCAGCACCCGCCATTTTTAAAAAGCTCTGTAAACACAGATTATAGCCTATATATTTATTCCAGAAACTAACTCTACGAACATGGAAAACAGTGATAGATGGGCCTCTTAGGGGCGGCAGTGGCTCAGTGGCTCATGTAGGTTGTCTACAAACCAGATGGTTGGTGACCACCTGACCAAGTGTCGAGGTGTCCATGAGCAAGACACCTAACCCCAGCTGCTCCCGATGAGCTGGATGGCGCCTTCCATGGCTGACACTGCCATCGTGTATGAATGAATGAATGAGTGAGTGAATGGGTGAATGTGAGGCAATATGTAAAGCGCTTTGCTGGCCATTGGGTCTGTGGAAGCGCTATATAAATGCAGTCCATTTACCATTTTAAACTTTATGCTGAGGAGAAAATTCAATGCAACTTTGAGGGGACCAAGCGAAACATGATTATGTATTTCTGATCAGCTAGCAACACTGGACATCAACCACACGGCATACGCTAATAACTTTTCATTACTGTCTACTTTTATGTATAGCAGTTAGATCTAATGACTATTTGACAGGACTGTTAGACAGATCGTAAACTAATAAACACGGAGAATATGAGACTCTAGCTGGCGTTCTCGGCACTATCAAAATAAAAATCACAACAAGAAGCCCGGCTTACGTCACTTCAGAGTTCCTACTGGCAGTGTGAATGTAACCAGGAAAATGTTCCTAGGGGAACGTTACCTCATTTCCACCAAATAAGGTTCAAAGTTGGTTCAAAGTTGGTTCAACTTTTGAACCTTCTCAGAACCTGTTTTCCACTGACTAGAGAGCACAGCGAACAACGTTTTTACACCACTGTGTACGTCGCCATACGTCTTAGCCTTCCTAGAAACGCTTGCGCCAACTTCAAGCATAACAATTACAATGGCGGACTTTGGACTACATCGTCTTTCTGCAAATGTTTCTCCTGGCTTTGCGATCCTATATTGGGGTCAGAAGATGACATTTAGAGCACATACTATCTTTCTACTAGCGCTGTGTTTTTAGCAATGGCGGTCACAACCTTTCTCGTCGTGTTGTTGGTCACAATAACCCCGTCCCCAGCCCCTGACGTAAGCATGATGTGGTAAAAGAACGGTTCTAGTCCAGCAAAGAGTTGGTGCCGCTTTGGAACCAATTTTTCTGGCCAAGAACCGGTTCTTTGGCTGTCGAAACACAAAGAACTGATTCGCGAGTAGGCACCGGCTCCGAACCGGCTCTCAAAATGCTTTGGTGGAAAAGGGGTACATTAGTTCTCAGGTGTAGTTTATAAAATTAAGTTCATAGAACTACCCGGTGCGAAAGCCTGTATAACGGTGACAGTTGCATTTTTTTTGTCTTTTACAGTTACAATTACTACCATATTTACAGTGTGTGCAATTTAAATGTTTTTATACTACTCAGTTTTGATTTAAGTGTTGCTTATTTCACAAAATAAATAGCATTAGAAATTGACTTGTTAATTTTGTTCACCTTTAATATTACAGTAATGCAGTACCAAACAGGGTTCATATTTATATGATATACTGTATATCCAAAACAAATAGATATCGAATCGATACATGAAATCAGTTAATGCCCAGCCCGAATAGTGTCTTGCAGTCATGCATAGTTCCCAAGACAGCAAACCTTACCACTAAGTGATAATGTCCATGCAACTGTGCGTATTCATACACTCTGATATCTGTTGTCCACTATACATGCTGGGCAGAAAATGCTGGAAATTCAAGGTATTAAAAACTATTTGTCAGTGTCAGACAACAGACAGGCCCTGAGACCTGCCCTGCCCGTCAGCCAATGAGAATCCAGACAATATTACCACCAGTGACCGACCAAGGAAGCATGCTGATGAAGACCTTTGAGTAGATGCTTTTTATGTGAGTATTTGGACATTCTCTTTTTAATCTCTCTCACTAACACGTGTGAATTTCACTTCCTCCCGCTAGCTTCTCTGTATTCTCTGTCTTTTTTTACCCCCTTGAACGCTATCTTTCTGTGCTCAGGTCATAATACAGAGGGCAGATTAGCTCCTGTAAGCTTTGATGCACCATAAGGTCAGCTCTGAGATCGATGTAGCAAAAGAGAAAAAAAAAACAAGTGAAAAAAACCCCACATGCACACAAACTCACCCTTCTGAACAATCAATGACTCTTTGTATATATCTGAGGGGGGCCTGATAGTGTCTGAAGCATCAGAGCTTTCTCCAGCACTCATCTTTGATAGGCTGTGACACATTTTCTCACTGTTCTCTGATCCTAGTCAATTAAGTAGATTCATCTGAGCAGCATCACAAAGACACCGGCTGTTGCTTTGACAAATGCACCATAAATTCAGCCATGCATCAATTTTCCTGGAAGTAAAAATCAATTAGGGTTCATTCTACATAAATATTATAATTGTATGAATGTAACAAGATTGAGTGCACTTATGTAAATTAATTGATTTTAACCCTTTCATGCATAGTGGTCACTACAGTGGACAGCTATTAAAAAAGCATTTTCTTGAATTTGCACAGGTTTTGATGGCATAGTTGCACATCAATCTCTACAGTGGACCCTGGTGCATCATCCTATCCATTGCAACCAAGTTGCAAGCCACTGTGTGTCGATTTTGTTTCCCCTACAAACCAAGATGGCAATGGTCAGTCAGAAATGCCAAGTTGTTTTGGAAAATCCAACCCTTCCTTCTATCCTAGGAGACTCTTGCAGGTAAAAAAAATATATTGTAGCATCAAGCAATATCTAATGAGTCATATCACAGTTAAATTTTCCATGTTTTGATTTTAGACCTCATGCATCAGTGTCTATGTTTCATCTACAATTCATACTTATACTGTTAATTTAATATTAATAAATGGCTGCAACTAATGATTATTTTGATAACCAATTAATCTCTTGGTTATTTCTTTGATGCGAGAAATAAATAAAAAATGAATAAAGTTAAAGTTCATTTTAATTGATTATTTAAAAAGTGTTATTCCTCCAAACAATGTGCAATTTGATAGTGAATGAATCTACGTAGAAAATAGGCTATGCTATACAGTGCGCAAAAAAAACGAAATAAAAAATTATAATAAGCAAAAACAAAAGCATAAATGTTTTTTTAAATACGTATTTCTTAATATAAAGCAATGAACCCCCCTTTTCACAGACAAGCATTTAGCTATTCCCAGACTAAAATGCATGTTTGAGCTGTCTTAACTGAAAGCAGTTTTCTAAGGCACGTTTATAAAAGCTTCTTGGATGTCCTACTAAAGCCTAATCCTGGCTTCATCTAAGCCCTGTCTGTAAAACCAGGCTGAAATCTGTGTATAATGTAGGCTATATTTGAGAAAATGTGTCTTAAGGTCCCTGAAGGATTCTTTTAGCTTACAGAAAGAGTTGATATGTTTCCAGCCCTATGGTGGAGACAGACCTTTAACACAAAAGCTGGTTCTAAAGGAGTTTAAACAGAGCTCAAAGGATTTGTAGCTGCTTACACAGATTCCTCTTCAAATCCACCTGAACAAAAATCACTTACATTTTTGATCTGTATTAACTGAAAGCAACTTGTACTGACATATTTTTAAGATATGTCAGTGTCATCGTTTTGTCTCAAGATACACAGAAGTAATGTCTTTTCTAAGGCACGTTTAAAAAGACTACTTAAATGTCCTAATTTATGGCTTAATCAGGCCATAATGTATACTTTATATTAAACAAATGAGACAATCGGTAACACTTAACTTAAAGCCTTTACTTGTAATGCATTATAAAGGTATTCATAATGTACGTTGTAATGCATTATATCTTTTCATAAATAATTGTAACCAAAGTTAAAATGCATTATAATATATGCCGATTCCTTGTTACATCTGAAACTGGTTGTTGGTAATGCGTTTTAAAGGTGTAACATAACTATTATAATGTATTATTATAACTGGTTACAATTATTCATAAGACCATACAATGCATAAGGGGCATTACAAAGCATTTTTTTTTTTTTATGCATTATGTAAAGGCTTTAAGAGTGTTACTGGACAATCATTCTGAAATGTTACATTTAAATATTATGTTATGAATACTGTTTCCAATAATATTTAAACTATTATTGATTTTATTTTAATATTATATATTGCATTTTATGTAATGAAACAAGCACATTTTTATATATTTTGGTTATCGATAATTATGTGAATGAGGAAACAGAGAAGGAAGATATAGGGAAAACATTGCTCAGCAAATGGCATGTGTGATCATTAGACTATTCAGGGGTCTTTGGACCATTCTAAGACCCTTTTTGTGGCCCCGGGGGACGGCAGAGGCCCTGGCAGCTAAGGCCATTAGCAATTAGCATGGATATCTTATGAGGAAAAGGGTCAGAAATGACCCTCAGAGTAGGCAAAGGAGAAAGAGAGGGAGAGGGGCTCGAGTGCTTTTTCTTGTTTCTCCTCCTATGTGGCCGAGAGGGAGTAAGGCGATCCCAAACACACACGCATACAGTACACACACATTGACACGCGCGCACACTCCCCAGATCCCTTCACATATGCTCTTTGGCATGAAGAACTGCCATGGGAGCCCCTGTTTCATTAGTGTAGTTAACTGTGAGAGAGAAAGCGAGAAAAAAGGAGAGCAAAAGAAGGCGAGACTTTGAGGTAGATGCTACGACTTTACATGGATTATTTTATTATAAAAAAAAAAACTAACAAAGCTTGCCAATATGCCACCTGCAAATGACTGTTCTGTCACCAGCAAATAATGGACACAAAGTAATAAATATTTAAAATAAAAGACTAAATGTAAAATTACACTACTGTTCAAAAGTTTGGTAAGAATTTTTAAAATGTTTTCGAAATACATCTCTTATGCTCACCAAGGCTTTTGATTAAAAATAAATTAAAAATACAGTAAAAACTATTGCAATTTAAAAATAGCTGTTAAAATATTTAAAAATGTGAATTTTCAGCAGCCGTTTTCTTCAGTGTCACATGATCCTTTAGAAATTATTATAATATGTTGATTTGGTGCTCATGGAAAAGTTGTATTATTATCAATGATAAAAACAGCTGTGCTGCTTCATATTTTTGTGAAAACTGATAATTTTTTTTCAGTGTTCTTTGATGAATAGAAACAAGTTATGTGTCCTTTCTAAATGTTTAAGAAATATTTGCATGTATATACTGTATATATATTTATACATAATTTGTATATACATATCAATATTTCATATATAAAAAATATTTTCTTAAATATATACATGCAAGTGTGTGTATTTATATATACAAAATAATTATACACAGCACACACACATATATTATGTAAACACAAACTTTTATTTTGGATAAATCACAATTAATCGTTGCCCAGCACTAAAAAATTAAAATGTATTTAACAAACTTACTTTTGAATGGTAATGTATATTGAATTACTACAAAATAATAAAATGAGCAACTAGCAATGACCAAGAACCTTACCAAGCATCTAGATCTTACACACCTTAGCAACTGCATAAGCACCCTGACAACCAATCGTGGTGAAAACAAGCACTTTCTTCAAAAAAATGCCAATCTGGTTATAACTTTTGGAAAAATTCCCATTTTCTCTTCACTCATTTTTTTTCTTGTAATTTTCCTTCTGTTTTATTGTGCCCTCTCTTCTTCAGCAGCCCGTGGTGAAAATTACATTGTATTGCATCCTCTCAGGCCTGTCCCCCCTCTCCCCTCTCTCTCTCTCTCTCTCTCTCTCTCGGCCTCTCACAGCTCTCGTTCAGTCAACAGACTGTAAAGAATAAATAATAAAAAAGTATTGATTATTTTGATGACTTCACAATTCAATTAGGTATTAATTTTGCCCTCCAATGGACCTATCAGGCAGCTCAAAGGGGAAAGAAGGGATGGGAGGAGGGAGGGATGGATGGATGTTGTGACTTAAATGAATGCAGCATTAGAGGCTCCCTCGTTCAGCAGCGTTCCGAGACAGAGGGGCACATCGATGCGTTGGTGAGTCGCTTGTGCATAAGTGCACTGAGGAAAAACTCCAGTGAAGCGATGACAACAGACATTGTTGCGAAGCATATGAGTATTGACCGAGCGGGCCGCACCGCAAATGACAGCTTAAACTATTCCTATTGATTAACATTTTCATAGATTATCATGTGTCATATCAAACTCTCATGCACTCCATCTGATAAGCACATTAACAGAAGCCCCACGGGCTGCCATTCATCGACCCTCCTGAGGTGGGGCAGAATTAAGGGGGGCAGAAGTCCCGTGATGGCGCTTGATTTCCTCCATTCCCCGCAAGGCTCGATCCAAAATGGTCATCTGGCCCCCATCTAGGACTCATTTGGACAGAAACGACTCTATAAATAAGGGAGCGTGAAAAGAGAAAAGCAGCTTTTTTTGCCCTCCCCATGTCTACTCGTTTGTTTGTGCGTCTCACCATCAGAAGGTGTGGGGGGAGGTACTTCTGAAGCGCACGAGAGAGAGAGAGAGAGAGAGAGAGAGAGAGAGAGTGAGTGGAGGTGACATCTCGAGCAAGTCTCCAGAGGCAATCCCAGGCTTGCACCAGCAGTGCTCACTTGATGTATTTGCGTTATTCACACTGGTTTTTGGGCTTTGTGACAAGCATGCACTGACTGATCTCGCATCCCACTCTGGCATGCTCTAACTGCTCTTGGATTTTAGCAAAGTAATATTATTGGAGCGTAAAAAATTCGAATATTTTTCTCTTTCATCTGGAAGCACCTTTCCGGTAAGTTTCATGTTGTCATCGAACTTTTTCTCGCTTCTGTCTATTGATTTAAACTTTACTTATTGCATTTCTTTATTGAACTCTTTACTTAAATTGTCTTTAATTTTGGTAACACTTTAGTTTAGGGTGCAATTCTCACTATTAAGTAGTTGCTTATTAGCATTAATATTACTAGCATATTGGCTGTTTATTAGTACTTACAAAGCACATATTAATGCCTTATTCTCCATGACCATATTCTACATCCCTTAATCCTACCCATATCTAAACTTAACAACTACCTTACTAACTATTAATAAGCATCAGTTAGGAGTTTATTGAGGCAAAACTAACTGTTGATAATTAGTTCATAGAGAGAATTGGACCCTAAACTAAAGTGTTACCAAAATTTTATTTGGATATCTTTATTGTATTTATTGTGTATTTAACGAAAAGTTCTTCAAAAGAACTCTAGGGTTTTATACTTAAAAATAAAACTTCACAAAATTGCTCTTCCAATCAACAAACGGATTAGGGGAGAACAATCTGTGAAGAGAATTAAGAGAATATGTAAATCAAAGTTGACTGAAGTGGGCTGTTACATTCTCTTCCCAAAAATATATATTGGCAACCACAAATAGGTTAAGCTAATTAACATTTTAACTCTTATTTGCGTTCTTACTGTCAAGTGCAAAAAGTTGTGTTAATTAAAACAAAACACTTTTTTGCTTAACAAATGTGCCACGTTTATATGTAACTTAAGTGTTCTATTTTAATGCTGATGGCTCTTGGGTGATACTCGTGAAAATGAGTCATTTGACAAGTGGAGCATTTTTAACCAAAATCTTTTCAAATTTCTGCCATCCACAAGAGCTCTTTAGCGCTACAACCAGTAGCAACAGCCAGAGTACCCTCAAAAAAAAAAAAAAAAAGAAAGAGAGAGAGCAAGCGCTACCATTGAGAGTATTAGAAGAGGTGGCGAGTTTCAGAAAGCAAAGAGAGAGAGAGACAGAAAGCGAGGAAATGAACGGACATGTGTGTGCGTGAGACCCAGTGAGAGTGAACCAGTGCGTACCAAAGCTAACATCACTTCTTTTGCCTTTTTTTCCCCCCTCATTGTCCTCCCGACCTGATCCTTCCTCCACTCGCCTCCAGGATCCGATGATCACAGGGCAGCTGAGCAAACCGCTGCTCCCCCTGCGTGCCGATATGGACGCCTGCGAGCTGCGGGATGACGACAAAGCGGCCAGCCCGGACAGCGAGCTCAACGATGAGCCCTTGCTCCTGTCAGCTGACACAGACTCGGAAGAGAAGATGTATGGTGAGTCCCAGCCTTCATCGTCCTTGTTATTGTGACTGACACCTGGGGTCATGTGCGGGGGAACTTAACACCGACGAGTGTGTTTGTTTGTTTGTGTCTGTGTGATGTTGTGGTAGAAAGTGCTGGAACAGAGCAGGTGAAAGTTGTGGTTCAAGTGTGTTGTGTCTCTTCATTCGTTTTGAAACGACCTCAAATTATGTCTCATAATTCCTTAGATTGAAGTTTGTTTGTAACATATTGTTTGTATGGAGTGTAAATGTTTAGAAAGTCCAAATGAAGTTGTTCTTCAAGTTTTCTCTGTGTGTTTGAATAGTTGATATCTCATAATGCGTTTTACCGACCGATCTGTCAAATTTCCACTGTGGAAAGCTTGTGGAGGAAGTGTCCTTTTCCTGTGACGCTGGTGGGGTGCAGCCATGCGGTATGTGGGGGACCAGTTTTTTTGTTGGTGTTCATAAAGCAGAAAAATGTGACAGAATCTGGGGCAAATAGGCAACAGGAGACGTATAATGTACACGCACACACACCCTCGCGCACACACTCATCTGTCATACAGGGTGACATTTCTTCACATTTGAGATCTCCTCGGCTTAGGCTGAAGATAAAATGAGAGAAAGTGAAGAGGCCTGAGGGAGAGAAATGTGATTGTTGTGGCTCCACGGCCTCATGAGGAGTTCAGATCTAAACAGACTGAATTGTATATTCTTGATGAGGAGCAACTTAAACCCTGAATCTCTTTAAAAGGCACTGCATACATTCAAGAGTGACGTTGTTGACTTGTTAGAATAATATTGATAATAATAATAATAAATCGATACAGCGAATATAATTATTTTATTACTAATATTGTATTACTATATAATTATTACTAATAATATTTATTATGTATACTTATATGAAAAGATCTGTGCAATACTATTTCAGAAGTTTAAAAATTGTTAATGCGCTAGAGGAAGTTTAATTTAAAAACATAAAAAAATATTTTAAACATTAAACAGGCTTTTTAATTATGCTTTAGCTGTTCTGAGTACTGATCAAACTTTATTGGATTTTGGGATATTTGATGAGCGCTGACAAAATATATTTAAAAAAAATCATAACATGTTGGATATAATTAACATCCTAAAATGGTGTGCTCTTCTATATTTTGTTAAAATTTGATGTACCTTGCAGGCAGGATATTTGCTCAGACCTTGTTTTACAGAAAAAAAAAAGGCTTTAGAATCCTTCCACTGCTCAGCAGTGATGTAGTGTGTGAAAAGACAGGTTTCCAGCCCTTTGGATTGAGCGTGCATTGATGGACTGTTTGCTGTGATTGTCAATTTTGAAACATTAATGATACTTTTTAAGACTTGTGTAACCTTGCTGCTGGCTTCTTTCAGACAGAATTTAGTTTAATTTCAATTGGAATAGAAGTCAAAAACACAAACATTCAGAATTAACCTACAATTTTCTCAGTTCGAATTCCTGCTATTAAGCTTATAGACTCCAATCATCACCTTTACACTTTTTTTTCTTTTAAGACATTTCATTTCCTAAAGTAACATGTACCACACAGGAATTTCAGAACTTTTTGTTTTTTCTTGCGTGTGTCTTTCCTTTTCAAAAAGAAATAAAGACATTTTCTGTTGTGCTCATACATTTAGTTTGTGTGCATAATTCTGAATTCATTACAAACACTTTATTCTTACTGATAAATGCAATTGTAATGACAAAACAAAGAAGCACAAGTGCGGACATGCACTCCACCACTAGAACATTTGCAATATTGATTTTATTAGAAAATGACATAAATGAAAGTGAGTCAACATGTTCTCAAAGATGCATTAAAATATTTCATATAATAATAAAAACGAGCAAAGAAATGACGTCCAGCGAGGAAAGTGACGACCTCACAACACTTACAGGCTATAGAAGTGTTTTGCACTCAGCCTTGAATGTCTTCTGCTCTTACTTGCGTTCATCTCTGTAATTCTTGGCAATTTATCACTTTAATATTTCTAAAGCTTTTTATTTCATTTGAGTTGATACAATATCCAGTCAGACAGGGTTGTGCTTTAGGTTTGATATTCATTAGCTCTTGTCCCTCTTGTCTGTGTTCACAGTTAGACTGACTGATGCCCGTAGGGAGCTTTTCTATTGCTCTCTATGTTAGAGCTAACAGTATTACATTAATGACAATAGATTTGGACCCCCTGCCTGATTAGAAAAAACTTTTAATGCAATCAGAGGACTTTTTATATCTACATTCAAATCCAAACTATTCATTTGTCACCATATCCTCTGCGGTTGTTACAGAAATATATCATTTTAACGTTTTATTAGAATGTTGCATTTGTTGATTATTGCAATCACTATATTTAATGTAGATAAATTATGTCAGGTTTAAATGAGTATTAATTTTTTTTTTCTGAGGTCGTAATGATGAATAATGAAGCTGAATTCACATTGTTTTTTTATTCTATAATAACCTTGCTTTTGATGAACTGGCTCAGGTACTCGGTCCTCATTACAGTCCGGTTTGAGCTATCACTGAAGCTGTGTTACATTAGACATTAAAAGAACAGAATAAAAAGTATTGCTTGGTGTTTTGAGATGAATTATACATCAAACATCGGCTACCCCCTTATGTGCACCAAACGCACATAACAAGAGTGTATGTGTGTGTTTGCGTGGGGCGCATAGTTTAGAACGCGGTAGACAGAATTTTTTGGAGAGAATGGATTTGAGAGCGGGACTGCGGGCGGGCGAAGTGTAGGCTGTCACCACGGTGATGGTGTGTCACCACGGCGGGTCTTTTTGCTGATTTGATTTGGGGAGTTGGGGTGGGGGGTTTTGGCAAGGGGGGCGTTTGTGTCTGATCCCCGTCCGAACCTCTCTGTCAGGCCCTGATCAGTCTTGTGGTTCCCGCTGTCAGTCTGATGAATTTTTTAGAATATCCCAAGGCAAGAAAAGCCCAGTTACTGTTTCATAATGCCAGTGCTACAATTTTCTTTAATAAGCATCAAACCTGCTTTTGTTTGCTTGTTGCTTTTTCTCTTTACGCTCAGCTTTACAGCTCATTGCCTATCTGTCAATCTAATCCTTTTTGTAAAAATCTCACTTTTTTTGCACGCTAACACAAACATACGCATGCACGCACAAACATTTTGATGTAGGCGCATTCTTTTTCAGACCTTTTTTACTGAAGGAATACATTCTTATTTTTTAGCATGTGGTCAGCCTTGGTTTAACATTATTTAAAAAAATTACCCTTTCTTTTTAAGGCCACCAAATGGAGCATCCTATGCTCTTTTCTTGCCCCGTGAGAGGTACACCAGGCAGGGGCCGTGGGCAGTGCCAGGGGGCTGCTCGGGGCAAACGGGCACGGCTGAATCCGTCCTTGGGCACAGTTGTCCATCAGTGAAATGTCTGAAAGGTCATTGTAGTTTGGTTACAGAAAGAATTGAGAAGGAAAAATGGGAAATATCAGGGAAAAGAAGTGCAGGTGATATTTTTTTTTTTTTACTTTGGTGTGCTTCATTGGTACTTTGTTTAATTTGTATAATAAATCGTCTTTTTTGTATTTGTTATTAAATATGTAAAATTACTTTTTGCCAACAAATGTAATATATATATATATATATATAAAAAAAAATACACATATATATATACACATATATATTAGGGGTGAAACGGTACATGTATTCGTCCCGAACTGTAAGGTACGGACGTCACGGTTCAGTGCATGCAGTTGCACGACGAATACAGTCAATCACAGGCAATCCTCCAATCCAGAAGGGGGCGTGCATGGTAATCCAACGCTGTTTGCTACCAGTAAAAAGTGCAGAAGAAGATCGATCGATATTTTTTAGGGTCGGGCAACGATTAATCACATCCAAAATAAATGTGTGTGTACTGTGTTTGATTATTTAGTATATATAAATACACACACATGCTTGTATATATTTGAGAAATATTTGCATGTATATAGGCTACTGTATATATATATTTATATCTAATTTATATTATATATAAATATAAATATTTTATATATAAATAAAAAAAAATCTAAATATATAAATGCATGTGTGTGTGTATGTATATATACTAAATAATTATACACTGTACACACACAGATATTATGTAAACACAAACTTTTATTTTGGATGCGATTAATCGTTGCCCGGCCCAAATATTTTTACTGAGGAAAGATATCAATAAAACAGCTTGAGAATATCAACTCTCGTAGTATTACATTTACCTCAGGCATTTAGTGTTGACAGAAAGTTAGTTCGCTGGAAAATAAACTCTAGAGAGAAGCATTTTGTATACGCACTATTAGCCTATTCATTATATTTACTTAACCTGTTGGTAATGTGTTGATTATTTAATGTATACGTTTAAATACATTTGTCATGAAAAGAAGTTATGACAGCCACTGTGTAAATGATTATATTTCAAAAAGGTAGAAAATTAACTTTATAATTAGATTTAGAAGTTAATGCAACACCTGCCTTGCATGTGTGCAATTTACATGTTTACACAGTAACAAATTTAAATCACAAAAAAAGACATTGAATTAATTATAATAATTTAACCATGTTGTGTGGTTTAAATAAATAAAAAATACACTAAGCTTGATTTAAAGTCACCTGCTGTTGGATCTACATTATCTGCCTCTACGTACTGGATGGATCTCAATTTTTAAAGCTTTATATTGAAGATCCAAGAGGCTTTATTTTTCTCCATATGCCAATTTATGCTGAAGTGATTTATTTCCTTTTGCTAGATAGACATTGTTAGATTAAATCATCTACTGTTGCCCTCTGAGGAGCTTCTGTATGTTTAAAGGTCACTGAAGTTAAATACATATGTCTAACAACTCAATTGTTACGCCCGAGCACAGCGGCATTGAGTGAGCTTTTGCATCGCCTGTTTAAAAAGATCAGATCAAGAGGACGAGGAAATTAATAAGCTTCTTTTCATACCTTTCCTTAGCTGAGTTTCAACACCAATTGAGTGTACGGTAGGTGATGATAACTAGAGTGCTGCCTAGATGTTTTTCAATGAAAGATTCAGCATAAAAGGCCACATCAAAGAGTCATTTGTGCATGGATGGACAAATGTTCAGTCTAATTTCCACGCAAACACATACGTGTGACGGCCGACAAAAGACTGGCCTTGACATTTGCTTTAAAATGTTGGGGTTGGGGGGGGGGGGGCATTCTACAGGAGTATAAAGTAAAAAGGAGTATAGAGTAAAAAGGCATTCGAGTATAAAGGGCCGCAGAGAGAAAAGATGGAGAATATGATGGCAACATTCTGTGGGTTTTATCAAGATGTTAACTTCACCGAAGCTCCCAAAGCAAGCATGATGGGAGTTTGTTGTGAGGACAATAGAGTGGAATAGATGATTGAACATAATGCTCTGACTTTTTTTTGCCGTGACATAGATTTAAACTGCATGTAACTAAATGTGGGCGTGTGTTATTTTAAACTACTAAGAGGTGTGAATAAAAGAAATTTATTTTATATATATAATCAAACCAAACTTTATTCAGACACCTTCAACATTTCTCACATTATCAGTTATTCAGTTTATTCACGCTATAGTTTAGAAAATGGTAATGAAATATGACAAGATTTCTCTTAGACTGTCTCACAAATGAATTAGGTTGAATAAATGTCAGCTGTTAAATTTAAGTACAAATTACTGTAGGTCAACAAATTACCAAGCAATGCTTAATTTTGTTAAGTCTGTGGTGTAAAAAGGTCGCATTAGAAATGAAAGAAAAAACACTTAAGCAAAACATGGTCAGGTCGAAGTGTCTGAATAATTTTTGGTCATACATTTTTAAACATTTTACCGGTAGTCCACTGTATGAAGAATTTTTGGGTATAATATGTCACAGTTTACTTTATTTTGCTATCCTCACTTACATAAATGTACTATGGTGTCCTGCACCCACTGGTAAAAAAATATCAAAAATGATATCTGGTGTCTGAATAATTTTTGCTTTGACTGTATATGTAAAACAGGTACTTTTAAGTGACGGCCTTTTTTGTTAAAACATTGTCCACTCAAAACCAAGTACAAAAAAAAGTGAAAAATGTGACCCTGGACCACAAAAGCAGTCTCATGTGTCCATTTTTTTAAATTGAGATTTATACATCACCTGAAAGCTGAATAAATAAGCTTTCCATTGATGTATGGTTTGTTAGGACAATAGGACAATATTTGGCCGAGATACAACTATTTGAAATCTAAAAAAAAAATTATATTGAGAAAATCGCCTTTAAAGATTTCCATTTCTGTTGGCGATTGTGCTGCATCCACTTACAAAAATAACATTTTGATATATTTAAGGTAGGAAATTTACTAAATATTGTCATGGATCATGATCTTCACTTAATATCCTAATGATTTTTGGCATAAAAGAAAAATCGATAATTTTGACCCAGTGTTTTGTTGGCTATTGCCACAAATATACCTGTGCGACTTAAGACTGGTTTTGTGATCCAGGGTCACATATGGTTCTAAAATGTCTTATGATCCAGCTCTTTTTGCGTTTGAAAATCGTTGACCGATTCATCTGTCCTGCTCAGGTGGTGTTTTATGATAAAAGAAGCAGGTTCATTCTCAACCGTGTGTTTACCGTCCGCTTAAAACCCCTTTTGTGTCGTTCGTTTTTCGACCTCCCCTGCTTTTTAAAAAGCTAATTTCTCCAGGTTTCACTCCAGCTATCACATGCAAACATCCCTAACAACCCGTCCCTATTTATTGTAAGGTACATTAGCTGCAAAAGCAGTGGTTAGGAGGCCAAACTCCTGTTTTTTCGCTCTTGTGAGATGGGTTGTGTGTGTGTGTGTGTACAGTGGCTGTCTACTCTTTTCTAAGAGACCCGCCTCCTCTCCAGCATCCCAAGACAAGATAATAAGGCACTCGGAGGCACAATCCGGCATTATATTCAGCCACCAAAGCCTCGTCTCTTGTCAGTTTGCATTTTATTCGGGCCCAGGATGTGACGCTTCTATCATCAGCCTGTCATGAGGAGAGGACCATAGAGAGACAGGGCCACTCATTTCATACACTTAACGTCCACGCCAAATGGCCAGCACTTATACCGATTCTGCCGAAATGGAGGACACGTTCCAGCCCAGGGGTCACCTTCAGCGGGGAGAATGGGAGGGGAAAAAAGGCACGAAAAGATAAAAGAAATGTGTATTGATTTGTGTAATCGAGGGGGAGTTTTGAGAGGAAAATGTATCTGTTGTAGACAAGAGAAGGGGGAGAAGGTTTATGACTCAACGCAGTGTTCTTTAAGAGAAGAACGTACCATTCAACTGGAACGCGCAACATTGCGAGTTGGGAAATTGTACTTTTAAAAGTAACGCTGAGTGTCTAAAAGTCAACCTGGAGCCATAAATTACTGTATTTTAATTGATAGCCACAAGCAAAACACATTAGTAGCTTGTCCTAGTCCTTTTTTCGGCCTCGTTTGTGCACATATATTTGCATGCACATAGACATTAGCCTCTTATACTCCCTCTAAGGCCTCCCAAATAAAATAAAAACCCACACATTATGTTTGTGTAATCAGCTTAGCTTAAAATAGTGAGGAGGGGGTTCGGTGCTAATGCAAAAGGGCCTTGATGTGCCTCGCTCAGGTTAAGTAATAAAGTGACACAGACACAGTCTTTTAAATGAGGCTGGCCCTCTTTAAATAGAGCGCACTAGCCCCGAGTGCCTCTCCTCAGGAGTTAGATCTCATTATAGGGCAGGCTTGGGCCTTTAGTTGGCTGCTTTGAGCTGGGATCTGCCCCCATCTCCCTAATGCATGCCTACCAAGCATGTGTAATCCACTCGCTAATGCGTCTGTACCGCCAGCGGCTACAGATAAGATGCTATTCAAGCAGGAAGGGGGGTGGAGGGGTTGCAGGGGTTGGGCAGGAACGGTCCTGGGTCCGCTTTTGTTTTAGAAACATTGCTGGTAGGGTCATCGAGGACAGGGGAAATTAATTGCCACTTCCATCTAAAGTTTGTAATGGATGGAGGAAGGGATTTTCTGCTCAATTGGACAGAGGGCCGTTATTGAAGATATTTTGGGTTGTTCCACAAGTATTTACTGATTGAAGTGAATGTTTCTTGTGTTGTGCTCAGTTAATCTCCAAACTGCCTTTCAACATCTTGTGGAGTTTTTGTCTCTAGTTAAATAAAAAAAATTTGTGTTGTTATATTTCATAATCTATAACGCAAAACATGGTCACATAAAGTATTATGAGCTGGAATTATTCCCTTTCCCTTATTCTCTTTCACTTCAGAGATGTGTTTTGGATGCTGGTTGCTTTTTAAGATTTTTTGCACACTTTTTTTAGTCACGAATAACTAATTTGTGTTATTAAATTTTACATTTTCCTAGCAATTTCTTCCTTTACATTTTTTTCTCTTTGCAATATTACAAACACAAAGTTTTTTTTTTCTTTAGAAAAAGAACATTTGCCACAAGCTGAAAATGTTACAGATGTAATTTTATAAATTCATGAACTTTCAAGGTCAGCTTACCTGAAAACTCTTGCTCTGGGCCAGTGGGCTATTCTTGTTATTGATCCTTGATCAGAGAGACCATGAAAGACCATGTTGGTTGACAAGGTTGATATTGGATATGCTGGTTCAATGGCATTAAAACCAGTACTGAACTAGCTCAAACCAGCATGTATGCTACTGTTCAAAAGTTTGGAGTTGTAAAGATATATATATGTGTGTGTGTGTGTATTTATTATATATATATTTTATATACGTATATATATATATATATATATATATATATAATTTTATTTTAATTTTTTTTCAAGAAAGTGTTCTCACCAATGCAACATTTTATAAAAATACAGTAAAACATATTTAAAGGAGCTGTATGTAAGAAATGTATTTCAATTAATCATACATTTTCCCTAATATGTCACTAGACATTAAAGGGGTCATATAATGCCATTTTTGTACAAGTTAATATGAATCTTTAGGGTCTAAATGAAAACTCTGTAATATACTTTTATTAAAAATTCTCATTAGTATTTTAAGAAAACGCTTATTTTACCTGCTCAAAAACAGCTCTGTTTTCAGCACGCCGTTTAAGTGCATATGCCTTTAAATGATAATGAGCTCCGCTGACTCCGCCCCTCTGTTCTGTGGGCGCTTTGACACAACGCACGTGGAGTGTTGACTTGACAACAGTTGAGGGTTTATTATGGCAGCGGGATTCTCTCTGAGGACACATCTGTGCAACCGTATCAGTTTGAACCGGAGTCGGAACCGAAACATGATGACGGCCCCGAAGAAGTGCGACAATTAAGGCTCGAACAGGACGTTTCTGAATGGTTGGTTAACAATGTAACTTTGATCTATTTTTGTACTGGCAGGGTAACGTTAGAGTTGTGAGATACAATCGCTATGTGTTTAACGTTACTAATGTAAGTTATAGGTTAGTTCGTTGACAGATTTATGTTGAAAAACTTTTTTTTGTTGTTGTAAATGTAGGCTTGTCAGTGATGTGTGACGTTATCTCAGTGTTAGGTACAACTATCGTGACTGAAACTGACATGAGGTCATGTCAGTAATGATTCTAGCAGTAGTTGAAAGATACCTAAGAATTTGTTGTATGTTTATGTTTAGTGCAGTACGAAAATGTTTTATGTTTTAAGAAAACTTTTAAGTACATCTATAGTATTGTAACTGCATTGATATTCCTGTTACGTTAACTGTAACACCTGCGTACACAGTTTTTAATAACACAATAACTATAACGCGTTTTTCATTATAAACGTGGGATTATGAATTATATTGAGAACGTCGTAACGTTACATAGAATACATGCCGTAATGCACCCTGAGTGTAAACATTAGCCACAATCATCGTGAAGCGTGCAAGCGATTTGCAAAGATTAATATATAGGTTAATAAAACGTTACACTCACTTCTTCTGGAGGTCCAACAGACAGGAACACGAATAGTTGGTACCGATTCCTTTTTCAGTAGCAGCTTCTTAGCAAAACCTGATTTATATTGACCCTCGCCTCGTTTAAAAAGCAGTCTGGTGAGAAATGATTTGCGCAAACATGAGCGCATTGACGTTGCTCGTCGGGAATATTCCCTTCATAAACAAGTCAGCCACTGCGTCTTCAGCGGTTTGGATTTAGGAACATTAAAATGACTGCTGTGTTCCTTATAACACCCAAGAACAGAACACCATAATCGCTTAGGCGCCATTCTGCTCCAGTGTATCAACAATGACGAACTATGATTGACATCTCACTCACGAGCGAGGGCGGGTCTGTGTTGAAACGCTGCTGTCAATCAACAATCGTGGGAGGGGCGTGCGAGCTTGTGACGTCACAAGCTCGAACGGCTCGATTTGAGGCAGGGGAAAACATATAAGGAGATTAAAACAAAACCACTGGATGGATTTTTATCATTATATGATGGCTGTGTACAGACACTGCCAACACACATTTCAGTACAATCAACTTGTAAAAGTGCATGTACCATTATATGACCCCTTTAAGAAGTCATGTTCATTTCAAATACATATATCACTGACAACAGTAGTCCGGCCAGGATATTGTCATTTAAAAAGTGAAGTTGCAGCCCTCAACTGATGTTGATGTTGTCATGTTGTGTTTTGGTCTGAGTGCCACCCTCCACCGATCTACCAATCATGAAGTCAGTAGTGTTGCGGCATTCGGGTTGCCAGCTCTGCTCTAGTTCCCACAGCTGCAGCTAATAACGTGACGGAATCGGATCCTACAGCATATCTGGCAACCTTGAGTCAGTAATTTGAAAGTGATTGCAGTACCAGTTTTGGCCACAATCTTACATACGGCTCCTTTAAATAGTTTTTTTCTATTACAATATTTTAAAATAATTTATATATATATATATAAATATATATATATTAAAGTAATTTAAAATATTGTAATGACAATGCAGAATTTTCAGCATTATTACGCCAGTCTTCAGTGTCACATGATCCTTCAGAAATCGATAGGCTTGTTTGACTTAATGCAGACCGATCGGTGGCTGACTTGAAGCAGTGCATGCTGGTTAGAAATTTTGTCCGACTTGATACAGCGCCGACGCCACGTGACTGCGACGTATGCCATCAAAGTAGCGCGAGAGCGATTCGAGAGTAGCCGGAGAACTCAGCCAGCACAGCTTCTCAAGAGCAGCAGCATGAGCTCTGATGACAACACAGCTGTTCCACGATTCGCGGGTTCACCGCATGACAACGATCATGTGTGTTTCGTGTTCATTTGAACGCCTTGAGTTCCACTAATGTTCACAATTTTTTTTTTTATAAGAGTAAAATCTCTTTTCATGTACTCAGGATGTTATATTGTGTCATGTTTATCAAAATAAGACTGATTTAAAAACCCCACTACATTATTTAAATAGTATAGGCTTATGTTGAACTTATTCTTGTATAAACAGATGATGTATTAAAGGAGAACTCCGGTCAATTTTAACATTGAGACATTTTTTTGTAAATTTGGAGTGCTGTCAGTACAGAGAACAACGACAAAAATCGGTGTTGCCTACACCGTGTTGTCCTCTTTTTCAAATTTGCACCCTGTTGACGTAAATGGAGCAAGTTTTAAACCTGCTTTTAGCCTCTTAACATCCTTGATGTGTCATTACAAGCGCACAGCCATGTGAGTGAAGGAGTGAACACGGTCAATCTGACTGCAGTAGATGTGAAAGATATGAATAAAAGTGATGTTAATTCAGCCAGCTCACATACCTGTATTTACTTCCTGTTTTCGGTCGAAGTCCACAGTAGTCAATTGTCGAGTTCGCGCGCGCGCGATCATTGGTAACTAAGCAACAGTGGAGACTCAGACTGTCAGCTGTCAGCCGATGACGGTGCTGTGTGGTGTTCTGAGAATATCAGCTCAAATGGATAGTAACTCCACTGTTGCTTAGTTACCAATGATCACGCGCAAACTCGACAATCGACTACTGTGGACTTCGACCGAAAACAGGAAGTAAATACAGGAATTTAAAACTTGTCCCATTTAAGTCAACAGGGTGCAAATTTTAAAATGAGGATAACACGGTGTAGGCAACACCGATTTTTGTCGTTGTCCTCTGTACTGACAGCACTCCAAATGTACAAAATAAATTAGCTCAATGTTAAAATTGACCGGAGTTCTCCTTTAAGCGTAAAGTGTTCAATTTAAACGTATCTGAAACGTGTGTATTTGACAAATATTGCATTTATTTCACTTCAGCTGTGGTAAAGTATGCAAACACCACTTGAGTGGTCAGAAATGATTCAAAGAAATGAATGATATGCTTATTCCATATGCTATGCTTTATTATTCTGAATGTAGAAAGAATGACACAAACAGTACAGCAAGTCCTCTTCTCCATTGAGATATGGACGAATGTTCCCTTACAAACATTCCCGAAATGTATGTTGCTTCCATCGCGTGGGATAATTGAAGCCGTCAGCTAATCATACGGGTAGAGGGTGGTCATCGTTGGATGACAAATGACAATCTTGTGTTTGTCTGGTACAATGCGAAGCGCAGTGCGTAGCCGGTAACTAGAGTCTGGATGTCCTTCACAGACCCTTTATTATTTATGATGGAGTCTCTTTGAGCACTGACCAGTACTAATGCATAACCCCCTGTCCTTCTGCCTTATACCATCCCTTTGAAACCAAAGATTGAGGAGATGAGAGCCAGGAGTGACTGCGCGTATATATGAGGGGGTAGAGGAATGCTAGTGTTTACGTCCGGCAATCCACAGAAGTTATAATGTGATTTTTTTTTTTTTCTCAAGGCATCCTTCCTATCATATTTAAATATGTGCAACAGAAACTGAGGGTGCCGCTCTTCTAACATGATGGAGTTCTAGAGCTTCAAAGCTCCAGACTTTCCCTGCAACCTTCATTTTGTGCTAAGACAGGTTGGAGGATGACCTTGCGTTGGGGGAGTTGGAGAGATTCGCCACGCTCGCGCTCCGATTGCTTGTGTTTATGATGATGTCTATTGATGCTGCCGAGTGACCTGGGAGAGAACGAGATGACTGCTTAGGATGAGATGAGGAATGAGATGAGAGACTCATGTGTAGATGCGGAAATGAACACGAGAGGAGGAAGTGTGAGACTAACAGGCAATTGAGGTTTACAATATTGTTTTTTCAGGATCTTACTGAACATCAATACATTTATTTAGATGTTCCATTCAAAACCCCACACTGCCTCACCTTCTTGTGTATTTTAGCGGAAGGAGTAGTTCACCCAGAAATGAAAATTATTCACCCTTGTGTCTTTCAAAACCTCTATGACTCACTTTCTGTAGAACACAAAAGGAGATGTTTAGCAGGATGTTTACGCTGCTCTTTTCCATACTATGAAAGTAAATGGTGAGCAAGATTTAGTATAGTGACTATTTATAGTTCACCAATTTTTTTTTATTCTATCATCCTCATGTCGTTCCAAACCTGTATGACTTTCTTTCTTCCATTGAACACAAGTTAAGATATTTCTGACAGGACCACTATTGTCAAAGATGATTGACAATTAGCATACAGTTTGGATTGGCAGAATGGTTTTTGTTCTGGGCTAGAACTCCCATTCATACATGCAGCTTAGCATGGATAAGAGAAAGGAGTGCAGCGATAACCATTTAATATAAAATATGTACTTTTTTCAATTGTAGTCTTAAAAAAGGCATCTGAAATAATTAACTACCTGCAATGTTGTGTTGTCAAAAATATAGATTTTTTCATACGTAGCGATACTTAAATATCTGAAACGCTTCCAATACTAATTTTCCACAGAATACATACACAATACCAGCTGTGCTTTCTCGCTCTCTCATCTCTCTGACAGCGAGTGACACACAAACCCGCCTCCCTCACTCACTCGTTTAATTTGCTCCGGATTAATATTGTTTGTTACAGAGCTTGCATTTTCGCGTGGGATTGCGCATATTGCGCAGGGTTTTACTCGTTCCCGCAGATTTTGTGCTTGCGCCCAAAGTGCGCCAGTATAAAGCTGCCTCTCAGTACTAAATTATGTTTCATTAAACACAGTTCGGGAGGAGCACGTTTAAATAATCAATCCAATTAACTTGTCATCAACAACCATCATGACTATCCCATCAGCATGAGAAGAAGTATATGTAGGCACTCAGTCAACTCACCTACATTCCTTGACAGTTTGCAGCATCCCTACACCACCCCGACTCCTCACTCTTGGCTTGTTCCTTCCACAGCCAGGAATACGGGGGCCAAATACCGAGCCCGGAGCCCTCTCCTCGGACAGCACGCCAAATATGCATACCATTTATTCTATCTGACTTATTTGTAAGTGTGAACTCGTGAAATGTAGTTCTTTTTCGCTGCTTATTGCACTTTAACAGTGAAATACACACAAAATAATGTCAAAATGTCGGTCTTGGCGAGTATTAACGTTTGTTTTAAGTGAACGTAAACAGTTGAGAAAGAAAACGCATGTATAACTGTATAATGGATCCGTGCGTCAGGTCTTAAAGTGACAGCAGCCTAATATACCTGCTGCCAAATTATGAGATCATTTTAAAAATATCTATATGACAGTTTTTCCCCATGGTATCATTGTCAAAATTGTGGCCAGTAACTTTGAAAAACCACTAGCCACAATGGCTGCTGAGCAAAAAAGTGTGAGTACCTAAATACAGTATAAACAGTTATGTTGTGAAATATGATTAGATTTCAAATAAATGTTTCCTTTTTAGATATTTTTTTAAATATTCATTACTGTGTCACATGATCCTTTAAAAATCATTTTAATATGCTAATTTGGTGGTCAAGAAAAAAAAAAGGTTTTTCACATACATTACAAAATAACAGCATTTATTTGATATTTTTATTTGATATATATGTCTTTACTTTCACTTTTGATCAATTTAATGCATCCTTGCTGAATTAAAAAAAGAAAAAAAATCGTATTGACCCCAAATTTTTGAATGGTAGTGTACATACTGTACTAAAAGGATTTGACTTGACTCGTATTTGTGTGTAGACGCCTGTGAAAGATGTCTGCGTTAGGGGGAGGAATGGACACTAGTGTGGCTATACAGCCTTAGGGTCAGTGGGCGATGTACTGGCCTTGACATGTCGGCATCTGGCGTCTTGCTAACACCATCCACAGAGTTCTTGTTGTCACCCCCACAGACTCCTATAAACCCCCACTTGCATTTCTATGTAAACGCTATAAACAATGACAGAAATGACACGCTTGCAAGAAATGACAAACGTGGAAACTAATATTTTACTGAAATAAGTAGTATGGGGAAACTGACATTTTGAGGTTGCAAGCAAAATTGTCCATTTTTAAAAGGAACAACGTGGAAACATAGAATTGGACTGTACTTAGGAGAATACCAAACAAAATATGTCATTTTTATTATCATTTTAGGTTGCTGCTTTGCTAGTCTGCAAGCTGTGACTTTTGCACGACAAAGACAAGCAAATCTGCCGCAAGAATGCAGACTACACCCGAGAATACAAGATGAGCGAGCTTTAATTTGCTAAGTACAAGGACTTTTACAGAATTCTACTCTGACGAGTTAAAAAAGAATGGAAAAATGTCCCTCATTTTCTTGCCCCGATTGTGAGCAAATAGCTATTAATATTCTTATTCACAAAAAGTCAGAGAGCGCGTGTTAAATCGCCACACGAGAGCCGAACAGAACACGTATAGAAAAAGAGAACAGGATGCACTCAGAGAGATGCCTCACAAAAAACGCCGAAATAAGGAGAGACCTTACGCCGAAGACGGACAATGTTGGAGGTCAGAAGGCGGAATCCTATTTGCCACAAATATGCTTAAGGTAATTTAGGAAGAGCTCGGCGTCAGTGAAAAGCATGACGACCCTGGCATTTTTCTGTCTTCGCTCTAAAAGGGTTTGATTTTCTTCAGGCAGGGTTGGCCTCCCATCCTGGCTTTGCAGATGGGCCTAAAAGGATGAGGAGTCATGTGGATGGATCTTTGTCTCTTTCAACCCTGCGGTAATCGAGTTGACATTGCCTGAGGATGAGAGAGAGGAAAGGCTTCTTCAACAGATGTGGCCGTTTGTGTGTTAATCTTCAGATCACGCAAAATCAACACCCTGTCCTTTTTTTTCAGGCCTTTCCTTTGCCTTTTTTTATCCGTCCTTTCTCACAGATGGGTTCTTTGAGTTTCTATCACTCTTTTAATAAAATAAATGCCCTTTTTTCTGCCCCCTTGCTTTAATTCTGTTTTCTTCTTTTCTCCCTTTTCTCTTTTTTTGTCTTCACCTCGGTTTGTCCCCCTCTTTGGTTCTCAGATACGTTGATTCATCCCCATGTTTGTATATTTTCTATTTTATGTTATATTTTATATAACTAATGCAGGTCTGAACTAAATGTTCTGCTGTTGGGCATTGAAAGCTTCTTCTTATTGAGCTTTTGTTGAAAGAGCACCTTTCCTGTTTCATTGAGAGTTTTTATCTCATTATATCTGTCAATGTATGCTTTGAATTTTTCATTATCTGTGTTTTATTCATCGCTGTCTCTTTATCAGTCCGTCACACTACCATGTTCAGAATACTATACTGATATTATTTTTGCAGCATAAAGTATGTATAATGTCTAAAGTGTACAAAACCTCAGTATACATGAATTACCTAGATATGCTACGTGTCAAAATATGCAGTATACATAACATAGCACAATGAAATAATGTATCACACAGTGTAGTGCACATGAGTCAAACTTCCATATGTGTGTTTTTTTATTATTACAATTTTGGCTGATACAGATAAGCCGATGTTTATTTCAGTGAAGTGACCGATAAATATATCGATAAAACCATATGGCTTATATTGAAATTCTATATAATTCTAATAAATAAATCGAAATGAATTTAAAATAAAACACTAAAATGCTACAGGTGAATGTAGGCATCACAACATTATAATGTAGTATGACAATTTTAGTTTTTTTGTGAGATTTGCTAAAGATTACATTTAGCAATGTTACATATTTTAATTATCAAATATATATATTTTTTATTGTAAGTGAAGATTACTGTAAAAGTAATTTTAATGTAACAATTACAGATATAAGCGTGCACAATTTAATATTTCCAATTTTGGCTGATACAACTATATTCAAAATTCTCCCCTCCCTAATTTTTATTAATATTATATATGTATTACCCTCCAGTAAGCCACTACAGTTTATCACTACTGTTTGACATTTCATAATACTAAAAATAAATATGTGCAATATTCCATTCTATGTGTTCAGTGCATATGCAGTATTCAAGTACTCTATTCCAAACATCGCCTGTGTCTATTTCCCTGGTTTCAACTGCCACATTAACAAAAATCAATAACCCAACATTTTGAACACAATTGGTTGATTATTGACAGGATTTACAATTGTGTTAAATGTGACCTGTCAGTCATGTGGCCAGGGCTTTAAACTTTAAACACTCTGTAGCACCAATGCAATCTATTGTCTTCCATGGGTTTTAACTTTGATTGATCCTGTGGTCAACAATACATCAGCGGTGCTTAAAAATTAAAGTGTGTTATGTGCCCTAAGCAAAATTATGAATCAAATCATAAGCTTTGTGCCAATACAGTTTAATGTGTTTCAAAGAGGTCACTGCATCAGACTTAATGATTTGTATTTACAGTGGCTTCAATCTCAGTCATATTCTAGATCCCAATGGGGAAGATCAATACATCACTAAACATCTTTCAGTTGGATCAATAGATAATTCAGATAATATCATGCACTCTATTTTGTGATAAGGCAACACATTTATGGCCTGTTTCATCATGCCTTTTAGATGGCACAAAAGCAAGTGGGGCACTTTGTAATTCAAATTGGTTTAACCGCGTGATAGTGAATGAGATGATAAATAGACGAACGATTACAAAGCGGACACACACGTGTGGGTTGTTTAAGATCAGGTTTTGGGGGCTGTCGATTCTGAATAACCTGAAAGAGGATCTCTCACCATCACTGAAGTTATGACATAATGAATTTCCTTTGAAAGCATTAAAGCCTCTCTTTTATGGAAGGAAAAATTGATTCATAAATGTCCGCGGGGGTGAATGCCAACCCCTAACTGAGCCTTCGACAATGACTGTTTAATTCAGCCTTGTCGATTTAGTGTTGCTATCTGCAAGCTATTTGGCACTAAACGAGATGACAACAAACAGATTGGCTTTTGTAATTTTGCATGCACTGTCCTTGTCGGGGTGGTGTGGGGGGGGGGGGGGGGGGGTGTTCACTCGGCATTGAAATGTAACATAGATGAGATCAATTAATGCCATTTTGGTTCCATTGCGCTGTGCCCATTCAACCTCACTGGATGTTTACCACTCAAAAGATCAGTTGAACTGAAGGCGTTTAACTAATTTTATTAATTATTAAATTAATTAATATGCTTTTATTCAGCAAGGATGCATTAAATTGACAGTAAAGATGTTATAATGTTACAAAAGAAGTCCTTTTCAAACAAATGCTGTTCTTTTGAACTTTTGAAACAATCTTAGGTCAAGTCGTGACGTATCGAATACTGTTTCTGGGTCCAAGACTCTACTCCATTTAAAGTGAGAATACTATCTCAACAGCCATTTATGAGCAATTTTCATTAACAGCACATCTTTAAGCTACGTTTTTAAAAATGCATGGTGTACACTACAGTTTCAGGTCTCTCTGTATTTGAATGAATCATAAAAGTCCAATCACTATCTGGCTTGAGATTTCACTTGAGATTGGTTTTTGCTTTTGCGAGTTTGGATCTGTAAACGCTGATGTATGATGCCAGCTTTTTACAACCAGGGGCGCGTTTCCCGAAACCATTGTCATCCAACTATGGTCGCAAGTTCTGTCGTTACCAACATAGTTCAACGATTTGGTGTTTCCAAAAACCATAATTCCAATGAAAGTTTTCACACAGCATCACAAACTTGCGTGGTTGGAACTACAGCTCTTGAGTTAGATCATAGTTAAATGACGTAGATTTAAATAGATACTGCTCTGGGCAACAATAAGCAAACTAACATTCAGTACATTCTATATTTGAATTTTTGTTTGTAAAATGCACAAGGGAACTCTGAAGTATGAAGTATGAGGGAAACCTCGATAAATCAAACATCAAGTAAAGCAAAATGACATGGAAGTAAAAGAGTGAAGCAGTCATTAGGTGCCATGTTCATTACGACAGCATCTCTGAGATCTCGAAAAGATGCATTAGCTGAAGTATTACCCCTCCACCTGCACGTTACATCATTAACAACAGTCATATATTGTTGAACCAATGTGGTTCCAACGACAGAGGTGCAACCATGTCCCTACTTGATTCGTTTCTCTAGATCTGCTGTACAGCAGAAACAAACTTTGTATAAAGCACTATATAAATAAAGGTGACTTGAATTGACTGGTAGGAGTTACATTGTTGTATACTATAGGAGATATAATTGCAATATCTCACATATTATTATTTCTTATTTTTTATTTGTTATATTACATTTTATCCATTACATCTGCATACATTTTTAATGGTATTGCCATTGTCAGAGCTTGTAAAGCATAAACAAAGTTGTCACATTTTGAGTTAGTGTTAAGTGTTATGGCTCTTCTAATCACCTTATAAAATATGACAGCCATTGAAACAATATATATATGCAGTCTACATAACATCATAAAAGTATTCAGATGTCATTGTCTCACCCCTGATTTGAGGAAGTTTTTACCAAGAAAAAAAAAACAGTTGAACTCTGACCTCTTGGCGTCTTAGCCACTTTATCAGAACGGGCACATCCAGACTCACTAGGTGAGGTTTTCTCCCTCTTGCTGTCGGTCTGGGTCCCTGTTGTGTTTAACCTATAGATAGGGCTACACAGAGGAGATTACAAATGAGACACTGTCTGACCAGCTCAGAGAAACCCGGCCTGTTGTGGTGCCCAACGCCCGCTATGTGAGAGGATGGGCGAATGTTTCAAAATACGCTCAATTATCAATACCTTTATAAATTAGTGAGCGTAGCTGAGTATCCATAATGGTCCTCGGCGGTTTGATAAGTGGTTTCTTTGGGATGCCGAGTGCTGTAATTCTGTCAACCTTGAGAAGCATGCATGCGTATTCTTCAGGACTCGTTGTCTGCAAGTTTATCGAAACACCCTCAGGCTTTTAAACTCAAACAATAACTAGTACTAGCAGTTTGTCTACTAGTACATGGCATTTAGTTTGGTTGAGGGAAGTGATACTTCCCAGGAAAAATTGTCCTCAGCTAGAGTGTGTATCACTTCTTTAGACAAAAGATCCTCAGCGCTCAAAGAGTAATCCACTTAAGGCGCTGGCTGTTTTAATAAACAGGTCATAAGAACAATGGGATTGGGTAATGGGAGTGTATTGCTGTTGATAATCCCCAGACACCCCATCACTCCTCCTTCGGCTTTTTAATTTTGTTGCATGGAGGAGGAGAAAAAAAAACACAACGAAACCCCCCTGAGATGAGGGGCCTGTACATTTATTCATTATTGATCCCCCCCTTTTTCGCAGCCCGTTCAACTAAAATGTGTTAACTTTACTATTATTTGCAAAGGGATCAAGCGTTCCCCACTCAACCAATGAAAGACACCGGTTCAATAGGCCACGCTTTGCTGCTTTACTTATAGACGCAATATATTATTCACAACTCGCCAAGTTACACCAAAAGCATCAATGCGTAACGGAAGCATTATTTATATATGATATTGTCATGTGCTCTGTCAATGCGATGCTCCTCATCAATTATGCAGCAGAGCGACTCCTTTGATTAGAAGGGGAATCTGCTTTGTTTTTCATTTTTGATATTGAGCTCGTGAACATATTATAATGGAGTCTGACACCGGAGATTTTCCTCTGATGTTTGTCATTTGCCAAACTTTGAGACAAACACGTCGTCGCACCATCATTAGTTCTGTCGCTCAGCTGAAACATCAAATACGGGACAAAAGAGCGCTGTGATAATATGTGATCATCCCACAATTACAAAAACAATGGTAATAATGCAAAACTTTGTTTGTCATCTTTTTGCTTTATTAATCTTTTAATATATTTTTCTGAAAGATTGTGCGACACTGAAGACTGGAGTAAAGATGCTGAAAATTCAGCTTTGCAATCACAGGAATAAATTACATTTAAAATTATTATATTATTTCACAATATTACATTTTTTTAAGTGTTTTTGATCAAATAAATGCAGCATTGGTGAGCATAGGAGACTTCTTTCAAAAACGAACAAAAAAAACAGTCCCTTGAACTTTTTAACAGCAGTGTACGTATAAATTAGTGTGAAAACAGCATGAAATAAATATGAACAATAGAGTCATTATAAAACATCACAGAAATGACTGAACTATATTGATATGAGTGATTTTTTTAATAAAAATGTATTAAATTAAATACATTTTAATTTGATTGATTTAAAAAAATATGAATATTTTATTAAATATTGATATAATTATATAATACTTTTTAATAATCATTTTAATTTAAAAAAAATAAATGTAGGCATCATATCTCTCTGTTGTGATTGATTGATTGATTGATTGGTGGATGGATGGATGGATGGATGGATGGAAGGATGTTTGGAAATTGTATGATAGTTCTCAATGATCAAGCCTAACACAAGAAACACAATTCAACAAGAACACTGCCTCAGAAACAGTCCAAACTACATGATTTCATTTTTGAGTTATGACACATTTATTATTGACTTTACTTCTCTGGCTCAATTTTCCTCGCAGGCAAGATTTATGTTTTTGCAGGAATTCGGAGGAAACCAGAACTAACTAATCATAATGTTGTGGTGTATATAAAAGCACACATCAGAACGGTTGACCATTAACCAGCGTTCCTCAGGTGAGCGGTCATCAGCAGATGTTCTTCATAAGTGTGCTGAGTAGCTTGATTACAAACTCTTTTATTAGGTTTGACCAGTGTGTGTGTGTGTGTGAGAGATGGGAGACAGGTCTTTACCCTCCAGTGATCTCTGGAATAATGAGGATATGTTACCATGGTGATTCTCAGAAAAGCCTCTGTAAGTGAAGAACCATTTAAAATCAGTTGCTTTGTTTTTCTTTGGCCATCACTGCCTGCCTACTCCTAGTTATTAAATGTACAAGAATGGAAGTGTAGGACCTCTGCAGGACTCTGTACCTTTTAAAAAATGTAGTAATGACACAAGTTACAGCAAGCTAGTTTTGTCAGTATTAGTTTTAATCTACTCTGTGTTTCATGGTACAGCTTTTGAAAGAAGGAAAGAAAGGGAAAAAGCGTACTACATATAAGTAGAAAAAGCAATATGTTGGATTTGTGTAGAATCCAGCCCTGACCATGAACCAAAGGCAGTGTACCAAAAAAATAGATGACTAGCTATAGCAATATAGCTATTATTAGCTAGCTATACCACCCAAGATCATGCCTGATCCTTTCCTGACTGGTTAAATAGACTTGACATGGCATGGCATGAGCTCTATGAGTTAATTATACATGATAACATATTTGAATGATGCTTTATTCAAGTAAAAGTGCTCGGATACTAGCCTCTAAGCAACTAAAAAAGGTTGGAATCAGAATCAAAAGAGCTTTATGTATGTTTTTAGAATGATTACACATACAAGGAATTTGTCTTAGTGACAGAAGCTTCACAGACAGACAGAATGACAGTGACAAGACAGATAATAAAAAAAATTGACCACCCTACATATAGTTTGGGTCACACACACACGCACGCACACACACACACACATATATATTATTTTTTTATTTTTTTATCTACATCATTATTTCTATTTACATGTATTTACCCGTTTTATTTAAATTACTTTAATGTATTATAATGAGTTTGCTATAAACAGTTCGACTGCATTTTCCGAATTCTGGACATTTCTCTGTAACAATAGAATAAAGTGAATAATAAAGTACAGATATCATGTTATACAAATGCAAGGGAATGTAAATAAGAGGTATGGTGTGCTAAATAAATATAGGTAAGGAATAATTGACCTCAGGCCATTGAATTATTAGAAAAAGAATGCACTCCCAATGTGGTAATGCGGTCACAATGCGAAGCCGCATTATTATTTCTAATAATTAGTATTTCTAATAATTAAAAAGAGTCAATTATTCCGCTTATACTATGGTTACCACACCTCAAAATATTGATCAGATTATGTGTTGGTCAGTTTTTGCCCTTAAAACGCTCTTGTGTGTAGAAATTATTTCTTACGCATTAGCTCTTTCCCCGCCATTGACGAGTTTTCTCGTCATTTGTGAGAAAACGCTTCCCCGCCATTGACAAATTTTTATGGCTGTCAGTGTTTTCACTGCAAAACGCTAGGGGGTGCTATGACACATCTTATGAACGAGTATAGAATCTCCAGATCAAAACGCAGGAAAAAAAGAAGCAGAAACAAACAATCTCCTATGTAAGCAGAGCAGATGCATATGAAAAATAATGCGATCATCAACAATAAACAGCATATAGATCAAAGCCTAATGTTTCCGACTGAAATATCGACCCAGGAAGTGGTTAGGACTGTGCAAGCATTAGGGGTGTTGATGGACTTGATCATCGTACTGAATCTCTTAGACAAAAACGTGCTTTATGTTTTCTTTTTGCTCAAAAGGTTGCCCACATTCAAGTGTTGATAAAAAATTGGTCTGCTAGAGCCCCTCCCTCAGGTGTCACATGCTGCCTCTGCATGTGTAATTGCACATCAACGCGGACAACGACGCAGAAGTATTAATGAAAACTGCCGCGTAGCCTACGGCGGCGTAGGTCCAACGCAGAAGTATAAATCAGCCTTAAATTATAATAATTAATTATTATTGTGTGAATTACCTGAGTCTGTGCGTCTCTCAACTGTGTTCGGCAGCAGTGCCTAATAGTGTAACTGTATGTTTATCTGCTCCAAGAACAGCACCGTTATTACAGTGCTAGGGAGAAATTCATTTTAAGTTGTTAAACTGTTTTACTGATTAAATTGTCAGAGCAGCTCTGACAACATGCTTCTGTTTGAGTGTGTGTGTCCTGTATGCGTGTGTGCGTTTGACTGGGAGAGAGAGCGGGAGAAAGAGAGTCTATGCTTTCCGTACATATTAAAATTTTGGGGCAAAAAACTTGGAATTAAACATGGAATAATTTGTTGTTTTTATCCCTTTGTTTACTATATTTATTTGGTTGGTCAGTTGTCGTGGGTTTTGGTTGTTTTGCTGTTGTTGGCTGTAAGGACGTTGAAATAACTGAAATCAATTGGCGAGGTGATATGGAACTGTAATGCGATCAAGACCTGCCTGGAACTACTTTAGCCGTGCGTTTCCCTGAAAATAACTGCACACCTTAGAACGTACGTCAACCAATCAGATTCAAGCATTCAATAGTATAAATAGTGTTCTGTATTGCACATAATGAGTTCCAATGTTCCAGTTTCAAGTTAAGTTCTATCGACTCATCGACAACATCTGTAACATTCTGTCAGTTACCACAGAAAATACACTGCCGTTCAAAAGTAAGGGCTGTATGATTTTTGTTGAATGTTTTTCAATAAAAGTCTTTAAAGGCCCGTTCACACCAAGGACGATGACTAAAAAGACAACGATAAAGATATAGTTTAAAATCGTTCTCAATATTAAATAATAGCAGAGTTCACACAACAGCTGTAACGATAACGGCAGAGAGAAACAATATCGTTGGAATCACTTTCAGAATGATTTTATCCTGCTGATGAACGACAAAAACATTGACAGCCAATCAGAATCCATCCCGCTGTAACGAGCTCGAGCATTTAACGTGACAGACAAGCACGTGCTTAAAATAATCAGAACAATATCTATTGGTCTTTTCTTTATAGTTATCGTTCTTGGTGTGAACGAACCTTTATGTTGACCACGGCTGCATTTATTTCTGCAACAATACAGTAAAAACTGTAATATTGTGAAATATTATTACAATTTAAAATAACGTTTTTTTTTTTACCTAATCCAAAATATTGATAAAAACTAGTAAATGGTATCTCAATTATATTACAATAACACTGCAGGTGTGTAGTATCTGTTGTAAAAGCGCAGTATCTCATGTCATCTGTGTTGACAGATCAGCACAGAACTCAAGCATGTAAATTGGTGTGTGGTTTGAGTCGCTGAATTAAGGATTCACTGCAAAGTTTATGTAAGAGTGCTGATGGGTGTTTAGCAGAGAACTCATGGTGTGCAGGCTTTTTTATTGGTAAAACGCTTTACAGCAGCAGTTACAGAGCACCCTACTGAGGGCTCACTGCCGTCACAGCATGATCCTGTCTCTGAGTGTTTTTATATGTGTTTACGGGAGGGGAAAATGGAGGAATTTATTGAGAATGATTTTATTATTTAAGAATGGAGAAATAAGTCTATATATTTTTTCTTTCTCTCTCTCTCTCTCTCTCAGGTGTTCGAGTTGGTTCAGTTCAGTCTGATGCCAGCAGCAGTCCCACAGAACATGGTCATATGGGTCAATCTCACCCCACGTACCCCTTAGGACCACAGGTGAGAAGAACACACACTTTTTCCCCTCACATCATTCATTAACATCAACATGAAATGGCATTCGCATCCCATTTTACATCTGTAATGGGACATTTCTGAGGGATAAAATTAGTACAGGGTTTGATTATATCCACCACCAACTGATTGGATCATGAAAAGCGGGTTACGTACTTGAATGGAGCCAGACTGAACGCGAGTTTGCAAAATTTGGATATAGCATTTTTCAAAAGTTAGTCCTCAACATTGGCCTGTCCGACTAACTAAAAATAACATTGCTACTAACTTAATAATCCGTGTATCATTCGTTCAGTCGTTTTTTAATTTAATATTGAAATTAGAAACATGAGAAAACGGTTCCTTTTTCGTTTTTTCATTTTTACCAAAAAACGAAAAACAAGATTTCAGCTTGATTTTTCGTTTTTTCGTTCTGGGATAGAAAATGAATAAACAGCTGGAATATTCGATTTCCACACGTGGGCGGGAATGAAACGCCCCTTTCCTCTGATTTGTCATCAGTTCTTCCTCAGTTCCGCACTGCAGAATAAGAGTCCTCCGCTGCTGCAGCTGATGTGCGGATTCTTAACGCGTTTATTGCAACTACATTTGATATTTTTCTCATCAAACAACCAGACTAATGGCTTGACACAACCCGTACAGGGGAATAGACTAGAAAGGGCTTTCTTCTGTGTTGACCAGGATTTCTCAAGTGCCAGAGGGTCCGTGAAATAATTTGTATTGTTCCTATTTTCCGGACTGTAAAGTCACGTTTTTTTTTTATCATGAAGCACGATGTGATTATATATAGGCCTAGGTACATCTAATGTATTTTACTTCTAAATAATCTAAATATTGACTTACAAGAAGGATTCGCTGTGGGCTATTTTGGTTCATTTTTGGTGTGCGTCAGAAAGATGTTCAAGAAAACGGAGACGCGCTAAAGCAGCGCACCATGTTGTTTTCTTTATTTTTCAAAGGCATGACAATTTGTAGTCATTTTGAATGTACACAAAATAAATATATGTAAATGTTACTGTTTCGAGTGACAGATATTAAACAACAGAGTATTAAGTTATTTCCCCTGCTGAGCAATAAATCCAAGTGATGGCGTCGGCGCATCGCTCGCTCACACAACCTATGAGTTCACTTCTGGCATTGCTAACTTGACATCGCAGCCTGTTCATTATTAAGATAAAACAGTCAACCAAACATAGGCCTATACAAAGTTATTCTGCTTAATTGAATTGGTCTGTTGTAGTACACAATAAAGGCAGTGCTGTCAGTCACCATGCGTAGGCTACTTGCTGTTATTCCAAACTCATTTCCCTTGCTGTGAAAAATGCTGATTTAGCATACGTGTATATTGGGACTCGACTGAAGTACGAAGCCTTCTTTACATTAATAGTTAGCATCCAAATGTTACATTACAAATATGGAAACTTTAGACCGAATGAGAGATGCACAAAACTAACGTCGGTACAGTTTCAGTTTCGATTCAAATACATTCGTTTAGGCTTGGCGTTTAAAATAGGCTAAACTTTGTTTATAATTATAATAAAGGGCACAATAATAGTTTTATTTGCTATTTTTATTATACGTGCCGTACGTGGCTACTTTTTCATTCTTGTTGTTTTCTGAATACCATCCTTTTAAGGATTTGACATAACAGTAAGGGGAAGTAACATAGGCCTACGCATAGCCTATGTTATTAAGCTAGAGCTTACATGTTAATTTTGTATTTTAGTAGGCCTATTTAAAATATTTTAGTATTTAATATTTTATTTCTGAATAGGCTACTAATAAAATGCTTTTTTTACAACAATGTGACGTGTGTGTTTCCCTCTCAACCTGACCCGGTCGTGCACAAGCGCGCACCCTTGAGATACTGTATTTTAATAAAACACAAGACCCATAAAACTCAGAAGAGTTTTGTTGTTAGATAGTCAGTCTGAATGACAGTTATTATATAGGCCTATTATATAGTCAATGTATTATTCTTTTCTTTTTGAATTAGTGTTAAAATATTTAATTTACAACTAATTATATTGATTTATATCTGAATTTATTTTATTTTTTTACTGGGCGAGGGTGACCCCATGCAGGCTAGCAGCCGTCATTTACCCTGCGTACGGAGCTGATGCAAAGCGTAGGTGAATTTATATCTACACAGAAGAAAGCCCGTCCCCTGAACGGGTTGAACTTGTGTCAATTGTGTCATTAGTCTGGTTGTTTGATGAGAAAAAAAATCAAATGTAGTTGCAATAAACGCGTTAAGAATCCGCACATCAGCTGCAGCAGCGGAGGACTCTTATTCTGCAGTGCGGAACTGAGGAAGAACTGATGACAAATCAGAGGAAAGGGGCGTTTCATTCCCGCCCACGTGTGGAAATCGAATAGTCCAGCTGTTTATTCATTTTTCTATCCCAGAACGAAAAAACGAAAAATCAAGCTGAAATCTTGTTTTTCGTTTTTTGGTAAAAATTAAAAAAACGAAAAAGGAACCGTTTTCTCATTTTTCTAATTTCAATATTAAATTAACAAACGACTGAACGAATGATACACGGATTCTTAATCTATTTAGTGTAGTTACAAGCGACTTTTTACAAGAAATAGTAAAAGTAGTGACAAAATCTGATGTTGGCATTGGCCGATAATCGGCCAATAAGCGTTGAAAGCGGAATCTTTATTTTGACAGTGCTGTAACTTTTATTTTGACAGTTTTATTTTCACGCCTTGCAGCCAGTTCCGGGAATGCACAGGAGTTTATATACTTTTGTCTACATTAGTTTACTGTGTTAGTTTAAGGAATTATTAAACAGAGCTGTTACGCAAAGACAGTAAGCATAGTGTAATGTATTACAGTTTTTGCCTTTCTATTATTAGTATTAGAAAGGCAAATGCTATAATGCTCTCATATACCGTCGGCATTCAGCAAATGCGCATTCATATCATTTAAACAAGTCTTATGAATGTTTATTTAATCCCTTAATCTCACAAACTTTATCGAATACAGCTGTTAGATCATCTGAAGTGTGCATTTATAGCCAGCTATATTTAGATTCACTTTTTTGGCCTTATTCACTCAAAAAATAACATCTGTCATCACTTACCCAACCTCATGTTTGTCCAAGTCTGTATACTGTAACCTTTCCTTTTTTTTTTTTTTGTGGAACACAAAAGGAGACATTTTAAATAATGTGTGTATTTATATTCCATACAATTATAATAAATGCACAATAAATGGTTTCAACTTTTTTTTAAAAGCACCAAAAAACAAAAGCACCCTAAAAGTATTATACTTTTTTGTATAAATGTACTTTGTTATTCACTGATAATCTTTCTCTCTATTGAGTCAGTGAATTGAATTTGAGAACTCAATTAAACTAATTCAGAGTAGTTTTATGAGTCAGAATCAAAGGAACAATTTATAACTCCTTAACTTTTAGTCTGTGTCTCAAATGGATTCTGAAAACTTGAAATAGATGGTGGACAAATCATATAGACCACTTTTTTGATACTTTTAAAAACCTCATTCCCATTCATTAAAACTGTATATGGAGAACTACATCAGACAACTCTTCACTTTTTTTTTCTTCTGCAGAAAAAAGGTTATATGTTTTTGGAATAACATGATGGTGCTTTTCAGGCAACTATCCTTTTTTGGAAATAATAGAAAAAATCATTTTGATGACTTTATGATAAAAAGGATCATAGCATCCAACCCAACACCTAACCGATGTCCCAATAAAACAAACAGACACCCACATACTCACAGAAAATCAACTGTGGTGTTTTATAGGATGAGTAGAACAAACAAGCTCTTTTAAAAGATGGAGAATGATCATTTTGTGTTGCCATATCCAGCTCAACACGCCACAGCGATGTCCAAGCCCTTGTCTTCTCGTTCCCCTGAGCTCTGCCTTAATAGATGAACCCTGTCAGGACAGTCCCACAGAAACAAACACTTTTCAGCCACACTGCTCTCTCTCTGCACCATGGCCAATTCCCTTGTTTCTGGATCAATATGTTTTGATGGATTCTCACTCTAGAGACGGATATTGTGTGCACTGCCATTACGGAACTGGATCAGTAAGAGGGCAGTTAGCCCTACATGGGTCCAACTCTTTCCTGTGCCTCTGGCTTCATTCGCACACACTGCTATCAGTCTGATTACGAGTAATCTTTCAGCGTTTCCTCCGCTGAGCTGCTCCCTCAGTTCTTATTAGAAAGAGGAATGGGATGGGGGGTGGGGGTTTGGGTTTTGGAAAAGAAAAGGGTAATTTAATCCCAAAAGCCAGATCAAGAAGGTATGGCGTGGTGCTTATGGTTCAGAGGTTCTTGAAGCCTCATACTGTACATTCAGTACTGATTCTATTAAATTGGTCCTTTTTATTAATGATTTCTCATGTTTTATCATGCCTTGGATGGTTTAATGTCAAAATTAACATTCCTTAAAGTCCCCCCTGTGGTGAAAATCAAGCTTTTAATGTTGTTTATATGTCTATGTGGAGTTTTTAATATGCTTTAAGACAAAGCATGTGCAAAATCATGAGTCCAATACCATTGCTGAGTATTTTCTCTTTAAAACTGCAGTGAACCAAAGACCTTGTAACCAATCACGTCAACGTGTGATCGTCAACGAGTGGATCTCTGAGCTGGTGTGAGTGAGTGGAGGCGGGGCTAATTTGCGTGTTCATAGAACAGCGTATACTAAATGCGGGAAGGGTGTAGAGTTACGTTGCAAGCTATTTTAAGGCATGACACTTAAAAAACTTTTAAATATGTAAGTTTGGTGATCAAAGGTGAGTTTTAAGGGATTCAATGACTGACTACTTTAACATTAAGTTAATTAACATATGTGACCACAAAAGCAGTCTTATGAGATTTATACATCACCTGAAAGCTGAATAAATAAGCTTTCCATTGATGTGTGTGGTTTGTTATGATAGGACAATATTTGGCCGAGATACAACTATTTGAAATCGGGAATGGGTTAAAAAAAAAATCGAAATATTGAGACAAAAGAATCGACAAAAGAAAGTGTGTGAATCCCTGACAAAAGTATATCATAGCTATTGTATTGTTTACAGTACCTTGAAGTACCATATATGCTATTGTATTTTAATCATTCAGTACCATGTTATGTATGAAAGTACCATGGCACATGGCATTATATATATTATATTATACCACAGCATTGTATACTGTATATATGTTATGTAAATAATATATGTTTTAGACAAAATTATACAGTAGTAAAAGAAATAAATGTCAATGCAAATAAAATACTGAGCTTTTATACAATACAAAATGCACATGTACAATGAAAAACAAGATCTTCAAAAAGAATATTTACAAATATTAGTGTAATTATCTCACAAATATGCCACAGTATGTTTAAAAAGTGTATTTAGAATATGCAAATGGACATTTAGGAGCAGTGATGTGGTAGTGTGACGTAAGCATCCCAAGGGTATTTTGAGTGAGGAGTTGTTCAGCCATTTTAAAGTGTGTTTTGATCCTGGGGGATCCCATTTCACAGACACGCTGGAGTTCAGATCAGTTTGTCAGCTGCCTTGTCGCTTAGAGAGAGGGCTGATGGGAAAACGGTGTGAGCCATTAGTGAATCTAACACAAAAAAAGAAAGAGAGAAGATCTGGTTTTCATGCTGAGTCGAGGAGTATACGGCCCTCCCATGATTCCTGACACAGGCGTTCTGCTGGACACAACACAATAGTTTGTATTCCTTGGCAAAAGCCCATGAAAATTGTAACAACTAAAGTTGTATTTTATCACAGTTAGATTCCGTGTGTGTGTTTTTGTGGATGCATGAAGTCAGTTGTCATCATGTTCACACATGTCCTATAAAGTAACCACAGGTGTAGTTTATAATATTATCTATGATCTTGTTCCACTAATGTTTGATGACCAGAAAGTCTCCTTTAAAAACAAAGTATCTTATTTTATTCTATTTGTTTATATAACTTAAATAAAATGAATGAATGCAAGTTTTTGAATTTTCAACTACTTTAAATGTCGTTAAATGTGTGTTTTTATTTTTTACATCATGGCCTGCTTAAAATAAGGGAAATTATATAAAATTCTAATTTATTTATTAAAAAACAATTTTCTGGCACAAAATAGAAACGCAATTACTTTTATTACTGATTATTAAAAATTTAATAAATAAAGAAATAAAAAAAAAATAACACTATGGAAATTACCATATACTGTGTGACCTAATAGCATTATGAAATCTGATTTATCCAAAAACATGGATTTTGCCTGATTTTTAAATTGTTTTTCTTAAATAACTGACAATGTTGACAAAAGTAGGGGCACTGCTGTAAAACCTTATAAAAGAGGTATATACGTATATATATTTTTTTTTTCTTCTTAGTATTAATAATAAAATCTGTATGACGTGAAGTGATTGATAATTTAGCATCTTCATTTCCATTAAATAAAGAGTAAATAAATGAAATGATATATTTATCATAAGAACATTCCAGTGATCATCTCTGATTCATTTCTAAAGTCTACTGGTAATTATGCAAAAAAAATAAAAATAATCCCTTCTACCAATGAACCTATAAATGAACATATCCTTAGAACTTTTACATACAAAGAACTTTTAATACTCTGGTTAACCAGCATCATACCAAATGGACTCCGTGTTCTATTAAGTTAGTCTTAAGCTCTTAGCTATCCTCTGGTTTTAGTCATCTTCAGACTGATGGAGGCTGTTGAGCTCTGTTGTTTAGGTCAAGTGTCCCTTTAATAATTTCCTCTGTACTATGAGTGGGGTTCAGAATTAACCATTTAGAGTTAGTTGATTTGTACAAAAATGCCCGGCTCGGTGCTATAGACAAATCCTTTTTCAGGGTTTTCTGTCCTTTACAGTCCTGAAATAAACAACATGGAAAATGTGGGTCATGGAGGTTCTTAATTTAACCCTTTATTTATAGATTGAAGAACAATATACCAGCGTGATAAATGGTCCTATGGTCCTATTTTTCTTAAACATTGATGTCTTGGTTTAGATGTATGGCAAAGCCTGATCTCAGTATACACACTGCTGTTAAAAAGTTTGTACTTTACCACACTTTAGTTTAGGGTCCAATTCTCACTATTAACTAACTATTAACTATGACTTTCATCTCAATAAACTCCTAATTACTGCTTATTAATAGTTGGATAGTTGTTAAGTATAGGAATTGGGTAGGAATAATTTTATGTGCTTTATAAGTGATACAAATCAGCCAATATTCTACTTATATGCATGCTAAGCAACTACTGTAGTTAATAGTTAGGATTGGACCCTAAACTGAAGTGTTACCAAATTATATATTAAAACACAAAATGATATTTTTTATTATTGTAATTGTACTAATAGTTCTCTTTTACTTTGTGTATTTGAGATAAAAGAAATGCAGCCATTGTAAGCATAAGAGACTTCTTTCAAAAGCATAAAAAAATTATTCAGACCCCAAACTTTTGCACTGTATAGTGTATATTCTTAGCTCTCAATAATGTGTCAACATATGGATTTTTAAACTGACTTATTCAAAAAGCAAAGATTTCAAGTATATGAGCACAGAGGCAAACCACGCTTTGAGATAGAGATGAGATGCTGGCAGACAATCTTTGATTTTGTGCCTCAAATAACCAACATCACACACACTTAAAACAGCAAGATTAAGCATATGTCACACAGCTATGTCAGAAGAGTCTTTGTTGTCATCCACTGACTGGTTAATTGATTTTTGTGCACTTTTTATGTCAATGTTTAAAGTGAATGAAATGACAAATGACATCTCTCTGTATGATCCATATGAAAGACATTTTTTTGTCTTTTTGACAAACTCTTTTTGTCTGTTTGTTTTTTTCCATTTAGATGGAGAAAGAATATTTAATAGTGTTGTTTTATGCTGATTAGCCTAACATTGGATTTGAAATGTTTGTTGTAAATTAAATGTTAAAGCAATGAGTAAAGCCTTGTCTTATCACACTGAAGTCAAATGCATCAGTGAACCGCTTTCAGTTTGAAAGGTTTCTCTGGAACCTCCCATCTCTAAAGTGTTCGTTTTTAATGTTTGAATAATGCCACCACATATCTTTTAAAGTCATTCTATTCCATGTCATTCCATTCTTTTCTTTTTTTGTGTGTGTTCAAAAATGAGGAAAACTGCACCATGCAACTTTAAAGTCCCCAAATAAAAATTAATGTTGATCCAAACCTGTATAGTTTTAATTCATCTGTGGAGCTCTAAAGAGTTTGAGAAATTACACTGCTGTCAGTACACAAACTCATCACTGAGGAAACAATGCTTGAATAATCTGACTTAAATGGAAAAGTCTTCAGTAATACAGGTTGACTGTACAAGATCAAGCCAAAGAAGCAGCAATGAATACTGATGATAATGTAGCCAATGTGTAAAAGAGAGAGAGAGAGAGAGAGAGAGAGAGAGAGAGAGAGAGAGAAATGGCTGACATGTAGGAAGGAGTAGTAGCACCTCATATCTCCATACTTCATCATCTTTATTTTTTCAGTCCATAAATCACTACCACTGGTCACCCTTTATGTCTGTTTGTGGGTTGTGCAAATATTTAACCAATGAGAAGTATTAAAAACAACTTGTGACTAAACCTCGTAACTCCATTGGTTCCTCAAACTGTCAGTATAACCTCATAACTCAACCCCGCCTCAAACTTGAATTAAGTGGTACACACGTTTTGGATCATCTCTGTCAATTTGTAGTTCAAAAGTAAATAAAGAACTGTCTGTTTGAATAAGTATAGCGTTTACTCAAGAAACACTACGGGCCAGATTTACTAACAGCTTGCACCAGTGCAAACCCTTGGTGTTAATAAACTACTGGGATTTACTGAAGACAAGACAATGCTGAAAAGGTGTGGACAGTTATTTTTGCGGCTGACCTTATTGCATGTGCATTTGTAGGAGTTTCCCTTTCAGATGCACAATTTATGGGAGGATAGTATTTAAATGATTCAAGCAATGCGATTTACTAAGGTTTGCGCTAGTCAATTTACTGGTATTTGTGCCATTATTTAATGCCCAAAACAAACAGACACTAATTTGCACTGCTCTTGGTAGATTGCGTTGGTCATTATGGAATTTATCTGGCTGTGTCTGTGTTCTTTAATGTGTTCATTGTCAGTAAATCACCCGCAGAACTTTCCACTCCTATCTGTGCTTTTATTGGATTGCTCTATCATGCTAATTTGCCGTGTTTAATAAATCTGGCCCCACATACTGTATATATATGTATATATAATGTTTTATCTATTTAAGGAGCGGAGGAGTATGTCTTAGTCTAGCATTTCTCTTCAAGTCATAGCCAATACTGTCTTAAATTTCCTTCGCTTCAACTTTTATAAAAGAGATTTTGGCCAAATGAGCTTGATTTTGGTATGTACATATCATACATTGAAAAAGTTCCTGTTAAACTTCTTCTCTTTCAGTCTCTACTGGTTGCTCAGCAGCTGGCGTCGGCAGTTAGCGGAGTGATGTCCGGTGGAGCTCCGGGTCTGAACCAGCCCATTCTGATTCCCTTTAACACCGGTGGGCATCTGGGTGGACAGCAGGGCCTGGTACTCTCTCTGCCCACTGCTGCCAACATACAGGGTCTGGTGGCCGCTGCTGCCGCTGGTGGCATCATGACACTCCCTCTACAGAATCTGCAAGGTATGAATACTTACTGATTAAATAAGTTTGATTGTTTATTTATTTATTGAGAATTATATAAATAATGCTGTTTATTTAAGTCTACTTTAATTCTTTATCTTCTGGTCATCAAATGCAGATGCTGTGTTAAAGGATTAGTTCACTTTAAAAAAAAAACTTTTGCTGATAATTTAGTCGAAAAGAAATTAAGGTTTTTGATGAAAACATTCCAGGATTTTTCTCCATATAATGGACTTCATTGGGTACCAAACGGTTCAAGGTCAAAATGAGAGTTTCGGTGCAGCTTACCAGACAATAAACGATACCAGACGATGAATAAGGGTCTTATCTAGCGAAACGATCGGTCATTTCAAAAATAAATAAGTTTACGTTTTATAAGCACAAATGCTCGCCTTGCTCTGTTCTGTGATGCGCGTTCGTGACTCACGTAATACGCAATTACGTTGAAAAGGTCACGCTGGACGTAGGCGGAAGTATCGAGTCAGTGTTTACAAATGTGAGGAAAGAGGACCATATACACATATTCAAATGTCTTTTTGTCAGTTTATCATTTAAATGCCCATTTCGTGTGCGTATCCTGGGTGTTCTAATATTAAAAAGGCTAAAAGAAAATTTTCATCAGGACAGAAGCGTGACCTATTCGACGTCATTGTGTATTACGTGACGTCACGAACGCGCATCACAGAACAGAGCAAGGTGAGTTTTTGTGCTTATAAAACTTAAACTGTTTTATTTATTTTTGAAATGACCGATGGTTTCGCTAGATAAGACCCTTATTCATCGTCTGGTATCGTTTACCGTCTGGTAAGCTGCACTGAAACTGTCATTTTGACCCTGAACCGTTTGGTACCCAATGAAGTCCAATATATGGAGAAAAATCCTGGAATGTTTTCATCAAAAACCTTAATTTCTTTTCGACTGAAGAAAGAAAGACATGGACATCTTGGATGACATGGGGGTGAGTAAATTATCAGCAAAAGTTTTTTTTTTAAAGTGAACTAATCCTTTAAGTTTGAGTCTCGGGTCATATACATATACATACACATTATTATTAGTAATTTATTTAGCTTTTTGTTGTTTGTTTGTTTATTTACCTATTTAATCTATAAACTGAAAGAATACACACTTAAAGGGATAGTTCACCCAAAAATGTAAATTAGCCCATGGTTTACTCACCCTCAAGTCATTCTTAGGTGTATGTGACATTCTTCTTTCAGACGGATACAATTGGAGTTATATAAAAAAATGTCCAGGCTCTTCCAAGATTTATAATGGCATTCTGAAGTGATCTACGTCATACGCTGGAACGCCAGTCTCTCTTGAACACGCGTACAAAAAGTTAGAGATTACAGTTTGTAAAGTTTTAAATATTGATATTTTTCTTACACAAATGCATCGCTTCACTTCAGAATGCCTTTATTAACCCCCTGGAGCTGTGTGGAGCACTTTTATGATGGATGGATGCACTTTTATGGACAGCCATTCACTGCCATTATACATTTTGGAAGAGCCAGGACATTTTTTAATATAACTCTATTTGTCTAAAAGAAGAATGTCACATACACCTAGGATGACTTGAGGGTGAGTAAATCATGGGCTAATTTTCATTTTTGGGTGAACTATCCCTTTAAATGAATACCCATAATAAAACAAGGGTTAAAAAGTACCCTCAGAACTTTGTGAAGTCAAATTCAATGAGTATAGCCTATCAAGAAAACGTTCTGTGGTATATAGCATTCGGTCTTCGACAGTTTGTTGTTTTTTTGGGACTCATAAAAGTTGTGCCATCTCAAAGCACCATCACCCCATCCAAACGGTACACGTTTAAGGTATACCTGGGAAAAGTGCTCGGAAAGGCCGAGGACAGGAGGATCAGAGCGATATAGGCGGGGAAAGTAGTTCACATTCATTACAGGTCAGCGTTTTGCAACGAAGCGCAAAAGCACTTTAAGGCTCTTTCTTCTTTCAGTAGGAGTATTCACTATGCTTGTGTCTTCTCCTCTTTACCTCTATCTCTCCCCCTCCTCTTTCCTTCCGTCCGCACGTCCGTACTTCTCCTCGGCTTTTAAACTTTAATGCACGAATGTTCTCTTTTGATCATAGTTGTAAATGGTTTTCATTTTAATGTTTAAAACATTGTCTCTTTTATACCATTAGATTGAGGGGTGGAAGGGGGAAACCGTCAGTCATAAATCTTAGATGAGGTGCCTTCTCTAATGCCTGACTAAAAAATGATAGGTTATAAATTTGAGTGCATGTAAAATAGCACGTTTTCTTTTTTCGGAGGAGGAGGAGGCCAAAGATTAAAATAATGCACTGCAGGAAACAGGTTGTCCCAAAGAGATGGATGGACGGGATGGCTAAAATAGAGGGATGGAGAAGAAGTCTCTAATGGACACAAACATGCATAAATAACAACACGCATCAGAGCGCGTCTAGGCTTTTAATAAACGCTCACATGGGCTAAATAAATATCTAAAATTTCCCAGAATTCCCGCAGTTCACGATAATGTGCCTGTGGGGCCTGCCTCACATTTCGAGGACTCTCTAAAATGGACCCTAGAAGAGAGGTTCTATGTTGGAGTGAATTTTAATGGTCCATTAATTGGTCTTAACTGGACGTTTACTTTTTATGCTTGTTTGGCAACAATGTTGTGAGTGAGTGTGTTGTGAATGGTCCTTTTTCGTCTGAGATTCTTTCTTTTTTTTTCAAATCGTCATGAACAGTGGAGTCTTAAACTATGTGGGAAATCTAGGTTTCAAAATATAATTTGCTGTTAATAAAGTTTTAGTATTTTAGTAAAAAAGTATATATATACACTCACCGGCCACTTTATTAGGTACCCCATGCTAGTAACGGGTTGGACCCCCTTTTGCCTTCAGAACTGCCTCAATTCTTCGTGGCATAGATTCAACAAGGTGCTGGAAGCATTCCTCAGGGAGTTTGGTCCATATTGACATGATGGCATCACACAGTTGCCGCAGATTTGTCGGCTGCACATCCATGATGCGAATCTCCCGTTCCACCACATCCCAAAGATGCTCTATTGGATTGAGATCTGGTGACTGTGGAGGCCATTTGAGTACAGCGAACTCATTGTCATGTTCAAGAAACCAATCTGAGATGATTCCAGCTTTATGACATGGCGCATTATCCTGCTGAAAGTAGCCATCAGAAGTTGGGTACATTGTGGTCATAAAGGGATGGACATGGTCAGCAACAATACTCAGGTAGGCTGTGGCGTTGCAACGATGCTCAATTGGTACCAAGGGGCCCAAAGAGTGCCAAGAAAATATTCCCCACACCATGACACCACCACCACCAGCCTGAACCGTTGATACAAGGCAGGATGGATCCATGCTTTCATGTTGTAGACGCCAAATTCTGACCCTACCATCCGAATGTCGCAGCAGAAATCGAGACTCATCAGACCAGGCAACGTTTTTCCAATCTTCTATTGTCCAATTTCGATGAGCTTGTGCAAATTGTAGCCTCAGTTTCCTGTTCTTAGCTGAAAGAAGTGGCACCCGGTGTGGTCTTCTGCTGCTGTAGCCCATCTGCCTCAAAGTTCGACGTACTGTGCGTTCAGAGATGCTCTTCTGCCCACCTTGGTTGTAACGGGTGGTTATTTGAGTCACTGTTGCCCTTCTATCAGCTCGAACCAGTCTGGCCATTCTCCTCTGACCTCTGGCATCAACAAGGCATTTCCGCCCACAGAACTGCCGCTCACTGGATGTTTTTTCTTTTTCTGACCATTCTCTGTAAACCCTAGAGATGGTTGTGCGTGAAAATCCCAGTAGATTAGCAGTTTCTGAAATACTCAGACCAGCCCTTCTGGCACCAACAATCATGCCACGTTCAAAGTCACTCAAATCACCTTTCTTCCCCATACTGATGCTCGGTTTGAACTGCAGGAGATTGTCTTGACCATGTCTACATGCCTAAATGCACTGAGTTGCCGCCATGTGATTGGCTGCTTAGAAATTAAGTGTTAAGGAGCAGTTGGACAGGTGTACCTAATAAAGTGGCCGGTGAGTGTATATAAAAGATTCATGTCGTTCAATTTTTGCAAAAATGCCTCAATGTTTTCCCACATTCACTTAAAGTCAGCAGAGTCCAGCGTTGTTTCGGTCCCTACATTCTTCAAATTATCTTCTTTTATGTTATGCCAAAGAAAGAAATTCATACAAGATTGGTGATTTATTTTTTGAGTGAACTTTCCCTTTAAGTACGTGCACTCAAATTGTGTTTACAAAACAGTGACATTGTGTTTATCTGTGGCGCAAATGCAAACAGAAAAGTCCTCATCCTAAAAAATGCCCAGTGATAAACTAGTGTGACTTATTCTGACTAGGCCTCTCAGTTTTAGAATCAGAACCTGGGGGATTCTCTAAGGGCGTAGTGTCACGGATGCCATGTGACATTAAATGATTTGACTGTGTCTGCTCTCCCTGCAGCCAGTTACACTGTCCCACAATCCCCCAATCCTATCGCATCACCACCCCTCCCTCCATTGATGGAGAGCTGCTGGCACAGCGCTTCTGCCAGACAGTCTTAGTTGAGCGGTGAGCTCAGCCCGCCAGGCCTGATTAATCACAACCTGCAGAGATCTAGACCTCAAGCACCAAAAAAGACACATAGATCAGTGTTCTTGTGTAGTATGTTCTTATTAACTCTAGATCAAACACTCGTCTCTGTTAAAGGGAGATGAATCAGACAGGCCACTTTCATATGTTTTAATAAGTCACACTAATGAGGAGCAAATAAGATCTAATAGCTCATGTCAGGGTTTCAATTAAAAAGTGTGAGAGTAAAAAAAGAGAGTAAAAAGTCATTTATGATGGATGCATTGTGTCTATCAGAGCAAGATACCAATTATGTATGCATTGTTGCATAAATGAAATGAAGATAATAAAGTCCTGATGACATCACCATCAGTAAAGTTACACATTCCTAAATAGGGATTGGAGTTGTAAAGAATGGTAACACTTTACAACAAGGTTCCTTTTTAACATTAGTTAACTACATTATTTAACATGAACTAACAATGAAAAATGCATTACAACATTTATTAATCTTAAATAAATGTTAATTCGAACCTTTAATACATTATTAAAATTAAACGTTTTTCTGTTCATATTATTTAATGCCACGGTGAACTAACAATGAACAGTTGAGTTTTTGTATTAACTAAACTTAACAAAGGGTTAATAAATACTGTGTTGTTAGTTACTGTGTTAACTAATTGAGCCTCATTGGAAAGTGTTACATAAAGGATTCAGTAATTCCAGAATCTAATTCCTCTAATAACAATTGTGTAATTAGGAAATACATATTTGGCGTATACAAATTTATGTATTTATTAGTTTACTTATTTGGCTATTTATTAGGGTCTATGCACATTTGCACCAGAATTAGCCATTTTCATCTGTAGTCTCTGGTCAGAATGTTATAGAGTCACCCTAAAAACGAAACATAACATTGAAACTATAAAATTATTAAAATTGTGTAATGCAAAATATATTCAAACTGTTTCTGCAAAAGGTGTGTAAACAGATTCATTTCAGCATTGATAGTGTTGACATAAAAACGCATAAATCCGAGTCTGAGGACGTGAACGACACGGCGTGAACACAGCATAAGCTTGTTGTTTTGTTTCAGGAAAGACTGTAAAAGGCGGCTGCTGTTCCTTTATGGCGTTGTCTTCAATTCCGCATAGCCTGATTGAACGCACTGATGATGTGTGATGTCTGAGCAGGGTGCGTGGAAATTTAGAAATGCATATGCTGAGGCAGAGCAGAGGACATCATATCATTGCATTCGGACCTAATGCAATGATTGGACGAACATTGTTTGGTCCTGAGACTTCCACAGAAGATACATGTTCATGTTTTAATATTTAGACCACTTCTATTATTGATTGCTATCAGGATACAAAGAGAGGTGGCACCACCAGTATAACAAAAAGTGTTTATGAAACAAATTGCCAACTCTACCTTTAATTTCTGAAAAGTGTACTTCTAGTTGTCAAACTTCTAGTTATGCACATTAAGATGGGATAAGAGATTTTAAAGGATTCTCCATCCAAAAATGAAAATCCTCATGTCGTTCCACCGATGACTGTCTGTGGAACATAAAAGAAGATATTTTCAGAAATGCCTGTTTTTGTACATACAATGGAAGTCATCATTTTTGTTTGGTTTCTAAGGACACAAGGGGGACTAAATTAAGATAGCATTTTCACTTTTGGGTGAACTAACCATTTAACATGAAATGTGTAAAAAACATCACTTATACTGCTAGAGCCACTTATAACACCATACCGCTCACTTTTTCCGAATTAGGAGATTGCCGCCTCACTGTGACCGTCCACGTGAGCGTGCGGAGCAGAAGGCTCAGGCGTATGCACACCCGCCACTGCGTCTCTCCACTGATGAATGGTCGTCACTGCGATGGGGCAGCTTCATGAAGTTCGGCACGGTCATCTAAATAAAAGCCTGCGCTTGCGTTACTCCACGCTCATTTTAAACCCTGGCGCCGCTGTAGCTTGTTATTTTGTCAGGAAGATTAATGTCTGGACATGTCAAGTAAAGAAAGTGAATTCCCTCTTGAACACCATGTGTACGATTCCAGCCGTAACTTGAATAGAATAAGAATCAGCCTCGTGTTTGTTTGTCCATCAGACTGTAAACATGGTGTTAGGAATAGAACGAATCAGTTATATTTAGAAATCGTTAATAAAGAGAGATTGGAAATGATAATGTGAATATATACGAGGTAGGGTGGTGTTTCAAAAAACATGGAAAAATGAAAGTCTGTTTGCTTGGCACTGTGACATTTTCTTCATGTCACAAATAACATCGTTTGATTTCATTTGACTTGATGTGAGACTTAATGATATGATTTCGCTGTTTTGAAAATTACAAATCCCTCTGTTGTACATTCCTTCCATATTCTGTCTCATAACAAACCAAATGACAGAATGTGCTTCTCCTTACATCAAAGCGTCTTTCAATAAGCTGCGGAACGAAAATAACATCTACGTGGTTGCTCATCAGCTCAGAAAGCCTCAAAACAGGCCTCTCGCAAAAAACATAAGGGTAACCCTCAGATCATGAAATAACTGTCTTTTCATGACCTATGAAAAAGCTTTTTGGAAACATCCTTGTAATACGGCATATTTTCCCTAAAGAGATGCAAGGCAAATGAAAGATCAGTGCTACATTGTCAGCCTACTTTGAGTTAATGCAGAACAAATGTATACTCTGGCTCTTTCATATTCATATTGTAAGCGGTGCACATCAGAACCTGCAGCGTAGCGTGTAGGGGGAGTGTGGGGGGTTCTGGGAAGGAATAGTACGCGTGTTCTCTTTGCAGGAAACATAAAACGGCACTCAGGGATGAGGAGTAATTGCCTGAGTCTCTCCACGCTCGTAGGCTAATGAGGAACCATGTTGGCTCTAATCACAACACTGCTCCTCTGTCTCAATGAAAGAGCAGTTGTAGTCTCACAGGAATCGCTCGCCTGTCAGACCGGGGCATCGCTGTAGACTGAGTACTGACACAGACGGGGAACTTGAAGCTGCTAACTCACTTAGGTTAGCTAAAAGTATAGCCAAGTCAAAGAGAAACTTGAAGCCTGAAGGGTGAAAAAGTTGAACACAGGAAAAAGACAATAGAAAGCTCATAATTTGCTAGCGACAGGTTTGTAACTAAAATAACAAGAACTGTTACTCTTGCCGTATTAAAAAAAAAAAAAAAAACTGCAAGTGAAAATTAATTTAAGAGACTTTCGTTTCAAGTCAATACTTGCTAAAGGAAAGTTATCTGACTGCTACTGCAAATGATACCTCCCTAGAGAACGTGGATTTACAACTCTGACACGATGATAAAAAAATGATGATAAAATCTCAAGAAACGTGTCTATTTATGACCCTTGAAGACACTAGCGTGAGTGAGCTGTCCGTGGTGATGAACTGAACCTGTTCACTTAGACATGAAAACACTGATATTATATTAGTAGCCAAGTCAAAGAGAAACTTGAAGCCTGAAGGATGATAAAGTTGAACACAGGAAGAAGACAATAGAAAGCTCATAATTTGTTAGCGACAAGTTTGTAACTAAAATAACAAGAACTATTACTCTTGCCGTATTAAAAAAAAAAAAAACTGCAAGTGAAAGTTCATTTAAGAGACTTTTGTTTCGAGTCAATACTTGCTAAAGGAAAGTTATCTGCTACTGCAAATGATACCTCCCTAGAGAACATGGGTTTGCAACTCTAACTCTCAAAAAATCTCAAAAAATTTGTCTATTTATGACCCTTGAAGACACTAGCTCCTTAAAATGCTTGTTGTTAGTGAGCTGTCCGTGGTGCTGAACTGAACCTGTTCACTTAATGGTACTGTGTAGACATTGATATTTTGACACTGATATTTCTTTTTGAGGAAGAGGTGGAGAGTAAAAGACGGAAGATTCAGCGTGAAAGAGGGAACCTGTATTTGTGTTTTAATGTTCTGCCAACCAAAAAGAACATTTTGACTTTTGTGTTTAAGTAATATGAAAGATTAATTAGGTGTCATTAAAGTTTGATTTTCTTCAGTAAAGTGCCTTAGCAGTACGTTAACCTAATTAAAGGGATCTTCTGTGTTAGATTGAAGTTAAACTCTAGTAAACTGTCAGTTACCACTGAAAATAATCAACTCTAAAAATGTTATGTATAGGCACAAATTGCAAAGATACCTGAAAGATACAACACTGTTCATAAGTTTGGGGTCGTGAGATTTTTTTTCATGTTTTTAATATTGTGACATCATTACAGTCTAAAGTAACTGTTGTCTATTTGAATATATTTTTTAAATGTAACTTATTCCAGTGATGTGGCAAAGAAGCCATTACTCCATTCTTCAGTGTCACATGATCCTTCTGATCCTGATTTGGTGCAATAGAAACATTTCCTATTATTATCAATATTGAAAACAGTTATGCTGCTAAATATATTTGTAGAAAAATTATGAATTTTTTCAGGATTTTTAGGGTAGCAAAGTTCCAAAGAACAGCATTTATTTGAAATAGAAATCTTTTGTAACATTATGACTGTGTTTACTGTCACTTTTGATCAGTATTTTTGAATATGAGTTAACCTGTTTACATAGACACATCCATCTATAAGCATAGCAAGTTCATCTATTTAGAATTATAATCCAGCCAGTAAAAGAACTGGCTTTAACTTTAAAGGACTGTACTCCCAGCATGCCTCACATTGTCCTTTGATGTTTTAAGTTTGAGGCAGTTGTAAGACAACTTATAAGGAGAAATTCATATTAAATAAGAGTGATAAAATTGCAGCCGCCCTCATACATTTCAAAGCTAATGTGACTAGAAATGCACTAGCAGCACCTGCACACAGACTTGCTGTGGTAATTTGATTGATTTGTTGTGACAGCAGCCAAATAATTGAGAGTGAGAGGTGGTGTGTGTGTGTGTGTGTGTGTGTGTGTGTGTGTGTGTGTGTGTGTGTGTGTGTTTTAGGGGGGTTACACCACCTTTCTCCTAGACAATCCAGGAAGAGTCAAAGATTCTCTTGTGCTATTGGGTATTGTTCAGTTTTCTTTGCTTTCCCACTGAGCGTGATGCCGTGTGACTGCATATGACAGTGGCATAGCTACAAAAATAACACAAATCGTATTGTACACATACACACACAGTGAGGTTGGCCCACACATATTCAGGCGTTCAAACAGAAAGCACCTCACGTCACAAACAATAAACATCATTGTACAAGTATAAACACATTTTACCACATCACACTCAAATGAAGTATCTGCACACTCACAAGAAATGTTTTTTTTTTTGCTTTTGCGTGTGCTTTCTTGGCAGAATGACTTTATAGACATCATGTAATTTAGCAGGACAGGGAGCAAAGGGTAAAACATTAGCTAATCAAGGCCACAAGCAATAAGCAGCAGTATATAAGTTACAAAATCAATTAACATAAAACGACGTCATTCTGTTATGACTTTTTAAAGTTACTTTTTTTATTTGGAATTTAAATAGTATAGTATAAAGTATCTGTATACAATGTATCTACATTATCATTCAAAAGTTTTGGGTTAGAATATTTTTTTATTTAATTTAACACATTCTATTATTCAGTATTCATTTAATATATTCAGCAAGGATGCAATAAATTGGTCAAAAGTGACAGTACAAATGTACATTTTTAGTTATTTAGTCCTTAAGCATTTATCAAGGTATGGATGGGTAGAAAGAAAAAATAGGATAAAGGCAAATTTTTTTGTTTTTTTAAATCTTCATTTGAGTGTTTAGAGAGAGTAAAAAATAAAACTATTTTTAAAAATATATATTTATTTAGATTTACACAATCCATTTACATTACACCGATTTTCCCAAACTGTTCTTTTATCTTTTAGGTTCAGGTAAGAAGTGGCACAACCTTGTTGGTTTTAATCCGCTGCTTTTGATCACACTGAACGTTGTTAACTTTAGTCTAAACAAAATAAGACCTAGCTACATCAATTGTGCGTGTGAAACATTAAGGGCACGGAGTGTCCTTCGGGTGTCATATAAAATCGAGCTGTTAATGTTTGACGTATTGGTGGCGTTTGTCATCTTGAAATGGCTTCACCAGCTGCCTGTCCTGCCACATACTGTTCTGTCCTGCATGACTGGTGGCATTGTCACTCTGTTTAAACTGTGAAAAGAGGAAAAATCCCCCTCCTCAGAGAGAGAAAGCGCAAGAGAAATGGAGGGGGGGATGTGAAGGAAGATTGGAAAAGACAATAATAATGGTAATCGGATATGGCTTTGTCCGTTTCGATCGAGGAGGCCACATTGCTTTGGCCCTCCTGTGGTAAAACTGAAAGAGACACACATATATACTCCGTATAAGCCGAGACCCGGGACCCACATATACAGTATGCCTCTGTGATTCTGCTGGGATTTAGCTTCCCTCCACTCATCCATGTTCGATACATATTTTATGGTAATTGCATCAGTCTACAAATAATTGGGAAGTGCCAGTAATGTTTTTTAAAGGAGTGAACTGGCAGTTTTCTCTCCCGATGAAGAACTGGTGCAGGGAGGCCTGAAATAACTTAAGCCTCTCAAACTGGCATTAAATTAAACCTATCGTTTAGTGCGCGTTCACCGCGCCTCCTCCTAACCCCCTCCCGAACCGCTGAGACTACAGCTCCTCGGAGGAAGAACATCTGAAGCAAAGCCACATGTTTGTGCTGGCGAAGTCCAGCTCTGAGCCCATGCTCACTCAGATATGTAATGAAAGAGTAGGAGGTTGTTGGAGTAAGGGATATACATACATACATACTACAAACTGCTCAGGACACACTAGACATGGGATAAAAAAAAAGCTATTAAAGTAATGATGGAGAGGAAGGAGAAACATAAGAGGTTTTGGAAATATTGGAATGGAAAGATTATTTTAAGTGTCTTATCCAAAGAGGAAGTCTAAACTAGATGTATATGTGTTTGCCTGGTCAAAAGTTGCTAATGTGTGAATGGTTTTCAGGATGATTGATTATGTTCTTTCAAATTGTATGTCTCATGTAACATGTATGTTTGTTTCATTGTGTTCTGTTCCTGTTTTGCCTAGTTAGTTAGTTTCTCTGGTTGTTAATCAGTTCCCACTTCTGTTCCGTTTTATTCTTGAAATAATTCTGTCATCATTTACTCACCGTCAAGATGTTCCAAACCGGTTTGATTTTCTTTCTTCTGCTGAACATAAAATAAGATACTTTGAAGAATGTTGGTAACCAAACAATTGATGGGCGCCATTGATCTATGGTATAGTATGAAAAAAAAAAAAAAAAAATACAATTGGAAGCCATGGTCAATCGGTAACCATCAATTGTCTGGTTACTGACATTCTTTTGGTGTTCATTTTTGGGTGAACTATCCCTTTAAGCCCCTGCTCAGTTCTTTGTCTGTTATCGTCAATAGCTAAGTTGTGAATTAAACTTCCGCGCAAATTTGGAATAATGCATAAAACCTAAATCCATCCATCCATCCATCCATCCATCCATCCATCCATCCATCCATCTGTGTGTGTATATATTTCCACAGTCAATTTTGCTTCAACTAAAGTTTTTTCTAAACTTTTAAAATGTCTTTCTGCCCCAAATATAATGTAATTCAACAGAATATTCTGTCTTATTATTGTGCGTCATTTCTAGTCAAGCTGTAATTTTGTCACATTTGGTCAAATTTGCTAAATATTATTTAATTTCGTGTAAAGGAGTTTGCCATTTTATTCCAAAATGAAATTTTTACCACTGTCATTTCCACCGAAGAAAAGCAATAAAATACATAATTCGAGATTTGGTGGGAATGACACTGTGGTGGACTTTCAGAAAAAATGGACAGAATTCTACTGGACTGTGTGTGTATACACTGTTGGACACAGTACATTGTTAGACTAATTACATTATATTTATTTATTATACAATTAAATTTGTATGTGTAAAAAAATGAACTGAATTAAACTGCTAAAACATGTAATGAAATATAAATATGTTACTTCTGGAATCAGACTTCTGGAAAACTTCTGGAATCACATTAATTGTGGTTATTGATATACGTCCCAGTTTGTTTTAATAAAAATAAGTTTGAAGACTGCCAGCTTTGCCATAATTAGAAATATTTTAGCGTGCACCTTTTATCAGGGGGCTTTGATTAGTGTTAGACCAGAGGGACCTTTGAGTTAAACAAGTTGAGAACCACTGGCTTAGAAAAGTAATAGTACATCTCTCTTAAACGATTTATGCACTGAAGTCTAATACTTAGGGTTTGATAAACCGGTTGGGACCGGTTCTGACACCAACGTTTAACTGCTTAAAGCCTAGTCATTCAGCGCAGAGGTGCTATATTCCTGTAACTTGTCCCCTATCTTATTAAAATCTTTACATAGACTTCTGAGACACCTTTCATAGGCTTTCTGTTGTTGAGCTCTGGAAATGGAAATTGATTAGTGATTTACATGGTCAGTGAGGGGAGCATGAACTGACGAAACATTGTAAATGAAATATTAGAGTCAGAGCAAGCAGAAGGCGAAAGAGAGAGATGGTAATCTGTGGGGACTGTTATTCCTGTCTGGGAGAACCGGGTAGCGTTTTTACATTTATCTGGGTTCTGCATGACTCGTAATGCTAATGGTAATTTCATGGGAGTGAAACGGAATGAAAATGGGGTTATCACACTCCACTGACAATGTGCGATTGTGCTCTGTCACAGGACCTCGTAAACCATATTTCATTCTTTTGTGAGTGTGTTTGTGTGTGTGTGTGAAGTGCATGTGTGTATAATATGACTTATGACTGAAACTCTCCTGCAATTTACTGTAAGAACTCAAGGTTTTGGCAGAAACAATTAGACTAGAGCGAGAAAAAAAATGCGTTTGAATGAGGAGATAGAGTTTGTTGCGACCTACACCTTCTCGTGTGAGTATATGGTATTTTATGCAAAAATATGATAATTAGTCTTCTTAATGGATGAAAATTTCATTTTGACTGAAAAAAACCCCCATACACTTTAAAGCTCAATTTACCCTCTGCGAAAAGTCAAGTTTGGCATTATTACATTAACCCGGGAAGTTTTAAAGAAAGCCTAAAAATGCGTAGGTGTTCAAATGAATTTTGCTCTGGCCACTTACGGCTTAAAAGAAGAAACATTTCGTCGATAAAGTACAGTGAAATCTCCAAATGAAAACAAGTGTATTGAATGTCCAAAACGATCAATAGCAACCTCGCAGCTTATCATTGCCAACTTACAACCGAATCAATAAAAACCTCCACAAATCCAGCTTCGTCATTACGCCTGTGCCGTTCAATCAATATCTAAAGAATCAGCCTATCAATACACATCACACAGCGTTTTAATACAAGTGCTATAACTTTCTTTTCCTCTTTCGCTTAAGCTGCTGCGGGTATATTAACAATTCAAACCATATAAACCCCGGCGAACGCATTTTAATAAGGATCGCCGTTCAAGCCGATAGTGAGTGACACATGATAAGTGTTTCATTTGTCATTTCATATCAGATGAAAAGCCTAAATATGAGAGGGTCTAGAATTTGACCCTTCGGTCGGGTGAAGGTCTATATCTCAGATAACGTGGCTCGCCCTCCTCTCTCGGAAACACAAGATGCTGTGGTGATTTCTGACGCGGCAGATGGTGCTGAAACCAAGCCTTTTTGGAAGCGGCAGACGGGCTAAAAGCTATCTGCGGTTTCTAATTGCCGTCTCAGGGCCTAATTACCTTAATTAATAGATGTGCTTTCTGGGGAAGGGCTTCAGATTCAAGGGTCTTCTGTAAGTGTTAAGGGGCCCTAAAAGGCCCCAGAGGAAGGCAGGGTGGAGTGTAATGGTCCCTCAGGGCTCCTTGCTGAAAACACAGCAGGCGCATCAGAGTTGGATCATGTGGCTGGTAAGTAGACCACAGACGTGAGAGAAGAGGAGATATCGTCACATTAAACTCGTACATCTTTCACAAACAGGGCTGAGTGTCGGACACCGCTGGAAGCGGAGAGGAGGGGGATGAGGGCAAAGAGACGCACTGGATGTGTCATTTTGCCCTCAAAATGTGTAACTTTTCATCCACTCGATGCCCATTGCCCTTTTTTCTCTGTTGTTCAGTAACATTGTCATTTTTCATTTAATTTTGCATTATCTGTTTATTCACTCTTGAATACTGTGTGCTCCACGGCAGTTAAAATCAGATTTTAAGGTTTTATTTTATTTTATTATTACAGAATTTTTTTTGTTATTTCATTATCCTACAGACATAGTGTTTTAGAATTCCCAGGCTTGGAGATGTCATGAAATTTACACTACCGGTCAAAAGTTCGGGGTCAGTAAGATTTTTTTATGTTTTTAAATGAAGTCTCTTCTGCTCACCAAGGCTGCAATTATTTGATAAAAAATAATAAAAAAACAGTAATATTGTGAAATATTATTACAATTTAAAACAGCGGTTTTCTATGTGAATATATAGTAAAGTGTAATTTATTTGTGTGATCAAAGCTGAATTTACAGCATCATTACTCCAGTCTTCAGTGTCACATTTTTTAAATTATTATAATATGAAATTATTATAATATGATGCTCAAGAAACATTTATGATTATTATCCATGTTGAAAACAGTTTTTTACATTTTTATTTCAGGATTCTTTGATGAATAGAAAGTTCAAAAGAACAGCATTGATCTGAAATGGAAAGCTTTTGTAACATTAATCACTACCATTCAAAAGTTTGGGGTCAGTAAAAATGTATTTTTTATTTTTGGGGGAAAGAAATTAGAAAATACTTTTATTCATCAAGGATGAGTTAAATTGATCAAAAGCTATACAGTAAAGACATTTATAATGTTAGAAAAGATTATATTTTAAATAAATGCTGTTCTTTTGAACTTTCTATTCATCAAAGAATCCTGAAATAAAAATGTAAAAAACTGTTTTCAACATGGATAATTATCATAAATGTTTCTTGAGCATCATATTATAATAATTTCATATTATAATAATTAAAAAAATGTGACATTGAAGACTGGAGTAATGATGCTGTAAATTCAGCTTTGATCACAGGAATAAATTACACTTCACTATATTTTCACATAGAAAACCGCTGTTTTAAATTGTAATAATATTTCACAATATTACTGTTTTTTTTATTATTTTTTTTTATCAAATAATTGCAGCCTTGGTGAGCAGAAGAGACTTCTTTTAAAAACATAAAAAATCTTACCGATCTTAAACTTTTGACCGGTAGTGTAATAATACTTAAAATTACAGCAACAGTAATCAAAGCTACAATGATCCAGTCATAGACTCTTAAACATTTGCCTATTTAAATCCAAACAGCGACCAGGCAGTGTATAATGCTGAAATATATTTAATATTTATAAGGCCACCCAGAGTAATGGATTTTTGGGTATGTGTGGCTTCAGTTCCAACATTTTTTCATAAATGTAGAGTCAAATTTAGAACGCAAGTTTTTGTTCATGAAAGTGTTCGTACGCAGATTTCACGTACAAATCCGTGCGTACACACAGCTGAGACCCAGTGAAACTAAACGTGATCGTGACAGCACCATATTAGCACTTTATTTAGAAGGGTGTAAGGTAAATGGCAAAGAATACTATAATATCATCTTATTTTCTCTCTTAAAAAAGGTCCCTTAGCATTGTTTCCATAATTACTATTTTATTTTATTTGAAACTTTTGTGAAAGTTTTAATCAGATCTTTCATTTAATGAAATATGACTACATTTTTATATGAAAAATTCTCATTTGAGATATTTAATATTATGATAATAATGTGTGTTTTTTTTTTAAAATCATCTTCTAAGAGAAAATGATGACCTTCACTGACAAAAAGTCCAACAACGTAATGTGTTCAGAGCCTTTGTGCATTACAGTATTTCATCATGATAAATCTCCTCTCTATGAACCCTATGTGTGACATTAGCCATGGCAAGTTCTATTTGCTTTCCCAGCCTGGTCAGTTAATGTTAAAAACAAAAAAATGAAAAAGAAACAATGTCCATCAGTTAATAGGAAATCCGCTCTGCCACCACACATCCCAGACCATATTTCTTTCTTCTCCTTCTCTCCTTGTTACCCTTTCCCTCCATCTTTTTTTTCTTCTGTGTTTTCCACCCTCCTCTTCTTCCTCCTCCTCCTTCCCATCACGCCTGTTGTCGGTGTCCTGCACGAGCGAGAGATGCGCGCGTGTACGTCTGGGCCGCATACATTTGCTCTGATGATGTATTGTCCTGCTGAGGAGTTTCATTTACTGTGGCTGGCCTCTGCTGAACCTGTTGCTAGTCACTGAGCACGATAAGCGCATAAGTAGCACGCCACTTCATTCATCATGTATCGCTCAGACCGCTCAAATACCTCATAGGCCATGCAGGAGAGAAACTACTAAACCGGCAGAAAGGATCACGGTGCTTGTCTCAAAAAGCTGAGGTCGTATTAAATGCCATATGCTTGTTTTGTTTTTTTTCCCCCAAAGAATTGTGCAAGGAAGTCTGCTGTTTAAAATGTTGTTGCAAAACTGTTTGCAAGCTCATAAAAGGGTTCAGCGTATGTCAGGGACGTTCGTCGCAACCAAAATAAAAGAACAACGCACACAAATTTGTACGTATTTGATATTCCGGGATAATTCGCGTTTCGAATCAGTGGGTGACTTTTCTACTTGCGTTTTTCTAGCCGTATTGGAATTTATTAAAGTGCATTAGGAATCACAAGCGGTGTCATGTCACTTAGAGCTCTACGTTTCAACAGACCGGCTGCCCGCGGGCACAGCGCTCCTCTCCCCTTCGTTCGGTTGAACGCAATAGCGCTTACATGCTCCGCGAGATGAGCAAAAGGAATAATTAAGGAGGTGAATGATAGTGGGAGAAGGATTTAGGGCAAATCCTATTATTTAAAGCTGTTTCGTTCCATTGAAACTTCTTTTTCCTTTACACACTTGCTCAGAGCCCTGGTTTACACCCCGAATTGGTTTTTCAGATACATGCGTACACATTCCGTCTTGTGTTTTCAAAGGCTAAAGCAAAGCACAATGCAGGCAGCCAACAACAAAGACCTTATGATATACGCACATTGTCTTTAAATCACTTCGTTTCGACACCGCTGCCTGCGCAGCCTTGCGCTTATCAACATCAGGGATACAGCTGAGGGCAGAACAACGATATATCAAAAAATATATATTTTTAATAGCAGGTAGAACGGGAGTGTGATCCTCAAATAGGTCTTTTCTGAAAACAGTTCTTCGTTTAGAATATGGAAGGAATTGCTATCGGAATCAGGCTGTAATATGATGTGGATAGGCCAATTCTGTGCTGTCGTCCACCTATGCTCGCTTTAAAAGTGCCCCCTCGATCCCCTCCTCATGCTTTTACTGTCAGTCAAAGAGCACTCTTTCTCCCTGGCGCATCAGTGCCCGGCGGTATTGATTTTTCCACCCACTGAAACCACCTCGTGAGCATAAATTTTGCATTAGACACTAAGGGGAAAGCGGGCGGGGGGGGGGGGGGACAGGACCTCGGGAACTGGGCGCATGGGACAGGCAAACCAGACAAGCCGAAGAGACAGACAGGTAATGTTAGTGAGTTAAAGTAGGTGGTGATGAGCTGGCCCTTATAAAAAAGAAGTGCACTTTAGCAGAAATACTTATAGTTTAAAAGAATATGCTTTAGTGTGAACTGAATGTAATGTTTTTGGACACTTAACTACATGCTAATTGCAATTAAATGTAAATGTATCATAAATTTAATTTATACTGATTATTTTATTTTTTTTACATTTGTTTATTAATAACTTGTGAGTACTTTTTCAACCCAATTAAGTAGGACTCAAGTACATCTTTATATGTAATTTCATAATTCTATTGTCTTTGAAATAGGTTAAAGCATTTATGGTAAACTAAAATGTACTTTAATGTCATTTCTACTGAAATTGTGTGCCATCTATTTAAATGTGTTTGTAATTACGCATAATTCAGTTGCAATGTACTACTTTTAATATATATTAGCTTTGTGTAATATTGAATAACACGCTACAGTTAAAATTATAATCAAGCATGAATTTTAGTATGTTAGACAACATATCAAAATAAGTGTACTTCTTTAAAGCATGTCAAAAGATTAAAGTGTTACTTTTAATTTGGCATTATTACAAAGTGTTATTAAAATTGCACTTAAGAAACAGTCATGAACGTGTTTTTTCAAGTACACTTAAGTGGCCTTTTATTTCATTAATATTATATTATCTGCAAAAACAGTTTTTGGTTACTTTGTTAGGTGTTCTTGTTACAGTGTAATTTTACAGTTAGTAATATATTATGGTAATAATATTAATTAACATGTACTTAGGGTGATAAATAGGGTTTGGGTTAAGCTGCATAATGTAATTATGCATAAGTTACTGTTTTTACTACAGTAAGTACATGTAATATATATAACAAGGACAGTAAAATAAAGTGTTAACCAGTTTTTAAAAAAATATGCGGTCCCACTTTATATTAAGTGGCTTTAAGTACTATGTACTTACATTGAAGTTACTACTTTGATACAATGGACTTATTATGTACATACATGATTTTACATTGTACTTATATTTTGAAAATACCTGCATGTAATTACAACTGTAATTAATTGATGTAATTACATTTGTAATTACACAGTTGACCCTTCCCTTACACCTTAACCTACCCTTAAATCGACCCATACAACCACACCTGTCCCTAACCTTACCAGTATCACATCTCAATAGCAGCAAAAGTGTTTTACAATACAACCTGAACACAATAAGTACATTTTACTTATTTTTCTATATAAGTACATAGTACTTAAAGCCACTTAATATAAAGTGGGACCAAATATGCTTTAAAGATTTATATTACATTACAAGTGCATATTCAATTCAATTAAGCACAAGTCTTTTTCACAAGGTGATGTAGGAATATTGTCATTGAACACCCAGTTTTACTCTGAAATATGTCTCATTAAGTATAAGTAAAAAGGGTTGCAAATAGGTTTCTTAGAGAAGAAAGTTAGTTTAAATTACAGTATTTCCACCCCAAAATACATTCAAAGAACATTCTGTGGCTCTGTCAAATGTTTTTTTGTTTTGTTTTTTAATCATAAAACCACTTTTACACCTTGTTCTCTCTGGAAGACAGCCCAGAATTCCTTTAAATCCCCAGAAGAGCCCATAGCAGTAATACACTTTGATCAGACATGCATGTCAGACGAGGGGCTTTGTGGTCTGATCCTAACACACTGTCCACTTCAGTGCTATAAACACTCAAGGTCTCTCACTTGCAGTCAACCCTCTCTGCCTTTAAGCATTGTCTGATCCCAACCCAAATCACTGTTAGGGAATCGTTTAATAATGTCTGAGCCCCACTGTAAGCAATGGAGGTTTCATCTGCTATAAAAATTTTGTCCATTACTACTGACCTTTTTTTCTGCTAGTAATTAAGCTTTTATTTGTGTTTTATAGTGCAAATGCATTCCAGACATAGCATTTTTTTCCCCTGGAATCCTTTGACTGGAGTTACAGTGTTTGATCACGCTATCATTCAGTTTTTAAAAGTGCTTTTAAACCATTCAAGCACTATAAGATACAAAAGAGAGCTAAATTCTTCATAAGAACACCATCAGACCTCTCTTGTTCTGCTACTTTCACTTGTTTCTTCCACCAGTCTTTTTCACCGATTTAATTAACTCAGGGTTACTTACTTTTGACCTTGCGATTGGCCTTTAAAGTGTGTGACTTCATTTTGCTGTCACTATTATTTCTAAAGTGGAATGCATCATGACATCTTAGTAGTGTAAAATGTTTGCTATCAATCACTTTGGCAGCTCTTTAACAGGGTTAAAATGCCAGTCAGTATTTCTTAGAGAATAAGTTTTGCATTTTAATTGTCAGTTAATCTGATTTTACACACAGATCAGAGCCAGACATAAGTTGTTGTGTTCGTCAGGTGGACGCCTCCAGAGGAAAGTGTGCTGTATGGGACAGGCAGACAGTGTGTTAATGAGATACTCTGCTTTGCCTCGTACACTCTCTCTGATGCTAGAAACAAAAATAGTGCTATCACCCTGTCGCTTCTTGATGACCTCCGCGCTGACCTCTGACAATCAGCTGCGCCACGCTTCACACACATACGCATCAAACACACCACAGGTGATTTTTACACTGGGAGTTTGGCAAACACAGGGTCGTTGAGGTGAGGAAAATGAGTTTGTGTTAAACAGAGACGTCTCTGTGATCTGTTCTGGAGAATTCTGTTGGCTGCTGCTTTGCTTGAGTTCAGGTCGGTCTCAAGAAGAGGGAAAGAAAGAAAAAAGGGTACTAAATTGGAGTGGATTCAGGTGCAGGGAGGCAAAAACAGAGCATCCATACGTCAGGCGGGTCACAGAACCTGTCAGGATGGGCCCTGGCTTCATTTGTGTGTGCTTTGAGAAAGTTGTCAGGTTTTATTTCATAACTATAGACTTCTGAGGGGTTCGACAAGGTTTATATGTCTGCTCTTTACTTTTGCTTATGGAATACAAATGAATTAAATAGTGAGGTAATCTACCTGTCAATTCACATTTTAATATGACATGTTATTTGAATGTATTATGACCTTTGAAAAAAGAGAAAAAGGACAGCATGTATAGTGCGCTACACATCTAGATGCTTTGTCCACTGGCAGTGCATTTATTATTTATGTTTTATTATATTGACTTATGAGCAATGCTAGCTTTAGCAGTGCTGGGGTATTCTGTGATTTCGTAAACATATGAAAAAAAAAAGATAAAACAATGTAAATATGAATAATTCAGTTAATAATAATAATATAACATATATTTTGTTTTGACATAAATTGATTTAGTTAAAGAACATGTAATTAAGTAACTTTTTTCTATAATATATAAATAAATCATTTTTAATGTCTTAAAGTCTTTAACATGCCCTGTGGTTCATATGAGAACTGATAGATTCCGTACATTACTATTGTTGCCCTGCATTTTTTGTAATTCTATAGATGCGCGAAGTAAATATTTACCGTTTTCTGCATCTCCAATGGGATGCCGACATCATTTTCTGGTTCATTTTCATTGGAACTGAATAGAGCAATGTGTGTTGTGTTTATGTGTATTTTTTTATTACATGTTTTCGTCATCACCCAAGAAAGAAAGCATTATTTTCTTTTCTTTTCATCTTCCCTCCTTGTCCTTGTCTTCTTTTCATATAAACAGTTCAGTAAAGTAAACGCAGTATTTCTGCTCTGTGTTTGTGCAGATATTGTGTTTTCAATGCATTCAGACCTTTGCAGCTCTGTCATCGCACCCGACTCTTTGGCTCAAGGTCTGCATCACAGAATCCTCAAAGTCTGCATCCTCTTTCGTACGCAGCGAGACCGAGTATGTTTAAAGGAGAAGGGAAGGTTAGCAATGTTTCGTAACGAGATGACAGAGTTTATAAAGCACTCGCTCTCAACCACAGTTTTACCTGCAGTGCTGCCCATATAATAGGGCCACATGGGGGTTTCTCTACCATCCTGTGGCTCTCTCTCAGTCTCTCTATTTGTTTTCCTTTTCTTTATATTCTTTTGTTGTTCTGTCTCTTTCTCCGGTCTCACGACTGCTGCGGGAGGAGACCCTCCCATCACCTTTGATCTTCCCCTTGGTTTCGATAATATTTTTGACAGGATTCAGGCTTTCTCTTTTCTTTGTCCTTTTTTTCCCCTGTCCTCCTATTCTTTTTTACTTATTTTCTACTTGTAGCAGCTCGCAAGGCTTCCTCTATAGTTGTGCGATGGAGCGCCACATATGTACGCCCTGTCAGGGACTGCGAGATAACTTGCCCCAACATTTCAAGCGCGAATTGGACTCTTGGAATTTTCCCGGGCGCAGATGATATATATAATTCATGCTGGGGTGTGAGAGCGGTGTCAACGTGTCAGGCGATTGAAGAAATGTAAAAGTGGGCTGTTTACTGGTTGAGAGACACTTTTTTTGTTGTTTTTCTTTTTTTCTCGGAGTAGGGGAGAGAAGGCTTGTGGTTCATCAAAACCTCGCCTGCCTGTCCGGTTGTGATGCACGAGTAGCCACACTAATCAAAGAAACGTCAGCAGCAATGTATTTTCTTAGTTATCTGCTGCAAAAAATCTCCTGGTTTTAATTATTCATCTGCATCAATTAATTATGAACACTTCTTGTCAAGTACGCTGTGCACAAACATATGCTTGCCGATACAAGTCTCGCTTTGTAGCTGAACATCGATCCATTGTTCAGTTTATTTGGTGATTTATTTTTTGGGATGGCTTACACTGGGCTGTGATTTAAAAATGAATGCAAATTATTCCTGATGTAAGCAAGCTAGATGTTATATATATCTATAGATGATTTATTTGTTTGTTTGTTTGTTTGTTTGTATGTTATATACAAATACATAACATTTATTAAATAATAACTTGTCAATTAGGCCAAGCAGTTTGAAGGATGGATGGATGGATGTCCTAATTATTCTAAACAATTATCTTAAAAAAGCTATTTACTTAAAAGTAAAAAATGTTGGTTGAACTTTACAGTAAGGTTCATTAGTTAAAGGTGGGGTATGGGATTTGCAAAACGGCCGGCAGATTTTGAAAATACACAACTCAAATTGTCCTACCTTCTTTCCTCCAAAGCTGGCCCTGATTCGCGTGAGGGGGATGGGGGGAGGGGGGTGTGGTACGACAGTTTGATTGACAGACTTACTGTCCAATGATTCTAGGTGGTCTTGGAAATGATAGGCTGGAGTTTTTCGAGTCCTGCCCGTTCCACAGATGATTAAATTGCTTAATTTTCATTTCAGTGCTTCTAACTCAGTGGCTGTAAGTGGGTTATGAATAGGATGTCAAGTGATTTTGAAAAAATGCACAAAAAAGAGAATCACATACCCCACCTTTAACATTAGTTAATGTATTAACTAACATGAGCCAACAATGAGCAATACATTTATTATACAGTAGGTATTTATTCATCTTTGTTAATGTTAGTTAATAAAAATCCACCTGTTCATTGTTTGTTCATGTTAGTTCACATTACATTAACTAATGTTAACAAATACAACTTTTGATTTTAATAATGTATTAGTAAATGTTGAAATTAATATTAACTAAGATTAATAAATGCTCAAGATGTTTTCAGAGAATGTATTTTTATTTTCCTTATACCACACTGGCAAATAGTTTTTCTTGTTTTAGGTATAAATTTAACTAAATTATTTCAACTTTATGCTTAAAATGAATCGTTTTTCTGAACATCCTGACCCAACTTGATATGACCACAGACTAATTGTAAATCTATGTTTATTACTGCTTTTTTTTATTTTATTTTTTTATAAATAGTCAATACCTTGCTTGTGGAGAGAGGGCTGTTTTTTTTGTTTTTGTTGTGTGTTTCTTGTTTTTGCTTTGTAATAATGTAAAAAATTATAAATAAAAGGATAGAAAAATGAATCGTTTTAAAAATAATTTATTTATATATATATTTATATATATATATATATATATATATTTTTTTTTAAGGATGTTCAAATATATTCTCCGAACAGAAGACATGACATACACAATTTTGGAGTAAAACAACTAAAATACTGAAATGATTTTTACAGTGTGCATGAATAGAATCATCTGAGAGTCACACCTATTAGTTATATGGTTGTCAGTCTAAAACACAGTGTGGATTCAACACCTAAATTGATTCAAATATTGAGATATTGCTGTGCGATATCATCTCGGTGCCACCAAAGGAGGACATCTTGGTGGTTTTATTTCTGTTATAACTTCAAAATAATGGTGCCCATAAAATGTATGTGACATCTTGGCTTTAAGTGCAGTGTAGAAGAAACATCTCTGTTTGATGACTTTGCAGTGAAGAGTTCATTATCAGAACGTTGAGCAAAGGGCAAGCATCTGTCTGCAGAGCATTGCTCTGGTTCCTGGAGAGAAGACAGAAGGTCATTTATTCATTCTGATATGTTGCCAGTCTTTTTTTCAATGTTTTCTTTCATAAGATATATGGATAATTTGAGTTGACACTTACTTGTATGCGAGTCGTGCTTCAGTCTGTGCAGGAATAAGGTTGATTTTGGCATGAACATGTGAATGGAAGAGGCTTTGAGAGTCTAACCTTGGCCATCTTGTTCTGTCATGGACTAAATGAGGTCCAGTTCAGTGTATAGGTTTTTTCGGAGTAAAGTTGTTTCTCCGATCCCAGCAGAGTGTCTGGTGAGTCACTCTGCTGAGATTAGGATCTATTGCTTTCTTATAAAGAAGAAGTCTAATGAATTCATAAGAATTTCAGTGAAATACTTCTCCTCTTTTATCACAAAAATAAAAGCTTTGACATTTAGAGTTTCCAGTACACATGAATTCTGTTCCATTTATTCAGAGGAAAAATATACCCAAGAAACATTCCTTCTTTAGTCATTTTTCTACTCACCTTTTTTCATAGTTCTGAAAATGTATTTTCTTTTCACTGAAAAGAGAAATGTTCCCTTGCAAAATGAACTTTGATGCTGCGTCATGCCATTGACGCTATAGGAACACTTCCGCGTGAGCCAGTCTCTGAAGCACGCGTCAAAACGAGCCAATTCTCTCGGTCAAGCTTTATGGACATAAAATATATGTCCAAACATAAATGCCTGAAATACACGTGTTTAATGTTTAGGTGAGGAACATACAAGTTCAGTCCTTGAGGCGGCTGACTGTGAGCATTGCAATCGCTTCAACATCTGCAAGCTACGAGACCGTTTGGCCCTCTTCTTGAGAGAAAAGGACCAAGCTCCTGCGCTTCACGGCTCGGTCCCGTTGCTGTCGAGGAAGTGTTGCGACTTTGGTAATGTGGTTCGCAGGTTGAGTCAGCGGAGGCAGCGTTTGAGACGGATGAAACTGTCCTATCTCTCGTGCTCTCTGCTGACTCATACCCCTTTTCCACCAAAGCATTTTGAGAGCCGGTTCGGAGCCGGTGTCTACTCACGAACCAGTTCTTTGTGTTTCGACGGACAAAGAACTGGTTCTCGCCAGGAAAATTGGTTCCAAAGCGGCACCAACTCTTTGCTGGTCTAGAACCGTTCTTTTACCACGTCATGCTTACGTCGGGGGCTGGGGGCGGGGTTATTGTCGAACTTCTTCTCGAACGTAACCTCCGTCTCTATAGTAATCCAGACGAGCAGCACAAATGTGTTCTAAACGTCTTCTTCTGACCCTAATATAGGATCGCAAAGCCAGGAGAAAAATTTGAAGAAAGACGATGTAGTCCGCTATTGTAATTGTTATGCTTGAAGTTGGCAAAAGCTAAGACGTATGGCAACGTACACAGTAACGTAACGACGTCGTTCGCTGGGCTCTCTAGTCAGTGGAGAGACAAACAGGTTCTGAGAAGGTTCGCAAGTTGAACCAACTTTGAACCAGCACCAGTTCCGAACCAGTTCTTTTTTGGTGGAAAAGGGGTATCAGAGGTCCCCGTTCTAGATCTTGAATCTCGCTCTGCGAATTCTTCATACCAGAACGAGGAACTCATGCTATCTGCAGCTGATGCTGAGGGGTTGGATGTACATGTAGATAAGCTGGCGGGTTCTTCGGCAGATCAACTTCCTCAGTCTGCCACATTTGAGGAGTTGCTTGAGGTGGTAACTTTTGCTGTGGCCAAATTAAAACTGGATTGGCCAGATGAGAGGCAAGTGGTATGCTCAAAATTGGATGACCGCTTTCTCACATCAGCACATGAGCAGCCTCCCCGCCACTATCTCCTGTTCTTCCCTGATCTCCACACTGAGGTGTTGAAATCGTAGAGGAACCCATATTCAACTTGAGTATATAACCAAGCCACAGCCACATACACCACAGTGGTCAGGATGCGTGACCATCCAAAAGCTATCCAATGGGCCATTCTCCCCATCTTTGCTCACAAGCGAATCCTCCTTTCAGTTGGTTTGGCTGTTGCCTGCCAGTTTGCTGCTTCAGGGCACCGAACAAACCAATTCTATCAAAAAAAGTTATCTCTCTGTCAGACTTTGTGGCAGTATGGCAACTTCTGCCCAATATCTCCCAGTGGGTACTGAACACTGAGTGCGTTTACATGCACATTCTTAACTCGATTTTGCTTAATAAGCCAACAATGCACATGATCATGTAAACGGTCTAACCCATTTTCCCTTATCGGAGTAAAGTCATAAATGGCTTAAGCATAAACCGATCGTTACAGCTAGATTCATTCCCCTTATGCCAATTTTGTCGGCATGTAAACACATTAACCTGATTTCTGTCTGCTTATTGAAGTGCACATGTGTGATATGTGACAGGAACATGTCCTTACTGTTAATTTAAGCACATCCAGACAGAGCTAGTTTTGCAGTAAGGGAAGAGGAAATATATCGCTGACTCTTTCTTGACCCAAAAAATGATAAAAGTGCTCTCATCTTGTGCAGCAGAAGAAGTAGTACAGTCAAAATGCTGCATCTATAACTGTATGAGAGGATAATATACCAGCCGTAAGTTTCCCTTCTGACATGTTGCAATAGTCTTCTTCAGTTTTTAATGGTGTATTTAACATCACAACCGATATAACAAATGAAATACTCTGATTTAGATATGCAAATTATTACGTCAAGCTAATAGTGTCATGAATTCAATTCGAAGCATGTAAATATCCAGTACTTTCTTTCAGCCAAGCGGTGTCCCCATGCAGGTTGACCAGGTGCATGGATGCTGCCCTGGTCCTAACCCTTCTCCAGGGACAGCCAGTTTGTGGAGGAAACCCCATTTCTCTTTGCATATAAATTGCCTAGAGATGAGGTCAGTGTTTCTAGCATTGAAAGATATTGAACACACTTCTCAGGGGCTACCACGTGTTGGACTGTACGGATATCATTTCGGTTGTCTCCTACATCAATCGCCAGGGTGGACTGCGTTTGCATTCCCTTTTCAAACAGGCTCAGCAGACCCTGCTCTATGCAGAAAACGAATTTCCATCTTTGAGAGCAGATTACATTCCAGGGCATACAAATGAATGAATGAATGAAAGACAGAAGTGCACTATATAAATGTAGTGCTTTAATATGTACTTCTGTACACCCAAAGCGCTTTACAACCATATCAGGGGATCTCTCCTCAACCACCACCAGTGTGCAGCATCCACTTGGATGATGTGACGGCAGCCACAGTACAACTGCACCAGTGCGCTCACCACATACCAGCTATAGGTGGAGAGGAGAGAGAGTAATAGGGCCAATTCAAGGGGATTAATTGGAGGCCATGATTGACAAGGGCCAATGGAGGGAATTTGGGCAGAACACGGGTTACACCCCTACTCTTTACAAGAAGTGCCATGGGATTTTTAATGACCACAGAGAGTCAGGACCTCGGTTTAACGTCTCATCCGAAGGACGGTGCTTGTTACAGTATAGTGTCCCTTTCACTATAATGGGACGTTAGGACCCACACAGACCACAGGATGAGCACCCCCCTGCTGGCCTCACTAACACCTCTTCCAACAGCAACCTAGTTTTCCCAAGAGGTCTCCCATCCAAGTACTAACCAGGCTCAACTCCATCCAGAATTAGTGGAGTCCATGTGGAGGATGTATAGCAGAGTGGAAGTGGATCTGTTTGCCTCTGAGAAGACAACCCACTTGCCCTCACACCTCCAGCTCTTTTGGGGTTGGATGCTATGGTGGATGCTATGGTGCAGGCATGGCCGAGGCTGTGCCTGTACTCCTTTCCCTTGATAGCTCTGGTCCTCTGAGTTCTAGCAAGGGTTCACCAAGATCGAGTTCACCTTCTTCTTTATTTGTAGACCTAGTATCTCTCCTGGATGGTCTACCATTGGAGATTCCAGTCCAGATGGATCTTAAGGATGGTAGACAATATTTCATCCCTGACCAGAGATCTGGAAACTTTGTGTCTGGCTCCAGCTACTTTAAAGGTGTATGTGACCACTATATCTGCTAACTACTCACTTTTGATGGAGGTTTGGTGGGAAGACATCCTCCTGAGTTCACAAGTTACGTCCTGGGACCTGGCATTGTTCATAGTTTGACAGAGGCCCCATTTGAACCCCTAGACTCGTTTTCAGAAAACAGTCTTACCTGCAAAGTAGCTTTATTGCTAGCGTTGATGTCACTATAAAAGAGTAGAAGAACGTTTGTTCCTTCTGCGGCTGGTCTGCCAGTTGTTTTCCAGGCTTTCTTTCCTCTGTTTAATGAGACTCTGGAGCAGGAAAGCTTGCATCTGTTATGTCTGGTCCATACCTTGAGGATCTCTCTCCACCGCTCAGGCAAGTGATGTAAATCCTCTCAGCTTTGCTTTGGTGGTCGCCATAGAGGTAATGTGGTCACCAAGCAATGTATTTCGCGTTGGGTTACGGATGCTTTCTTCTATGAGGCATGCGGAATGGCCTCTAGGGGTCAGGGCTCACTCCACTAGGAGTATGGCATCCTCCAAAAGTCCTGCTAGAGGTGCGTCATTGCATGATGTATGTGCTGCGACAGGTTGATCCTCTTTGGACACATCCAGTAGGTTTTACAGTCTAGATTTGGATTCAGCCCCAGGATCTCGTATACTTCAGGGTTGATCCACGTTTGATTTGGGCTCAACAGTGTTTTGTGCTTTTAAATAATAATAATTTGTTACATTTATATGGCGCTTTATCTGGGACCTCAAAGCGCTTTACAAGGAAGGGGGGAATCTCCTCAACCACCACCAATGTGCAGCATACACCTGGATGATGCGACGGCAGCCATATTGCGCCAGTACGCCCACCACACACCAGCTTACTGGTGGAGAGGAGACAGAGTGATGAAGCCAATCAGTACAGGGATGATTAGGAGGCCATGATGGACAGAGGCCAAGGGGCAGATTTGGCCAGGATGCCGGGGTTACACCCCTACTCTTTCAAAAGACATCCTGGGATTTTTAATGACCACAGAGAGTCAGGACCTCGGATTAACGTCTCATCCGAAGGACGGTGCTCTCTGACAGTATAGTGTCCCCATCACTATACTGGGGCGTTAGGACCCAGACAGACCACAGGGAGAGCACCCTGTGTTGGCCTCATAACACCTCTTCCAGCAGCAACCTGGTTTTCTCATGAGGTCTCCCATCCAGGTACTAACCAGGCTCAGCCCTGCTTAGCTTCAGTGGGCAACCAGTCTTGGGCTACAGGGTGATATGGCTGCTGATATTAAACAGCTTTTTGGGCAGACTCTTTCCCAGGATGTGGCGGCATTGGTATGGAAGTTCCCATAATGTCAATGCAATAAAGTAGTGTGGATCCCGAGACATTTTCTTGTTAACATTTTTCTCTATCTTTCAAAAAAATAAAAGACTTTTCACCCACCATCCATTTTAGCTACTAAATCTTTAAGTTCCCAGCCATTTAGGGGCTGGTTACATATACTGCTAAAACAAGTCTTACAAGTCGGTCATACATTTTTTTTTTTTTTTCGTTACATAAAAACGAAGATTGATCTAATTTGAAACAGAAAAGTAAGACTGATTACTTTACCTGCTTGTTGTTTGTACTAGTTCTTAAGGCACAGTCTTGGCTATGTTAAGAAACATATTATGTTAAGAAACATAATGGCTATGTTTATGCAACTGACCTTAAATTCTACTAGTCTAAACAAAAATATCAAAAACAAAACATATTTTCAAAGTAACAGCTTAGATTTAAATTAATTTATTATTAAATTTTATTCTGAATCATTGTATTATTGCATTGTTGAGCACAGCAGTAAAGACGCTTGGGCGCTTTTTTGCCCAAATGTCTTGGACATGCAACATTTATGAGAACGAGTTGGAAAAAAAGGCTTCTTAATTGTCTCCTAGGGCTCCATCTCACAGTCAGTCTTATCACACACCAGACGCGTCATTCTGTCCTCATGTTCTCAAGTTCAAGGCGGCAGTCAAAAACAGTGAATCTAAGCACCATACAGGCAAAAGTTCACCTCAAGTCAAGACTATACAAAGTGGTGTCAATGAGTTTAAAGTAAGGCATTTTAAAATACAGCGCAAATGGAAAGAGAAAGGGTGATCCATATTAATTCTCTATATGAAGCATATTTATTCAAGCCACAAAAACAAACCTGTTACTGTTTTCTTTGGCTTTTGGCTTGCTTGGTTGTGGACACTTAATATTCAACAATATTATTGATCGGCCTGCATTGACACAATTATATGAGATCTGAACTGAACTGAGCTGGACGATGACATCACTGTTTTCTCTCGAACTTCTGTATAGATAAATTAACTAAATTAATAACTTTTTTACAACAGAAATGAACCATCACTGAACTTAATTAAGCTGGCCTATGACACTTCTAGATCTTCTAGATCTGCTATACAGCCAAAACCCCTTGTTGTTAAATTCAACTTGAATTGGCTTTAAAAAAATTGGCTTGGCTTAGATCATGAAAAAAATCAACATCTTTCTTCCTCTTTCTCTCATGACAGCTACCTCATCACTAAACTCTCAGCTCCAGCATCTCCAACAGCTCCAACAGCTACAGCATCACCAGCAACAGCATCATCATCATCAACAGCAGCAGCAGCAACAACAACAACAACAGCGAGAACGAGAACGAGAACAGCGTGAAAGAGAACAACAACAACGAGAACGGGAGCAGCACCAACATCTCTGCGGCCCAACGCATCTCCAGCCACCCAGCCATCATCAGCTCACTCCTCCAATCCAATCACAAGTGTCTGGACCTTCTCCAGGCTCCGCCTCCACCTGTACCACCTCTAATCATAGCTCAGCTCAGCCTCCCCAGTCTCCGCCCCCTCACAGGCAAAACCAATCACCAGCTCGCAGCTTGCCATCTCCTGTTACGCCTCCTCTACCACTACAGGTAAGATTGGAAAAGAACATATTTTTTTTATTATTTCAATGTATTTTGTTTTATTTTATACCATTAAAGTAATGAGTCGAATTCACTAAACACTTCTCCTTTAAAATAATAACTGCATTTGTCTGCATATTATTTTGCATTCTGCATTCCTTCTTTTTCAATGTATGTTATTTCATACAATTAAAGTAATGGGATGAATTTGTGTAAACAATTCCCATTTAAAACAATAACTACACTGTTCTCCATTCATATTTTTTGTATTTTGCATTCATACATTTAAATTATTTAAATTATTATTTTTTTATTGTACTTTATTTTATTTTATTTTATTATTTTATTTTATACAATTAAAGAGGTCTTGAACTGCATTGTTTTATTGTTCCATAATATTTCCTGGTGTGCACTTATAATGTTGGTATGATTTTTACATTTAATAATTTAATAATTTAGAAATAAAAGGCATTTTTCCTTGCCTGATTTTAGCCCTCTGATTTGAATGCTGTTTTAAGGGGCGTGTCTTCTGTGAGACTTCAGTCTACACGCCCACTGCTGTGATTGGCTAACATCTTTGCATATGAAATAGCTAGAATTACATGTGAAACTCTCTCAAAAACTTTTAACCCCTTTTTTTACTATTACAGCTCTCAAGGTTGGCTAACCATGAAAAGTGTTGATTATAGTCCTATATTTAGATCTATAGCATCATATTTAGATGGTGGCTTGAAAAGTTGCTGTGGATGAGCATTGTAGGCGTAGGCGATCACAGACAGGTTGAGTGCATGAATGCAGTGATCTCGTCATTGCAACTCGATTTCTGCACACTAACGAATCCTTACATCATAACTATTGCAAACACGATGTGAATAAGAGATTCGTTGATTATAAGGGGAGTTTTGGCGAGAGTCCAGAACAGAACTCAGTGATAAACTCGCGCTGTTTGATTGACAACTCTAGCTATTGTAAATGGAGCGTTCTTTGATCGCGTTCTATATATAATTTAATCACAGTTTAAATAACAGATTATTTTCATTCTACTTAGAGAAACAGTGTGAAGTTGACCGTTTAGTCACTGGTTTGATTTACTGACACATAGACAAAGAACATCTGACTGTACATGAATCATTACATATCAGACATCACTGGTCAAAGATCAGGCATTAGAATTAAAATGCATAAATACTCAGTGCATACCAAACGATCTGTCATAACAAACAAAGCAATAGTGACAATGTAATAAAAACTGTTACTCACACTTGTGCGGTGCGACATTACTGTCAGATCCACTATAGTCGGCACAGCATCGTCTTTTAATTTCAATCTTTCTGAAAATTCTGTGTGGAATTGTGCCTTGTTTGAAAAAGAATCACACGTTAAAATTAAGTGAACAAAGGACCAAGTTCTTACTGAAATTGTCTGGAGCTTAATTCAAAATAAAGTTCATCCTCTCTTTCCTAATGTTGGGTTCAGAAGGAAGGCAATGCACTGCACAGTGTCTTGCCTTCGGAGCCATCTTTATCTTAAATTACAATATTACAAAGTTTCTGCGTAGACCTGCGTTTGCCTCTCTCGTTATTTACCTACCACATAGACAGGCAGTGATGTAGAAGCAGGCGTTGATCTTCTTCTGCAGAGGCGGTGTTTAGCCACACTATTACGTAATAAAATGGCACATTCCACAACCTGTCGTTCTGGCAGATTGGCTTCAATGTAAACTGTTTTTAGACTAAGAAGAAAGTTTTGAGCTCTGAAACTTACAGTATGTTTTTATAGTACAATGACCTCTTATATGTCTAAAGATCAAGGGAATTTTGATTTATCAGTTCATGACTCCTTTAAATTAATGAGTAGAATTCACTGAACACTTCCCCTTTAAAATAAAAACAGCATTTTTCATTTTTGCATTCTGCATTCTTCATATTTTTTTGTTTTGTTATTTTATATTATTAAAGTAGTGGGTCAAAATCACTTAACACTTTCCATTTAAAATAATAACTGCATTTTTCTGCATTCATAACAACAGACAACAGTCCGGAATTTTTGGTGGTTTTGATCTGGAAAAAAACAATGTGATATCAAAATAAATGCCTCACATTTCCAGACAGCCGTAGCCAGCAGCCTTCCTTGTATTGCTCCTCACCCAGTTCAACTCTTGTTTACACACTAAAAGTGAAGTTATTTAAAGCTATAATATAAGTTGACTTGTGATGGGGAGCAGCTCCAGAGTGCTGCATGGCACGGGGGCAGCAGAGACCGATCGACTCAATGTAATGACCCCTAAATATGATGTCGCCTCACTTAAAGAACTCATTCTTCTACATTATTCACAACATGTCTGGAAGAATGGAGCTTTGGAGTGAGATGAGGTCTAGGATGAATGTTAGAGAATGGGGCAGTAATTCAATTGAGTGATTGAATCTGTCTGGGGAAATCTTGGATATTACAAATATTGTTTCTGGAGGAGGTGCCTGTTTGCCAAGCCTGTCCCTGAAAAAGAATGAAAATTGAAAGTTTATTGTTAAGAGTTTATCCAAGCCATCTTGCTAGCGACAGCAATAGACTATTATTGGAAATGAAGAGCTGCGGAATATTGAATTACGTGTAATGATGCTTTTGGTGTAACTAGATTTGAAACAATTTTATGATAATCACTTATTGACAAGTTGTGAAAATGTATAGTATATGCACCCGATTGAACCAGATTAGTTTTCAACATATTTTATATTTTGCGAATAAGATCTTGCATTGGGAAGTCCAAAGCACCATATGTCAGTGATGACTGGCTAAGATGAGTTTGTTGATATTTTATTTTGTTATCTGTTATTGTCATGCAGGCTTATAAAATTGAAACAAACTCCACAGATGTGCCGGCACACATGAGTCTTTGTTGCTTCAGTTACTGTAGCTCATGTCTTTTAAAGGGGTCATGTCATTTCAAATTTGCCTTGATCTGACATTTTCATTAATAAAAAAAGCTTTTTCGACTATGAAACCGTAATTATCAGAACTCGAAACTCCCTCAAAAGGAGCATTTATTGGAACTAATCTGCAAAAACAACTGCGACTTTGTGTAAAACTAAATATTTAATAAAAAAAATGTATCATATTATCATATAAGATCTGACCCCTTTAATTTTTTACACAGCTTGTGATTTAAATGACACACATAAGTGATCTTTTCATATCTTCCTCCCTCAGTCTGTCCATCAGTTCCTCCTCTTCCTCTTCTAATCTGGCTGTCTGAGTCCGTCACTAATAACATGTCCTCCTCCCTACATGTCCCAGTGGTTTCATTTCGGTTTGAGAGAGGCCAGGGTCGCCTCTCCGTCCTTCCCCGCATTCATCAGCGTCACAGCCCTTATTGCTCTGTGCTGTACCACAACCCCACTTCCCCTTCCCCCTTTTTATGGCTGCCATCAGTTTAGTCATTTATTTCACCTTCTGTCCCTCTGCCCGGCTTGTATCACCAGCTGGACCCTATGGAGCCCACACTTAATGGTCTCCAGAGCCCAGAACTAGTGGTTTCCAAGGGATTCCTTAGGAAAGGCCAGCCATATATTTCTTCATTTATAGTTGAAGCACACCTAATTCGATCTGTCAAGTTATCATCAAGCCATTCTGATACGTGATTCAGATGTTTCAGAGGTGGAATAGATTAAATGGGGGGTGGGGGGTGACAATGGGGTCTCAAAAAACTTGGCTTGGATGCATGATGTTGCCAGCATCAGTATATGCATCCTCAGGTCTAGATGTTTGTGAATTGTCTTAAATTGAATTGTTTTTCTGAGCATCTGTGCACAGGTTTTACTTCATATTTGTGGTTGTATAAGGTGTGTTGTAATTTGATCTCTTTTAAGGGATGATGTACAAGCTAGTCAATATTGCAAAAATTAACCCCGACATGGTGGTCAGGAAAGGGTTTATTTTGTGATAATTACTTGTTGCCTATACATTATCCTGGTTCAGGGTTATTAAAGTTAACTAAAACTAAAACCATAAAATACTTTTCCGTTACTTAAAATACAATAAATGTTAACTGAAATAACATAAATGATCAAAAATGTCAGCTATTTTTCTCACTTCCATTTAGGTTTTAGTCAACTTAATTTAGTCAACTTAATGTACTTAACTAAAACTTATAAACTGAAATAAAAAGTAATTAAAAAGATGTAGACATAAAAAAAACTAAAACTAATAAAAATGATAAAAACACAACAATTTTACTAAAACTTTAACTAAAATAAAAATAATGGAAAACTTAAAAATAAAAACTAATTCAAAATATGAATACAAACTGTAATAGTATCTCAATGATACTAAAATAACACTCCTGATTTTTACATGTCTTCTTAAAGCTGCAGTCCATAGTTTTTCCTCTTTGTCGCCATCTCTGTTCGAAATCTGCAATTGCAGTTATTTGCGGAATTATGCGAAATACTGTATGCGAATTATGCGAATTATGTATGAATCCAGTGTTTTGTGGCGAGTGCTGCTGTCAATCACCGCGCCGGTGTGGATACTGTCATTCAGAATCACAGATTCTACTTTTTGAAAGTATGACCAACATAAGAATTTTCACTGGAAAATGTCATCTGAACAACTATGTATGTAACATCCCCTTTTGTTCTGTCCAACTAAGGGGGAAAAAAGCATTGCAGTAAATCACCCTGATTAAATCTAACAATCGCTTATCATGTCACGTTAAACCATGCAAATTATACTTTGTTCTCAAAGTCTCTGCGTCCGCTTTGAACCCCTTCAAAACACGGAGTTCAACCCACCTTTTAAATTCCCTTCCGATATTTATCCTTGTTTTCGCATGGGCCCGGTTGCGGTCTCTTTTTTTTTGTAGCCTCTCCAAAGTCCAAAGTCTATTGCATTTTACAACGGGTGAATCTCCAGTTGTCACTGGTGATTGTCTTTTGAACCTTTCTGGATCCGCCATCAAATTGATAGGTTTAATTATATCAAGTGCTGTGAGAAAAGGCTTTAAATCTCCACCTCCAACATCCTCCCACGCAATATAGCCTACTAGCCGGGACACCTTCTTTATGTGTACAGATGTGATGTAATGACGCAAAGACATGCTCGAATTTCCCGCTTAAATCCACCAGTACCACTGGAATAATGGCCCGTTTCCACTGAGCGGTACGGTACGGTACAGTTCGGTACGGTACGCAATTATTTGCGTTTCCACTGTCAAAAGTTGTGAATGGTACCAAAAAGCCGAACCGTACCGTACCACTTTTTGGGTACCCTTCCGTTGGGGTACCTAGCACAACTAAAAGGTACTAAAAGGTGGAGCTAGACTCACTGCAGACCGTTGATTGGTTGACAGAGTATCGTCACTTGCGCGTGCTACAAGGGCATTAGAAGCGCTATTTTTATACAGTTGAAATATAATACTACTGTTATTGTGTCACGAAATGTAGTTTTAAGAGTTTTTTCAGGCGAGAATGTAGTTTTTTAAAGATCAAATCTGTGGTTTATTTATAGATTTATGATAATTTGACTGAGATCCATTCCAGACGATCACCGGGCGCTCGGCGCTCATGTTCCCCGCCTGGAACAGCCTTTCCTCGGCTAGTCGTTCTGATGTTTGCCGCTGACTCTGACGTCTCTGTAGTGGTTAAACATGAGATATAATTCGTCTTGTATAGACCTAACAGGCGATCTTTGGTCTCGTGAATCTATAATTCGTTCCCTGGGCAATAGTTTTGGCAGAAGGCTAAGTGAAGTTTCATATATTTGAGCGCTGAATTTGTTTATTTGACTGAATTGTTTGCTTTATGTTATTAAAGCTTTATTGTATAGCTTTTTGTACCTTTTACTTATACTTTTATAATGGCTTTTATTATTAAAAACTGAAATTTAACAAAAAGAGATAGGGTTGGGTTTTGTCATTTTTTATTTTATTACAAGACCATCTGTAATGTTGTTTATTGCAACAGTACAAATATTGCCTGGAATTTGTTTAATATTTTTAAATTTAAACGAAAAGAGGCAGGGTTGTGTTTTATATTTAGTTTTGTTATAAATAGGCTACGTGCATGCAGTGAATATAATCAATAGGCTATGCGTTGCCTGAACCACATTTGTGTGCCTATATGTTTAAAATGTATTTAAATGAAATCGAAAAGAAGCAGAGTGGTGTTTTATAACATATTTCGTTTTATTGTTGCCTAAAATGTACATACTACAGAGATAACTGGAGTAGAGTGAGCGGATAGCGCTTTAAAGAACACACTGTTCCATTAGCAGAATTACTGGACTCGCGTCCTCGGGACTCATTCTCCTGAGTCGGACTTTGCGTAGGCCTACTTGGTATTGAGAAACGCCTAATGTTGGCGCTTGTTTCTTGTGACATGCCGAGAAGCAAGAACAAGATCTGCTGTATGTCATCCATTGTTGTTTACTATGTCGCTTTCTTCTTCGCGCGAAAATGACGTCGATCGCTTCTTTCCGGCAAACACCACGCCTATCAAGAAAGGGTACTGTTGGCAGTGGAAACGCTCTCCGGATCATGGTTTACCGACCCGAACCGTACTGTACTGTACCGTACCGTACCGTACCGCTCAGTGGAAACGAGCCATTAAATACCTTATTACAAGCTTACCATTTTTAATCGAGCTAAGGCAAGCATATAGTTTTGAACACTGGCCGGTTATGTACTTGCTCAAAAATGTATTTTGGATCATTTTTAACCCAAAAAAGTTACGGACTGCAGCTTTAAATAAATAAATATTGATGAACAGCTAAATAAATAATTTTTAAAGTCAGAGAAAGTGTCCTTGATAATACTGAAGCAACCCTTTTTAAACATAGTTATAAAATTATAAAATTATTATCAGGTATTACTTACGAAATATTAAATATTGCCCAATCCAATGAATTCAGTACAATTAAATATGAGTTGTGTGAGCAGGTTAATTACTTGTACTTTCCAGGGTTTTAGTCGAGAGAAAACTGCACGAGGACCCAGAACAAAACCTTGAGGAACACCCTTCGCTTGCGGTGTGTTAGGAAAGCTTCTCTACAGGATTTTGATCTGTACTCTCTGGTTTCTTTATCCTAGGGGTCCATGATTAGATTTTAGTGCTTAGAGTCATGTGCGACCCTCTTGTTAATCCAAAGAGAGAGTGGCACCAGAGACGACAACGTCATTACCCAGCCCTCCACTGTGTGAGAGTGAGAAAAATAGAGCGATAAGTATGCATGTGTGTGTGTGTGTCAGGAGTCAGAAGGGGTTTGAACTTCCCGCTTCATGGGGGTCCACATTACCACTTAACCAATGTGATTGTGTGTGTGGCAGGGTTTGCAGGCTGCCTCTCCTGAGGGGCTGTAGTCCATAATTGGGCGTATGTGTGTGTCTGCTTGAGAAAGTTACAGCATACTTCACCTGAGTGCTGATTCTAGCCTTTAGGGACAGCCACAGTTAGACACTGCGAACACCTAGAGAATTTTGGGAATGTGTATTTCCAGGGTTTGTCATAATTATCCCTTCTGGTTACACAGGTACCACCCCGCCCTCTTGCTTTCTCTTGCATCCCATTCCTCTCTTAGGGTGTAATCATTTTGGTAAGGGAGGGCAGACAGGTCTCCTATTATCTGAAGACACATAAAGACCCAGATAGAGGCCTTCTGTTGCTGAACTGACAACATGACAGCGTGTTAGCATCCCACTCTGATAATACAACAGTCAGTGTGTCCAGTGTATGAATCTAAGTGCTCACTGTCTGCACTCTCTCTCCTTTTCTCTTTCTCTCATTTTTCTTGTCTCGTCTTTTTCTTTATTTGGTCAAAATATCAGACAGGGTTTTTTGTAAGTCTCTGGCCCTGAGTTCCTTTGGACAGTTCAAATTTATGATTTTCCAGTAAGACTTTGTCTGTAGGCTGTGATGTTTATACACTGCGCCGATTCGTGAATGTAATTTGGTTTAGCTAAAATAAAGAAACGGGAAAATGAGCACTATTAATGACGACCTTCAATTTGAAAATGCAGTTAGCTGAACTACAAATCACCATTAAAAAAACATTTAAAAAAATTAATTAAAGCCAGATCATTGAGATCCAATATTTGGATTTGAAACTTCTTAATGTGAATTATTTGTTTTTTGTCCATAAAATGTTGTTTAGGGCTCCATTGACTTAGCTATTCCACAACACTGTTACCAAAATATTACCATCACAATCATGTAATCAGAAAGTTTAAAACCTCTCCCATCCTTCTCTCCATCTGTTTTTGAAAAACTGGGATTATTTTACCTCTCAGTAAACTCTCCTTTGGCCAGCATTAGAAAAAAGAAAAAAAAACTAGGGGAGGTAGAGACTGGCTTTTGTGACGACAACCAGGCGGTGGAGATTATGAAATTTGCCTAAGTGTGTTAATTGGCTGTTTAGCAGGGTGGCTGGATTTGCAGGTGCTGATTGATTGGAGCGACGGGGTTTCTCCACGCTGAGGGGACTCGGGGATTTGAGGAGGAGGGGGCGGCTCGGTGGGCAAGCTGGTTACACCGGAATTGATCTTAATTAGATCTGAGAGACCTGCCACAGCAGAATGGTCACAGCGATTAAAATGAAAAACAGGAGAAATTACTGATCAAATTAATCATAATGTCAGCCTACAGCTGTAGGTCTGCTGTAATTTGCCACTCCACTGGCTTACATCAGCCCTGAGCCACGCGCACACACTGATCTGTGGCACAGGGAGAAGGAGAGAGAGGGAAGCAGAGCAGACCATACACACACACTGGTGTAGGCACATATACAGTAGACGCACTCGTGTTGTGATGATTTGTGTGTGTGTTCTTGTATATATGGTTTATGAAGACACAAATGTGAATAATGACATGGCTATTACAACATAAACATGGTTTGCGAGGCAAATTTATGAGTGTCCTCATAAACTAAATGGCTTAAAAACATAAACTGTGTTTTTTGAAATTCAAAAAATGCAGAACGTTTTCTGTGATGGGTAGGTTTAGGGTTAGGGGACAGAATATACAGTTTGTACAGTATAAAAACCTTTATGTCTGGAGAGTCCACACATACAACAATATTGTTATAAATGTATTAATGTTTTTGAAAGAAATGCTCACCAGAAATGCATTTATTTAATCAAAAATACAGTAAAAACAGTACTAATCTTAAATATTTTTACAATTTAAAATAACCGTTTTCTGTTTAAATATATTTTATTAATATTCCTATGATATAAGCTTAATTTTCAGCAGCCACCCAGTCTTCAGTTTCACATGATCCTTCATAAATGAAACCAGAAATCCTCAAGAAACATTCCTTCTTATTATCAGAGTTGAAAACAGTTGTGTGCTTAATTTTTTTTTTTTTTTGAAACTCTGATAATTTTTTTTATTTATTTGATGTTTTTATGATTCTTTGATGAATAGAACGTTCAAAAGATCGGAATTTATTTGGAATAAGAATGTTCTCTGGTGTCTCTCTCTTCCTTTCTTATGTTCCGTCTCTCCCAGCATGTCATACTACTGTGCGCTGTCTGTTCAGTCTTTGACCTTGCCACTGTGTCTGCCTCCATGGTTCCTGACAGAGAGACAGAAAGACTCTGATGCCAAAAACATTTGTTGATCGCTGGCCGTATTCTGATACAATAACATTTTTATATAAAATAAATACATTTTTATTTTTGAAGGACTTTTAACTTTTTTTCTTCTTCAAAAAGCTTACCAACATTCTTCAAAATATATTCACTTGTGTTCCACGGAGGAAAGTCTCGCAGGTTTGAAACGGCTTAAGTAAATAATGACAGAATTTTCATTTTTGGGTGAGCTACTTATATTGACTTTTTGTGTGTGTTGCAATAATGTTATTTCTTGTGGCTCCAGAAGTGATTAGTCAAATAACATTTAGGCTACAGCTCAACTGAAAAATGTATTTGAGCCTGTGCCCATGAGCAAAGATGCCAAAATTCAGATTGTGTACATCAAGGGGGTTCTGCACAACCTAAACAACTGCCACTGAGACAGCTTTAACAGACTATTTTCTCCAGGTATTATAGACCTTGGTCTTAGCTGTCTCTCTTTCTCTCTTCTCTCAGACAGAGTGGCTTTACGGGTCTGCCAGGACCCCCCCGACCCAAAGTCTTACGGCAGTAATTACAGGCTACTGCCCGGTATTCAGCCAACGCCAATTTATTGCCTCAGAGTATGGCAGACTCCCCTTGCCTCCTCTTGCTCTCTCTGTCTTGCTCTACCGTTCCTAACTTTCATCGCTCTCCCATTTCCCTCTCACCTAGCCCCTTTTCTATCTCACTCTCTCGCTCATTCATACTTTCCCTCAACCTCTCTAGACTGTACTGCGCCCTTACTTGTCCATCCTTTACCCCCACTTTCTCTCCCACTCGCCCGTCGCTGTAAGACACACCCCTCCTGATGCACTGATGTGTGCCACGGGAGGCTCAGACCCACGAGTGCTGCAATTACGCCGGCCTCTTCTCCAACATCCTTTCTGTTTCTCTGCTCCTCTCTTCTCTTTTCCTCTCATCTACCTCCCTCTATCTTTGTCCATTCTCCACCCCATTCCCCAGCAATCAGCCATCATTATAGCTCGTTCCTGAAACCCCATCCCTGCCAAGGTCAGGCGCCCTTCCAACACTCATATGATCATGGACAGACACGTATACGCTCACACATGCTGTTTTTGTTTCTCCCCTTATGCAGTTTTTCCCGTCTCCATACGCTGATCCTGAACCCTGCCCTTGAATTGTCCCCCAAACATTAATTATCACGTTTTTATTGAAAGGGAACAGCCTAATTTTCAGAAAATTATCACATTTTTAGACTACCGTTCAAAAGTTTGCGGTTGGTACATTTTTTATATGTTTTTGAACAAAGCTGCAATTATTTGATCAAAAATACAATTAACTAATTATACAATTATTAATATTTTAACATATATTATTACAATTTAAAAGAACTGTTCTTTTTTAAAATATTTTTAAAATATCTCATTTATTCGTCACGACTGTTTCCCGATACTATATTGTCACAAATTTGTTATTTAAAGGTGGGGTATGTGATTTGCAAAACAGCCGGCAGATTTTGAAAATACACAACTCAAATGGTCCTACCTTCTTTCCTCCAAAGCTGGCCCTGATTCGCTCGAGGGGGACAGCTGTGGTACGACCGTTTGATTGACGGACTTTCTGTCCAATGATTCGAGGTGGTCTTGGAAATGATTGGCTGGAGTTTTTCGAGTCCTGCCCGTTCCACAGATGATTAAATTGATTCATTTTCATTTCAGTGCTTCTAACTCAGTGGCTGTAAGGGGGTTATGAATAGGATTTCAAGTGATAAAAAAATGGAAAAAAAATGGGCAAAAAAGAGAATCACATACCCCACCTTTAACCATTTTTCTCTCTTTTTAATAATGTCACGCAGGTGATGGAGTAATAACTTCTTTTAACTAATTTTTGTTATACATTACGGCCTTGGCCTTATTAGTCCCATGGACTCATTTAAATTTTTCAAGATTCAATCATAGGCTCCTTATGTACTAGAGCACGTATACACGTGCACACTTTTCAAAAATGGTGCTTTAAATCGCTTGACAAAAAGACGTAAATTAATTTTTTATTTTATTTTTAAATGAAAGATATAGATTGTACTGCATGTCACCTTAAGTATTTTGATCAAGATAAGGATGTATTAAGTCCTCATGTAATGCAAACAAGAAAGTATGTGGCAACACTTTATTTTGATAGTCCACTTTAGACATTCTACTAACTATAATTAACTTCGCAGCTACATGTCAACTAACTCTCATTCGAGTATTAGTAGGATGTCTGCTTAATATCTGCTAACACTTTGTTGGTTCCCCAACAGATATTCTACTGACTATATGTAACTTGGCAACTACAAGCCAACTTGTTCTCCTAATCCGAACCCTAACACCTAACCATAACCATAACCAAACAGTCTACTGGCAGTTTACTACAGTCTACTAATACTCTAATGAGAGTTAGTTGACATGTAGTTGAAAAGTTACTTATAGTTAGTAGAATGACTAAAGTGGACTATCGAAATAAAGTGTAACCAAGTGTGCTTATAACCACTGGTAGAGAGCTGTTTTTCCAACCACACAAATTTGTGATGCTTCGTTGAAACTAAGGTTTCCTGAAACACAGTCTCATTGATCTATGCTGATAACGACAGAACTTACGACCATAGTTGATTTACAATGCTTTTGGGAAACGTACCCCAGAAGGGCAGCACAGTTTGTTTGAGCTGTGGCCCTCTACTGTACAGGTGTGAATTTGCATTTCCTTCAGTCTGAGTTTTATTCATTTAACTTTTGGTGTGAAAGGGCCTTTACATTTGGGAATAATAGAACTTTTGGTTTTTTTTGTTATTAAAAAACACAAGCAAGCCCAGTCCAGGTGAAATGAAGTAACGCAGAATTAACGTAACATTACTTTCCATAAAAAGTAACTAATGTCCTTAGTTACTTTTTTTTAGGTTGTAATGCAATATTGTAACACATTACTTTGAAAAGTAACTTTCCCCAACACTGGTTGCGACTCTCCACAAATCACAGATTGTCAGCACTTTTCAAAATCCAATAAATTCCGACTGGATAAAGTTGAGTCCTGCCCAATTATTATTATTATTTTTCGAATATCCCATTTCACTATACATATTACGGAATAAAATCGTGTTCTAGTGTTTCAAGTTGACATTTAAAAATGTTTGTAACGTAGCATAACAGGCTGCTTAAAGAGTGTCTATTTAGGGTTATAGAATTAATATATGATTATTTTATTTTCTAGGAGTGTTTTATTAATTATTCATGTTAACTGTGTATATGGCAAAGAAATATCTAACCTCTGTCCTGTTCTCATTTTTCTTTTCCTCACTTGCTTCATCCATGCACTCTATGGTCTTTTTTCTCGCTCTTCTCTCTTTTTTTTTATTCTTCCTTCCCCTTTATCCCCCCCTGCTCTCTCAGACACACACACACACACACACACACACACACACACACACACTCCGTCACTCACTCATTAATGCAGCCCAATAGACAGCCCTCCTTAAGAAGGCAGAAAATTGCCTTACATAACGAAACTCCCACTATATGAAAATACAAATGTGCACTGGTGACTGAAGCAGAAAATAAGACTATTGCCCATCAAAAGTAGTACTGCGTTTGGTATGAATAATTATAAAGCATTTGATGCAGCCAGTGAGGAAAATCTGAGAGCTGAAAGCAAAGCAACTTTTTATTTACTCAAAATGAGGGATTATTTTCAGAAAAAAAGGCAGCACTGGCGTCAAGGAATTACAGTTTATAAGACCTTCAACTGTAGACATTTGGGCCTAAAATTTGCAAGCATGTCTTTGTACAATGACAATGTGACATTTTACAATGAGTTGTAACTTGTAGGTTATTATTACTTAAATGTGAAGTGACATTTTTTCATTAGTATTGGTAGATATTATTGTGATTAATCTATTGGTGTCGGTGGACAAATGTAGTATTGTTGCATCTCTAGATTTCATGTTTTGTTTTTGTTTTGTTTTTTGCTGTCCAGACTTTCAAAAACACATCTCTATAAAAGCTGGCAGTCTAAAAATAGCCTCAGCACCTCTTTTTCTCTCTCTCTTAATACATGTCTGGGGTAGTCCTCAAGGTTCTGTCCTGGGCCCCATTCTGATGTTTTTTTTTTCTTCTACAACTTTTCTTCTTACTCTCTACAATATTTATCCCTGCATCACCCACACCATTTAAATTATTATTTTTTTATATATATATATATATGAATGTGGCATGTTAACACAGGATAATGGCATGGATGCAGAAAACACTTTTTTTAATATCATTTAGCTCTTAAGTTTCTTCTGACCTTTTTAAACTGCCCAGAGAAACAGTGGGAAGTTTCTGATCAATGTTGTGTCCAAATGTTGTCAATTCATCATTCCACTTAGGGATGAGTGTTTGTGTTAAGGTTTTGTTGAGTCTATTTGCATGTGTGTGTGCGTATAAATGGATGAGTGGGTCAGGTTTGTGTGTGTATTATCGATCGGACCTCTGACCACATCATAGCCACAGAACCCTGCTCAGTCACCATTAATCTCGGTGCTCCGAGTTCTCAAATGGCAGCTGGCAGCCCCAGCTCCAAACCCAACCATTTCTCTTCATTAGCTCGGCTCACTCTGAGACGCCATGTGGAGGAGTAATCATTTACCATTATTCTAGTTATGAAACTCGCACATAGCTGACGCTGGCCTTTATTGAATAGAGGCCATCAAAAGATCACCAGCCATTGATTAAGCCAATATTAAAGTCATTCAAATGCGGATCTGTATGTCAAACAACAGCAAGTGAAAAGAGATGGCATTCTGTTCAAATGCCGGAGAGGAGAATTTGACATGATGAATTAAAATAGTTGAAGTTACCGCAGAAAGAGACATGCTGTTCCATATTTTCCACTTAGATTAAGACATGCAATATTTAGCTCTCAGTCATTTTAAGACAAACAACCATTGATCATTTTGCATTTGATGGTTTTATTAATATTTTTTTCATCATAGGAAATCTGATAGAGACCTTGTCTCTGGTGGCCAACGGAAATGTAATATGAACTTTTCACAAAACTGATGGTCCTACTGCACTGTTCGGATCTTCTTCTTCTTTATGGAAATAACAGTGCTATGTGTAACACTGCAGTCAGCAGTTCTGCTTGGAACTTTAGTATTGCAGCAAACATATTCTTTAATAAATCACATGGAAATGTCCCCAAAACATTCAGGTAATTTTTCAATAGGAAAAATGATAAAAGATGGAATTCGTAAGCAAATGTATAAATAAAATGTACATTTGTTTAAACTGTACTGGAGGTTACCCAGGCCTGCCTCTTTGCAGCAAAAATAGAGCAAGAATGACTAATGGCTTAAAATTACTCTATGGATTTTGAGGGCCACAGTTATGGAAGCAGGATTTTATATAATGACACCAAAAGCAGTTAATTATGCTTGAGTTAATGAGTCACATGATTAACGGTCAGCGCTGGGCAGTCCATCACACCTTTATAGGTACATTTGTCATTCATTTCCTTCCTTGTTCCTCTGTCATTTGCATTTCGGCCCGTTAAACGTGACCCCTTTTGCCCCCTCTTTTCCCAACATTTGTGCTTTTTATCTGATGAAGTGCAGCATTTTAAACAGCCCTTGTGTGCGTCAGAAGATGAGGCCCTTTATGCCGCCAGCGCAGTGCATCATGGGAGGGCTGACCCAAGACTGCCAGCTTAGCTTCTTCAACTTTTAAGCATTGCATGTCTCTTCATTCCTGTTTTTCTTTTTACTCTCTCACCTATTCTTCCCTCGAGTCGGTATATTTCTGTTTTTCTCTCAGCTATTTATTTATTTGTCAATGGGCAGGTGAAATGGGGCTCTGTAAGTAGCGTTGGTAGTGTGAGGAGAGTCCAGAGGAGACGGCAGGTGATGTGCTCCAGGGGTCCAACAGGGGAACTGAGGTGTTTGGGACAGTCTAATGGTGTTTTGATGTACCCGGGCAGAGGGGAGGCTCCAGGCTGGGGAACGTGGGAGAAAGAGAGAGTTTTTTTATTTTGAAAGGAGGTGGCATAAGGTCTGGATGTGACGCTTGGGAGACTGTGAGCATGCTCAGATATGTCACTTCTGATTATGTCCACTCTCTATAATGGGAAAACAGAGAGAGCAAGGGAGAGAAGGAAAAAAGGGTGAAACAGAGGTGTGATCGTCTTAGGAATTGCTATGATGCAAAAACAATTTTCTTTCGGCTTTTCAGATGTTTAATAACAGTCCTTGTCAGATCTGTCCAGACACTGGAGCCATTGTCTCTCGTCCCATTTAAATGACAAAGTAAATCTGCACATTGCAAAAAAACAAAAAAATTCTTAATCAATGTTTTTGTTTTAAAGTAAACACATACACTTAAAAAAAATACACTTAAAAAGCTACATTGTTTAAGATAATATGATTTTTATATAATATATCTTGAATTATATTATATTTTTCTTTCATAACTTGGATTTTTTTTTTTTTTTAAGCATACAGTAAATCTAATAAAATTTAGTGAGGTTTAAAAAAAAACATTTGCCAGTCGGTTAAGAAAAAAAAAATTATTTTTTAAAGTTACATTCTGTGAAAACATCCGGCCAACATACTTTTTTAAGCTTTTTTTTAAGCTTTAGAGATGGTGTTTTAGCTCTGTTTGTACTTGTAGTGTTAGCAGGAGTCTGTCCCTTGAGGCCTGCCTCTTCCTATTGTATTAGCAGAGAAAGCGATTAAGTCTAAATTTGCAGTCTGAACAGAACGGGTGGAAAATGAACTCTTGCTTCACTTTGATGTCCAGAAGTCCCTTGCCATGGTAACAGCAAGCTGTTTTTTCCCCTTGTTCAGGAGATTACATGGGTTGTTGCTCCATATGACCCCGCTGGTCAAACGACCATTGCAGGCCTCGCAGAACTTAATAGAGTTTAAAATTTACTCACCCATTTTGCCATGAGGCGCAAACCCTGTGAGAGGGGTCTTTCTTTCTTTCTTTCTTTCTTTCTTTCTTTCTTTCTTTCTTTCTTTCTTTCGAAAGTAGCTGTTTCAATACATTGTAGCTTCTCCAGTAACAAGCTTCTGCTTACTTTTCATATATGTACAGCATTTTTTTATGGGGATATTTATTTAAATGTGACTTACAATTGTGATTTAATTGTCCTCAAAAGTCATAAGACATGTCAACTTTTCAGCCTCTTCATTTTCCCTCAAAAAAACAAAAACAAGCTCAAGATAGTAGACTTGGCAACTATGATTCTGATATGCTGATTCGGTGCTCAGTAAACATTTCTTATAATTATCAACAATGTTCAAAACAATGATAAGCAGTTGTGCTGCTTTATACTTTTGTGGGTGTTGTGATACATTTTTTGTACCTTAAATACTTTACATTTAATGTAGTTAACTACTTATTGTTAGTAGCTTAGTAGTGCAGCTATGTACATTTTCAAAAGGGTAGCTTGATGAATAAGTTAAATTATGATAAGTCTGTAACTTGGGAAGCTAGTTTCAGAGTAGCTTCCTCAACACCGCTCATTAGATCAAGTCCTCTCCTCAAACCCCTTCAACTTTAACCTGCACCTCTCCAAGAGGAGAAAAGTGATAGTGTGAAAGAGCAGGCGTTTTGTCACATTTACTCAGAGGTTTACCTGCTGTTTTTCTATGAAAAGGATGCCAGCTGTTTAGATCCACACACACAAAAGATACAATCAACACAAATAGTGGAGCGGTAACGCAGTTTCCTGCCTCCCCACATGGCTCCAAGTGGAGGCAGCCTGCCGGAAAATCACCTGTTTAGATGACAAACACTGCAATCCCCTGCAATCCGCACATTCTCCATGTCTCCTTCCTGCTGCCCCACCAGTAACAGAGTCTTTATCTGCCCCGCTGTGCTGCTGAGTGTTTTATAATGGGCTTAAATACTATTGATCGAAATGGTAAACAACAACTGGACACTTCACCATATATGCCAAAATATAAAAATGACAGTCTAGGCTCTTTGGCACATAGTATATGCAGTTTTTTTGTATTTACTTGACTTGCTTAGTTTCTTAAATAAATAACCTTAAGATCATTGATTAAATTATTTTTTTAAGGTGTACATATTCTCAAAATAAAAAATTATAACGATGCTTTGATATTAAAATTCGATATGATCTGTCTCATACCAATATATGCTATGACCGATAACGGTAGCTTGTTAGCTAATATGTACTTGTTATAGCAATTACAATAACTGGGTTATAACTAGGTAGTAACCCTAACCCTAAACCTAACCTTAACCCATGTATACTGTATATTACCAGTACTGTCTTGGGGAAGTACACTGTAAGTACACATACTGTAAAATAAAGTGTAACCCCGATAACTGATAGACCAACATTAAAATGTATGCTATTTTGTCTAAATAAATGTAAAAAAACTAAACTAAAACTAAAACCATGCTAAAAGTGATAAATTCTTAGCATTATAAAGTTCAGTATGAAAATGCATATTCACTTTGAGATTTGCTAAAGATTGCATTTAACTTATTAAACTATTGTGAGTGTTAGATGATGACGAAGGTAATCAAAATGTAAAAATATAAAACAAAAACCGAACATGCACAATTAGAAATGTCCAATATCAGCATCTAGCAATTTTTTTTTAATAATAATAAAAACAGACCTCAATTTGGTCATTGTGAGCATGAGACCATATTTGAGACAGGGTGTACACTTCATCTTTAAGACACTTCCTATGAAACAATGTTTGACTTTCCTTTCAAGTTAAGCTAGGATATGAACTAAAGCAGATTCAGATGTCAGTGGATCACTATAGATGATCCTATATCTATCAGCTCATGTAATTCATTGGACTTCTTATCATTCCAGGAGAACGTGTTTCATCTTCTCCGTCAAAGTGAAAGGGAAGGGGAGAGAAAGAGAGAGTGTTTGCCCTCAGATAGGGTGAGAGGATTATCTATGATTTCAATCCCTGCTTGATATTGCCATCCTTGTCCATCTCTCTCTCTCTCTCTCTCTCTCTCTCTCTCTCTCTGCATCTCGCCCCTCTCAGAAATACATGTTTTTATTATCTGAAGATGTTAGCCCAAGATAAGATGCTCTCTACACAGGCACCTTTCCTGCAATCACAAAGCTATTCTCCTTTTCTGTTTAACAGCATAAGCACTCACTGTGTCACTGGGTTACTCTGCAAGAAAATCACAAGCAGTTTGAAATTATACTATAATGCACAACGATAAAAAGGCTGAGCATATTTGTTTTTAAGTAACGTCTCCATGTTGCCTCTGCATACAGAAGAATCATTTGCAAATCTCTTGACAAATGTTAAAGATGAAAGGCTGAAATGTCCTGAAGTCTTTGAGAGCTTTTACCGTTCACAATAGCCACATGGGGAGGCATTGAGGAGCTAAAATCGTTGCCCTTAACATTTTGGGTCGCTGATATTATCAACTGGCACTTGACTTTTGCAGAAGGACAAAGAAACGCCGGCCACAAAGAGGCGATTTCTGTGATTAGTGATAAAAAAGGGTGACTTTCAGTCCAGGGGACATAGTATCAATCTCAGCCAATTTTAGGCCACCAACATGAAATATGATTTCATAAGACAAATGCGGTGTCATTCTTAATGTGCTTAACCTTTACTGTCAATGAAAAAGTATTGATCGCTCCATGGTATTTTCTCATCATTTGATTTCAGAGAGCCTGGTAATATATGATGGTGTGATAAGATGAAAGATGAATGGCAGCTGAATGCTCTCACTTTAACAAAGCTGAATGGCCCCTGCTGAGAGATGGGGGGTGTGGACGGAGGAGACAGGAAACACGAATATAGGCTGAAATTTGTTAGCAACGGATACTACTTTAGTTCCTCCTGCTACTTCTTTAGTTCACCCCAAAATCAAAATTATGTCATCATTTACTCACCCTTATGTAATTCCAAATCTACTTTTTCCAAGAGATAAAAAGAAAATAGAATAGAATGTTCTGGGCATGCTTTTCAAAAGGATAAAAAAATCAGTCCCATTCATTAACAAACTGATTCATTCAAAAGATTTGACTCAAAAGGAACAAATCATTTGTGAAACGCTACGTCATTGGTGAACTCTTATGAACATGCCAAGAAGAGCTTGTAATGTTTCTTTTACAGTACCATTCAAACATTTGGGGTCTTAATTAAATTAATGAATTAATGCTTTTTTTCAGCAAGAATGCATTACATTGATCAAAGGAGAAAGTAAAAGCATTGTAATAAATTAGATTTCCATTTTCAAATAAATTATATTCTTTTGAGATTTCTGTTCACAAAAAAAAAAAAAAAAATCCTGAAAAAAATATGGTTTCCACAAAAATATTCGTCACATTCGGTCCCCCAGATGACGATGCCATGTCCGTCGCTGCATCACAAGGCGGACTCGAGTCATCGGGAGATGACGACTCAGCTGTGCTGCAGCCATCTGGTGTGCCAGCATTGTCCGAGTAAGATCCCGAAATGACAGCCATGCTTTCTCGGGCAGCTTTCTCGGGCAGCCGGGAGCATTGGGATAGTGTGCAATCCTCCACCCTGCTTCCATCAGTATCCGCCCCCAATACCTTTCTTTCCCGAGGTGCATGAGGAGGTCACGAGGTCCTGGAAGACACCAGTGTCTTCCTGCAATCGCTCGGCGACCTTCTCCGCTTTTCCTCCCCTTGATGTGTACACTGGGGTTCCCCAGGTGGAACGTTCTGTTGCGATGCATTTGTGTCCTCAGAGCGCTTCCTCCCGTGGCGACCCAAAGCACCCCTCCAAAGCCTGTAGGTTTTCATTGACCCTTGTCGCAAAGTCCTATAGAGCTGCGGGGCAAGCTGCCGCCTCTTTGCATGCCATGGGCATCCTGCATGTGTATTAGCCTGTCCCAGCCCCGCGACCCGCTGAACGCCAGGCCAAGCGGTGCTCCTTAGACAGGGTGCTCAGAGATGGCTCTTGGTTCTTCCCAGGAGAGAGTAGCAGGCTCTCTCCTTCCCCTGGTGGAGGGCCGGGGGAGAATTTTTTGTTCTCGACTCCCCGCTGCTCGCCCCCTGGTGGACAGCACCCTAATGTGGTTAAAGAAAGAATTGACATGTCCATCTCTGAGCTCCCAGAGGGCTCGGATGCTTACGAGCTTACAAGCCTCGCCGCTCTCGTCCCCCTCTGTCGCCAGACCCCTGGTCCTTCCGACCACTGATTTGGTTTGCGAACACTGGGACCTTGTGCTCCGGCACCTAGCCGTTTAGGCCTTCGGGTCAACTGCGAGAAGAGCAAACGTTGCCCCGTGCAGAGGATCTCTTTTCTCGTTATGGAAAGCGACCCTGTCGTCATGTGCGCGCAGCTTACAAGCGAGCACATCCAGTCACTGCTGTATTGCCTGAAACAATTCGAGGGCAAGAGTGTGGTTCCACTGAAATACTTTCAGAGGCTCCTGGGGCATATGGCATCCGCGGCTGCGGCAACGCTTGCAATGCTTCATATGAGACCACTTCAGCTCTGGCTTCGCGATCGAGTCCCGAGGTAGGCATGGCAACAAGGCACATTCCGAGTACTAGTTACTCTGACCTGCCATCAGACCTTCACCCATTTGGTCGAACCTCACTTTTCTACAGGCCAGTTTTCTCAGAGATAGGGCTCCCTATGGCACCCTCGTCCTGATCTTTGGAACCTCCATGTGTGGCTCCTGGATGCAACGAGGTAGGTTTGAGTACCCTACCGCCTGCGTTGGTGGCTACCATCACTTCCGCTGGAGCATCGTCCACGAGACATGCCTATGCGTTAAAGTGGAAACTCGTCAACTGGTGCTCTTCACACTGAGAAGACCCCAGAAAATGCTCGATCAGTGTCGTGCTTTCCTTCCTGCAAAATGGGTTGGTGCAAAGGTTGTCTCCCTCCACACTGAAAGTGTACGTTGCCGCTATCGCCGCACATCACGACACAGTTTAGGGTAAGTCCGTGGGAAAGCACGACCTGATCATCAGGTTCCTGAGAGGAGTGAGGAGACTGAATCCTCGCCCTCCTCTTGTTCCCTCTTGGGACCTCTCAGTGGTTCTAACTGCCCTGCAGAGTGCTTCCTTTGAGCCTCTGCAATCAGTGGAGCTTAAGTTCCTGTCAGTTAAGACAGCGCTCCTGGTTGCATTGGCCTCCATTAAGAGTGAAGGGGACCTGCACGCATTTTCTGTTGATGAAGCATGCCTGGAATTCGGGCCGGCCTATTCTCACATGATCCTGAGACCCCGGCCTGGATATGTGCTCAAGGTTCCCACCACTCCCTTTCAAGATCAGGTGGTGAACCTGCAAGCGCTGCCCCTGGAGGAGGCAGACCCAGCCTTGGCACTGCTCTGTCCAGTACGCGCCCTCCGTGCTTACGTAGACAGAACACTCAGACCAGCTCTTTGTCTGTTATGGTGGAATGCTGAAGGGAAAGGCTCTCTCCAAGCAAAGGTTGTCTCATTGGATAGTGGACGCCATTGCTTTGGCTTACCAGCCGGAGTATGGCTTCCTCTTGGGCTCTAGCGCATGGCGCCTCGCTAACAGACATCTGTAGAGCTGCAGGCTGGGCGTCACCCAACACATTTGCGAGATTCTATAATCCCCGAGTAGAGCCAGTGTCCTCTCGTGCACTCGCTTCAACTAGCCGGTAACGGACCCGCTCAGGTGTCTTCGCTTGTTCGCCATTCCACTCCACGGACTCGATACGTGCGATATTCTCCTCAGTTGAGCTCCCCTGCAAGCCCTGAGTTCCTCCAACACTGTTGACGTCAACGCCAGAGTCTATGCCTGCAGCAGGTTCGCGTCAGCTAGGTGCCTCCGTGTGCATGGTTCCCCTCTGGTGACCCCCACATGTGTATTTCCACTGTAAACCTCTCTGAGCATGTGTCTTTCCCTTGGTAGGCCACCTTGCCACCCCTGGGGTTGAAACATTCCACCCTGCGGGCTGGACACCCCAGTGTTTTCCCATATGCATCCCTCCGGGTCATATTTGTATTCTTAAGTCAACCCCCTTCGGGCTGGCACTGTTTGCATATTTCCACGGAGATATGCTTCCCAGTGTACCTTGGTATTCCAGTGTTAAGTAGAAGTCCTTCGTCCGTGCTAGTCTCACGACAGGGATCTCAGACTTACGCAGGGCACTGTAAGACAGCCGAGTGATTAGACTGGGAACCCCATTTTGTCATCATTCGTCGTAACTCGAAGTGACTACGAGAGGGAACGTCTTGGTTACGTATGTAACCCTCGTTCCCTGAGTAGAGAACGGAGACGTTACGTCTCCCTGCCACCTCCGCTGTACCGCGAGAATTGCCTGAGTTCAGTCTCAGCTCCTCAGCGAAAAAACATATCTGCATGTTGCCGGCGTCCTTTTATACCCATGAGGTGGGGCGGAGTTACGCTATGTAAATTCCCGCAGACCCATGGCATTTCTTTCCCATTGGCTCGTTTTGTAATACTCAAAGTTGATAGGCTTTCTAAGTGAAACCCCATTTCGTCGTCATTCGACGTAACGTCTCTGTTCCCTACTCAGGGAACGAGGGTTACATACATAACCGAGATGTTCTGACAGCATCTTTTGGGATTATACGCTTTGTGATTTGTAGCAAAAGCAAACTCAGAACTTGTCAAAAAAGAATAGCAATTTGATTTCAGAAATAACCTGCTGTCTATATCACTGTTGACTGCCATTAGGTTATGCTTTTTTTTACTCTTTCTGTCTGCTGTCACCGTGCCTTCTCTCCTACATCTGCTCGGAGCACTGTTTCCATTACTGCCTCATAGTGACGAGTAATTGGGGACTCTGTGTGCAGCCCTGCGTGAGCTCTTGATCTACTTAAAGAACCTAATAAGCCTGTATTCTGCAGCCCTGCAACCAAATAAGCACTGCATTCACCTGGCTTATTAGGAGGTTAGCTTGATTTATTCAGCTGTGCGTTTGTATGTGTGCTTGCGTGTGTTTTTAACATGAGATGAGAGGAGTTAAATAAGAGTAAAAGTTTGCCTGCCTGTCTTATCTATCTATCTATCTATCTATCTATCTATCTATCTATCTATCTATCTATCTATCTATCTATCTATCTCATCCTTAAGATTTGCATTTCTCAAAACATACAAACAGCACCACACAATGGATTACCTGCAAAAGCCTGTAACTTGATAAAATTCCTTTACACACACACACACACACACACACACACACACACACACACACACACACACACACACACACACACACACACACACACACACTCACACACTCACACACACACACACACACACACACACATACATACATATATATTTATACATACTGTTGTAATCAAAATAATTCGTCCCTCCATTGCAAATCATGTATATTGGCAAAATTTACAGACTTTCAGCTGTTTGCAATGAACAAATCAAACTGAGTAATTGAAATAGCTTATCACATGACTTCTGGACTTCTCAAAATTATTCAACCCCCTAAATAGAATCCCTCACAACAGCACAAATCTGCAGAACAGGTGTCTCAAGCACACCTGATGCAACTTAATCAAGGGTTTCATTAGTTGGACCAGGTTTGCTTGAGCTAGAACACATGAAATATCAAATTTAAGTTCAAAGTAAAATGAACAGTGGTTATTGGATGGGCCAGAAAAGGGAAACTATCAACGGCTGCAAACCGATTTCTTAGAAGGCAGGTTCAGAAAAACCCTTGCAAAAGACCAGCAGCAAGATTTGGTGGCAACAGGCACAGAGGCTTCAGCTTTCACAGTAAGTCACATACTAAACGCACTCCAGAACTCCAAGTCGTGCAATACTACTGACCCAAAAGCAAAGAAAAGTTGACTCCAATTTGCTCAAAATCAGATGCAATAATCCACAGAAGTTTTGGGATTCTGTTCTATGGAGAGATGAAACAAAACTATAAACAAAAAGGAACTTTTCAGCACTATGGATCAGCGTTATGTCTGGAGTAAGAAGAATGAAGCATGTGAAAAGAACACCATGTCTGTTAAGCATGGTGGGGCTCGGTGATCCTCTGGGGCTGCTTTGCATCCTCTGGCACTTGAAACCTGCAGCATACGAGAAAACGTCATGCTGTCAGTGAAGATAATTCCTTCCAACAGGACAATGATCCCAAGCATACCTCAGATTCCACCAAGTTTGGTTGCTGAAGAAGTCCTGGAAGATTCCACAGTGGCCATCACTCACCTGACTTGAACCCCTAGAAAAATTCTGGTGGGATTTGAAGAAGGCAGTTGCAGCACACAAACCCAATAATATTACTGAAAAGGAGGCCATTGCTCATCAGGAATTCCTCAGAAACGCTGCCAGAAGCTGGTGTCTGGTTCTACATCTCGTTTGCAGCAGCTCATAACAGCAAAAGGGTGTTCTACTAAGTACTAAATATGCTTGTCATGAAGGAGTTGAAAAATTTTGAGACTACAGAAGTCATTAAAAGTTGCATTTTCAGTTGAATTTGGGGAAACCACTTGAAACATTTGTTGTGTTGAGCTATTTCAATTACTTTTTTTCAAAAAAGGATTTGTTCATTGCAAACAGCTGAAAGTCTGTAAATTTTGCCAATAAACCTGATTTGCAAGGTGGGTTGAATAATTTCAATTCCAACTCTATATATATATGTGCAGGGGTTTGTGTGTTACATTATGTCAAGTATATTTACTGTATAAAGTAAAATGCAAGTGGACTACTGTAATATAGCATTTACAGTAAGTATACAGTGTTACAGTATAGTCATTTTATTACATACCTGTTCTACAATGTGATTGACCACACATCCTTACTCCTCTTCTTCTTCCCAGCTGTTGACCCTGTTTGTTTCCTTGTTGTTCTTCCAATTGTCAGAATTTGTAACACTGTGTTGTGCTCTGTCTAAATATGCTTGCCAAATGAAACTTCCTAAGATGCACCTCTGAACTTTCTTAGAGAACTGGAGAACTGGTTTAGAGATCATCTAGCCCTTTACATTTCCCTTCATTTGTGAAATAAAACAATCACTTCTGCAATTCAGGACACATTTACCAAAAAAAATTCTAATAGAAATGTATAGAAAAATGCTTGACAGTTTATGACAACCATTTTGCATTTAATGACTTATGCAAGGAACTAATGCCTAGATGTTTTGAGGGGTAAGACTATTCAACAGGGAACCAGTATAATATATTTTGATCAACATGACATAAGCAATTGATAATGTAGGAAACAGCAGACAATTGGACATAATCAATTGCATAAATGTACCAAAGCATTTGCAATTTGTTCAAAAGAACGAGAAATTGCTTTTATGATGTGCACAAGTGACCAGAAGATGTGGAGGTTGAACAAGTAGTTGTGAGAATTTCAGTTATGAAGAGAAATGCACCAAAGCGTCAGTATTGTATTGTTATCTTATGTTGGCAATGATGTTGACCAATGCAAAAACATTTTACAAAGTTTATTGTAATTTTTGTCCAAAGAGACTTACAAATGGGGAGAAAAATATAATTTACCATAAAGAGTGGAAAATGTTAGCAATTATGCTTTTATTGAACGTTTTTTATTGACAAATCTGAGAAAAACAAGTTGCATTTTTCCTTTTATGCTGCTTTTTTTGGTTAATTTTCTTAATTGTTAAAAAAGCATAAACATACATACATATATGCATACATACATACATACATACATATATAAAGGAATAGTTTACCCAAAAATGAACATTTTGTAATTTACTCACCTTTTCGATTTCGTTCATCCATGGAACATCTTTATCTTTAATCCATTAAACACAAAACATGAATGTGCTCTATTTCAGTTCTTGTTTGACTTAGGTATTATTGGTTCAATTTGGTAAAAAAATTATCTAATTTAAAGTTGTCACCATATTTAAGATTTTTTGTGAAAAAGACCTCTAAATTTATTCAATTCTTACTGTAATCAATTAGTCAAATCGTTCATTTTTCCTTCTGTGTTCACTTCCTTAGCTCAACCCTCTGGCCAGTCAGGCAGCGGTTGCCGCAGCAGCAGCGATGGGCTCCATTGCCGGGTCACAGGTGTTTGGGAATGCTCTCTCCAGTCTGCAGGGGGTCACTGGACAACTGGTCACCAATGCACAAGGACAGGTACATGCATAAACAACCCGCACATTTAAAAGATTATCACCACATGAAATGCACATGTAAGCTGAAGTTCCCCACGTTAATCAGGACGAAGTACAAGTAGACATGGAGAAGTGTTCTGAAGTGGTATGAACATGATTTTCCTTATTAGTGTAATGATATTTGGATAACTAAATGCACTCTTCAGTACTGACCTTCGTGCCCCGTCTTTAGCCATGTCAGAGCGAGCCAGAGAGGGGCGTTGTGTTTAGATTGGACAGCAGTGTGGGAGTGCAGGGGATAAAATGCTGACCTTGTCATATTTACGGAGCCGGCTGCAGAATTGTTCCATCAGTATCCAGAGGCTTGAACGATGAGGCTTGTCAGACCAGAGCCCTATCTAATGAATCATCTTATCGCAGGTGCGCACCGCTCCCATATTAAAGGAAAGATTGTATAGCCAATGTGCCCTTTCACGCTACAAACAGCATTATTTACCTTAACCCTTGTCTCATTCCCCTCCTCGCATTGACACTTTCTCTTCTGTACGATGGAAAGCGTTGTTTGAGAAATTGCGTGCTTGGAGCCTCTTTATGTAGCCGACCCACTCTTATTGAAGGCTTTATGGGTGCTTTTAACAGTTTTGGCTGTAAATGTAATCAAAAAAAAATCTAATGACGTTTTATATGTAAAAGGAACCATATGCACAGTGACGGCAGCACAATAAATCGGCTTATCAACTTTTAACAGGAAGGATAAAATAAATCAATATATCTCCATATCTTTTGTTGTTGACGTTAAAGTCAATTTGTCAAATCAAACTCATCTATAACCTAGTAGAAACAGGCCACATTAGGCAGATGCATGTGGATATATACATTTAGTACACACATTGTTTTGTTTTTTTAAACAAATGACTTTTATTCAGAAAGGATGCATCACATTGATCAAAAGTGACAGGAAAGATACTTAAAATGTTACAAAAGATTTCTGTTATAAAATATAGCACGGTTTCCACAAAAATATTAATCGGCACAACTGTTTTCAACATTGAAAAGAAGAAGAAATACTGTATTTCTTGATCACCAAATCAGCATAAGGATAATGTGACACTGAAGACTGGAGTAATGATGCTGAAAATTCAGCTTTGCATCAAAGGAATAAATTACTTTTTAAAAGATATTAAAATAGAAAAGAGTTATTTTAAATTGCAATAATATTTGAGAATATTACTGTTTCTTACTGTATTTTTATTCAAATAGATGCAGCTTTGGTGAGCATAAGAGACTTCTTTCGATAAAAAAAAAAAAATCTTATCTACCATATACTGCATATAAAATGTATGTTATTTTATATATTTAATTTAATTTTTAGTGTTATTAAAATTTTACATATTTATATATGTATGTATTCTTTTACTTTTTTTAATTATTTGAGAACATTTTACAATAAAGTTTCATTTGTTAATATTAGTTGTATTTACTAAAATGAACTAAAGATGAGAAGTACATTTATTACAGTATTTATCAATCTTTGTTTAAGTTAGTTAATAAAAATCCATCTGTTCATTAATTGGTCATGTTAGTTCACAGTGCATTAACTAATTAACATGAAGATTAATAAATGCTGTAGAAGTATTGTTAATTCTTAGTTCATGTTAACTAAATATGGAAGCTTGTTTGTTTCCACAGAATGAAAAATAAAAAAGATGACTTTAAATCAGCAAGTTAGAATTGCGTGATATAAATTTGCAAGTGCTAGTTATAAATTCAGAATTGTGTGATATAAAGTCGCAATTGTGTGTTATAAAGTCAGAATTTGGTGATATAAAGTCGCAATTGCGTGTTATAAAGACAGAATTGTGAGATATAAACTATAAACGCAATTCTGAGAAAAAAAAAGTATTTTTTTCCTCAGAATTTGACTTTATAACTCGCAATTGCGAGTTTATATCTCACAATTCTGAGAAAAGAAGTCAGAATTGCGAGATATAAACTTGCAATTGCGTGTTATAAAGTCAGATTTGCGTGATATAAAGTCGCAATTGCGAGAAAAAAGGTCTGAATTAATCAAATGTTTTAAAATCAACACCCTTATGTTTTAAAAGATAATTACGACTTTTTATCTTCGTATCCAACTCGCAATTCTGACTTTATAATACGCAATTGTGAGTTTATGTCTCACAATTCTGACTTTGTAACACAGAACAGCAATTGCAGAACAGCAATTCTGAGAAAAAAAACCTGAATTGCGAGATGGAAACATGCAATTGTGAGATACTGTAAAAAGTCAATTATCTTTTCAAATGTTTTATTCTGTGGCGGAAACAAGCTTACATAAGTTAACCAAAGTGTTACCAATTATATTTATTTCCATTTTGATACCATTGTTGAGTCACCACATAATGTCCAATGTAAAAAATGAAATAAGGATTAAGAACTATTGTGTTACTATTGTGTAACTGTTGATAAATATTCTGAAGATGAATGCACATTTATTGTCTGTATTTAAACAATTATATTGTGTACTTCAGTGTATGATAAATTGTCACTCATGTAAGAACACACCAAGTGTGTGCATGTGTACGGTAGATGTTACCTAACAAACTGGTATGGCCTTGTCTATACTGAAAGTGCCTGCAGGGCTTGGCTGGACGTATTGGCATGGCGATGCCGTTGATGGGATGCGCTGTGTTTGTAGTGTCGTGGCGGCTGACATTGGCTGACATAATCAGGTCACTGAGACGGTCAAAGCCCAGGGCTACAGGCTCTGCTCTCGACCTTATTACTGAGGCACATTATTCAGTTTGAGCCTGCTAAAACACCCACCACCCTTCTGAGCCTCGTCCTCTGCCCTTCTTTTGCTTTTAACATTAAAATGATACTAATACAGGCCGCAGACGTGGCCAGGGGAGCAGCAGATGCTGCCACAAACCAAAAAAAAAAAGAAGAAAAAGGAAAAGGTTGGAGTAAAGGGATGAGGCAATGTGTTGTTCTAGACTGAAGCACTCTTTGTTCGGATAGGGTGTTTATTTAGCTCTTAGGCGTCTCTAATGTTGGCCTGATAATAGATTACTGAAATAACACAATTCTGACCGTGTTGCTTTGAGCATACTCTATAAGTAGCAGAGTTTATCCTCAGCTGCCAGACAGCTGAACATTTGGGTCTTAGAAAAAGGATGTGCATTATGTTTGTGGAGGATTGAGCGTTAAAGGAATAGTTCACTTCAAAATGGAAATTCTGTCACCATTTACTCACCCTCAAGTTTTTTCAAACCTGTATGAATTTCTTTCTTCTGCTGAACACAAAGGAATATATTTTGAAAAACGTCGGCAACCACAGTCGATGAACCCCATTGACTTCCATAGTAGGAAAAATGCACGTATGCGACATCAACTGTTTGATTACTGACATTCTTCAAAATATCTTTCTTTGTGAGCAGCAGAAGAAAGAAATTCATACAGGTTTGAAACAACTTGAGGGTGAGTAAATGATGACAGGTTTTTCATTTTGAAGTGAACCATTCCATTAATGGAAACATTTGAAGATAAATGTAAATGTTACTGTACTTGAATATGACTTAGTCTGATATGTTTAACTGTATTATTTATAATTTGACAAATAATAGGTTCATGCCTAACGCAAACGTCACATGAACAAACAGGTCTCATTGCATCCACTTGCATGGTAGTACGAACTGATGGCATTATCTATGGACTTGTGAGGTAATCGGCTAATCTTGCTAGTTATTTTTATTGTTGGCGTTCTGTTCATTTTAAATATCAAAATGTTAGTGAGAAGAAGAAGAAAAAAAAACGTTTAGATATCAATCGGCGGACATCACATCAGCAGACATCACAGCAGTATTTGCTAAAACGGTCCTCTGCCATCCACTGTCAAGTCTAGTCATTTGTCTTTTAGAAGGAGAGTAAAAAAAAATTTTTTTTGCTTAGGATCAAATGAGTAGGAAGATCAAAGTTTTTCACCACAATGACTTTAGCAGTCTCTTCCAAGCCTGACTGATAGCAGGGGCAAAATTCCCTGCACTTTTAGCACTGTTTGGCTTTAAACATCTCCCTCCTTTGAACTTGGTTTCATCATCCTTGGTTTAAATCATTCTTATTTTATGTGGGTAAAGACTCCATTGGAAAATTGTGAAAATATAAACAAATAAATAAGTAAATAAATAACGGAGTGTCTATATTTACACTAAGTGCAAATAGCCCGCCTTGTTGGCAGAGGCTATTTACACTAACTCCGCCCCCTAACGTCTGGTTGGGACAGACAAAATTAAAATTAAAATTGTCAACAGTAGCAATAGTGTTGGGGTAAAGTTTTGATGCAAATCAACACGCAAAAGGCGGATTCAAACTATTCCCTTTCCCATCACATATCAGATCGGAGAGGCATTTATTTTCAATAAAAATGAAAATAATAAAAAAATTCAAAAAGTGGAAATAGAGTGTCTAACGTTTATTTAATATAAAAGTGTTTATCGGTTAAGGGTAGGTGTAGGGAGGGCTTTATTGTCCCAATAAGTCGGCATCCATTTAATAATTCAATAAATATTATCATTTACACTGTTATTATAGCATACCGTTTAATGTACAACACTGAGGTGCAAATAGCATCTGCCAATATTTATAAGTATAAATAGCATCTAACCACTACACTTATTGCAAAGAAAATACTGCTATTTTTACACTGTAAGTAGAATCACATAGTGCAAATAGCAGCTATCGCTACGAAAATATGCTATTTTCACTAGTGTAAATAGAATCTAGTTACGTCCCAAATGACGCACTATAGGCTATGCACTTATACACTATGTACTTATGCTCTATGTACTCAACCGTGTAGTGTATGAACTTATATATAATAAATATATAATATATAAATAAACAAATAAATACATATTTTTTATTATGGTACTATAAATTTAAACTTAAACATTTATTAAATACTAATGAACAGTTTATACTTGTTGTGTATATCTTTCAATCGTATAATTGAATTAATGATATTAATATGCAATATGAATAACATGGACACATAATATAGTGTTACTGTTTTAGCATAAACTCTTACCAATAAAATCCAGAAGTCATGTTAATAGTTTTCCATTGATCTTTAGATATGATTTAATCTAATAGAAAGAAAAAAAAAATCTTGTTATTTATCCATATTGCTAAGCAGTTGATAACTTTTACCAAGACTGTAGTGTTTCTGATCTGTGTTTTTTGCTCAGTGACGGGTGTTAGAAGTTTGGAATTCTCTCTCAATATGTGTCCCCATCCTATTCCCCTCCAAACAGCGGGCAGTAGGGCAGAAAATGGGCAGGGATATTGCCTGGCGGCCATGGCTAACACTGAAGATTGGCCTGGCTGCAGGAAGAGATGACATTCCCTGGGAATCACTGCCAGTATAATCCTAATGAGTTCTGCTCAAAGAGGAGAAACAGAGATAGAGGAAAAAAGTAGGAAGGGAGATGAACGCTCACCACATTGTAAAACATGTATAAAGTGCAGAGGAACAGAAGCAAGTCATATATAAGAACAAGAAAATAACAGATGTATGACACAATATATGGACCCTTTAGAATTTACTTCAGAGTAATTCTTTTATCTCCTGCCATTTCAGGCAGGTGTTTCTCATGCGGACAAATACATGATCAGATTTAGGAGTGTAGCACAGGCTCATGTCGGATTGGTTGACAATGTTTCAGGAGATTGTTTACATCAAACACCCAACGTGATCGAGTCACCGGCAAAGTCCACTTATGTTTCACACGGTTTTACCAAATCAGATGGATTTTTATTTGCTACTTATAAGGATTCATGAGGCACATGTCAACTCTAACATGTCAAACATTGATGGAAACAATTTTACATTTAATTTGTCCTTCAGCATATTTTTTCCAGCTTAGCTGTTTTAAGACAAACATCATAAACAATTTCAACCCACATTAACCTAAAAAACGTATAGGGGTAGTTCTCTCAAAAAGGAAAATTCAGTCATCATTAAGGGGTGTAACGATACCCTCATGTCACGATTCGATACATATCACGATACTGATCTCACGATACGATATTATTGACATATGGTAAAAGGTAAAAAAAACAAAAAAAAACTGTTGATTAAAATGCTATATTCTGTTTTACATTGTGGGTGTAAATGAATAGACTTGGACTTAATGCAGGTAACCCAATGCACAGTACAATAGTGACACCATAATAAAAATATTGATGATTCTGATGCTGAAAATACAGAATTATTTTAGACGAATATGCTTGCGCTCTGTCAGTGATTAGATTATTTAAAATAATGTAGGCCACTTTTTACTGGTATTATAAGACATTTGGCATTATCAGGACCAATAAATATTCCCCCATTGCATTATTATACATTATATTCAACAATATATAGTTTGTAGTTTAATGTAGTGACACTAACACTCTGTAAACATGAATTTTTCATTTTGGGTGAATTATACACAATACATATTGTCACTATCCACAATATTGAAGCATTTTTGTATTGCGATATATTGTTACACCCCTAGTCATCATTTATTCACCCTCATGCTTGTATGTCTTTATTTATTCTGAGGAACATAAAAGAAGAAATTTTAAATAATGTTTAATCTAATGACAGTCAATATGGTCGAAAACAATGGAAATTGGATTGCGTTGATTGTTTTTCTTTTTTCTTCAAAATTGTCTTCTTTTTTTCCTCAAAATATCTTCCACAGAAGAAAGAAAGTCATACTGGTTTGGGAACAACATGGCGGATGACAGAATATAAATTTTTGGGTGAACCTCATTAATTTTAATTTCTGAATCTGAAATCAATTTTAATCCTCACTTAGGCTCCATATAGAGTCGATTGGCTTTGGATTGTTCGGTGTTAATTAGAACGTTTAGATAACAAGCCTTGACACATCCCTATTAAAATGATCTGAACAGACTGAGGAGCCATCAAATTAAAATATTAGACACACTTACATGTAGCAAACAATAACGGTAATTGCGTAATTTAGTTTTGCCACAGTGCCTGCTGGGAAACAAAGTACAGCATAATTGATTTGCATAATTGAATTAGTGAAAGAAAATCGAATTTCTAAAACTTCATAATAATGTGTAGAAATTCCAGATTTTTTTTTTCTTCCTGAGGTTAATGCAGTCGCAGTTGTAAAAACAAGGTCCTGTATGCCACAGTAAGCCGAGAGCGCAGTGAACGTGGCTGTTCAGAGCAGCCCGGGACAGTATGTAGCTGTCAGCTCGTGTGCTGTATTATTGCTCGTGTTAGAGCGGCCACTTAGTCCAATGAGAGTGAATAATTGAGCGGAACAAGCCCTGAGACAAGACGGCATGCAAATGCCATGTCGGGGGACACGAGCGCCACACCGCACAATAAAATATGCTAAGTGGCAGCAGAGAGGGCCTCGGAGGATTGAGAGGGAGCGATAAAGAGCGGCGGAGGGAGGGAGAGAGAGAGAGATAAATTATCTGTCGCTTAATGCGAAGCAACGCAACCAAATGAGCCGTGGTGAGGGTGAATTACACATAGTCAGCCCTCCTTTTTTCCACCGCTCCATCGTCATTATGTCAAAGAGAGGAGGGAACAGGCGGAGGAGAGGAACGGTCAGAGATTATACAGATGCAGAGCTTGTTAGCGCAGCTGGGGGTCCGCTAGCAGGCGAGGTTAAATTATACGCGATAGATCAATGGTGCCTTTTCAGTCTAGGTGGTATATCAGACATGTGCGCACACACAGACTAGCAGAAAAGCACTTTTTTTTAACACATTCCGTTCCTCTTGTTTTTTTGGGGGGAAAAAAATGAAAAAAGGGTTTTACCCTTTTATTTCTTGACAGTATGTGCTAGACTCGAACTCGCAACTCTCGCATGAGCACCACAGCTCAATGTGTCTGCAGCCCATGTGTGCACCTGTTTAAAGCATGTTAATTTATTCACAAAGATTGGGATGTTCACATTGCAAAGCCATTCAAACAAACATTAGTGGACAGAGTCATATAGAGAGGATTTGTACATTATATTTTAATTGTACTTCAATTTTAATGTGGGAGTGGCTGTCTTGACTTTAAATTAACTTAATATTGAGCTTTTCTTTTAATTCAAGGCAGATTTAAGTCAAAGAAATAACCTCGTCCTGCCTCTATGCCAAGTGTAAATACTAAAACAGTATATACAGCACATTTTACTATCATAATGTGATGTTTCAAAAGAACAGCATTAAATTGAAATAGAAATCGAATTGATCCCAAACTTTTGAACGACTGCAACGGTTAGTTGCAAATGTTACTGATCTTCTTATGCAAAATTCATAATAGCACGTTCTTCCATGGAGAAAGCATTATTCTGTTTACTGTTCAACCATTAAACATTAAAAGGACATTTAAAAGTGTCAAAGTATATCATAAATTAAATCAGAACAGACCACAAATGCGCAGTATATCTTGTCTTTTTTCATACTGTTATATCGGAATACAAAGGAAACAATAAAATAATCAGGTGAAAAAGAAATCAGCAACTATAAAAGCTCTTGCCATAGATATTCATGATTTGTCATCTCACTTTAAAAACAAAACTGACGTATAAGGATTATTTGTAGCACAACCTGATTTGAAATGTTTTGTTTCAGTCTTTTTAAGTGGAACTTCCTCAAGGAAAGAAAAAGGTGGATAGAACTGACTTTATGCTAATTAAATCCATTAAAAATGTCTAAAAAATGTCCAGGCTTGGCCAGGACATTTAATTTCCTGACTGAATATCCATTTTCATTTGAAAATTTGTATCACAGTTTCCAAAAAAAATAAATAGCTCAACTGTTTTCAACATATTGAAAATAATAAGAAATGTTTCTTCACCAAATCAGCAAATTATAATGATTTCTGAAAGGATCATTCATGTGACACTGAAGACTGGACTAATGATGCTGGAAATTCAGCTTTGCCATCACAGGAATTAAAATACAACAGTTATTTTAAATTGTAAAAATATTTTGCAATATTACTGCTTTTACTGTATTTTTAATTAAAAAAATAAACTAAAACATTTGACCAGTAGTATAAAGTGTTTTGATCTCATGGTGAGTAATATACAGTGTATTGTGAGTAAAAAACCCACAAAAAAAACGTACAAATGTTTTTTTATTTCACTGTTACTTGACTAAAGCATTTCGATCTCCTGCATTAATGCATTTCATGAGTATAGTTGTGGTGCTCTGGATGAAAGAGGCTTTAAGTCTTGCAGTTCCACTGACATAAACCCTTGTTGTGTGTCGGGAGGAGGCGTTGAGTCCTTTTCTCCAGCGCTGTTGTTCTACATGGCTCATTGAAGCCGTGGCCTTGAGAGGTAAAACACTGCAGCTACAAAGGGTTACGGCCTTTGATCTGTGACAACTGGAGAAAGGGGGTGCAGAAGACCAGTGAAAAGGATTGTGGGAGGAGGGCGTCCCTTAGATAGGACCAGAATTATAAAGGGGTGTTTGTGTGTGTGTGTGTGTGTGTGTGTGTGTGTGTGTTTTATTGGGGGACGAGTGGTTAAGAGGCTACGTTATTAACTCGGCCCTTCTCTGCATTACACACACACACACACACACAGTCTTCCTCTGGTCGTATGATAGATACAGTCAGTGGTGTGCACCAGCACACATAAAGGTACTCAGAGCCTGACCTTTAGAGAGGAGCAGAGAGCACATTTTGTGTGGGGGGCTTTCATGTGCACATACTTGTGTCTATGTGTAGACTATGTACGTTCAGCCAGGCTTGTGGTTCAGTGCAAGTGGTAATGTATGAGTGTGTGTGTGTATGTCTTTCAAGCCTCTCTCAAAAATAAAAAGGTTATACAGTCTATTTTCTCCGCCCAGTACTAAGTAGCCCTCGATCCGGTAAAATCTGAGGGCTTTGATACTCTGACACTGATGAGGTCCTCGGAGTGTATGAAGTGCTCTAATTTGATGTTCTTGTTGTTTTGTCAGGTACAAAGATTATGAGTGTGACTACACATTTTTGTCATGTCCATCTCCTTTAATACTCTGTACCCTATATATGACTATTTTTGTGCAAACATAAATCAATATGCTTGAGTAAGATTAATCAATCAGTACGATTTGGTAACACTTTGCAATAAGGTTCATTGGTTAAGATTAGTTTATGTATTAACTAACATGAACTAACCATGAGCAATCCATTTGTTACTGTATTTGTTAACGTTATTTATAAAAATACAGCTGTTCTGTTAATGTTTGTTCACAGTGTATTAACTAATGTTTTAATAAAGTATTAGTAAACGTTGAAATTAACATTAGCAAAGATTAATAAATGCTTTATATGTGCAGTTCATTATTAGTTAGTGTTAACTAGTGTATTTTACTAATGTTAACTAACAAACCTTATTGTAAAGTATTACCAATTTTTTTTTAAAGAAATTCAGCAAGACTGTTCATTAAATTGTTCAAAAGTGACCGTAACCAGCACAAATGTTTTCAACATGATATGAAGAAATGTTTCTTGAGCCCCAAATCAGCAAATTAGAGTGATTTCTGAAGGATCATGCGACACTGAAATGACCAAAGTCCCTTTGAGGCGAGTCATTTCACTCGGCGGCCATCTTTGTAATGCCTCACGGAGCTATTTCAGTCATGCAAGTACAGCTTCTATATCTCTTTGAATGGGGAAACATCAAATTCTTCAAAGCTGTTCACCAAGCTATAAGTATTTGAAAGCACCAATAAAATCTAACAACAACTGCCCTCATAAACATTGTTTCTAAACGCTCAAATCATGACCCTGAAATGTTCTGGCTGGACTAGCCTATCATAAGCGCGCACCGGAGCTGCAGTGAAACGATGACTTTACCAATTGGCTATTGGCTCTTTTATTCGCTATATTCCACAATGCTCTTTCTCTCATTCATACTAATGTGAGTGCACCGTCTTTGTATATCTAAAATCTTTGGTTATAACTTCTGAAAATTCAGCTTTCTCATCACTGGAATCATAATGATTATTCAAGGATAGCAGAATATATGATGATTGATTACTAAGTGAATTGTTTAACCTGGATTTTATTTCTCTTTTCTTTTCTTGCGATTTTTATAGATCATTGGTACGATCCCTCTGATGCCAAACTCTGTAGGACCTTCCAACCAATCAGGAGCCGGCACTCCCTCCCTGCAGGTCCAGCCAATCACACCACAGCTGCTGACCAATGCACAGGGTCAGATTATAGCCACTGTGATTGGCAACCAGATCCTGCCAGTGATCAACACCCAGGGAATCACACTGTCACCCATTAAACCTGGACAGCAGGTACGCAACGACAATGATCTCAAAAACTACTGTGATGTGAAATTATGTGAAGCTTAATATCCCATATGAAAATACCAGGAAATATGCATGATATATCCTAATAATCACATAATAACCCATAATATACAGCATAATATAGCCAAAAACATGTGTAAGACAAAGACAGAGATACTGTGTGCAAACAGAACCCAATACAACTCTCCCCTCGCATAGTAACACTGTATTTCAAAGGCTTGCACCTATAATAATACATAACAATAATCAAACTTTAATATAAATCATCCTCAAATAACAATGATAATCAAATAATAATCAAGAAGGAAGTAAGAATACACAGTTAAAGAGCCTAACAACAGTGCAAAACAAAAGAGACTTTAGAGACATGCATATTATCCCCGGTCCCACCCTGTAATCTACAGCGGTCGGCTATAAAAGCATCTATAGGTCAACCTCATTTCTGTTGGAGCAACTGTGTGTCATATTTACTGGAAACTCTGATCACGGACGTAAACGCAGTAATGCATTTGTAATAATGTTTATGGATTTGTCTGCGTTTCAAATTGACTCCCGAACATTTTCATGCAGCGATAATTTATGGCTGTCAAACACGGTGGCGGCAGAGAGATCCACCGAAGCTCGGTAATTCTCACAGACCTGTCAACCGTTCTGACAGTGTGTGCAACACTACTGACATCTTTCAGCATCCAAAGAAAAACACACTCACGCACAAACACACAGAGGAGAATTAATAGTGCAAGAGAACAGCAGAGAGAAGCCAACCCACTTTTAGACAGATGAGACGCTTGTTTCTTGAAGAGTGGAGATGCACCATCTACAAGAGGCGCTCGATGGTGCATAAAACATGAAAATGTATGGTGCCGCAGTCATGCCACATTGCCCATAATAATGACTCATATTGTAGCCACATAATTTTGATTTCTGGGCTCAGTACATGTGTGTGTTTTCCTTTTCGTGTTAAGGTTTCGGTGCTGAATAGCCAGACGCTGTCTTTTCTTTTGTGTACTTGAAAGTATCTGACAGCCGTGTTGAATGAGAAATTGCATGGGGAGTGAATGCAACCTCTAGCATCTCCACCGGTCCGCATCTCTCATCTCTAATAAACAAGCAGACGAGTCTAGATTTGCTCGTTCTAATAAACAGACTCAACAGTTTTACCTTAGTAAACAACCACAGGACAAAAATCTTTTATCTCTTAAAACCCAAATAGCCGCTTTACTTCATTCTCTGTAGTTTCATGTTCAGATTTTATGTTAAAAAATTGTGATGCTGTTCTGAATAAACCTGAGAAAAACCTAAAAAAAAAAAAAAGCAAATAACGCCACTAAAAATACGCCTACACTGACTATGTTATTTATTTTTTTGGACAGGGAACCATCTTAAAAATAAAGATTCCGGTTTCAATCCACAGCACTTGTGAAACAACGATTTTTAATTGAATAAATTATACATACATTTACTATTATATCAGCTATGTACAAAAGAAAAACTAAATGGGGCCAATCCGTAAATGTTAATGTGATTTTAGCTTGAAAGTATCAGTACCAAAATCATTTTAATACACATTTAAAAAACATATACTGTAATACATATTCGAAAAACAGTGGGCGAGAAGTACACGGATGACCTACTACTTCTGCCAGGATTCTCAAATGCTCATTCTATGGGCCCTTTAGTATCCCATGAGGCCATGGGAGATGATTTATGAATGAAAGTAAAGTGGCACAAGTGCCGCTGATAGGTCACTTCACGTGACAGTAACAACATGGCGAATGTAGAATGTCCAAATTTCCCATAAACATAATATATAGAACATACATTTTGTCGCAAAGTAAGTTCAAAATTAAATGTAGTACCTACTCACTGTGCGATTTCACTGAAAGTAATGCCATTGAAAAAAATGCAGAGACTTTAAACAGATTAATTAATGTTATTGGTAACACTTTATTTTGTTTCTTTTGAACATTCTGTTGATATAAGTAACTTTGCAACAACTTGTCTGCTAACTCTTAGTATAATAGTATAAGTATTAGTAGACTGTCTGTTTAATATCTGCTAACTCTTTATTGTGATTGTCCTCCAACAGACATGCTACTGACTATAAGTAACTTTGCAATTACATGTCAACTTACCAGTCTATTAATACTCTCTAATGAGAGTTAGTAGACATGTAGGTGCAACGTTACTTATAGTCAACAGAATGTGTTAAAGGGACCATCAAAATAAAGTGAAATCAATATCACTTTTATATCCCATTCACTTTCATCACTCAGTTTTGATTGTTTTTTTTCATAACAAAGGATGTCAAAATGAATTTGCCACAAATGCTGTCAATTGAGTTTAACCTGAATTAACTATTCCTTTTAATGCCATGTTTTTCTACCATGGTACCAAGACTTTTAAAAATGTTTTATAAAGAAGTCTCTTCTGTAAGGCTGCATTTATTTGATCAAACATAAGGTCAAAACAGTAAGATTGTGAATTATTATCAAAATGTAAAGTAACTTTTCTAGATATAATTTAATCCTGTGATGGTGTAATTGAATTTGTCTTTGACGAATATAAAGTTCAAAAGAACAGCATTTATTTGAAATAGAAATCTTTTGTAACATAATAAATGTCTTGACTGTCACTTTTTATCAATTTAACATGTGGAGAAAATTATTAATCATACTGACCACACTGACTTTTGAACAGTAGTGTATATTGTGTTCTCCTAGTGTGTGTGCAACTCAACGTGTGTTTTTCCACAGCTGCCACAGGCCGGCCAGACTTCACAGGCTCCTCCCGTGTCTCAGCCAAGTCTGCTCCGCATGCCCCACAGCCAGAGCCCTCTCCGCCAGGCCTCTTCCTCCTCCTCAACATCATCATCCTCATCCTCGGCCCTCAGCGTCGGCCAGCTAGTCAGCAGTGAGTGTGCACTGCATCTCTGCATGTTTGCTGATCCACTTTTACAACACATAAACACTTTACACTAAGTTTACTTTAAAAAAATAAATGGTTTATATAAGTGTTAATGAAAATATGTTGCCTTTTCACTCAGTTTTTATCAGATTTTAGTTGATTTGGTCATCTAGCTGACCAAACTGTAGACCTAATGCATGGAAGGTTGTGTTTAGAATGGCTTTGGCCTCCAGCAGCACCACATATAAATCACTCCCTCCAAGGCTGTCAGAGCCACGGCGGCCCTTTTAAAAACTGTTTTACTTAGATAAATTCTCATTTGTCAAAGCCAATTGGCCTAAAACCATCTGCAGCTGAGTTTTAAATTCAATAAACAGGAAGTTTCCATTGATCAACTTGCCGTGGGTATAACCAATGGACTTTGGTTGTGTTTTCCTTTTTTTTCCCCTCTTTTTTGTTTCGTTCAAAACATAGACAATACCTTTAGCATTCTCTATTCATTTCATCAGTTTACCGCCGTGGTCCAGCTCTCCATGCCAGATTGTGTTTGTCGCGATGTCCTTGGCTAACGTTAATTCCCCAGAACATGTTTTGAATGGAGGGGGGAACAAGTCTGACTGACCCCACAGCCACCACATTCAGCTCAGATGGAATACATGCCCAATTTTCAAGGACCGTACAACATTTTGCATTTTCTTTGTATTTTATTCAATGAGGTGGATGTTATGATAGCAATATCGAATCACACTGCTGGCCTTTGTTAAGACGTTACATGATTGAGTCAAGGTTGTTCTTTTAGGGTCAAATTCTTCAGTCTTTGAGTATTATTAAAAATGAATTCATTTTAACGGATCAGCAATGAATAATACCATGGCAAAAGGCAATGTGCCATTACAATTTGTCATAAATCATTATTATGTGTTCAAAAAGACAAAACTGCTTCTTGTAACAGGAATTTTCAATATTGCATTGGAGCAAGTTCAGGTTTCAACAACTAATTTGCATATGGGGTGTGACAGGTTCAATAGATTTTGACTTTAAATATGGCTGATGGATTCTTTTAATAATTCATTCATAATGACGTCCATGAATTATTTAGTCGGCCAAATTTTTCTTATGTAAGCAGGATGTAAGACCACCTGGCAATGATGTATAATGCCCAATCACATTTTATTAAGCTAAAATGCACAAAATAAAATCTTGAATCTATAAACCCTGAAGTGCAAAGCTGCCAAATGAATCAAATTGAAATCGAACCTCTGCATACCTCTGTCTTTCATAGCTAAATGTCCAAGCAAAGAAAGAACTTGGTGTAAAAATGAATACGCATTGCTTAGAAAGGCATTTTAGAATGCTATTCACATTTTTTTAAGAAGTGCCTTAAATATAATATCAAGCATTATTCAATGTAGTGTCCTATGACATTCGTCCTTACTGTTACACAAAGATGTAAATTAGAAACCTTATGTTAAGAAAAATTAGTCAATAGTTGGAAAATACGCAGGAATGGAAGCTATTTTGAAGTCAGTCATATTATAACACTTTATTTAGTTCTGCATTTATGAATCCGTGTGAATGGAGAGTTGCAGCTTTATTCTTTTCTCTTCTGTTTTATAGACCCTCAGACTGCACCCAGTGAGGTGGATGGTGTAAACCTGGAGGAGATTCGAGAATTCGCCAAAGCGTTTAAAATTCGCCGGCTGTCTCTGGGTCTGACTCAAACTCAGGTGGGACAGGCTCTCAGTGCCACTGAAGGACCAGCCTACAGCCAGTCTGCCATCTGCAGGTATGGAGGTCACCAAACAGATCAAAGTGTACTCTAACTTTAAAAAAAAAAAAGTATAGTATATTATATTATTCTAAAGTAGCTTTTTATAAAAAAAATAATATAAACCCGGGTTTACATACAAGTAGTAACCAAATTTATATTTCATCACAAATAATTAAGATGTTAAAGAGAGATATTAAACATTCATTTTATTTCAGTCTGTGCCCGTCTCCGCTCATCTTTGCACGGTCTATATGAAAAGATTCAATTACTAATGTAAAATACATCAGCTTACAGGTATTACAAGAAGCACTTAAACCACTTAATAATTTCTAAGGTCCAATGCCATGTATTCACATGACATTTAACTGAAAGGAACTTGACAGGACTTTTAATAAAATGTGGTGTTCCACAGTGCAAACTAAACTAGGACATTATGTAGCGTGAGTAAATGAAATATTTAACATCATCATTAGAGCGCTATTTTGTGTGTGTGTGTGTACGTGCGTGTGCATTTTGAGGAGTTCAGTAGTTACTGTATACATAAGGGGACAATTTGCACCAACATACAGACAAATGTGATGTTAGATTACATTTATGAAGGATGCACAATATCTTAATACACAGAACTATTGAGGCCTGTGGTATTAGACATAAATAATAATAAAAAAAAAGGATAAAGCACAAAACCTTTAGTGCAACCACTGCATGATCAATGATAGACCCAAAACTTTTCTGTTGACTCAAACTCAAGCTAACTTATTTGGGTCCAAATGTTGTGTTGCAGGTACGGATAAACTGATTTCACATAAATTAAAGAAAAATATGTTTTAGCATTTTTTTTTTCTTGTTGAGCTTGATGAATGCAGTTTACAAATTATTTACAAGTTAAGAATATTTAAACATATATTTGAAATTACAGTTAGTTGAATATAATTTAAAACAATGTATTTGGTTACTTCATTTCGATTGTCCACTTTAGACATTCTACAAACTATAAGTAACTTTGCAACTACGTGTCAAGTACCTCTCATTAGAGTATTAGTAGACTATAGTAGGTTAGGGTTAAGCGTTAGGGTTCGGGTTTGGGTTATTAGAATAATTTGACATGTAGTTGTAAAGGTACTTATAGTCAGTAGAATGGGGACCATCAAATTAAAGTGTTAGCAGATATTAAGCAGACAGTCTACTAATACTCTAATTACTGGTAGTTTACATGTAATTGCAAAGTTACTTATAGTTTGTAGAATGTCTAAAATGGACCGAATTAAAGTGTTACCATGTATTATTTGAATTGTGTAATACATTGTTATCAGTATATCTAACATTTATAATACTTCTCACTACCAAAACATGGGAGTTGTACCTGTAATAGTAATTGAAAGTGTGCCCCATTCAACAAAAGTACAAAACAAGCAATATGAACGATACTCTAGATAATTAAAACCACTTGAAATAAAATGCCTTGTTTGAACTTTGATCTTACCACACAACGTCTCCGTGTGCATTTTAATGCTTATAGGATTGTAAAAGGCTTATAGTTTGTCTGATGAGACACTTGTGTTTATCTGACATGCCGCTGTCGCTCGCTTGTTAAAATTTCATCATATCAGCAACGAGCGACCGATAAAACCTGAAATTGCTCGGTGGGAGGAGAGTGCGGGAATTCCTTATGAAGCTTCAAACTAGTGCAGAAAGTCTTAAAAATCCTGCATGAAATATTTAGCCGCATGCATTATTTAGTTATTTATAGCATACATTAAAAGCCATTAGTTTCCAAAATAAACAGGTGATGTGATGTTTTTCTCTATATGCGTCCTTTCATCTCGTCAGAATTTTTTCTCCCATTATTTGTTCATTTGTATGACATTGGACATGACAGTGTGCAGAGTGTTTTTGGCTTTAAAGGCAGACTTCACATGGTTTAGTTTAGTTAACATCAGCAGAGACAAGAGGGGAAAGAGGTGAACGTGCTTTCGCTTGTGAGTGTGTGAGCTCTTGGGGCTCTTGTAGTCTTTGCTCAGTCAAACTCGGCCTGACAGATGTCTCTATCTTGTCCGATCTCATAGTTCACAGAGGAAAAAAGCATTATTGGTTCGTCTGAACAATCAGAAAGGTGCACCGTCAAACTGATCAGAGACAGGGGTCATTATTAAAGCCCGGAGAATCCAGATGCCTTATGACTGATGTGAAGCATTTGACATCAATGGAATGAAATCATAAAATACACGTTTGACATACTCAGTTTATTGAGAACAACATTGCATTAAAAGAATGCATTAAAATCTAAATCATATTATTGAAATCATTTGCTCCCTCATTTATTTAAATCAGTTAAATACACCATACAAATTAGATTTTATACAGCGCGGTTCACGGCCTTTTCTCTTTTGCATGCACCGTTGCACACAGACGCTCATAAGATGTCATATCATCACATAATTGCGAGATGGGAATCGCTTTTCCACTTTTAAGCTGTGTGGATTTACAACATTAATCCACACCGAAACACTGGATTCACATCAATGATTCATGTCTCAGGCTGCAAAGCTGCCATCTATAATTTGCACGACAAATTGGGCAGAAGAGCTGCTTAACATGACTGTATATATATTTAATCGCACCTACTTTCCCACTGCCTTTTGATTCATATCTGTCTCAAGGCTGTCCTCTGTATTCGCCTCAAAAAACATTTTCGGACATCTTTTGAATGGGGAGAGTGGAGAGAATTTGAACATATACATTCATTAAATGTTCAAACTTTTGAAATTTAGTTTCAAACATCCTTTAAAAGTAACTGTTATTACAGTCAATTCAATTTATTTAATTCAATTATAAGAGTCGGAAACTATATACATATTTCTGTTAAGTCAAGTCACCTTTATTTATATAGCGTATATATTTATATATATGTGTCATAGTACATCTTGAGTAAGTACAGTGATGGTTAATTTTTGTTGTAAAAAAAGTTATTAATTTAATTCATTTATATATATAGCCACTCTGGAGAAAACAGTGATGTCATCGTCCAGCTCAGTTCAGTTCTCATATAATCGTGTCAATGCCCATTTTTAAAGGAATTATTCAGCAAGGATGCATTAAATGAATACAAAAAATATGTAAGTAAAGACATTTCTAAAGTTACAAAAGATTTCTATTTCAGATAAATGTTGTTCTTTTGAACTTTCTATTCATCAAAGAATAATAATAAAAGGTTTGCTTGAGCAGCAAATCAGCATATTACAATGATTTCTGAAGGATCATGTGACACTGAAGACTAATAATTCAGCTTTGCCATTACAGGAATAAATACATTTTAAAATATATTAAAATAGAAAATAGTATTTTAAATTATAATAAAATTTCATAAGATATATTTTTTTTTTTACTGTATTTTGACATAAGAAATATATTGCTTAAGTCAGATCTCAAAATAGCATAAAACCTTATCACAATTATGAAATTTATGTACGATTTGAATTATTGTCAACAAATAACTGAACAATTACAATTATGCCCCCCCCCCTTTTTTTTTTTTTTTAAATTAAATAATGCAGTCACTACTAAAACCCACTCAGTTTTATATGGCTTTGAAAAAGTAGTGATTTTTGTTGATCCTGCATTAGCATTATTATATCCGCGCTGTCTCTCTCCAACCAGAAGCTAAAAAAATAAGCATCAATATGCACTTTTTGTTTACATAAACATTAAAATAATAACATTAAAGATGATGGCCAGGTGTCTTTTATGTTATCTACTAACATGTACACGTTCAAATAAAGTTTTGACTACATATAAAAATATAATCGTCACATATTTCAGCCTTTAAATCATTGTTATAAAAAGAATGAGTCAAAAAAGATAAATTACTGACATTTACAATGCACATTAGCTTATCTTTTATTATTAATAGTAAAATTCGGTCCGATTTTCCCATAGCGTCTGTCGTTGCTATGCAACCATGCACTACGCTCTCGACAACGACAAATACGTTTTTAGGATGGATTTCCATCACAGAAAAAAACACGCTTGCTGTAGCTCTGTTAGAAGATTTATTTACGGAGAAGAGAAAAACACCCACGTGTTTGGGTCCAACCCCTCTCGCTGCCCCTGGAAAAAATGAGCGCGTCGCTTCAATTATGAGCGCGCCTCCCGTGTGCATACATTTGAAATAACAAACTTGAGTGCGCAAAAGACGCGATATGTGAATGGCCCCTTGGTCTCCAATCAGGAGACCCTGTTGACAGAGCTTCTGTGCACGATTGGTACTGTGTTCCAATAATTGAATTGAAATTATAGAAAATAGAAAACCGCTTTTTTTTGACTGTTCGTGCCGCCCCCCATGTGACATGAAAAAATGCCGCCCTGGCAACCTGTCAAAAACCGCTACTGCTGAAATATTTAACTTATTTCTGGTGTTACGGCAGTGAACAGAATCTAAAATTAAGAAATTAAATAATACATGACTATAAATAAGTCGGCATCTCAATATGCCTGGACTTTTTCCTGCTCAGTTGGCTTTTAACAGGGTGCTGTCACTCATCTCCGTTCTGAAAAAAAACGTCTTTTTCGTTTGAGGACCTGGGAGAGCGAGGGCCTTTGCCCCCGCTTCAGGCGTCTTTTCAAATGCCAGTTAAGATTCCATCAAAGGCCTCCTCACAGGAGCCTGTCCAGGAGTTCAGGACCAAGAGAGACTGTGTGTTGTTTCAGAGAGCAGTAGTTCACCTCTCTCGCCTCCCTCAGCCGGGCTTTTCTCCGTCTGCCTGACAGATGTCCGTGTGTCAGATAGGAGCGCAGGTCAGGGAACTCACTGAAACATCTCCCCATTAAAGACACACCTGGAAATCTCCACGTTCAGTGGAGTCTTTGGAGACAAAAGCTCTTTTATGGTTCTTCTGTAACTATATACTCTGTAGCTGGTTATACAGTCTGTAGATCAGTATCAGTGCTTCAGATTTGACATTGAACATCCTGCAGAGACGCACCACATTTATTTTATAATGATGATGATGATTATAATATATTATGTAATCATAATAATGCAAAATAAAATAATGGTATGGCATATGGTGAGTTTCTTTCACAACAAACCTGTTTTTGACCCACCAGTTTTTACTGCTTTAGAGACACATAAACTGATTGTATACTAACGGTTTATCTATCCAAACTATATCTATTCAAAACAATTCCCATAGGTCAGTGTAAACCCAAATAAAGAGCCACATAGCATACTAAACTTTTACCAGGCATTTTCTTTTCTATCTAGCAGCTCAAGTGGTTGCTGTGTGAAATTTAGCTGTTTTTTTTTTTGTGTGTAAAAAGTGTAAAACTAGTAACCGTGACAAATTTTTCATTATTGTTTTTGTACAGAAAGCAAAGTTTCTACCTCAATTGCCAAGTAAGACCTAAATATTAGACTGATTTACCTCCCTGGAGACCCTAAACTTGCAGACATATTCAAAAGTGAAGGTGAAAATGTATTAGCATTAAACATTAAATGAGCATCAGGCTTGCTTTAGAAGTGTATTCAAATGTGTGTGCATTTGAGTGAATAATTTAAACCATTTGTGAATTAATAATGCTTTTAATGTTTTATTGCATGCTTGTGTTATCCATTTGACAATATGTATTAAAATCTCTCACAGAAAAGAGAATTCCTAATCATATGTGATGCCATCTGTGGCTTTGATTGTACAGAGGAGCTAGAGAAGGCAAATAAAATGAATTCATTCTTTATGATATCAGTCAGGTGCTTGTTTGTATTTGGACCGGCCCGTGGAAGAGTCCTCTTGGTTCAACGCGTCATGGGTACAGAGAGTCAACAAAAGCATCATGTGAAGGAACATTTGATGTACTGGAGTTTAAAAACTAGCTCTGTGGGCTTAGATTCATTTGTTTCCCAGCACGCAACAGCTGAAGCAATGCATTAGAGGCCATGAAACTCTCTGTCCCATTGGTGGCTTGGACCAAGAGACCCCTTCTGGGCAACTGGGTCAGACAGGAAACCCCTCACCCGGTCTGGGCACTTGAGTAAGCTTGTTCTCTCTCAATTCTCCCCCAGACACACCATCCTGAGAAGCCACTTTTTCCTACCACAGGAAGCCCAAGAGAACACTATAGCTAGCAGTCTGACAGGCAAACTGAACCCTGGCCTTTTATATCCTGCCAGGTTCGAGAAGTTGGACATCACCCCAAAAAGCGCCCAGAAGATTAAGCCCGTGCTGGAGCGCTGGATGGCCGAGGCGGAAGCCCGCCATCGCTCCGGTATGCAGAACCTGACCGAGTTTATCGGCAGCGAGCCCTCCAAAAAGCGCAAGCGGCGGACCTCTTTCACGCCGCAGGCTCTGGAAATCCTCAACAGCCACTTCGAGAAGAATACTCACCCCTCCGGTCAGGAGATGACCGAAATCGCGGAGAAACTGAACTATGATCGCGAGGTGGTGCGCGTCTGGTTCTGCAATAAGAGGCAAGCGTTGAAAAACACTATTAAGAGGCTGAAACCGCCCGAGCTCGGGCCGATCGCACCGATGGACCCTCTGGTCGATAATATGGAAGAACACCCATAGCTCGATGAGGCGAACACGCACCGATGGCGAAACTTCTGATGTTGTGGACTTAAACCTGGACAATTAGTATCCGATGCATCGTCGACTGGCGACAAAGACAAAAAGAAATATTGTCAGTGTTATCATCACAAAAAGCAAAAACCAAAAAAGTCACGAAAAAAGAGAGTTGATTCATTAGCAGTGTGTGAGGAATTAAGAACAAGGATCATATTTAAATCAAGGATGGTGAAGAAACTACTTACCAAAGTTTGTTGCATCTGATTCCTGAGGTTTTTTAATTGTAAATGTGTTTTACATTTTTACCTTTTTACGGGGGGAAAATGGCACACAAAAAAAAAAAAGAAGAAGAAAGAAAGAAAGAAAATGATTTGTGTGATGGGGTTGGTGGGTGTGACATTGAATCTTTGTCTTATTTTATCTCTTGGGTTTTTATGTAAATATTTCTGGTAATCTGTCACCAAATTGAAATCACAAGTTCCCAAAAATATCTTTGAGAAGTTTATTGTCACGTTTCTGCTGTCCATATAAGGCCATTGTCAACTGTGTCATCTCACTCTGTTCATAAACATTAAGGCATCCATCATAAAAGACTGCACTTGGGAGGAATATTTTGCAAAGAGATTCTCAGTGAACATACCATAGATATCCACATTCTTTGCAGCTGTGATTAAAGCTATTTTACGGTGTTGCCAAAGCCTCCTAGCCAAAGAACAAGGACATTGTGTCATACCTTGGCCTGAACCTTTCTCAAACCATTTTACTCAAATGATCGGATGTTTTTATTTTTGTCACACTCAACAAAAAAAAATATTTATATATATATATGAGATTAATTACTTTATTTCACTTGGGTTATGCAAGTTATCTTTTGTCCTCATGTCTTTTAAACATTTTTTTTATTTTTTTTATTTTGCTTTGCTTTGTGCAAAAACTCCTTTGTGTCAGTCAGAAAGACTTGCTCAGATGGAAGAAAGGACTGGAAAATGCTCATTTTTGATGTAAGCCAAACATTTTACTGAATATAAACATTAATATATATAACAAATAATTCATTGTCCCAAATACACCATCATACAAACCTACAGCCTCTCTTCCGATTACATTTACAGTAATTTTATCTTTTATCTTTTGTCTCTTTTTTTGTATAATTCTTATATTGCATCACTTCATTCTTAAAGACAAAAACATTAAAAAGGTGTCCGTTTACAGATACATTTAAATATATTCTTTAAAAATTAAAATAAAAATTGGTTAGCTGTATGGCATTTATATATTTAACTCAAACACAGTTATTAAAAGTTGCTAAAAACTACTTAGTAACGATACTGTTGATATTTCTTCCTATACAATTTTGCTATTTAATTCAGCCTGTATCTGTCCATCAGCAATGAACAGAAAATGGCAAGAACAAAAAAAATCTTTTGAGGTATTTATTCAAATGTAGTACATCACAATGGACATTTGCCATAATTATAGTTACAGAAAAATTGTCCGGCTTCTGGCAGCCATACGCAACGGATATCTTGACACACATTAAAAGAGCTGTCTAATTATATTAACTCGTATTGTATAATATGACATTCTCCCAGCTCGTACATTTTCATGAATTCAGAAGCATGGCATCTTTGTATGGTTGCAGAGACAGGACGTCTTAAGGTATACACGCTTATGAAACAAAGCTGTAACCAAAAATTAAAACCAAGAGACAAAAATCTGTGTTCTGCCTTTGCTCATCTTTTCAATGCTGGACCAAAGCTCAATAGTTATATGCACATTGTACAGAGAAATGGCTAAATGTCGTTGACAATCTTGAAATATGTAACTGATTGAAGAAAATTGATTAAACGGAGTATATCATAAATTACCTCAGCACTGTCCTGCTAAGTAGTGAGCAATGTCATAACATGATACTTTTCTGCAAAGGTTCACAACAAACCATAATGGACTTGTGTATATGTTTGTAAGTAGTTTTTATGACCGTCATAGATTGATTCTCACCCGCTTTTCTTTACGATGTGCTTTCCAGGGTCACGTGTATAGAGCAGACACAGTTTCATGACTTTCTTCTTTTTGTTATTGTTTAGTTTCTGCATTGTTTATGTTTGTTTATCCCCTTTCACTATGTAAGATACATTTTTGAGTTTGATTGCCTGGAATTGCCCTGTATAAATGGGGAACAAAGAAAACTTTGTGGTTCAACTCAATTGTTTTCGAAAGATGATGGAAAATCTTTTGAGATTTATTGAAGAACACACACACACACACACAGTCGAGTTTGAAACGTTAACGTTGTTATTACTCTCAAGACCTCGAAACCAAAGCTGTTTAACCTGCTAAGGATGCTTTAAATTTTATAGACTGAAAACTGTATGTATTATATAGAGCAATATCTGTTCGGTCAGTTAAGCTGCACTTTGTGTATTTCTTAACAGCTTCAAGTCTGTCACATTAATTTGTACCATAATAATTAATAATAAACAATTGTTTGAGATGAAACACAATGGCTGCATTTCTTACTGAAGAATATTTTACACAGCAGAACAAAGCAAAAGACACAAAGATTACTTAATTCACATTTTATGGTCTTAAAAATCCTGTTTTAAAGTTTAGTACCAGAATTAAAAGAAGAATGTACAGAGGGGATAAAATCCACTTTTACCAAGCAAGTGAATACTCAAAGATATTTATTATTACACCACTCTCTTGAATACTTGATTCTGATTAGTTAATTGGCATTCCACTTTCTGATATTTTATTCTTCCATGGCAATGCTGTTTGTATATCAGTCTGCTCAGGTAACTGAACCCAACGCTATTTTAATGTCTTATAATATTTGTTGCACATAATCTTGTCGCTATGCTGATTTTAATTTTTTAAATTTTTTTTACATTGGATTGGACTTTTTTAGGGGAAGCTTTAAGAGAAGGTAAGATTAAATCGTTTCAATTTAAATCAATATTGCACAGATTTATTCGATCATTATGGTATCATAAATTCCTTAAAAATGATCTAGGTCCTCCCTCAGCGGCTGACATTATCCCATAAGCCAACACATAGAGCTATTCCATAGGGATAGTTGAATGCTTGATTCTGATTGGTTGATGAATGCACTAAGGTGTCCAATTATTTTCCAGTAAAGACGCAGCTATGAAGTAGTTCTAGGTCTTGACCACATTACTGTTCCATATCACTTCGCCAAAATAATTGTTTGTATAAAAAAAATTAAAAAATAAAATACAAATAATACATATATAAATATATATATATATATATATATATATATATATATATATATATATATATAAATAATTAATAGTTATTTCAAAGGCCTTAAGCAAAAGAACCAAAACCCACAAAGACAATATGAGCAAACATGTATTACTAACAATAGGATATCTCGTCTATATTTTTTTCCAGTAAATTACCTTTTATTATCTTTGGAAAGCAGACTTTCTTTCTCCCTCTCTCTCTCTCTGCACGCACACACATAATACAAACACACACTCTCAGAGAAACTTGTCAGCACTGCTACCCCGCAATTTACTTATTTTTTGTTTGATAAAAATAAAGCTATATGTTTTTCAGTGGCGAGGTAGTAACATCACTGTTTTTGAGGCAGCTAAATTTCAATAGAGATGCTGCTGCCAAACACTGTTAGAGATACACAGACTCGGGTAATTCACACATCCTTAATCAATCATTTAATCAATCTCTCTCTTTCTCTCGCACACATACCTGCATTGGCTCAACGTTACAACCTCAAACATTATGTTATGGAATTAGCAATGGAGGCTTGGAATGAGATGCGTAAGAAATTAGTTCTAAGAGCGTTTTACCGACAAAAACCTGACAAATGTCCTGAAATAAAACATCTGAACAATATCTTGATGTGTGGTAATCACGGTATAAACAGATTAATTGACTTCAGTCTGCTGAATTTACTTAGCCTATACGTATTAAGTTGGAGAACTGAATATGTAAGCGTAATTTCAATTCTTCCTTTAATAAAAATCAGCATTCCATATCATACTTTATCATTAACTTTATCACCTATATCAGACATGTGGCTATTGGATCATTATCAGAAAGCTTATATTCACCCCATTCTCAACTCATAGGTTGTTCAACTTCCAACTATGAAACAACAAAAGGTTAGAAACTTTATTTAACAACTATAAAACAACAAACGTTTAAATGCTGTATGATGATGATGGCAAATAATAGCCATGTAGTGATGGTAAATTTCTTGCACATATAGTGCCTCAGAAATCGTTATAACATACCAGAGTGTTGGATTAACAAGAGTGAAAATTTCAAACATTCACTCTGCAAAACAATCCCATTTATCCTTTAAAAGACACATTGTCTTACTATTTTAACCATGTTAAACCCCCTTTACTTCCCAGTGATTCGTCTCTTCCTCTGAACAATAGCCCTCTTTCATTCTGTCCTCCGTAATGCGCCGTCCTTCCATGTAATCGTTGATATAAAGTGAAGAGTCACACACAAATGCTTTTCTCCTTACAGCCGAACAAGCTTTCAATGCTCAATTCACACCTAAAAGAAAACTGACGGCCCACAGGCTTCCAGGGTCAGCATCAATTCATTTAGATTTCCATAGGGTCAATATAAAGGAATCCATACCAGGGTTATTTCGCATCAATATTTCATTTCTTTGCTGCAACAGATAACAATAATGAGCCGTCTCTAAGAGAGAAAGCACATTCTCTGCTGAAAGGCTTTTGAAAGTAAACTCTGAAGTTTGTGACGGCTTCTCTTGTCCATGAAGTCTTTGAAAGCTTGACTGGCTGGCAAATTGAAGAGCGGTAAATAAATAAATATTAATCATAAAGAAGCACACACAACATAAATTATTAACATTAGGCTGAGAACTGATGTTGAAGATGTTTGCGCTGTCCTTTCTTCCCTTCCTGCTCTTCTTTTTAAAAGTATCAGATGTATTATTTTTGTATTCTTTTGTTTTGTGTCCCATTTCATCATATTTGCCATTAGCTCTGTAATGAACGTGCAGAGATGTGCTATTTTTGCAACCATAGACTTCAGCATTCAGACAAAAGCTTTTCAAAAACTTTGTCAAGTGGGAAGACATGGAGAGAGTACATCAGCTCCATTTTTGAACCAATTACAGGGATATTTTGCCAAATAAGCCAGTTTTCTAGTTTCTTCATGTGACTTGGGCACTGACAGGAAGTGTAGTAGATGTACAATGGAGTCCAAAAGTCTGAAACCATAATTAAATTACAAACAATGTTATCAGCATAACAAACTGAGTGTGTGGAATTGAAAAATGAACATGAATCCTAGAATGTCTTATTTGGTGTGTGCCTGTTTGATTTAATGACAGCAGAACTCAAGTACCATGAACTCCACAAGTTTGTGTCAAACCTCATGATCATGATCAACATTTTAATCCTAGATGTCTTCTGTTTATTACCAGGTGTAGATTAGATTTAGAATTTTAGATCATAATGACTCACCAAAGCATTGCTTTTTGACCAAACTACATTGGGTTGCAAAAGTAAAGGCATGCTACACATTCTCTACACATTCAAGATAATCAAGACTTTCCCTAGGATTGTCGGAAGGGGAGAATTGGGCTCTAAATCGGCGCGATTATCTTGTAGTGTGTGGGTGCCTTTACTCTCCACAGAGGGTTGGTTTAAGCCGTGCTCAGACTAAGGAGTTTCAGGCCGATTTATGCAAGATTTACCCCTCCTGACATTCTGAGAAAAAAATCACGTCCAGTGCATTGGTCGGTTCCAATGCTCAACCCAGATTATCTGGTAATATATGCCATTTACAGATCAAATCTTAATCCTCCTAATCTGATCGCGGACACATCGGGTGGCCTCGACAATATCAAACATGTTTGATATTTAGGATTTTAAATCGGGATGATACGACCAGGGCTTGACATTAACTTTTTTGCTCACCAGCCACTTTGGCTAGTGGTTTTCCAAAGTTAGCCATTCAGCATTTTAACTGGCCACAATTTTTACATCGATACCATGGGGAAATACTCCCATATAGATATTTTTTTAATATTATCTCATAATTTGGCAGCAGGTTTATTAGGCTGCTTTAAGACCTGACACACGGATCACACTGTGTCCAAAATGTGTGCGATTTTGGCCACAATTTGGCCGTCTGAGACAAATTTTGCAAATCCTAAAAGACTCATTTGATCCTGGGCTAAAATCTGAAGTCTTTGATCGTTAGTTTGACATGTTCATCGACAGCCGATTAATGACCGTTGCAATAAAATTTTAGCTCAGATGAAATTCTGGCATTGTCAGAAGATCTGACTCACAGTCCTGCAGTATGACTTCTACGACGACCGACAAATTGTCTTCGTTTTTCAAGACAAGCCATGACCACAATTAACGTTAGAGATTTCTTAGTAGCCACCAGTTCAATCCTCACTGTCACCGAACGTCTTATTAATTGATGTAAAACTCCGGACAAGTTTTCTCGCGTGCATCCGTTTTTAGCGCGTCTTGACTGTTGTACAGTCTGACATTAATGACAACGGAGATCTTACAGTGTGACATGGCTTACAGCGATGAAGCTCGTAACATGATGTTCGTGCAGTCTGACAAGCAACAAAAGACTATTATAAATCGCACAGTGTGCACCCAGCTTTACACATGCGTTTTCTTTCTCAACTGTTTACGTTGACTTAAAACATAACTGACTGTGTTTACGTGAATACTCTCCAAGACAAAACCAGCATTTTGACATTATGTGCATTTGGAATTTGTGTGTATTTTACTGTTTAAGCGCAATTATCAGCGAAAAAGAACTGAGGGGCAGCTTTATGCTTGCGCACTTTGGGTGTGAGCACAAAATTTGCAAGAATGAGTACAATTATTGGCAAATACGTGCAATCCCATGCTGAAATTCAAGCTCTGTAACACCAAAAATAATCATCCGGAGCAAATGAAACGAGTGAGTGAGGGGAGGCGGGTTTGTGTGAGATAGCACAGCTGGTATTGTGTATCGATTCTGCGAAAATTGAGTTTTGGAAGCATTTCAGATATTTAAGTATTGATATGTATCATAACATTTATTTTTTTCACAACACTAGATTGCACTTTGTTTATTATTTATTATTCAAGTAAAAAATAAATATATTATATATAAAATTCAGCCTGCAAAATCCAGACAGGTTGGCGGGTGTTAATGTCAAGCCCTGATTACGACTGTGATTGTGTCAGTACTTCCACAAAATCCAATGCGAGACGGAGTCTACAAGGAGACGGAAGTGACGAAACTTTTAAAATGTCATCCGCAAAACAACAAGCAGCTGTACGGGTCCAGTGGACAACAGGGATGGAGGTGCTGGCATGATAATCTTAAAGGGATAGTTCACCCAAAAATTAAAATTACCGCATGATTTACTTACTCTCGTCTGTTGCCTTCAGCAAGTGCTCTGTGTGTGAAATCATTGTCCAAGTGTTTTTTGTCTGTCTTTAGTGATTGCTAGGCAGGAGTTTTCACATCTAAAAAAAAACATATATATATATTTCATTACACTTTATAATGGTGAGCGAACAACTATATAGGAAGTGTGTTCCCCCCTATACACACACATTATCTCAAGGGGTCCCCCCGTTATCTCAAGGGTGGGGATTCACACCAACTATGTGTTGTTTGTTTGGGAGTAGAGCATGCCCAGCATGCCCTCGAGGGGGCTGATTACGAGCATTGCAAGCATTTCCCAGTTAGAACGCTCCACTCCCGCCGGGCACTCTTCGAGGAGAGTGGTTCGGTTCTCGCTCCCCGTGGCATGGGTCCCGCTTCTGTCGAGGCAGATCGGCGTTGTCACTTGTGGGGATCGCAAATGGATCTGACAGCGGGGTTTGAGCACGCGCTGTGGTTTCTTCCGCCCAGGCTGAGGCACCAATACTGCAGCTATCCAGTTCTGAGGAGCTGAATCCATCTATCTGCTGAATCAGCATCTTCTCTTAAGGCACCAGCTCTGCCCTCTAAGCCCCTCAGAAACACCTCGGCTTTAGTGGGCAAAGCTTATTCGGCGGCAGGTCAGGCTGTGGCATGTCTGCACACGATGTCTATACTGCAGGCATACCAGGCTGATTTATTGAAAGACGTGAGTGAGAGTGAGGAGGTCAGTACTGACGTGGTTCGAGAACTACGTCAGGCTGCGGATTTATCTCTGCCACCAAGGAGTCAGCCAAGTTAATGGGCCATGCTATGGCAGCCCTGGTGGCCGCAGAGAGACATCTTTGGTTGAACCTTTCTGGTATTAAGGTGAGAGAGAAAGCTTTCCTTTTGGACGCTCCACTTTTCACTACTGGCCTGTTTGGTGATGCAGTTAATACTGTTATTGATCAATTCCAAGAGGAAAAGAAACAGGCAGCAGCGTTCCAAAAATTCCTCCCACTAAAAATTCACGTCCCAGGGACTGCTGGGCGGAGGCAGTCCTGGCCGTCGACAAGCTCCTCCCATCGGGCGCAACAGAAGCAGAGTATTGCGTCTCGTGCTTCCCTTTACCAAACAGTGGAACCAGACGCGGCACTCTCAACTGAAGTCTTCTGGCCATAAGGCTGATCTGAGGACAGTCAGGATGTCTGGCCACTGGCGTCAGGATGCTGAGGGTGGTCCCCACTGGGGGAGAAAGGAGTACACCGCTTCAGACGGTGTCCATTCTCTCTCGAAGCCCTCAGGGGCCCGCTCTACCGACCCTGCTTTATGCCGGGGCGTAGGTGGTCCCAGCGAGTGCTTTCCAGAGGGACGCTCACCCCCTCTGAGGAGGGGTCTAGAGCAGTCTAGAGCCTGCCAGTGCGCTGTTGCAGGGCGCTGTGTTTGCTGCTCAAAATTCTCCAGAGGCCAGTCTCGAGAGGCTGGTAACCCTTAGGTTATGCCATTCAGTTCAGATCTCGTCCACCTCGATTCAGAGGGATCCTGCCCACCGTGGTGGGCCCCGAGCAGGCTCTGGTAATGGAACAAGAGGTGAAAACACTCTTGCAAAAGGGGGCTATAGAATGGGTTCCTCCTCCCAGCAAGGAGTTAGGTTATTACAGCCGCTATTTCATCGTCTTTCAAAGAAGGATGGGGGGTTGCGTCCGATATTAGATCTGCGCCTGTTAAATCGCTCTGTAGGGAAGCTCAAGTTCAAGATGCTCACTATCAAGCAGATCGTGTCACAAATCAGGTCCGAGGACTGGTTTGTCATGATAGATCTAAAGGATGCATACTTCCACATTTCCATCCTTCAGCAACACAGGAAGTTCCTGAGGTTCGCTTTCGGGGGGCGAAGCGTACCAATATCATGTTTTTCCATTCGGTCTAGCTCTATCTCCCCGCACATTCACGAAATGCATGGACGCAGCACTGGTCCTGTTGCGCCTCCAGGGCATTCGCATCCTAAACTAAATCGACAACTGGTTGATTCTAGCTCAGTCGAAGCAGCTTGTGGTTCGGCATCGAGATGTCGTTCTCGCACACATCAAGAAGCTGGGGTTGAGGCTGAATGCAAAGAAAAGTGAGTTATCCCCATCTCAGAGGACCTCTTTTCTGGGTGTTATTTGGAATTCGGTTATGATGCAGGCTCATTTATCCCCTGCTCGCATCGCTTCGATTCTCTCAGCTGTGAAACAAGTGAAGCTAGGCCAGTTGCTCATTGTGAAGCAGTTCCAGAGACTGTTAGCTCTGATGCAGCGTCCAACGTTATACCTTGCGGCCTGCTGAACATGAGACCGTTACAATGGTGGCTCAGGACCAAGGGGTTCTACCCGAGGGGAAACCCGCTCCGCATGATCAAAGTCACGCGGCGCTGCCTCCATGCTCTGATCTTGTGGAAAGAACCTTGGTTCCTGTCCCAGGGACCTGTGTTGGGAGCTCTTTGTTGTCGTGTAATGCTAACGACAGATGCTTCCCTCACAGGCTTGGGGGCGATCATGAGTGGTCTGTGGCAGGACCATCATCTCTCGTGGCATATAAATTGTCTAGAAATGTTGGCGGTATTTCAGGCTCTGAAATATTTCCTCCCAGACCTGAGAGGTCACCATGTTCTTGTCAGGACGTACAACACATCGGTCTGCGTTCGCGCCCATTATACATGCTGGCTCGCCAGATCCTTCTATGATCCCAGGGGAAGCTTCTTTCATTGAGGGCGATTTATATCCTGGGGTATTTAAATCAGGGAGCAGACATCCTGTCGAGGCAGGGGCCGAGGCCCGGGGAATGGAGACTCCACCCCGAGGTGGTGGAGCTCCTTTGGAAGCATTTCGGTTGTGCCGAGGTAGACCTGTTTGCGTCCAGGGAGACACCACACTGTCCACTGTGGTTCTCCCTAAGCCTTCCAGCCCCTCTGGGGTTGGACGCTATGGTACAGGCGTGGCCGAGGTCACGTCTGTACGCCTTTCCCCCTATTGCTCTGCTCTTAGGAGTTCTGGAGAGGGTTCGTCGGGACGGGGTCAGTCTACTGTTGGTAGCCCCGTTCTGGCCGGCCCGAGTATGGTTTGCGGACCTTATGGCTCTCCTCTGGAGATTCCGATCAGGAGGAACCTTCTCTCTCAGGCGAGTGGGTCGATCCTTCACCCCCGCCCAGAACTGTGGAAGCTATGGGCTTGGCCTCTGAGGGGGCCCAGCTCATAAGCGTAGGTCTCTCAACTGAGGTTGTTGAGACCATCCTCCACTCCAGAGCTCCATCCACGAGGAAGTTATATGCCTAGAAGTGGAAATTATTCACTTCCTGGTGTGGTGAATGCCTGCTGGACCCAGTTAACTGCCCAGAGGGTGCAGTGCTGGAATTCCTGCAGGAGCGTTTCTCCACTGGGTTGTCCCCCTCCACACTAAAGGTGTATGTGGCGGCACTAGCTGCTTACCATGTCTCTTTAAGTGGAGTCTCTTTGGGACACCCACTTATAACACGTTTTCTTCGTGGTACTTTGAGGCTGAGGCCAGCGGTTCACACGAGGGTGCCGACCTGGGATTTGGCCATCGTACTAGAAGGTCTCTCCCTAGCTCCTTTCGAGCCCATTGAAGAGGTTTCTGAGAAGTTCATCACTCTTAAAACTATCTTTCTTCTTGCTATCTCATCTCTTAAGAGAATTGGAGACATTCAAGCTCTCTCGGTTGCTCCCTCGTGCCTGGAATTTTCACCTGGTATGGTGAAGGCCTTCCTCCATCCTAGGCCGGGTTACGTTCCTAAGGTCCCTACTAATGTTGCTAGACCTATAGTTCTGCAGGCTTTCTGTCCTCCTCCATTTATGTCGTCATACCAGGAAAAACTTAATTTACTCTGCCCTGTTAGGGCATTAGATGCTTATGTCCACAGAGCTGCCCTGTGGAGAAAATCTGAACAATTATTTGTTTGCTTTGGGCCACCCAGGAAGGGGTGTCCTGCTTCTAAGCAGAGGATGAGCAAGTGGGTGGTTGAGGCCATCTCACTTACTTATGAGTCGGCTGGTCAGCCTTCACCCTTGGCTGTTCGAGCCCACTCTACTAGGAGTATGGCTGCTTCTAAAGCTCTTTTATCTGGTGTTTCCCTTCATGATGTTTGTGATGCGGCAGGCTGGTCCTCACCACATACATTCGTTAGGTTTTACAACCTGGACTTCAGCTCCACTTCTGGGAAGCAGGTGCTTTTGTCCGAATGTGCGCTCTGACTTCACACGGATGGACACTTGCTCATATGGCGATGTGGGTATTAGCGTTCCCACAGCGTTTCCGCAGCTCGAGTTCCCTTGAAAGGGAACGTCTCGGTTACGTATGTAACCCTAGTTCCCTGAATAGGGAACGAGACGCTGCGTCGTTCTGCCATACTCCCGGCATCCCCGTGATCGACTTGCTTCAGGCTAATCAGAAGCTAACGCGGTTGTGATTTTGAGGTGCTTTATAGTTTCCTGGTCGATGACGTCACCCGCCTATGACGTTCCGCCTCACCATTGGACTGATTCCATACGTGCTTCATGACGCACTCACGTAGGGGCGTTCCCACAGCGTTTTAAGCAGCGTCTCATTCCCTCTTCATACGTAACCGAGACGTTTTCTACATCAACAGCTGCACTTGCACCCCCAGCTGGTGAGGTTGACTAACAGCTATGGAGATTATCAATCGGCAATCTACTGAAATTCCTGCCGTTGCCGGATGTCAAATGTTGAATTTTCTGTCAAATTAATAATGAAATAAATAAATAATGAAATAAATAATGAAAATGTGTGTGAAATGTTTTGGATTGAAATATTAACAGCTTAAATATACAACCATGTTGCATTTCAGCACATAAAAATGCAAGCTCTAAAAATACAATGCATTAAAATGCAAGCAGAATGCAATGCATTTTTTTTAGTGCAATTCAAAAGGCTTTTTTGATTTAAAAACATCCATAGATGTTATCAGATTTAAAAATCGATTAAGATTTAAAAACTAGTCGTGGGGATAGGGGTGGAGCTTTATTCTTATTTTTTCCTAAAACTAGTGCGTTTTCGTACGATCAACAAACATTTTCGTGCAATCAACGAATCAAATCGTAATTAATACCTTCCAATGATGAAATTCTGCTGGCGACAAGTAATATCTGATGGATTAACAAGTAATATCTGATGATTGCATCAATGATTTTTTGGCACACATTTGCCTCATTGACCACTTGGAAGCTGCTTAGTTTGACATTTGCGACTTTTGTGCTTCATACACTATTGTACAATGTACAATGGACCTTCTTCTCCAACAAAAATATCTCATGGCCCTGCCATATGAAATGAATTTTTCAACAATTCTTGTTAGATTACATGTTTCTGATTGGTCAAATAGTTGTATAATGACAACAATACGTTGTCCCAGGGGCCACCCATGAGACCTTATGTATTAGTGTAATTAGTGTAATGTTACTGTTGTTAATTAAATGAATTAAATATAATCTTAATTCAATTTTCACATCTATTTATTGTTTTATATCATTACTGTGATAACTAAGACAATGTAGAGTTAGCCAGCCATCTTCAGAACAAACCTTGAGCTAAAGCTGAATGGAAAAAAATCCTGACTAAAGCAATCCAGATACCAACTATACAAATAACTTCTACGTCTAATTCCAAAACATTTTATGAAGCAAACCTATGACTGCAATGTGAATTATCTGGTTATAATTTGTAAGGATAGCACAAAATGAGGTAGATGAATGCACCAATGCTTGTTTTCACTCTGCTTTCCTTAATGTTTTCTTATCTATTATGAAAAACAGAAGTGTGTCTTGTGGACCAACTTCTCTTAAAAGCACAAGTCTTCATAATGCAGCGTATCTGGATCGATTTGTTCAGGGCAGTGAAAGCAATAATTATCCTCACGCTAGACTTCACGCTGCTTTTCAAAAGCAGAATCCTCTCATATTTACGGCTTGCTTCAATGGAACACGTTTCTGCTCAACTTCCAAGTGTCAGAAATTGCCCTGAGAGAGAAAGAGAGAAGGAAGACAAGAGGGGAGAAAACATTATGAAATGTCAGCAGCTCAAATGGATTACTGTTCAATATCAGTCAAGACACTCTGAAAAGGAAAGTGAGAGAGAATATTCGGCTGTGGGTGAATGTGCGCGCGTGTTTGCTTGATGCCGATGCTTTTTAAATTGTTCTTTTTGTTTTTCCATCAGCGGAGAGGTGCTCTCTTGGCTTATCTCCTCAGCAGTGGACGTGTGGCGGGACGATGTTCAAGGAAAATGAACTGTCGCCGTATCCCTTGAACGCGTCTACCTCGCACACTCCGAGGCGCATACACAAATATATGGCCACTCAGGCATCTGTGCTGTTTGTGCACACCTTGTTGCCTCCGGAGGGGCAATTACCGATGCTCACAGCCTGTCTGAGGTGTCAGTGGATGGGCTCCCATCCCAATCCTCTCCCTCTGTCCATCTCTCCTCTCCATTATCAGCAGGGTAAATAATGCCCCTGCCTCTGATGCTGATGGAGATGTGACTGGGACAACAGATCCAATTGCCCTCCGCTCCATTTATCTTTAACAGCTAAAGCGGCGTTTTAGCGTTCAGTAAGTTGGAGGTGAGACCAACAACAAACCTGCATGGGCTCTGGGATGCAATGCTACTATACATAATATTATAGTTAGTTGTTACCTGTTACCTACAAACAAACAAACAAACAAACAAACAAACAAAAATGATAAATAAAAAAAATATATATATATTTTTACCTTTTAACAGTCCTAATATTTTTAATAAGTATTATTAAAAATATATTTTAATAAGCAACATCTAAAACTTTTTTGGGTTACACTATACCTGCATATCCCAGGCTAGGAATCACTGTAATAGAATACTTATATGGTCAAGGAAAATGTTCCTGGCTGACCAATGACACAATGATTACCATGATTACGTTGGTTCATGCTAATTAAAGTCACGATTTAACAAATGTAGTTCGTTGTGACGTACTTCCCAATGAAACAGATTATTTAAAAAGAAAAACGTGGAGCATGGACTTGGTTTTATCCACTGGTTGTTGATTGGATGGAAGCAGATCTGATTGTGACCTTGGAGTTGATTGGACTAAATGATTTAAGTCAAGTCAAGTCAAGTCATCTTCATTTATATAGCGCTTTTAACAATATAGATTGTTTCAAAGCAGCTTTACAGAGATAAACATATAATTTAAGGTAACAGAGATTGTTTTGGCTTTATAGCGGTTCTTGAATAATGTTATTTTCAGCTAAAGTTAGTTTTGATTGATCCACTTCCGGCGAAATTATCATTTGTTAAAAAATTAGGTGCCGCTAAGACATCGCCGTTCTCTCTAAATTTTAGACTTTAAACGCGAACCTGTGAAAAACGCTGTAAAAAGTCATTTAAGTCAGACATACATCACCGGAAAGAGTTATGTTTGATCAGCAATAATGAGATGCATATTTCTCTAAAGTGATTTTGCTGACTGCAAATACTACTTTATGTAAAATTCCCCATGTTTTCAAAATGCAGTTTTCACGTTTAATTGTTTAACATTGGATTCACTGTCAACTTGTCTTTTTCGGTTCTACAAGAGACAAGTGAGTGTCAAAATGAGCTGGAAACCCTCTGCCGCAGGAGACAGGTTGAGGACAGAGGCTTTATGAAGCCCGTTCAGGAGGATCCACTCATTAGTGGTCAGCCGCACATTGAACATTCGGACTCTCCTGTCCCCTCCTCTCCTCTTCTCCAACCCCTGATGAAACCCTTTTCACCCACTCAGGGAAAGAAAATGGCTGCAGGAGGAGGAGAACATCTTAGAGGTGCATCGCACAGAGAGTCCTGGATGTCAACAGGCCCATAATGATACCTGATAGCCCCTGGAAAACACTCTTCTCTCTTTCCCTCGTTCCTTCTTTCTTTTAATTTCCCTCTTTTCTGTTTCCTAGAGCCCTTCTCGGTCCTACACGCCTCAGATGCGATGCACTTGAAAGCATAATTAGAGGTAAAACAGTGACTGTATCTCCATCATCCTTACACGTAACCATCGCAAAGTCTGTTGTTTTTTAAACCTCTATCCTCAAAATTCTCCTTTTCTCCCTGACTTTTTGAAAAGCTGCTCAAAAGGAGGTGGGGGGGGGGGGGGGGGGGGGAGTGAGAGGGTGAAAAGTGGGAGCAAGAGAGAAAGAGAAAAACGCAAGAGAGTTCCCTCTGCGAGTCGCCAAGGTGCTCTCTAGTCCATTGTGCAGTGTGCTGTCAGGTTAAATTAGGGAGTACAGGCTCTGTGAGTGTAAAAAAATCAATACTTGATGGAAGATTGCTCCCCGGAAAATCTGTTTTGATTCCAGGATTAATTCTTGACCAAAGGCTCCACTGAAATGACATGCCATTAGGGCCGAAAATGAACACATTCGGCAGTGGAAATTGGATGGAAATGTGTCAGGTGATTGCCCCGGCTGCTTGTTTTGCTCTCCTGGAGAGCGAGAGAGGAAGGGAGAGCGTGCGAGGGGGAAAAGGGCGGCGCTGGAGGAAGGTGTGGCGGCAGAAAGCCTCGGATCCGCAGGCCCCTCGGAATCCATTTTCAGGCCTTCGACGCGGCCCTCCGGAGTATTCTCTGAGCCATTGTTGTCCAGCTCCTGCAAATGCACTCTGTGCAAGGTGAAATGCATTTGTCCACTGGCTGCATCTCTCCTGTGTGTTACCTTAAAGCGCAAGATGAAGAATAGCCCATCTTAAAATAAAGCAGGGACCTCTTTTCTTTGTCTCTGTGGTGCAGAGGAAAGAAAGGGAAAATGCAATATTGATGAGAGTAATGTGTTTGTCATCACTTGCGTAAAAACAAAAAACAAAAAAACAAGACCCTGCCTGCTATGATGTGGTTTAAAAGCATTATAAAGTGTTACAACTGGTGTTAAATTCTAAAAAGTAATCAATATAAATTCAGTTTATATTTATTTTTATGTATTTTAATGTTTTTTTGTTGTTGTAATCTACACCTGTTTATTTAAAAATTATTTATACATGTTTAAAAACATATTAATGCTTATTAAGAACTGCATACCTTCTAATGCTTTCTATACTCATTTCCTAATTATTTCACCTCAAATACAGGTAGGCTATAAGTGAGTACACTTTCAGTTCTGCAAAAAAAAAAAAAAAAGGTTTATATATATATTTAAGTTTTTTTTATTTATTATTATTTTAAGTGTTTTAAATATGTTTCACATTTTGAAGGTACTATGCAACTTTGTTTGTTCAAAATTAACAAAATTGAAATACTCAATCATTACATCATCATAGCCTGCTTCTTCCAAAACATGTTTTTTGACTATGGTAAGCCTAATACAGGTGTTTATATTTTGGACCGGGATGGTTTTTGCGGGAAATTGCGTAGGCTACTATCACTCACCCTTGCAGCCTATAAGGATTTGAAATGTTGTAAAAGCAACGCGAACATTGCATTTTTATTACTCAACAGATGAATTGCCATATGTAGCTCTCTAACAGAGTTCATTGTAAAGCATTTCATTGTGAAGGGTTATTTCATTGTGGTTGCTGTAGCACTGTGCTGGAATTTATTTTCAAGGAAGTAGGCCTGTTTATTATACGGTAACATCTTCAGCTTGTCAGCTTGAGATCCTTTCCATAAACTGGTCGTAAGCCTAGTAGTAGGCCTACTAGAGAATATGAACTGCAGGAAATTTCTCTCTCTTTTTAGTTATGAGAAAGAACCATATTCATCCGCATAGTCACACAGACAGAGCCGAAGCGCAACCAAAGTATGTTCTTCCGCAAAATGCATGCAGTTTTGTTTTTAACCGCTAGAGGGCCAAAAGTATAGTGTATAATTACATAGTGTAACTTTAAATAATTACTGTCCCCAAATAGTACAAAGCATTCAAAATTACCTAAATAAAATATGCTAATTTCACCATTGCACTAGATAGTCACAGGTAGCTTATATGAGTGAATATGCTTTCAGCTCTGAAAGGCAGTGAGTATATAAAAATAAAAATAAAATTTTTAAAATCCAAATTTTCTTATGTAGAAATTATTTGTAAATGTATAATCTTTTGAAATATTTGATATTTTAAATTCATAATTACTGTAACTAATAGGCCTAGTTGACTGCATTCAAATCAACCTACGTAAAGGCCTTTTATAATTATTTCGCTAGATGCTTACAGCGATGAGGGAGTGCACTTTAATTCCTGAAAGTCTACTAGCCTAAGCTGAAACTTGCTTAGCTGTTTAACTTTTCCATTGAGTCTAAGCAGTAACATCACTCTACGGTGTTTTTTTTTTTTTTTTCAATTAAATTTCACCATGGATTCCTGAGGGTTCCCAGCACCTGTGATGAATTTGGATTTTCCACTCTGATATCGGCACTGAACAAAGTGCTAACGGTGAGGAAAAGAAACCTAAATGGATACATTTCTACCCACTGGGCAATAGAGGATGATTCTCTTCTCATAAAACTCTCACCTGCTGCGCCACTTCACTGTCTGAACCATCACACAAGCTTGTAAAAATCGGGCCCATTATGAGACATAATTTATAACCAGGACCAAGCATTCACAGTTACACAAGGCGCCTATGAGGATGACAGATGTCTCATGCAGAGCTTATTTTAAAAGTTGCATACCTGAAAATTAGCCCTGTCCTGAAATAACCATAAAGATAAATGAGGTGTTTTAATTAGCATAATTGTAAAGGTCACAGTTCTGTTGAGGTAGATTAATCCTCTTCACATTACAGTACTGCTCTATTTAGCATGTAACATAATACTTCAAGGAGTTAGACTAGCCAGATTAATTCGACTCATTAAACATGGCACTTTTTGAGAGATAAAGTCTTGTTTCTTAAGTGTATTGACACTTTAATTCAATGTAATTCAAAGTATTTCAGTTCCCTCCTTCATTTTGTCTAATTGTCCCATGTCAGAGCTAATGGTAGGTAAAACGATCACTGTCAGCTTCTTAAATTTCAAATGAAGAGTTAAAAATGTAGGCTATTTGTGTCGTTGAACAATGACTTTAGCTACACTAAATATGTTTTCACTTTCGATTCATTCATTGGAAAACTGATCAACTCCAAGCAGTCTGTCGAAGCAGACACAGTTTCATATGAATCTAGCGCCATCTAGCGGTCATACAGGACACTACTTTTACTGGGCTCGATACAACACTTTTTTTATTTACTTTTAATTTATTTGACTTTTTTAACTTTTTGTGTGCACTATTAATATTTAATTTTGGTAATATTATTCATGTTTAATTTTATAATTAATATTTCACTTATTTTTTTTTTCTTAGATTTTCCAACCTCTAGCAACTCGCAAACTTTTTTTATTTTTATTTTTTTTTTAGCAACTCGCAAACTTGGGCGAGACAAAATGAACAGTTTTTTGTCATGCCACTAAAAACAGCAAATTTGAAACCGGAAGGACAATGTATAGTAGTGATAATAATAATAATAATAATACAATTAATTAAACTTACATTAATTAATTAAATTAAATGAATCAATTCAATTAAATTAAATAATAAAATTACATCACAGGCTCTTTTTCATTGGGTACAATTCATAATATAATAAAACAAAATCCCAAATGTTTGCAGGTATTAAAATGCACAGTTGCACAATTGTTATTGATATGTAGTGACAACATTTGTTAAATATTTGTAAGTACATTGCATAGTTGTGATTGAAGTCAATTGTTTTATTTGTGATAACACATGCTGAACTTTGTGGACATCATTTTTAGCCAGTCATACAAATTATGAATTATGAACACATACAAAAACAGCAGAGATCCAATGAAATATTTACAACTGATAACTTGTCTAGTAAAATAAAACCTGTAGCTGTAGTGTTTGTCAGAGAAATGCCTTCCTCATATACATTTATATATAAAATGTATTAATTTTTTTTAACACAGTCTATGATATGTTTTTATTTATATAATTGACCTAAGATTCAAAAATAGTCATAGTTACATGAGTATGAGTATAGATCAAAGTAAAATCACTTAATTTTCTTTTTTTCTTTTTTTAAAAGTTTTATTGATATTATTTTGCGGGGAAAATAAATAAATAAATGTCCAAGCACATTTATTGGTCAGGTTTTACCTCAACATCAAATATATGAAATAAGTAATTAAGAAAAGAACCATTTTAAATATAAACGTATATATGAGGAAGGCATTTCTCTGACAGCTGCAGGTTTTGTTTTACTAGGCAAGTTATTCATATTTCATGGGATCTCTCTTGTTTTTGAATGTGTTCATATTTCAGAATTCATCATTTGTACGACAGACTGGCTAAAAATGATGTCCACAAAGTTCAGCATGTTTCATACACACATACACAGATGTGTTAAATAAAGGGATGTGCTGCACAGGCAGACCAGCAGGAGGCGATGTGATGTGAGAACACACACAGAAGCGACCAGAAGAAGAAAACAGCTTCATATGCACTCTGATGACGTCAGTCACATGACCACGTGGATGTGAAAATGGTTTATGAATCCTGTCAGAGGCCGAAACGAGCATATTTTACTGATTGGACACCTTTAACGTTGAGTTCACACTCAGTGAGATTAACCGTCGCGATTCGTAGATTGCAAACATGTCGTGGGTGAAATCAGTGGGGTCTAGCGAGGATGTGTTCGACGAGGATGTGGATGATATCAGTCTGCAGAACAAAGAATGGAAATACAACATGGAAAAACGCGCAAAGGTACGTCAACAGTCATTTATCAACGACGAACCTTTCACAACATGCTTGTTCTGAAATATTGTACCGGTTTTTTATTCGTTTTTTTTTTCTTTTTTTTTTGGCCCCAACCTAAATGAGTGTTCTCGTTCATGCAATGTACGAGTTTTTAAAAACACAGATACAAAAGCAACATTCACGATGTGTAGCTAGTGAAAGCAGCGCAGTCTAGAAACGACTGCCGTGTGGTTTTCTGTCAGGATGGTTTCAGAGATGGTGTTGATGCAGGGAAAGAAGCATCACTACAGGCTGGTTTCAACATGGGATACAGAGAAGGAGCCACTAAAATGACTGTCATCGGTCAACTCAAAGGAATCATGAGGTAAGCAGGTGCATTTATCTTATTTGTCATCATTTTAGGGCCTTTTTAATAAAAATGCATGTAAAATACACCCTCCAATGAAAATAAATGATTATTTTAGTTGTCAGCATTTTAGAGGTATTTTGTGACTGTAAGTTAACACCACTTATAGTTACAAAATGATGCTTTACAATTAATGTACTGAGTTGAGTGGCTGCTCCATATTTAAAATGGCGTGAGCATACTATTAAACTACAGTACTAGCAAACAGAAGTTTCCACTATATGTTAGTGAGTTGCCCCTTTTTGGCAGTGTTTTGGGAACCAATTCCTAATGTGCTAGGGTTGTCTTAGGTTATACTTTGTAACTATAAACTAGAGTTCTCAGGATGTCAATCAAAAGTATGAATGTCATTGCATTAGACAGCAAAACATCAAATTAAGTAAATTTGTTTTAACAAAAATAGCTCAAAGAAGACAATCATTTGGGTTCTTATTGGTTGTCAACTTGCCAAGTAGTTGTTATTAACTAAAACTTGAAAATGCTCTTTATTTGAAATAAAATAGAAGATCTATATAGAAATGTACTGTAAACAGGTAAAAGCAGAACAATATGACTGAAACTTTTACAAAAGTAAATATATATATATATATATATAAAAATGCTAAATACTGTAATAATAGAGAAGCACAATTCTGGGTAAATTGAGAATCACCATTATTTATTTAAATAGAGATCACGTTTTTTCTGAATATTATTCTGAATAAACACCCAAAAAACATCATTTACTAGAGGTTCTTTCAATTTTAATTGTTCTAGTTTATTTAAATAATATTTTTATTTAAAAAATAATTGGTTTGACTGAATGATTCAATGACTCTCTCATAAATACTTCACTTGTTTACTGGATGAATCAGCGGCAGCGCAAACGTAGATTTGAACGTTCGCTGTGATCGTACTCGCCAAAGGTTTAATAGACAGGTGAATTATTGTCGTTCAGATTACGTGGGTGCTTGAAATCATTTTTTTAACGATTAATCATGCAGCTTAAATAAATTATACTAAAACATATCATTTTACACCTTTGTTTACTCTGCCAGGACACCTGGGTGAGCTTGAGAAGAAGTGACATGAAACATTCACTCATTAAAGAGACCATGCAATTTAAATAAATTATTTGTAAAAAAAAATCTCTTTTTAGGCCTCTATACCTGAATTAAAATCCTAAATCTGTTCTGTGGTTTTTGACCATGTCTTCTTTCACAGTGCGGTGCGGTGCTGGTGTCAGGTTCAGCTCCCTGGAAGCCCAGCTTTAGCATCTGTCGCCGATCTGCTCCAGAGATTGGAGACGCATGAGGACGGGCTGGTGGAGGCCATGAGAAAAGCCCAGCAGAAGCCTCTGCCTAGTGTGACCGAAGTGGTGGATGACATGGAGGACCTAAATGTTGAGCAACGGGACCAGGATGAAGAATCTAGATGCTCAAACCATGCAGACTGTTGTGGGAGAGATGGAACGAACAATGACTGCTGTGGTAATGCCAGAGGCGTGAGTGAAGATTCACCAAGAGTTCTTTCCCATGGTTCTTTCTCTACAAGACAGCTGCTGAAGTGCTGCTTGGACCTAGTGATAGAACTGGGCCTTCCTGAAGAACTACAACTTCACATTCAGCAGCTCATAGACACTTGAAGTGGATCCAGGGTGTTTGTGGTGAACACTGCAGCAGACCTTCTGAATAACATCCTGTGTGGGCAGGAAACAACAAGCACAATTCTGGAAAGAAAATAGCCTGTGCATTAGCTGACTCAAATTAATAGTGTACTTGAGGGAGTTGTTTTTATTTAAGTGCTGTGATTCTGTGGAACTGAAATTTTGTTGGATTAGTAGCACTACAACACCACATTACCCATGGTTCTATATATGACAATTTTCACGCATAAAAACACATTTTTATAATGATATACATTACCTTTGTACTGTAAATTGATTTGTGTGGTTAACACTGTACATAGTGAGTCGCAACCTAATTGAGTGAGTTGCACATTTACCACCAAATAAAAGTTATTTATCTAATCAAGTGGTTATGCAATTTATTTATCTGAAGTTAATATGTGCCATTTAGTAAAATTGTAAATTGTAACTGAGTTCCATGGGTTGGATATTATGTAACGAAGTAGGCACTGTTTTTTTTTTGTTTTTTTTAGTGTTTCATCTCTGGAAATATCAGCAGAATTATGAATAAACCAACACTTCTGGTTTGTGATGCAACTTTTGGAATTTTAATCAATCAGAAAGTGGGCTGCCTTTGTGAAAAAGAAAAGAAAAGTGTGCTTAATTTTATTGAATGTGCACTTGTAGTATATACTTCATATCAAAAGTATATAAAACATTTTAGCTTGCAGATATTTTGAATGTAACTGTACGTAAAGAGTGCACTTTCCTGACTGTTTCATAAGTACACTTTTGAATAGTGCACTTGTAATAATGTCAAATTAAGGTTTACTTTAAAGTACATTTTAAAGCATTATGTTTTAATAATATTTTAAAAGAAAAAGTACAACTATTTTGATTTGCGTGACCTGAAGCACAGGTTAAGTACTTGATTTTACTTCTGACTAGTGTTATTTTATATTACATTTAAGGTCAATCTTTTTTAAGTGTATTAAATTACTTAATCATTATAAATATGTGAAATTACATAATACATTTTTTTTACCATAAATTCTTGTCAGTATATTCAGTAGAATTTAACCATATTTAAAAGATTATGAATTTACATAGGCCTGGTTTTACAAACATGTCTTAAATTTAGCCAGAATTAGGCCTTTGTTCAATACGGACATTTAAGGAGCTTTTATAGACATTACTGGTGTTCATCTTGAGACAAAACAATGGCACAGATATATTTTAAGATATGCCAGTGCAGGTTAAAACAGATTGAATTTTAGTAGGCTTAAACCTTGTCTGTTAAACTGGATAAGATGTTTCAGTCCTATTTAAGTGGGTAAAAAAAAAAAAAAACTTTTACGTTCAACTGATTGCATTTAAATATATAATATAAACTTGTCATTTTCATTAAATTTCAAATAAAATGCAATCAAGTGTCTGAAACCATTACATCTGGGTTGCATTTAAGTCTGTTCTATAAAAGCACTATTTCAAAGGTATCCTAAAGTGTACTTTTGACAAGGGTGGATAAAGCAGCTGTCATCTTATCTTTCCTAGTTTAGACAGACTGAGTTAATAGGTTTAAGATAGTTGTGTGCGTCTAATGGATGTGGAGACCTTTGGAATCAGATTTCATTAGGCTAAACTTACGTTCCTTTAATATGAGACCTGCTCCGCCCTCTTCAAGTGCTTTAAATGAAGAACAAGAGCGAATAAAATAAATTAAGCAACACTTTTGGTTAGGGTTAGGGTTAAAAAGTAAGTTACGCTGTTAAAAAAAACAAAAATGATATTATCAGCTCGAGAAACCTTAAGTTCACAGGGTTTCCTGTGGTATATATAGACGGAAAGTGAAACTTCAGTCATAATACACGTCGGGTCTTCCTGGACGCAAAAATGGCAAGTAAAGGGAGAAATATTCATATTTAGGTAGGAATTATGATATTTGTGTATTTTAACATTCATGGATAAAGATTTTGTCGAAATAAAGTAGGCCTATCGATTAATCTCTCGAACAGCCACGCGATGATTTTGACAGTTGTTATGGTGGCTCTTATTAAATAAAACTGAGCTTGGAAATCTCCGTTAAATACATTCGGCTTGCTTAAATAATATTTTAGCCTCTGTTTGTTGACGTAACGTTACTTTAAATTTACATGTAGGAGTCGGACAGAGTTTTGCAATATTATCTCTGGTAAACACAATGTCAACATTCAGAGTGCTGACAGCTTGTGCCATGCGCCGCAAAACACCCTCACTCATGCTACGTCCATGTATAATGAAAACAGACTAAAACTCAAATGATTAACATTAACATATGGTACATTATTGTGAAACGAAACTGAGAGTTAACCGTGGGTATTTTAGCTGGACTTCTGAAAATAGATGTAACTTCTTGAAATATTTTGCGAAATTGTGTATTTTAGCTTTAAGTTTGAATTTGCTCATTCATGGGTTATTTTAGTGTATTATCAGTCAAAGATATTAAGCAAAGAATGGAAACTCCCTAGAAAAAAAATACCTTACTAGGTGGTTTAATTCATTCCACTGACTTGAGTCTCTTGAATATTCTGCCAAAAGATTTGTTTAGACTAATTTACTGTTTTGTTAAATGACTCAATATTTCTGTTATTGTCTTTGAATCATTCACTCAGTCGATTCACTAATAGTCCACCGATTAGTCCTCACTAATAATAGTCCACTGAATAAGTAACCAGTGAGAACCGCAGGAATTCATTTGACGCTCACAGTACATGGTATTTTCTAGTGGCTAGCTGCTCAGTGTACATGGTTGTACACTCATTATTTAGATGCATTATGGGATTGAGTGCACTCAGTAGTGTCCACTATATATGGTTCGGACATTACTGTAAATAGCTAGAAAAAACCCCCACATTAACTTAGCATATTTTTACATGTGATCACATTGATTTCACATGGGAACTTTTTCCCAAAATCACCTTTTCTGTGTGCAAAGTACAGTAGGCTATGTTTTTAACATGTGACCAGATGTGCTTTTGCACATTTGAAATTCATGTGGTTTTTCTCACCTCAAATAGTGCACTAAAGGGAGTGATTTTGGACACAGCCAGAGTCAAAGCAAAAAAGTGGAGTGTCAACAGTGCCTGTCCACTTTTTCAGCAGGTTTGGCTTTGGAAAGAATTTTTTTTCCATAGGGAATCGTTAAAGAGCTATAGTCATGGTCAGAATTATTGGCACCCTTGGTTGATCAAAGAAGGCAGTGAAAATAAATCTGCATTGTTTATCCTTTTGATCTTTCATAAAAATAAAAAAAACCTGTATAGTTACAGTATTACAATTTATAAATAAGATTGCATTAATGTAAGATGCTTTCAGAGTCTTATGATCTTGACTTGGCTTAATTTTTTATGACTGTGATGGTTGCTTAACCATGTTACAGCAGGTTTACAGTAATAACAATAAATGTATTATGGCATTTTTTGCAGAAAATGTTGTTACTACTATGGTAAATATGTGCAAACCTGAATCTTCTTAATGTTGACAACTGATTTTCATGCTAAATCTGTATTTTTACTTGAAGAAATGCCATGTTTAACACTCATGTGGGACTTTGTGTTTGTTTTTAATCTGCAGGTTTGAACAGATGACCAGATACTTAGAAGTGCAGTTTACGGTCAGCTCCTGTAGCTGTACTAGTCTCACAGAAATACTTTATTTACGGACACTGCTCAAATGTATTGGTACGAGACATGTAAGATCTTGTCTGGAGAAATAATATTTGTATATGGCTAGCCCTCTGGAAGTGGAAGCTGCTTGCACTTGATAACTACACATCCTTCAGTCAGAACTTAAACCTAGAAAAGTGGATTTATTGAAAACCAGCCCTGCATCCTGTGCCAACATGGGGAACAGTTGGGACTGTTGTGGGAAAAAAAACCCATGTGACCATACAGAGGATGAGACTAAAGGTTTGCTGAACAGCTCTGAATCAAAGACATCAACTAGAGCAGGAACAGATGTCGGCAGTCCAATATCAGATGAGGAGCACAGGTAAAGTACTTTTAACTTGAATTTCTCTTATTATATCTCTTATTTTTTTTCGGTGTAACAATCTCCCTTTCTCAAAAGTCGCCATGAAACGGAAATAGCAATTATCTTTTCTTCTCTTTTGTGACCCATTTCTGAGTAACGACGTGCAATGCACTGGTCATGATTTTTTTATGGCCGATTTTCAGATTGCAGTTTAAAAAAAAAGCAAAAAAAAAGCAAATGGGCCTTCTCCGATACGGGTTGCCGATTATTTTTTCTTTGTTTAAGCTCTTTTTTTTTTTTTTGCTCTGTGCTCACAGTGCATTATGGGTATTCTCTATCCATTGTGCAAACATCAGTTGTACACCAGTTATTGCAGAGCATTGTGGGATTGCACTTGATAATGTCCACCATGGTTTCGGACACCACTACAATTAGCTGTCCCCTCAAATACTTCCCTTTAAGAGTATAGGGGGCGATTTTGTACACAGCCTGAATAAATCGATCCACACTATGTTCCCTTAACAGAAGTTAAAGCATAAAAATACAAACCATTAGGCCTATTTAATTATATTTCAGCATAAACATCGCTAGACAGGTAATGCACATAAACATTTATAATTTATATACGGCTAAAATGTTGCATGAATATGTAACAAGCAAAGTATCATAATCTACTTTAAATAACATTAAAAAAATAATGTCAGAAAGATGTTCAGTTCTGCTGTTGTTCATAAATACCAGTTGTGATGTTGTACAATGAGGACATTGCCATTTTGCCAGAAATAGTCACCAGTGTCCCTATGTGTAGTGAGCCAGCGTCCTTACTTCCAAGTGCCCAATTCATGTACTCAAAATACTTTTTTTTTGTGAACAATTGTTTTATTGAGTGGTCAGATCAATATAATAAAAAAAATACAACATATTAAAGAGTAACCCACACCTCCCATCCTCCTTGTTGTACAAAAAAACAACAATGGATTTTATTTAAAAGTATGTTTCTCTTTTGCAGATACAATTGCCAATTCAGAGAAGTTATTTAGATAGGAAAGTTCTGGAGTCAAAACCAGTGCAGGGCATTCCCAGATAAAAAAAAAAAGCTCTCTGAATGTACTCAATGTACTAATTCATGTACCTGTATTCAAAAAAACAATATCGGTCGACCACTACTTTTGCAGCTCGCCTTTTTTTTTCATTTTTTTTTTTCATAGATGGTCTGGAGAGAGCTTCTTGTTCATGTTTGAGTGGTACATCAAACTTGTAAATCCTGTTTTTCCGTGTACATAACATCTACATATTTCAAATCAACAGGCATAAAGAAGAAACAAAACCACAACTGGATGAATTGGTTGTAACCAAGCAGCCAAATGCAGAGGCTCAAATTCCTGAAGCACAGAGCTCTTACTCTAGAACAATATCAATGTTACACACCGAAGTCTCTCTTGCGCCTGAACTTAATGACAATGTTTCACCTGAAACTGCTCCAACACAAACTATAACCTTAGGTAAAGAAACGCCAAAAACAAAGACTGAATTTACTGAAGAAATCCGAAACGTTGCAGCTGAAGTCTCAGAAGCACCTCAAGACACAGTCGAAGCACCTGCCGAGATCGTTGCCTCAGTGAAAGGGGAGATAGAGGCTCAGCATGGATCAATTGAAAAGGTAGACGTCGCAGCTGCTCAGATGACAGATGATGCAGGTGCCACCGCAACAAGTTCAGACTCAACAGTCCCACCTGCTGAGGAGACACCTGTTGAGGAAGCACCAGTTCAGGAGGTAACTGCGCTTACTCAGGTAGAAGCTGAGAAGGACTTCTCCGAACCAGAGCCAGAAACACATGTGGAGATGATTGCAGAAGAGAAGGAAATGATCCAAACCGAGGAACTGCCTCTGAAAGACACCTATGAAGTGACGCATGAAAAGGCTGATCTTAATGACACTGGGGATACTTCACTAATGGACAACAGCAGCACAGACTCATGTGTTTTAGGTCAGTCTAATGAGCCGGATGTTATTGAGAAAAGCATAGCTGAAGTGACTGCTGAGGAACCCGTCACTGAGCCGACAGCTGAAGTGGAGGAGAAACGTTCAGAGGATACCCATTTTGAGATGGAAGGAGTGAAGCATGAAACATCTGAAGCTTCTCAAACTCAGGAACATTCACGTGAAGTTTCTTCTCCAGGTGTGGATATTACCAATGCACTCTCTCCTGGCATTGAAAATGGTCTCGTGAAGGACTCTGAGATTGAAAGAAATGTTGATGTCATAGTTGTGGAAAAGCTGCCTCAAGAAGGAGGCATGGTCCAGAAACCAAGTGAGGAAGCCTTGGAAAATGAGAGTCAAGAGCAACTGCCATCTAAGCCATCTACACAAACTGGCAGGTAATGAATTCATAAAAATTAAATAAAATTAAAGTTTCCTACGCATCTGGAATTTAATTGTCCATGTTAGGGGTGGGCGATATACTGGTCAACATGATAAACTGCAGAAATTTGACAATCGAAATTGCATTGCAGTATTGCATCATCATTAAAGTTGATCTTTTGCAAGCGTTTTAATGGTATTTTAAAATTCAGGTTACTTAAACCGTTGTAAGATTCCGTTGTTGGTTCTTGCTTGAATAATTTATTTCTTTGTTCCTATTTTGTTATTTAATGTTTACTTGTTTTCAATAAGCCTGAGAACATTTTTCTTACATTAGTTAGACTAGTAGGCCTATTAGTTTTTGCTGTGATATTGAAATTGTTAATGAGCATTTTGAAATTCCTGTTGTCTTAAATTTTGGCATCTTAACCTTATTTTCATTAAAAATAACTATTTTGTGATTTGTGTGTGTGTGTATATATATATATATATATATATATATATATTAGTAAAATTAATTACTCTTTCGTGATTTGAGATTTTAGTCTTATCATCCACCCCAGTTATTTTAGTATCATTGAGATACTGTTATAGTTTTTATTAATATTTTGAATTAGTTTTATGTTTTAGATTTTGTTTTCATTTTTATTAATTTTATCTTCAGTTATTTTTGTACATCAAGTTAAACAAAATAAAAATGAGAAATGTTACCTTGGCGACTAGCTTAAATAAACACTAAAAGTTTAAGTTCTATCTTTTATTTGATTTCAGTTAATGTTTATTTCAAATAAAGTTTTGCATGGTTTTAGTTTTAGTTAACTGTCATAACCCTGGTATGTGTGGATTCTAACCAGTCTCTCTATTCTATTACAGCACTATTGAGGTGAACAAACCTGAAGTCACAGATGTTATGACAGATCTAGAAAAGAGTGAAAAGGTTACAGAGCAAGAGCATGAGGCAACAGAACCCACTGAGAATGGCCTGGACTCCACATGTGCCTCAGTGCCATCAAGCCCCATTGAGAAAACCAGAGTCACTGACACAATGAGGTTAGTATTTCCTGTTGTTCAGGTATTACCATTAGGTGGCGCAAAACTCTCATAAAAATGTTCTTGCGATTAAGTGTAGTTATTAGTTTTCAGTGTAATCACATTCAAACTTATAACACAGCATTTATGGCCTTCAGCTGAACAGAACAACAGTCAAAAACACACATCTAAATGTCAGAGCACGTCACGTGATGCATCTGAACGAATCACGTTGTCAGAAATTGACATCAGCCTATGACTACTGTATGCACAATTTTGCATATATCCTAAAATCCCTCTGAAATTCTTTTATCAATTTGTGTGTAAACAAAATAAACATCTTGTGTGAAAAAATAATTTTGCACCTGGCTTTATCATATGTTCAGATCTATCTACTGAAAATATATGCAAAATTGTGCATATTTAATGAGATAATGCCTAATTTGCATAATTAAACATAGAGATTGCAAAAAGTTGTAATAAATTTTTTTTTATATACTTGTGTAAGTAATCAACTGAGAAAGTTTCATAGTGATATCTATTATTTAAAATTTTTACCCTATTCACCTGTAGTGTCTCGCCTTAAATGACTCACTGTTTGTTTTAACACCACACATTTGTTATATGCATGGCTTTGTCTTCTTGTGGGTAATAATGCTTATATAATGTTTTAATGTGTTAATAGGCTACTGATGTGTCTGGTTAAGGAGTGTCTATCAGGTGTTTTTATAATTCCTCAAGACAGTTTCTGTCTGAGCCGCATTCCTTTCATTCTTATTTTGAGAACATGGTTTTCGTGATTGTAGATTATAGTGAACTTTGACTCAGTTTAAGACTATGAAATGGCCACATTTAGACAGTTTGAATAGTTCCTGTTTTTTGCTCTCTGATTTTGCTCACTTAGGTCTATATATATATATATATATATATATATATAGGAATAATATAAATATATATATCGGACATATTCTAATAATTTCTTAAGAATTGTCAGACTCTGAAAACTGGGGTAATGACTGAAAATTCATTCTTGCTAATAAATTACATTTTAAAATATATAAAAAAGAAAAGCTGTTTTATCTTCTAACAATAATATTTCAGAGTATTACTGTTTTACTGTATCAAATAAATGCAGCCTTGGTAAACATATGAGACTCCTTTCACAAACATAAAAAAAAATAAATCTTTGACCCCAAACTTTTGAACTGATCTATACTGATATTTGCAATATTTTGAGTCTTAATGTAGTTTATGGCAATAAAATAATAGCAAAAAGTATAAAAAAAAGGAAAATGCACTTTAAAATATATGTATAAAACATGCCTCTAATGTTTTTAAAAAGTATTGAGACACCAAATTGTCTTCTTTGTCAGAATTGCCTAATGACCACTCAACCATTTCCCGTTTACAGTGATGCTGTTGCTGTAGAAAACACTGAGGCCAAAGGTGAGGTTACTGCGGTGAGCGATGCAAAATTACTGGAGGAAGTTGTAAAAGGTGTTTCAGAGACTGGACCTCAACAAACAGAAGAGGAAAAGGAGAAACAGGAAGAGGAGGCTAGTGTTGCCCAGGAAAATGAAGGAAAAGAAGACACTTCCGACACCCAAAAAGAAGATATCATTTTTAGAAGTAGCACGGTAGAGATAAAGCTGATACCTGTAAAAGAGACAGAAGAGAGCGTGGAGGAAGTGCAAGAGCCACTGGATGAGTATGTGTCATTCTTGAATTCAGTCTTTCCAGCAATACCTTTAGTTTGGAAAGCAGATGGTCAGAAAGCATGTGGACATCAGAATCAATTGCTAATTAGACAAATGAATGAAGACTAGAGAATGCAGCATTGTGATTATAGTCTTGCAACCCCTTGAACCGGAAGTACTGTATGTTTACAATAATGTTTTTTATTTATATTTTCACTAAAATATGAACATATATATATATATATATATATATATATATATAAAAAGTTTGAAGAACTGATATAGAAGAACTAAAACATCACGACAAAGCTGTTTTAGATCCAGACTTAAATTTTTCCCTTCATGATGAATCATTATCATTTGGATGCGAGTTGTACATGTTGTACTTTAATATAGCTCTTCCAACTAGACTCCTCATGACTGCTTATCATTGTGAATATCATATGCATGATAGTTCCTCTTTTTGTTGTAGGAGTGCAAACCTGTATCTGGGAGCAGAGGACATTGAAATGGGAGCCAGCAATAACAAGCCATCCAAAGCACTACTAGAGCTCACAAGTATTAAAGATTATTTTGTTTGTCACGTTATATATCTCTACTATAGCAATATCAGTGATTATATGTGATCCACCAGCCATTAACATTGCAGTTAAGGAAAAGTATTAGGGACTGAAAATGTGATTGGGCCCTGTTGTTTTGTTTTTAAAGAGAATGGTCCAAAGGTTTTCTGCATCCACCTCATTGGGTATTTCTGTGTTTTTCTTCCTGTCTAGTTCCTGGTGTAGAGACCAGATGTAGCTTAGCATCAGCTGTGGACATACTGGCCTACAGTGAGCAAGAATGGAAGGGGAACACGACCAAAAGCACTCTCATCAGAAAGGTGACCTAACTCAATTTCTTTTCTTGTTTCTTTTTTTTTGTGTAAAATGTTATGCTTAAAGTGTACTATTTTTTAAGTAAATGTAATTTGGTTTGATATTTTGCTGAAATATGTGTAAAAACAAGTAAAAATCTTGAGTTTATGCCCTAAGATCAATAAAAACACAAGAAAAAAATCCTGACTGAAGTTGTCATAATTCATGCATGAATGCTTTTTGTTTGACCCGTCTGTGCTTGTTGTAAGTCTGACTTGCATCAGTGTGTTTGTTTCAGGGCTACAGTGAGATGTCCCGTAGCTTCAGCGGTCTGAGGAGAGTCAGAGGAGATAATTACTGTGCTCTCCGTGCCACGCTGTTCCAGGTGCTGGCGACCAGCACAAACATGCCCACCTGGATACAGGATGAAGGCTTTCTATTGGTGAGGAGACCCCTCTAGACCTCAGTCAGGGTAGATGCCATAATCAGTTTTTCATTAAAGGGGTAATTCATTGCTAGCAAGATGGGCTTTTTATTAAACTTGGCCATCTATGCAGTAGAAGATGATTTTCTTTTCTTCTTTAAATAATTGCTACATGACTATGGGTCTGGGCTTGATCTGACTGTCTATTGGCAGGAATACAAAATGCAAACGTACAATCTGTGTTTTAAAACGCATAAAACCCCTAGAGCTGTCAAATGTGTCAAAACGCATCATCTGGCAGACTTTTGCTGACAAATAAACCGGAACATGTGGGTGCAGGTAACATGGAGAAAGAATAAACATTGCTCATTATGCTTAATACCAACATGACTGGTTGAAAATCTGCAAACTTTTCTTTTAACTAAAAGCATGCTTTACATTTTCATTTGTTTCAGATTACATATGGCCTCTAGGTTTTATAAGACAACACTGTACGTGATGCTTTCTAGCTCAGATTAACAGCTGCTGGTTATTCTCACAGTTGCCAGAGATGATTGAAGCTCGGGATCATTTAATTGGTGGATGGGTGTTTCCCCCAGAATGCAAGTTGGCAAGTGAGGAGGAGGACTCTGTGGAGAGACTGAAATACTATTTGGATCTCCTTAAGAAAAAGGTGAATCTCTGTACAGTATATGTAGCCTACATGTATGCATATATGCACGTGAAAAGTAAAGTGCACCCTTTTGAATCTCTATGGTTTTATGTATCGGGCATAATAAAAAATACATCTGGTCCCTGGCAGGTCTTAAAATAGATGAAAAAATAAAAATAAAAAAATAATATATATATATATATATATATATATATATATATATATATATATAACTGATTAATTGGACCGAACATTAAAGTTTGTATTATATTTTAAAATTAATAATTTCACATGTTGAAACAAGATGAAGACGGATACCAATACTGCTACTGATGTCTTTATGAAATAGATGTTTTTTCTCAATTTTAGCCATTAATTATAGTCATTCAGTATGACATTATAAGTGAAAGCTTTTAAAAAATATAACAACTTTTAATTTAAGTGAACTTAAAACAATCTTCATAAAACCCATTATAATAAATGTCACATTTACATGTGCCCTTCAATATATCAGGGCTCAATATTTTTTTCTGTTGGCCTAGTCAGTTTTTACTTGCCCTGTCAAACTGCACAAAAGGTTAGTTTTCGTTGTTTTTAACCCATTCAACCTTGTAAACAGTGTTTTAAGACCTGTAGGTCTAACAGGTAGGATCTATACAGAAATTTATACAGAAAGTCTTCACGGCATAAAAAAGAGCAGTGAGTGATTTTCTCTCTTTATTTTGTTCTTTGATTATCTTTATAAGGCTCCTGTCACTTTAAGACCTGCCACACATCCCATTTACTCACAACTTCAACATTCATTTAAGACTTAATGTAACTCATTTAAGACTGCGCTTGTGAGGATACTAGACAAAACAGGCATTTTGGCATAATTTTTAATAATGGTCTGTTCAAGCGCTGTCTGAAGCCACTTTTTCTGTGCGCATGAATCATGTGTGTCACACAGACAAGAGTGTCACAAATGCTTGCCAGTACAGAACTGCATTCTACTCTGTGTCTTGTGTATATATATTGCATATATATAAGATATATATACCTGTATATATATATATATAGAGAGAGAGAGAGAGAGGCTTGGTACACCTTATATACAACTGTTTTCTATTTGAATATATTTTTTAAAATGTAATTTATCCCTGTGATGGCAAACGCTGAATTTTCAGCATCATGGAGTACTTGATTCTCGCAGCTTTCAGAAATTCAGTTTCTGAAGCACCTTGTGTAGTTAATCAGATAAAAATATCATCATCATAACTTGTTTTCATGTATTCGTGTCTGTCTTTGTTGTTTGTTCAGTGGCAGGCAGCAGTGGCCTGCGAGAGCCCCGAGGAGAAGCAGAATCTGTGTGAGCGTGTGTTTCAGGGTGGGGAAGAGGAGTACGGTCTTCTAGAAGCACTCAAGTTTCTGATGCTGGCTAAAGCCATTGAGCTTCATCACAACATGGTGGCAGATCAAGAAGTGCCTGTGTTCTGCTGGCTTCTTTTTGCCCGCGACACATCAGAAAACCCCAAAACCCTCCTGGCCAATCACCTGAGCCAGATCGGCTTCAGTGGAGGGGTAGAACAGGCAAGTACGGTGACACTGACGAACTTACAGCTCTCTCTCTTTAATCTGGCATAAACAAGCACAAGGTAAATGTTTGCTTTGTGTGTTGTAGGTAGAGATGTTTCTATTGGGCTATGCCTTAAAACACACCATTCAAGCCTTCCGTCTGTACATGACAGACACAGAGGAGTTTGTGTCACATTACCCAGATGACCACAAGCAGGAGTGGCCCTGCGTGTGTATCGTCACAGAGGACGATCGCCATTACAACGTCCCTGTCAGGAGGATCGTTCAACACCAGCAAGAAGACATCACGGTGATCTAACAACAGGCTTCACAGAACAAATCTGATCCACGAAGGGACATGATGTTTTGTTTCTGATGTGATCTGTTGGTCATCAGATGAATGAGAAGATGAAGGGAATTTACAACAATCTACCGAGATCAAATTGCAAGCAGAAGTGCTCAGGTTTTTCCCCCCAAAATGAATCACAGAATGAACATCTGTCTGTCAGGAAATACTGTGATGACTAACACTGATTCAGAGAGGAAAAGAAAAACCTTACTGCCTTTTTACTTTAAACGTGTTATTTGTTTGTATTATGCACTGTTGGAAATGGCGTTGATTTACATTGTCAATGTTTAAAAAAAAAAAAATGCTAAAGAGTTTACAACAATAATTTTTGAGAATTTTAATTCAAAAGAATGTATTGTGGGTATAGTAAGGGAAATGAGGTAATGGTCTTACTGTAAGTTCTTAATTTATATTGGTAGAGACTGTCATTTGTAACATTTCATTGCTACGTATATATGGACTCATTGTGACAGTAGAAGTTTCCCATACTGGTTTTGATTTTTTACTGCCATGTTTAAATGAGGTTCTACACAAAATATTGCCAGTTTTCAAATTAGAGCACTTCAACTAACTTAACATAACGGCAACCAAAATAATTATGTTTACATGTTCTTAACAGACACTGAAAGCAACAATAACGTGCATAAATCACGTTAACAGGCAGCTGGTGAAACACAGATGCCAAGAAGAGTTAGAGATAACTTCATGTTTAGCTTATTGTGGAGTTAAGCAAAAACTACTTGCACTTTTTTTTCTTTTTTTCTCCTGTTCATCTGAATTTTTGTATTCATCACTGAAGATTAACACTGAATAACTTAATTGCCAAACGTACAAAAAGTTATACAGTATTGGTTGTAAAAAGTTAATTTTTTCAAGAACTGGAAGGCAAGATCATTTGAGGAAATATGAATAAAATATTCTATGACTCATTTCAGCCTCTCACTTTATTCTGAACAAAACCGATGCAAAACAGAATAGCAAAAGGACAGCTTTAGCCCAATATTTGTTTAATAAACAATGCATTCATAAGGTGCTTAGTTTATTTGTATGTGCCGACATATATGTCATTCAGTTAGGCCACAAGCACCGAGTAACAAGAGTAAAGCAGGCCCTAAAAACTCACAAAATTACATTCCATTTAGTATTTTAATAAAATAGGTATTGAAAGTAAAGCGTAAAGTAAATTGCTGAGATCTGGAAAATAAAATGGATTCTGTAATGTGGTCCCAGCACAAAATACTTGATCAGAAATGATGTTCATGCATTCATAAAAACTAAAATAAATAGTCTACTGTACTTCAGCAAAGTATACAACATTTGTACAGTGAATACAAAAATAAAATCAATTGAAATATACTATGAAATCTAGTCTGTGCCACAAGTCAGTAAAAGATATTCATTCTAAACAACTTATAATACACAGAAAGTGTAACTCATCATTGTGCGTCTCAATGCAAGAGGAAAACGGTATGTCTCGGGGTCAAAGTTCAGCAGATAACAGGTCTGTTAATTAAGCATCTTTCAAGCCTGTTTGTGATGCACTCTTTCTCCATTTCTTTGTAAAAATGTAGACAGGCCGCAGAACAGGAACTCCGGAAGATGTAAAAAAAAAAACATGTATACAGTATTCTACCCTTGCGTTTTCTTTCCATGCTTTGATTCATTCATCTTCTCTTTCCCTCAGCTCATTCTCAGCCTCCTCAATGGTGTTTAACTCTGTCCTGGAAGTGATTTCAGTCACCGGGGAAGAGTTATTCTCCTCCACAACCATTTCTGCTTCTGGGGTTTTCTTCTGACAACACAAAATTGACAATAACAAATATTGCAGAATAGATACTGAACACGAGTATGATAAAAGTCTAGGAGCATTGAGACGATAATACTAACGGACTTTCAGGTGTCATGTATGAAAACTGACAAAATTAAGCTTTTTTTCAATTAAAATATACATTATATATACAAATTAGAAATATACAAATAGACTGCTCTTTTAATTCTTTCACATAATTATTGAACTGACCAATTTAAAGGGAGAAGGTTACATTAAAAACACATTTTAACATTACATTGCATCAGCGTTCTCACAGGTTCACGTTTTTAAAGTTTGCGTAGAGAGAACTTAAGAGTTTTCTATTAAAACGGTGTTGTGTTAACTAGTTAATAACTAATGATCGTTGCGACGGAAGTGAATTAATCAAAACTAACTTTAGCTGGAAAATAACTTTGTTTTGGCTTTACAGCATCTCTAGAATAATCTCTGTTACTTTAATTTCCTATTATCATTGTAAAGCCGCTTTGGAACAATCTATATTGTTAATGAAGCTATATAAGTGAAGATGACTATTATTTTTGATGTTAAATCACTATTGTTTTATATAGAATTGTTATAGTTTTTACAGAATTTAATGCAAGTACATCAGAAGTAACTAATTAAATTACAGAAAAATGTTAATTGAATTGATTTTTTTTTACAGGAACAGCTCAACCAATTGTGTGAGTTTAGGGCTGGGCTACTTGTTTTTCTGACCAATGACAGAAGAGGAAGTGTTCTGGAACCTGTTTGGAACTGGTTTTTATCATATATAAAAAATAAATCATAAACATCTTTTTAGCTCAAATAGTTTTGTCGTTTACTGCACTTTGTAATTCTTGTAGTTATTTATCTATAGTGCCTAATGATTTGTAAGTCTCACAACTGAGCTGAATAATGGCACGATTGTCTTCATAGCTAAATCGAATTCATTTTAAAATTGATTAACTTTACACAGTTATTGACCTGAACTTACCTGATTTGAGCTGAATATTTGAATAAGTTTGAATCATTGATTCTGTTATTTTCCTGTTTATTACCGTGACACTGCTTTGAAACAATCTGTATTGTATCACTTCTGCATTGAAAAAAAGGTAGTACACCAGCTTTAATATTTCTGCAGAACTGTTGACGTTTACGGTCTGATGGCTCCTCACCTGTTTTCGGTATACATAACAGGCAGCAACTGCAACCATGGTGGATTCTCCCACAAATCCTGCTAATAAAGACCCCACTCCCAGTGTGGCACCATGCACCCTGCAACAAACAACATTAACATGACAAATGTGGTTTCAATACAATACCAGCAGAAACAAATTACAATTTCATGCTGTACAGTTGCTACACAGTGTTGCTCTAATCAACAAGTCAGTGAGGTTTGCTCTAATCAACAAACCATAAAAATCTCCCTGTAGTCAATAATTGCATTTATATTTACAAGTTTTTTCATTTGAATTTTTTGTATTCATGTCTTAAAATAGCCTGAATGTAACTCTGCACCCTTGCTTCATGTAGTACATGTGGAACCATGAATAAGCAAATTAGCCCCGATACAAAATATACATCATATATATAATTCACCCGCTATATTGCTAAATGAACCAGATTTTTCATATCAACAGAAAAATATACCAGAATATCCTGGTTTCTCTTGAGACTCCCCTGCTTCGTAGCATAGTTAATAAAGCCCGCCCCCCTCGTGACATCATTGATTACAAGCTAGTCTTTTTTCACTGCAGTTTTAATGAGAAAATGATGTTGACATGAATTTGCACATGGTTTGTCTTAAAACACATTAAAAACACCACATAGACATATAAACAACATTGAAAACTTGATTTTCATTACAGGTGGTCTTTAAAGAACAATTTTCTGAGTTGATTGTAAATGTTGATGCAGCAGTCTGCATAAGCTCTAGAGCGGAGTCACAATTAATTCACGAAATGCAGACAGGGATTTGAATTGAATGTTTAGTGGGTCTAAAAATAAACCAGAGGCAGCATGACAGCTAATTACTTCACAGATCCCATACTGAGCAGAAGCACATTCCCAAGATATTTACAGTAAATGAGGATAATTTAGCATATTTGCACATTCCTACTGTATACTTACCCCATGTATGGCAGCACCAGAAGACTGGAGATGAGCACAATGATGCGCAGAACTGAACTAGGTGCCAGGACAAAAGTTTTCTTCAACGTCATTAACCAGCCTGTTAGATGAGCTCGAACCGTAACTGTACACACAGACACAAGGTCATGTAGATGTAAGGCACTGCAAATGATATAAGGTTATATAAAGTTCAAATGTAAAATAATGGTACCAGGTAGAGGGAAGAAGGAAAAGACTCTCAGTGGAATGATGCAGAGCTGAGCGAAGGTCGTGTCCACCGCGATGACATCTACCAGGATGCGCTCAGAAACATGAGGGGTCCAGAATATAATGAAACACATCTGTTAAACACAGACATAGAGAATTTATCAGGAGCCAGATCAAAATGACTCACTCAAAATGTGCACAAATAATCCCTTCATTTATCAGTTTTGTGTCAAAATGACAAATTACAAAAAAGTGACATGGTAACGTATTAGTTAACGCACTGGGTGGCATGAACTAACATTTTTCCAAGTTAATTCATAAATATTTACTTGTTTATTGTTAATTCATATTTGTTCATAAAACATGACATTTACATTCATTTAGCAAACGCTTTTATCCAAAGTGACTTACACATGAGGAATACAATGAACTAAAATGAATGATTCAATTTATTATAAATAACCTGAAATATGTTATATTTATGTTATAGTTATATCACTGTGAGATATACATAAACTGTATGCAAGGATAGAATATTACAATTTTAAATAACGTTTTGTATTTTAAAATATTTTAAAATGTAATCCATTTTAAGCCGCCAGTCTTCTTAGTTCATGCTACCTAATACATTACTTCAGTCTTCTTCAGTGACACATGATCCTTCAGAAATATGCTGATTTGGTGCTCATGAAACATGTTTGTTTCTCCAACAGCAGTGCTGCTTAATGTTTTTGTGGAACATGAATCACTTTTTTCAAGATCTGATGAAAAGAAAGTTTAAAAGAACAGCATTTACTGTATTTGAAATAGAAATATGGTAACACTTTTGTTTAGGGTCCAATTCTCACTATCAACTACTTGATTATTAGCATGCATATTACTAGGATATATTTGCATACTTATAAAGCACATTAATGCCTTATTCTGCATGACATATTCTACATCCTTTAATCCTACCCAATACCCAACACTTAAAATAATTACTGCTTTTTAATAGTTAGCAAGGTAGTTAAGTTAATTGAGGCAAAAGTCGTAATTTATAGTTGATAAAGAAATGTATAATGTTATATTTCTGGTCACACTTTAGTTTAGGGTCCCATTTTCACAATTACCTATCATGTTTGATGTGTCCTTGCTAAATAATTTTTTTATTTTTATTTTTTTTTATGGCCCAAATCTTGAACGGTAGTGTGTATAATGTTGAATCTTATTGTGTCTCAATGAAATAAAAATGTGTACCATCTTGTCTAGTATACAGTTTTGTGTCACTACATCTTGCTTAATCTTGGATGTGCCAGTTAGTTTTGACTGTGTCTTTGTTATGAGACTCTTCTCATTCCCGCAAGACCAGATTATACAATTGTCTCACGCCAGGCCTGCTCGACGCCCTGCCTACGGGCATTCCTCTCTTCTGGCACAATCGGGTCAGACAAAGGCCTGGAATGCCTGTTTACAGTGAAAGATCCTCCACATCTAACCAAGTTAATAGCGATGGGCTTGAGTCATATAATGTTCACTTGGCTATGACCTTCACTGCTCACTCCTCGCCACAGTTCTTGCCACAAACCCCCGTAGTAATTTTAGTTTTTCCCGCCAAAAACAATACAATAAACAGACCAGAAGATCAATGCATGTTCAACCTTGGCTATAAAGACAAACAGATCAAGTTTATGAGATTGCAACATTAACATCAAGGAGCATTTCTGTAGTATTGTTAAGGAAATGTGAATGCCAACTTAAAAATTCTCCAAGAACTCCTGCAGACCTGTGCACCATGCAGCAACATTTCTCCCCCAACTAAATTTTTTTTTATTATTTTTTTTTTTAAATTGCTGGTTGGTTTGTTAAAAATATTCTCTGCAAGATTATTTGACCTGTTATTATCTCTGCTATCATTATGAAACAAGAAGCAGATAAGCTGCCAAAGATCTTCAGGCTGTTTTGAGACGTCTCGACTGGTGGCATAGGTGTTGCATCTCCATTCAGAAAAGAGGGTGTTAACAAGGTGTTAATTTGTGCTTTTAATTTCAATTTGATCCAATCCTCTAATCCATAATTACACAACACACACCAACAAGTCATGTCAAGGAAAACAAAATCAAACGCCCAAAACTGTGACATGTTCATCCAAGATCTATAGTTTGTTCTGTCTTTTGCTTTTTTACAAAAATGGTACATTGTTTATCCTGACTGCATATTATAAAGTAAAACCTTCCCCATGTGTGTAACATCTCCTTTCCAAAGCGCTGTTGGACTTGCATTATATAAATTGTGACTCATTGTTGACTAGTTGTTTTTGTTTTTTGTCTTCAGGCCCTGAGGTAAAAGCAAAACAGATGAAAAGGGGTTTACGACCTAGGTGGAATCTGAAATCAGTGTTTACTGATTTTATGGCATGTGAAAAATGCACTGTTTAAAGTGTTTTTGTTTTGTTTTGTTTTTACTGTTGGTGACAGTTCAAGAGCTAGTTCACCCAAAACTTTAGTCAACACTTACTCAACCCTCAAGTTCCAAACCTGAACAAGTTTCTTTTAACAGAAAGAATGTTGTGCACATTTTGAAGAATGTTGGTAACCAGACAGTTGGAAGCCATTGTTCCCTTTCGTTGTCACTTCGAGTTACGTGGAATGATGACGAAATGGGGTTTCGCTTAAAAGTCTATCACCTTCGAGTATTACAAAACGAGCCAATGGCAAAGAGGAATTTGCATAGCATAACTCCGCCCCACCTCGTGGGTATATAAAGGAAGTACGCTGGCCGAGTGTCACCGAGTATTCTTCGAGACTCTCCAGTCTGTGTTGGTGCAAAGGCGATTTCCAGGGAGTTTCACATTCCTGCCTGCTGATCTGTGCAGTGGTCTGCATCCAAGCGTGTGTGTTTCTCCCTGGCCGCTTCAGCGCAGGCTGCTGAGCGTCCTCTCAAAAAAGAGCTTGCATGTGGCACGTCTTTTTAAAGATGTCTCGCCCGTGTATTTCTGGGTGCGGTCGTTCCGTTCCATTGTCTGATGGGCATGATCGTTGCCTAGCGTGTTTGGGCTTACAACACACTAAGACAGCCTTTATGGATGAGTCATGTTCTCACTGTGGGAAAATGACCATCGCTGAGCTGAGATTGAGACTCCGTGACCTCAATAGAGGTAGAGTTCCCTCTGCCACACCCCAATCTGTCCCCTCCACGAGAGGCGACACTTTGGCTGGTAGGTTTTCGTCTACTTTAGTGGCGAAATCCTATAAAGCTGTGGGCCAAGCCGCATGCCATGGCCATCCTGCAGGTCTATCAGGCCAGGATGCTCAGTGACATGCACGAGGGCAGAGCTGACCAAGGGCTCTTTGATGAGCTGCGTGCCGCCACTGACCTTGCTCTCCGAGCGACGAAAGTGACTGCATGCTCCCTTGGCCAGGTGATGTCCACAGCTGTGGTCCAGGAAAGACACCTTTTGCTTAACCTGGCCGATATGCGTGAGGCCGAGCGGGCTCGTCTCCTCGACTCACCCATATCCCAGGCAGGCCTTTTCGGTGGTCTCAAGATCTCCGCCGCCCAGAAACAGATGGAGGCTATAAAGCATATACTGCCCCGGCGGCCAGCTGCTGCCTCCACCCAGCCGCCGGTGCAGTCCACTCAGCCTGTTCCCTATCAAGGGCGCCCCCTGCAACTCCTGCCCCTCCCGCTCGGCCCCAGCAGCAGCTATCACCCGAGCTGCGCCGTGGAGGTCGTTCCAGACAGGCGCCCCACTCCGCTCAGGCTACGCAGCCCGCTAAACGCCAGGCTAAGCGGCACTCCTGACGCGGACAGCTCAGAGATGGGCAACAGTTCTGTCGAGGAGGTGGTAGCAGGGCCACTCCTTCCCCCGATGGAGGGCCGGGGGAGAATCCTTTGTTCTCCCGCCGCTGACCAGCCGGCCAGCCGGACCCTGATGTGGTTAATGACAGAACTAACACTCCCATCTCTGAGCTCCCAGAGGGCGCGGACGACGGTGTGTGCCGCTTACAAGCCTCGCCACTCTCGTTCCCCTCTGTCGCCAGACCCCTGTCAGAGCAGACCCCAGTGGAACGCATGTCCTTCCCTGATCTCCTCTGTCAGGACACGGTCTATGAATGTGCCCCCAAACCGGGACACTCTGCCTCCACATTCTGGACCAGTCATACCGCCTCACCGAGGGTATGTCTGTGGTCCTCATGACCCAGCTGGTACAGTTTCTGAGTGCTTGGCTTCAGCTTCCCAACCTGTCCCGCTGGGTCGCCAGGACCATCAGGCTCGGCTATGCGACTCAGTCAGCACGATCTCCTCCCCGTTTCCGGGGAGTCCGCTTCACACTGGTCGAAGTGAGGAAAGGTGCGATCGAGATGGTCCCTCCAGCCGAAATGAAGTGTACCGAAGAAATCCGGTGGGTTACGGCCAATCCTGGATTTGCGAGTGTTGAACCGATCCCTTCACAGGCTTCCGTTCAAAATGCTCACGGCAATTTCGAATGCATTCAGCCACAGAATGGTTTGCAGCGATCGACCTGAAAGACGCCTACTTTCATGTCTCCATTCTTCCTCGACACAGACTGTTTCTTCGGTTTGCTTTCGACGGGCGGGCATACCAGTACGCGGTTCTCCCATTTGGGTTAGCTCTGTTCCGTTGCGTCTTTACGAAGGTCGTTGAGGCAGCCCTTGTGCCACTCCGGCTACACGGGGTTCACATCCTTAACTATCTCGACGACTGGCTTATCCTAGCTCCCTCTCGAGACCAGGTTTGCGAACACCTAGACCTAGCACCTAGCTCGTCTGGGCCTTCGGGTGCAGAGGATCTCTTTTCTCGGTATGGAAATGGACTCGGTCGCCATCTCCGTGCAGCTTTCGAGCGAGCGCGCGCAGTCACTGCTGACTTGCTGGCGTCAAGTCCAGAGCAAGAGTGCGGTTCCACTGAAACTTTTTCAGAGGCTCCTGGGGCATATGGCATAATCATACAGTAAGTATGATCAAAAATGTCTGTAAAAAATCAATCAGAATTGTTTATCCTTTTGATCAATGCAGATTTATTTTTGAAGCCATTTTGATCATATTTACTAGGGGTGCCAATAAATCAGACCACACTTTTTTTGATAAATTCAATCCATCCTTGCTGAATAAAAGTATTAGTTTCTTAAAAAAATAAAATAAAAATAGTGACCCCACCCACACATTGAGGTGTTTGATAAAGAGATCTTACCATTAAGGAGAGAATAAAACAGCAGAGAGTGAACCTCTTGATGTGTGATGTGGTGACTGTCAGACCACTGGCAAACTTATTGGTAGGGTTATTCTGTAAAAAATTTAATAAAAAAGGAGTACATATAAATGTTTATTATCCTCAAAATGATACAGGTTCAATTATAAAGCTAAACAACTATGCATGGAAAAATTAGTTTTGGAAAGATTTAACAAAGAATGGCAGAGCAATGTAATATTTTCAATCCATGCTTGAAAACATTCTAATATGATATCATCTATCAAACAATCTAAAAGCAAAACGTGTTTTCACACCCAAAACACAACAATGTGCATCACCCATTTAAAAAAAAAAAAGTTGTTGTCTTTCTCATATGCCAGAAGAACATTGAGGTCAAGTGATGGCAAAAACAGCATTTAAAAGTTACAAAACAAGTTCTCCCCAACCTAAACCCATTCACAACAACCCTAATGGCTCTAAAAGCCAAAGAGAGCTGATACTGGTTATGTCTCTAATTAGAAAGGGGCAAAACCCAAATAAATTGATTCAGACACCAGATCAGGCACGTCTGACTGTTGCAGGTCTTTCAATGGTATCTAATTACAGGTATGTACATTTTATGGTGAACTCTAGTCATCGGGTGTTGACTAAAAAAAAACTTTTCAAAGCCTCAGGACAAACCAAACAAACAAAAGTTTTATATAAAAACTCATACCAAACAACAAAAGACAATTATATAAGTTACTTAAGAACTACATTTTAATATTTTCTGAAGAAATGTTTTTTGTTTTTTTTGCCAGTGAAAAAACTTAGCTGTATAATAAACAATAGCTGTGATATTCAGGGTGCTTGTGAGGGCATTGGCTGTGCAATTGATAGTAAAAACCACCACTTACCTTATCAAAAGCTGGATAGACGGCACGTAGTTCTGTTAACCAGCCGTAGGGCACATGACCCACCGGATATGTAGCTGTGAGGACTGCTACTGCCTAGCAAACGCACACAATTCAGTTACAGATTGCAGTGTTTTACTGTTAGCTGCAGTACATACTAGTGCCCATCAGTACTCACTTCAGTTGATGCAGCGCTGCCCTTGAGGTCCCGAGAGACAAACAGATTGACAATGGGTCGGCTGATACGCTGAGTGGCTAAAATGAGGGCAAGCGGCCACCAGAAACAAAGCATCTTCCTTATGGTGACATCACCCTGAAAGTGACAATAAGTATAGTACTAAATATAGGAAGCAATTTTCCAATTTTTCTGCAAAAATCTGCTTTGATAAACGTACCCCCTGATCGAGACCGTTTGATTCAGGGATGTTGTCGTGGACGTTACAGTAGTAGCCCAGTCCTACGATAGTGAATCGCACCAGAGCTCCCATGTACAGAGAGAGAATGGGAATAAGAAGAGGCTCTAAACATTCCAGGTTACTCTGGAGAAGGATCGCCACAAATATTATCTGCAGGCGAATAGTAAGAAAGTAAGAATCATTGAAATATTAGGCAAGTTTAAAGTACATATTTAAACACATGACAAACCCGGAAAATGATTTATACATATCAATATTTAAAAAGGGAATGTGTTATTGCATTGCAGAATTGCATAAGCAAGCTAGCTACATCCCAAAATAGCTCTTCAGCAGCTAGAACATCTGTTTTAAATAAAAACAAAATGACAAAATTTGCATATACATGATGTGACAAAATAATTGTGAATATATAGATGAAATAATAAAATATTTAATATTAATTTGATCAAATCATATTATTTTAATAATATTTTAAACCAATATTTTTTATAAGATTATTATTACTATTACAACAAGTACAATAAGTACAACACAAAAATGCATAAACATTTCAAATCAAGTCAAGTCAAGTCAAGTATATTTATATAGCACTTTTCACAATACAGATTGTATCAAAGCAGCTTCACAGTATCAATCAAAACAACATAACAATGTTTGTTTATTAGTGGAAAACAATAAAATAAAAAAGACATCCAAGTTTGGAAGGGCTGATCAATGTTATTAATGATTGGTTAATTAATTTGAATATCCCCAACTGAGCAAGCCAAAGGCAACAGTGGCAAGGAACCGAAAAACTCCATCAAGTGACCCAGTGGTGTCCTGAAACTCCATCAAGTAACCCAATGGAGAAAAAAAAACCTTGGGAGAACCCAGGCTCAGTCGGGGGCCAGTTCTCCTCTGGCTTTTATGAACTAGAGGCCGGATTTACAGTAACTAAGTTTTAAAATTTTATATGAATGCCTGGCTGAAGAGATGCGTCTTTAGTCTAGTTTTAAACTGGGAGAGTGAGTCTGAGCAACGAACAATATCAGGAAGGCTATTCCAGAGCTTCGGAGCTAAATGTGAAAATGCTCTCCCTCCTTTGGTGGATCTGGATATCCTAGGTATGACCAGAAGCCTCGAATTTAGTGATCTTAAAGAGCGCGATGGATTATAGGGCGATAGAAGGTCCGTTAAATAGACTGGAGCTAAACCATTTAGGGCTTTATAGGTCAGTAGCAATACCTTGTAATTAATACGGAACTTTATAGGTAACCAATGAAGTGATGATAAAATCGGTGTTATATGATCATATTTTCTTGATCTAGTAAGAACTCTAGCGGCTGCATTTTGGACTAACTGTAGCTTGTTTATTGAAGATGCAGGACAACCAGCTAATAAAGCATTACAGTAATCTAGTCTCGAGGTCATGAATGCATGAACTAACTTTTCTGCATCAGAGACTGATAGCATATTACGTAGTTTAGCAATGTTTCTAAGGTGGAAAAAGGCTGTTTTTGTAACATATGAAATATGCTTTTCAAAAGACAGGTTGCAGTCTAATATAACACCCAGGTCTTTTACAGTAGAGGATAAAGTAACAGGGCATCCTACTATGTTAAAGTAGTGTTGTGAGAGGTTTTGTGGACGGTTTTTAGAACCGATAAGTATTACTTCTGTCTTGTCTGGATTTAATAAAAGAAAATTACGCGTCATCCAATCTTTTATATCTTTAACACAGTCTGTCAATTTGGATAATTTAGCGTATTCATCTGGCCGTGATGAAATATATATTTGAGTGTCATCGGCGTAACAATGGAAACTAATTCCATGTTTCCTTATAATATTACCAAGTGGCAGCATATATATTGAGAATAATAGAGGGCCTAACACAGATCCCTGTGGCACTCCATAGTTTGCCGAAGTTATGATCGATTTTTCTCCATTTAAATAGACAAAATGGTAGCGGTCGGATAAGTATGACCTGAACCAGCTTAATGCTTGTCCTTGAATACCAGTATAATTTTGTAGTCGATCTAGGAGTATTGTGTGATCTATAGTATCGAACGCTGCACTAAGATCAAGTAAAACTAGTATTGAGATACAGCCTTGGTCCGAAGCTAAAAGTAAATCATTTGTTATTCTAACCAGCGCAGTTTCAGTGCTATGATGCGGTCTGAATCCAGACTGAAACTTTTCATAGATGTCGTTTTCTTGTAAGAAAGAGCCGAGTTGAGCGGACACAACTTTTTCTAATATTTTAGACATAATTGGAAGATTTGAAATGGGTCTGTAATTTACTAGGTTATTTGGATCTAATTGTGGTTTCTTAATAAGAGGTTTTATAACTGCCAGCTTGAACGTTCTTGGAACATGACCTAAAGATAAAGATGAGTTAATAATATTGAGAAGAGGCTCTTCCACTATAGGTAACACTTCTTTCAGTAGTTTAGTTGGTATAGGATCTAATAAACATGTTGTTGTTTTAGATGAAGTGATAAGTTTGTTTAACTCTTTTTGTTCTATAGTTGTAAAGCATTGTAATTGCTCTTGCGGAGCGACAATTGTGGCCGAATCATAAGGCGGGAGCAAGGATTGAACATTTACAATTGTGGTTCTGATGCTTTCAATTTTCTCGTTGAAGAAGTTCATGAAATCATTACTACTAAACTGTAACGAGGTATTTTGTTCAGACGACGTCTGTTTATTTGTTAGTCTAGCCACGGTGTTAAATAAAAACCTTGGATTGTTTTGGTTGTTTTCTATTAGTTTGCGGAGGTGCTCAGCCCTGGCCGCTTTTAGGGCCTTTTTATAACGTGACATACTGTCTTTCCACGCGATTCTAAAGACCACTAAATTAGTTTGTTTCCATTTACGCTCTAAATTACGGGTTTCTCTCTTTAGAGCATGCGTAGTATTATTGTACCATGGTGCTATACTTTTCTCTCTGACCTTTTTTAATCTAATGGGTGCAACAATATCCAGTGTTCTAGAGAGAATGGTGCTCATAGTGCTAGTTAGTTCGTCTAGTTCATCTGTTCGTTTGGGTTCAGGCCGCAGCTGAGACAGATCAGATAAGCTATTTGAGAAATTATCTATGGTGGATGGAAGGATTGTTCTGCCTGGTCGATAACATGGCGCAGCATGACATATTACATTTCAATGTAGTATAGCATGTATAATAAATTATAATATTTGTAATCATGTTATACTACATTAAAATGTTTCTGCATTTTTGTGTTGTACTTATTGTACTTTATGATGTATGAATGTTTTTTATGACAATTTTTTAAAAAACTTATGTTGCATTGCAGCATTGATAATAATAATGAGAAACATTTCTTAAGCATTAAAATTAAGGATCATGTGACACTGAAAACTGGGGTAATGATACCGAAATTTCAGCTTTGCTATCACAGGAATAAATTACATTTAATGTATATAAAAACTAGAAAACGGTTATTTATATTGTAATAATATCTCACAATATTACTGTGAGCAAAATATCTTACCGACCCTAAACTTTTTAACATGATTGTATACTTGTCATTTTACATTGTTTTGGTAATACTGTCTCTATTTAAAGTCAGACAAAGACAATGTTGTGAAGTAGTCATTTTCCTTTGCTTATTATAATAACTCTTTGTTTGTGCTAGTCAGAAGGCCAATGTTGAGAAAGACACAACTAAGATTTTTTTTAATAAACTGCTCGGTTTTACCATAACTGCTCCTGCTCCCTGCTTTTCTCTGCCTCTTTGCTATTAGAAAAGTTAGCAAGTGTCTAACTTTTGAATTTCAGGCCTAAATATGACATTTCATATTTAAAAGCAATAAGGTACGAGAGGCTGTGCTGTATCGTGAATAAGTAACGGTTGGAGGGCGTTGTTAGGCACGACGCGAAGCGGAGTGCCTGCAACCCCTTCAGCCGTTACTTATTCACGATACAGCACTTGCCTCGAGTACCTTATTGCTTTTATAAAACGGTTGCCACACAATAAAAATATTAAAGCCGAAAACGATGTTTCTATGCAACTTTCATGAAGTAAAATCACTATAAGCATTCCTTCCGCTGGAAAAAATAGTCCCGGACCGTAAACAGCAACAGAAGTTACATATTATTTCGCCAATAGATGGCGGCAAAGACTGTCTTTATGAGTGAGTGAGTCAGTAGAGAAGGCTTTTGAAAGGACTCGAACATGTGATCACGGAGAAGGAAGACGCGACAGATGACTAACTTAACGTTATGCACGGGAAAACCCCATGACTGTTAAAAGGACAACATATCGCAGCGGACATTCAAACGCATTTTTTTTATTATGAATATAGGACTGACCTGAAGGATGCAGGTAACGTTACACTCACTTACTCGATCTCTCACAATGCTCTACTCTAGCTTTAAATGAACAATATCAATGAGATCAAACATCTGTTTAAGTTGCTAAGAGTGGTTGCTAGGGGTGTTGTGTAGTGATACATAGAACCATTGGGTGAAGCGGTCATAGCCGTGTTTTATCGTGAAATAAAGCACAGCTATTGACCAATCAGAATCAAGGATTGGAACTAACCGTTTTATAAAAATATATTTGACTTGACTGGAACAGGGTGGTAATGTTACCTGCGTAACAACATCAGAGATGGAGGCAGATCCTACTAGAAGACTGTACTTATGCTTCAGGAGGATGCCAGCATGAATCCACGCCTTTGCAGCAAAATCAAAACGGAACAAATTAAAAGAATACGTAACATGTATATTCAATTAAAAGCATTAAAGGGTTAATTCACCCAAAAGTGAACATTTTGTCATCATTTACCATCATTACATTATTCTGCCTCATGTAGTTCCAAACCCATAACTTTCATTTCATCTGCGAAACACAAATGAAGATATTTTAAATGGAATGTGAGATATTTCTGTCCCTCCATTGACAGTACACACAACTACCACTTTAATACTTCAAAAAGTTCACAAAGAGATTGTAAAACTATTCCATATGTATCGAGTCCAAGTTTTCTGGAGAGACTGGATCGCTTAAATGATAAACTGAATGAATTTAGGCTTTTATTTACATTTAAACATCCATCAACGCACACATCCGTTGTGATAAACGGAAGCTCATGCATGCTTGCTTGACGTTTGAGAACCAATGAGGTTCATTCTCGTGTGATACGCAGCACGCTTAAGCAAGAACCAATGAGGTTTGTTCTTACGCATCAAGCAAGTATAATTGAGCTTCTGTTAATTTTCGCTGTTCAAAGTTTATTTCTAAATAATATTATATAGAGTGATCAAGCCTCTTCAAAAAATGTCAAGGTTACAACTGTAACCTCTGTGCCCTGAGAACAGGGAACGAGACACTGCATCGATTAAACTATGGAGAAGGCCTCCGCGTGAACCGGAGTCTGAAACACTTATCTATCACTTATCACACTAACTAAACCTGTTGGCCGGCGACAGCCTATGACATCACTACTAGTGCGACCCGGAAGTATATAAGGGGGGCCTGGAGAACATGTCAACAACGTATCGTCTAAGGGACTGTTCAGCAGGCATCCCGAGGCATGGCAAAAGATGTAGTGTCTCGTTCCCTGTTTTCAGGGAAAAGAGGTTAAAGTCGTAACCTAGACATTCCCTTTCGAAAGGGAACTCGCACTGCGTAAATGACGCTATGGGGAATGATATACCAACGGCACCATGCTGAGTGGAGTACCAAAAACATTTTTTTTTTTTTTTATAATCGCCAGTTTCACTGAAATGCCAAAAACAGTCCCCCTTCGGGTCACATACAGGCTGTCAGTGACAGTATTTTCTACAGCCACTGCCCAAGCTATAAGCCTCAAAGAGGCCTCTGATACCATGAAGGCCTACCAAGGCTGCTCAAAGGCTTTGAAACCAACAACTACCGTGAAAGGGGTTCCAAAGAAAATCTTGGTCGACTGAAGTCCTGAAATTTCAAAAAAAAAAAAAAAAAAAAAACGTTAGATTAATTAGCTGCACAGTTGAGTCTGTTGGCTCTGACAGCATTGCATCAGGTGCACCTGCGCAATATCATAGCCTATGATTTCCGAAAATACTATGTCAACTAGTAATATCAGCACAAGAACTGTTGAGGAATATGCAACATAATTTAGACAATTGTTTTTGTCATATGTTATAATAACTGACAGACACTATAATTTCACCCACTCTGTGCATGTCCTCGCACAGAGCGAGGCTGAACAAAGGAACTCAGCTTCGCGGCTGAGACACAAATAGACTATTAACTTAAAGCTTTTACTCTTAAACACAAAAGGCATGTCCACTTTAACAAAAAAATAATATTTATTAAACAAACAAGACAAGTTAGCTTACCGGTTTTAGGTGATATGCCATGTGTGTAGTCGAAATGTGATATGCAAACTGTTACTTGCAAACTTTGCATCGACTTTTTTTTCGTTATCTATTTTTGTAAAATGCTGCCACACTGCCGATGTCTTTGGTAGAGGAGGACTGACTGTAAATTAAATGCTCACAATTAAATAAATATTAAGCAAACCACCAGACCAAGGCCCTCTAGTACTTTCTTCTTCAATCTGTTTCCAGTGGGTTGGGCTAATCCCAAAAAAGTGAAACAGGGGTGCTCTGAAAACACCCCCATTAGCATTAGTGCTTTCCACCTGATGAAATGAACATTGCAAAAAATCGACCAATCAGAATTTTTGTCGAGCCAGAACGTATCGACCAATAAATCGACTAGTCGACTACAGCCCGAGGAGCTTGACAGAGCAGTGGCCTCAGTAGAATAACTCCCGCTAGGGAGGAAGCCATCTCACAAACAGAATGTCTGTTTGATGCTCAGATGAACGGTGGCCTCACTAGAGAAATTTTCGATATAATAAAGCCAACCTGTTCACTACTACAGATTGGTACTACCCACTACACAAGCCAGGCGACTCTAACATAAGAGGAGGCTTCTGGCAAGGGTATGCATAGCCTACCTATATATGGGATCTTCAGGTCCCTAATTTCACCATCCTATAAAAACCCTACCTAACACCACCATGATACTTTCTAACAGGGAACGGTGGTCTACTGTTCAACCTTACTAAATTAAGTTTTATGTAACAAAGTTCGGGAGGAGCATGTTCAGGTAATCAACCAATCAGCTCAAGAGTATAATGTGAAGCTTTACCCCACCTTCTGTCTCACGACAAGTGTCACAGCATCCCTCCACCACCCCATCACCTCACATTCGGCTGGGTCTACCCCAGTATAGGGGTATACTCTGGGTTCGGGCAAAATTCCGAGCTCGAAGCCCTCACCCGGACAGCAAGCCAAATTAGCATAAATACAACATTTGATTTCATGTACGTGCGAACTCGTGAAAGACTCTCTTAAAGGGAGGAGACCTAAAGAGCTCAACCTGCTGCCCATAGAACGATGGCCTAAACGACATTCACAAATGGAGACCTCAGTGTTTCCTTTAGGATTTTTTTTAGCAGTGGGGGCAGGTCTGTCCCATATAGGGATGGGTATCGATAAGGTTTTAACGGTATTACTACTCTTACCGATACTGCTTATCGATCCGGTACTTTAACGGTATTCTTATCAGTTCTTTTTGTTATATTAAAAAAATATATTTAGAATAATATTGCTTTATATTTTGAAATGTAAAATAAATATTAATAGCAAAATAAAAAGCAATGCTTAACAAAACAAATTAATCATGTATGTTATGCAGAAGGGTGCAGGGTTTTGTGTTTTATCTACAGAAGACACAAAACAAAAGTACAAACACATGGTCAAACAAACAAACAAAGTATACAATAAAACGAATATACAAATTATATACCCAGTGCTTTAATTTCAGTAATGTCGACATTATGCAGGTGAGTAATAGGGGCTAAAAAGACATCTAATAAAGTAATCAAATGTAAAATAACACTGCATAGTTTATCATAGATAGATTAAAGCTTATAAAAGCCAAAATTATTCATTCATGAGCTGCGACTGATTTTCTCTTTAGCTTTTGTTGTTTGATTCACATTAATGGAGTAATCGTCAGCACGTTTATTAGACTGCTGCCTCTTTAAGACCAAATGCAGATCTAATCATTCTTAGGCCTACATCATATTTTCTCCCAACTATTTACGCCCATTTAAGAAATACACTGTTTTTAAATGAATAAACTGTTTAAGTGAATCTCCAAGACGGTAATTTTGACACATGTTTGTGTATATTTGATCGTATAGACGCGCACACGAAGCCCAAAGTAGGCTATACGTTGCTTGTCTCGTTGCGGTGTGTTTCGGAGCGCGCGCCGCCTTTGGAACAGCGTCTATTGCGTCAATTTTGGTGCTTTTAATAGCTTTTTATTATCAAACGCGTCCCGCAGTTTAGCAACAGTAGAGACTGCATTTTGCAACAATCACAGATCGTGCTGATTCTGACGTTACGTTTGGGTTTTAGGGAGAAATGACAGCGCTGTGAAAGGAAGGAAGTTGCGCTAGACAGAATGCGGCTTTAGTTTATGGTTTTACCTCAAATATCTTATTTTTTACAATCATTGGAAGCCAAAATCGAAATTTAAAATAAAATGTGTTTAGGCTAATATCAAAGAGCTAAAGTGTAACCATATACGTTTGATTGTTTAGTTCGCCTCATCGTCACTCATTAGGCAGAGCTGTTGTGTTGTGCGCGCCGTGGCTCCGCGTGAAAGACCGCGCTCTCTCTCACACACACACTCTCTCTCTTTAGCAAAAATGCATCACAGACACATGGTTCAATATTATTATATAGAAGTGTCTGGCGAGATTAAATTAGCAAGATAATGTCTAAATAGCAATAATAAATAGCACGTGTGTACTTTCTTAATTTCTCCAGTACGACAGCAAAACCGATAACGTCCGAGCTTATCGATCCAGCGGTCTTTCAAAATTCAGCACCGGGGCCCGTTTAATAGGGTTTCGGTACCCATCCCTAGTCCCATATAGGTCTGTTCAAACAACAACGGTGTATTTTTTATGCGTGTCCTCACTTTTCTCCGACATGCACGCTCGCGGTGTGTAGCGCTCGTCCGCGCTATTCTCCGACATGCCCGCTCGCGGTGTGTAGCGCTCGTCCGCGCTATTCTCCGACATGCCCGCTCGCGGAGTGTAGCGCTCGTCCGCGCTATTCTCCGACATGCCCGCTCGCGGTGTGTAGCGCTCGTCCGCGCTATTCTCCGACATGCACGCTCGCGGTGTGTAGCACTCATCCGCGCTATTCTCCGACATGCCCGCTCGCGGTGTGTAGCACTCATCCGCGCTATTCTCCGACATGCACGCTCGCGGTGTGTAGCGCTCGTCCGCGCTACACATGATCCACAAGTGATCGTCCGCGCTATAGACCTTATTCACAGCAGCGCCATCTTTGATTTTTAACAGGAATGAAAGCGAGGCTGTGAGGGATAGACCTCCATCTCTTCAGTGGGTTGTACTGCTATTAAATGTGTTTGTGGATTGTTCTGCTGACGAAACCATGCAAAAATATGTTTCTGAGAAATTCCAGTAGACCAAATAATCCAGACAATATGATCCGGTTAAAATTATAAGTGATCTAGGAGCTTTATACAGCTTTTTACAGCGGATCCCATTGAAAACACAGTAAGTCTATCCCTCACAGCCTCACTTTCATACCTGTCATGGCGCTGGTCTGAATAAGGTCCATTCTCCGACATGCCTGCTCGCGGTGTGAAGCGCGTATCCGCGCTATTCTCCGAAATGCACTTTAACAATTACTGCTGATAGATGGCGTTGGTACAGGCCTATATTCTGATACCGTGGCGGCAGAAATTTTGCCGTGGCGGGCCGCCATTACCCAATCAACATAGAGGAAACACTGAGACCTATAGTCATAAGAGCTCGAAAGAGTGCACTTACTGCCACATCTGAAGGCGGACCCACAGACAGGTTCCAAATTAAAGGAATAACTCATGATGGGTCCAGCCTCAGGGCTGATGGAAGAAGCACTTGGGGTAAGGAAGCGCAGATTTGGGCCACAGTGTTTACAGACAAAACAGTCCCTGAAGACGAAAAAGTTGTTGATGTTCTCCGGGCTCCCCTTATATACTTCCAGGTCGCACTAGTAGTGATGTCATAGGCTGTCGCCGGCCAATAGGATTGCCGTAATTAGATAAACGTTTCAGACACCGATTCACGTGGATACGTTCCCCATTGTCTCATCAACGCAGTGTCTTGTTCCCTTTCAAATGGAAACTTGGACTAAACCGCTAAATTCATCTGGATTCGTTTTACGATCTCTTTATGAACTTATTGAAGTGACAAAGTGGTAGTTGCATGGACTGTAAATTGAGGAACAGAAATCTCTCACCTTATTTAAAATATCTATATATATATGTTTCGAAGATCAACGAAAGTCTTATAGGTTTGGATCGACATGAGGGTGAGTAAAAAATTCACTATACTATGATATAATACTTACCTGTATTGAAGATTATTATTTTATTTTATTTGTGTCATTGTTTACAATCCTTTTCCTGCTTTGCCTCAGTAAGATGCCACAATTTCATTTGCCCTGTCCTAATTTCTCTTTATTTATTTATTGATTTGTACATGCCCTCTAATTAACCAATCATTGCATCTGTGTGCTAATGGATCCTGATATATAAATGCCTGCATTGATTCACAATAGATTGAGAGACTTTTGAGCTGCTTGATCTTTGCAGTGTTTGTTCATGAGAAATGTAAGTTTCTTTCCCATTGTTTCTTTGTTTATATTGTGTGTCTTTTCCTTGTGTAATTTGAATATGATTTATCTTTATTGAAGTTTGTATTTCTGTTTTTGTCTAGAAACCACACTCGCACCTGTATTCCCTGCTCAATTGCTCTGTGCTACCTGCTTCAATGGGTAAATAAAGTGAACAAATGGAACTGAACTCCGTTTACACCTCTGTAAACACCCCTGCTGGGATCAAGCCAGACATTCCTACTTAATTCCTAACATCCCTTACATTACCCTTTAAAAGGTGCAGTAAGCTATTTCTGAGAAATGCTGTTGAAATTCAACGCTGTTGAAATCAACCCAAACACATCCCTCCCTTCATTGTTCCACCCTAAAATGCATGAACATGCAATGTGATATAGTGGAGATGACAAACGAATGACAAGAAATAACAAAAATACAAGAGCATATAAAAGCAACAGTTGGCAGCAGTGGCTCAGTGGTTCATGTAGGTTGTCTACAAACCGGAAGGTTGACCAAGTGTCGAGGTGTCCATGAGCAAGACACCTAACTCCAGCTGCTCCCGACACCGCTGACGGTGTGTGAATGAGTGAGTGAATGGGTGAATGTGAGGCAAAATGTAAACCGCTTTGGTGGCCATTGGGTCTGTGAATGCGCTATATAAATGCAAAACATGCAACAACAGCCTATCTTGGTTCTGTGAAATATAACAAAACCAATGTTACCCATTTATGGATGGAGCAGAAACAAGGAAACCTCTGCGTCTGTTTTCAGGCCTTCCATCTTAGGTCTCTCCAGCACTGGAAAGCTTGTCTAATATTAACACAGGTCCTAAAGCTCTTGCCTGATCATAGCCATTCGTTTTCCAGTGATATTCCTCTGAGCATTTCTCTTATGCAATGTCTCTAAGGCATCTCTCTTTCTACAGTATTTTTTCAATCTCCCTCTTCTCACTCTCTCTCCTCCCCCATCATGAATATGGTATACACAGATTAATGTGGAGGCATTCCCCATAGCCTCATCGACGCAGTGTCTCATTCCCTTTCAAATGGAAACTTGGACTAAACCACTCAATCTGGATTAGTTTTACGATCTCTTTATGAACTTACTGAAGTGACAAAGTGGTAGTGGACTGTGTGGCTACAAGTGTGTTTTGGTGCTTGGTCTGATCTGTATGTTCAACAACATTTCTCAGAAATCACTTACTGCACCTTTAAGCATGCAGCATAAAGTAGAGCTATAAATAGTCTATTATCCCAAACAGATACATGATTTGGTGTTTCCTGTACTTCACCAGAAGTCAGAAATATGGCTTTAGATGATACTATATCTGGAATTATTAAGGTTATAATATATGCTTCACACTTACCATTGCATCTAATATTGGAAATACTGCCAGGTACAGAAAGGCCTTCCTCGTCTTGTTTCCAACTGAATCATCTACATGGTGGAGCTTATTTATGATGTAGTAGCCCAGATCTGTGTAAGCTGGAAAAAAATGAGTTTTCAAAACAGTTTTAACAAATTAGCAGCTGCTTTGTCACCAACATGAAACTTTATAGTTACAGTGGTTCTTTTGCTGAGATCTTTGAGATATTGTATCCACAAGAGACGCACCAATGAGGATGTGGAGAATGATGGCGATGACCCCCGCCACAGCCATGCAGAGGATCGCCTTGGTTCTCTCCTTCTTACTGTTGACAAACACGAGTCCCACATTTTTGAAGTCACTCATTGGTCCAGTGAAGAACTTCATTAGCGAGTATGCCAGACCATAACTGGCCAACATCTCAACCTTGCCCTCTTTTACAGAAGCGATGCCCCTGTTCAGAGCCTGAAGAAGGCATGAGAGAGAGAGAGAGAGAGAGACATAGTTTTATAGTACACAGTACCGTACCCATCCACCTCACAGGTGTGGCATATCAAGATGGTGATTAGACACCATGATTATTACACAGGTGTTCCTTATGGCAAATGGTGGTCACACCAGATACTGACTGGTTTTCAGACCCCCCCAATACTGAAAAATGGCACATTTCAGGCTGTGTTTACACTTGGCATTAACATGCAATCACCGTGATCCGATCAAGCAGATCGGATCATTAGCCAATCAGGACACAGTGCGTTTACATTTGTTCATATTAAGTAGCCTCTGTATCTGGATAACCGATCGGATTTCTGTTTTTGCATAATATTTAAATTAGGTCAGTAGCCAAATTAAGAGTAAAGATGATACAAATTAAGCAATGTCCCAATGTACTTTCCTATGCAATCTCCAGTCTTATATCAAATTAAGTTTTTTGAATGAAGGAATATTTCAGAGCTGATCATACAAAAATAACTGGGTTGATCATGTTAAACAAGTCACATCATCGGGGTTTAAGGTTATATCGTGCAATGGCTATATTAACATAAATTGGAGATTAATAAACATGCTGAAACAACAAAAACATTCAACATTTAAAACAAAAAAATAAAAAGTGTATTCCCATTATTCCTCGGGCAAAGCAGCGCACGCACTTCATTAAGATCTCATGACTCACAGCTGTGATTGTACAGGCGATCGCCTCGTTCAGATAATGTTGCACAATTAAAATGAAAAAAATGACACACACAGTGTAAATATTGATGTTTATTTGTAAGGTACAAATGTGTTTAATTTATTGTCTAAACTGCGTCTGGTCATTATTTTCTGACAGCACGTGGGGAGACTGGGCGGGGATTTAAATGACGTGCACCTGTGAATGCAGACACGATGGCTGGATTGCGTTTACATTACACTGAGATCCGATCACAATGCGTCCTGGACTACCTCTGAACCAGGACACGCTGATCAGATAACATTCCGATCAGAAACGCGTTTAAACTTGTCTTTTCAATGTGTATGTGGACAACATCCAGATACAGGTCGCATGTTAATGCCAAGTGTAAACGCAGCCTTAGAGTGGCCATTTATTGTGGCCAGCCTAAGGCACACATGTGCAATAATCATGCTGTCTAATCAGCATCTTGATATGCCACACCTGTAAGGTGGTTGGATTATCTCGGCAAAGGAGAGATGCTCACTAAGGCTGCGTTTACATTTGGCATGTGATGCCAAGTGTAAACGCAGCCTAACAGAGATTTAGACAGATTTGTGAACAATATTTGAGAGAAATAGGCCTTTTGTGTACATAGCAAAAGTCTTAGATCTTTGAGTTCAGCTCATGAAAAATGGGGGCAAAAACAAAAAAGTGTTGCATTTATAATTTTGTTCAGCGTATATACTCACATGGAAACCACAATTTTGTACCCTATTTATGCAGCTGTCAACAGTAGAGTAAGAACAAGACAGACAGAGGGACAATAAGAGTGCTGCTATAAATAAACTCACACAATGGTTACATAAGACTAATCCTTAACCCGTCTACTCTAACGCACTCTAACGCACACACACTGGTACTAGAAAAGACGGTCAGTGACCTAACACTACAGGACAAAAACTTAGGCACATGTTAAACTTTAATGTGAAACACATGCATTAACAGATCAGTGTGCCAGAGATTAAAGTAACAATCTTAAGACATGGGCTGAATCTATTTATCAAACCCAACTTGGTTGAGCTTTGCACCCAGATGAACTTGATGAACCGTCCTGATTACTAATCATTCAGATATCTGACAGTATAAACAAAACTATCTAATACTATATGTTCAAGCCATTCTAACACATTTTAAAGATTATCTTCACAGTCAACCTTTCAGTTGAATCCATTATGAGTTCTTACTGTATGACAAATGTAAAGGCATCTAGTTGTGGCATATGTATTCAAATAAAGATATAATCAGAGCTTCTAACATGCCCTCCCACAATATTAATCTAGTAGTTTAACAGTAATGACACTGAACAATGACAGTGTGAGCAATTTATGGACCTGACTGCAGGTTCAAAGGAGGTTATCAGAGGTAGTATGTAGTATGAAAAGGGTAAAGATTTGTGTGCACTGCTTTTGTTGCCATCTGAATTTCTTCTCTGGACCCAATACATGTAAAAGACACTAATGTTAAAAATAGGTATTTATCCCAGATTTCACTGAGGACATCTACTGTAACAGTTTTTTTTTAACCAGATGTATTTTGAAGTTCCCTGACTCAATAACTAGATATTTGTTTTACTTTAAAAAGAGTGGCAGTCATAGTAACATGTTATGTAAAAAGAGTAGACTATTCATGCACACAGAGACCACATCCTCAAGAATTGACTTAAAACCTACTGCATTCTAGGAAATTCAATCAATAAAACACATGGTTATCCATGACTAAAAGTGATCAGACAGACCAAACCGTAAGTTGTAGAGACTTGAAACTTCAGAGGGATGGTAGTAGTACCCAACCCATCTACAAAGTTGCCACGACTCGCCCCAATCGGCCTGATGGTGGCGCTACAGCGATCAAAGGTACGTATTGGCTCATTACTCCTAAACCGCTCCTCGCAGGCTCAAATGTCTTATATCATTGGAATCATCTTGGATTTGATAGCCATCCTGGCAATAATTTCGGGTATTTGGGATTTTTTCAAAAAACCTACGTTTGCGAACTAGTCCTAGGTTTTTCGCCTGATCGGAACTAAACCAGTACAGAAAGATTCTCTTGAGTCTGATTGTCAATAAATGATCAAGTTTAAGTTTTGATTCATGTCCAAGACGGGACGCCTAAACGTTCGAAGTGGGGATGGCCACTTTCACTTTCAATTACTGTCCCTTTTGAATGAAATGAGATAATAGGCATGTCCGACTTCATGCAGCGCTGTGCAGACCGATTGGCGGCTGATTTGAAGCAGTGCATGCCGGATAGAAATTTTGTCTGACTTGAGACAGTGTCGAAACCAAATCGCTGGGACGTATGGTATCAAAGTACCACAAGAGCGATTCGAGAGCAGAGTTACATCCAGCCGCAGCCGATGTCGAATACACCTAATTTCATCAAACTCGGTCTGTGATCGCGTGTAAAAAGATGTGGCAACTTGGTAGCGCTATAAAATAAAATAATAAAAACACGAAACCGGCTATAGCTTACAGTCAGTCCAATTGACTTGAAAACTAGCATTTGGTGGCATGTCCAAGGTGCCGTGATTATCTACAAGGACCTTTGGGTATCTCAAAAAAATACAAGACAAGGTCAGACAAGGTTAACGGAGGCCGATTGGAAAGAAAAACGCTGGGCCCTAGAGGCCAATTCGAAAGAAACTCCTCATTCTGAGCAACTTTGCCTCTAGGACCGCCTCAATCGAATCGTTCGTTAAGGAGATTATTTCAAAAACCTACTTTCGCAAACTAGTCCTCGTCCAGACAGCATAATAGTGTCGGCCCACATCCGGCCCACATCTGGGCCGTGTGGAATCCACGTGTACCAGATGTGGGCTGGATGTGGGCCGACACTATGTTGCTGTCAGGGAGGTTTTTGGTTCAACCTCAATAACTGTTTAAGGCCTTTAAGCACTTGTGTAAAAAGTTATTATGTTTTATTTAGCAAGCTTGTAACCACCTAGATGATAGATGTAAAAGACCATTTACGGCCAAAACAGGCGATTTAAAAAGGAAATGTTTTAAAGCTTTTTAAGCGCCTGGAGGCTGTTAATGGGTGCTTGCCATACATATATATAAGTAAGAGAGAGAGAGAGAGAGAGAGAGATGCCTAACAAAAGGCATCTGGACAAAAAGGTATTATAATTTAGTCATCCAAAGAGGCTGGGATTATTAAAAACATTTTTTTTTTAACTCATTGCAAGTACATAGCTTGAAATCTACAAAAACACTCAACTATAAAACATTTCGCTGTTAGTGTAAATAAATGCAGTTTATTAAACTAGACCAATAAAAAGTTAACATGCAAAACCACCAAATGTGATTTAAAAAAACAGCAACTAACGTTAGCTAACAGTTCAACTTCTAAAATCTACCTCCATCGTTTATTTGTGCCTTGAACCCTTGAGAACTACCGCGGGTCAACTCTTTGTGGTAACCTATGAACCGAAATCCTGTTAGATGTCGAGCACAGGACCACCACTAACGTACACCACACCACTCTAAATGCATGAAAAATACTAACGTTAGCCTACTAACCCTTATTGGACCCAACCTGACCTTCAAGCATCTTCACAAACATTCAACGTATTTACATTAAATCCAATTTAAATTGTTACATGTGGCGGAGAAATACAACCTTTTTTTTCCCACTCATTTCTTTCAGCGAGCAGCGCCATACATAGCGTCGCGTCATTTAAAGGGGAAGCTCACGCGTCAATAAGTAACAAACGAATACAGTTAAATGTCAAAACAGCAAGGTGTACAAGTTCAAATCTATAATGTCATAATATCTCACCTGTTCTCCGAAGTCTATGGCTATATTAGTAATGGCTAGTGGCAGCAGAAAGCGAATAAGAGGCCAGTACGCAGTGCGTGATAGACAGTCCATTATGATGAATGATGATAATAATATTTAAGCATTCGTCCTTGTCGGGCTGCATTGAAGAGTTGCTTTATGGTTTGCGGCTTCCAGGTGCCTGAAATCAAACTGGAAAAAGACCTGAAGACACATTCCCAGCGCTTCCGATGAGAAGGTCATCCAAACATTGGGCACTATATCATAATGACATTCACCCGCGAATTAAAGTGCTGACGTAGGAGACAGATGAAATGCAGCATTTTGGTGTCTCACAGGCGGAAGGAATGTCAACTGTCCGCGCTCGCGCGTGCTATTTATTTTCGTGTAGAACACACGTGGGACGCGTCACAAAACCAAGCCGTTCTCCAGCTGTTCGCGTCAGTCTGTGGGTCGGTCGGGGGTTGCACGGCCAAGAATGGTGAAGATTGATTCATTATTTTTTTTAATAGTAGGCTATATTAGTTTGTACGTGTGTTAGAAGAATGCAATTAGAATCAAATCTCAACGGACATAAGAAACAATCAATAGTTACCTTTATATTGTGTTTAATCTCTGCTGCCCTCTGCTGGATATTATACGGAGAGACTCACAACCAAATTATTACCCCCTCCCTCGTTAAGGTGCTACCTGGTTGCTTAATTCTAATAATATCATCCCCTAATTCTAACACCACCCCCACACCTAATCAGTATTTGCACTGAGAAAGATTAGATCATTATAGCGAAGACAATAGAATAACACTTTGATTACAGTCAATTAATAGCCTACAGTGATCTATACAGGGGCAATTGGAATTATCGTTGATGGCAATAACACTTGATATTAGACCACTTTTCCCCAAATAAGAGCACTCCACATAATGAAATTAATTTTAGGCTGTAACGTTTCTAGATTATTTTTTAGTAAAAGTCAGAGTGAGACTTTTTTTTTGAAACAGGTTAAAATTCCCTTTTACTATAAATAAGCATCTCAACAGCATCTCCTATATTTTCTCTGTAAATCCATGATCATACATAGGGTGAAGTCAGCGAGATTACCGGTATGACACTTTTTTGGTAAACTTTGTAAATACAAATAAATCTATTCTACCTACACTATTAATGTTTAAACACATGCTCAACGCCTCTTGTATCTCCAACTGGTTTTTGAAGGAAAATTGTTGTTTAAAAAAAAAAAACAGCTAAAAAATGATAAGAACCAATTTTTGTTCTACAACCATTTCAGGTAAAATATGTGACACATCTAATTTGTGTTTGGATTATAGAATTGCTTACAACAGGATATTGTACATCTTTTTTCTCTCAATATATATATTTTTCAAAGTGTAAAATAATAACTTTATTACAGACACACAATTTTTTTGCACTATTTCTATCTTTTTCTGGGAAAGAAACTTTACCATGTTTGCCAGTTCCTTCTCAGATGACTCTGACATGATTTTCTGCCTGAGGCGTGAGCCACTCACAGCACCTTTCACTCTTTTTTCAAGAGTGAATTTTGGAACACACCAAGCCTTGGCCAGAAAAAATAAGTCGGTTCCTGTCCTGCCTCCACTCTTTCCTTTATTGATCGCCCGTTTCAAGTCAAGTCACCTTTATTTACATAGCGCTTTTTACAATACAGATTGTATCAAAGCAGCTTCACAGTGATAATAACATGAAAATAATACAACAAAGTTTGTTTCTAGAAGAAAATTGCGTCATCATCCACCTTAAGGCAGATCAATAGGCAAGGAACCAAAACTCCATCAGGTGACAGAATGGAGAAAAAAACCTTGGGGGAAACCAAGGGGCCAGTTCTCCTCTGGCCAATGAATGAACAGTGTATGATTATGATTCAGGCAGAATTACAGGTCAGAATTCAGATTGGTTTAGAACATTCATAATATTATCCAGTTCCATCTGGTTGGAATTCGGAGTCATCACGCCGGTATGGAGACGAGTCTGTTGAGGATCAGTGCCGATGGCTGTCGTGTCGATGAGGCCTTCACAGGGCTGATGAGGCTGGCACTTCAGGGATGCGTCATTGATGGGTCCAGGCGCAGGTCCACCATCTGATCTGGATACGGCCAGGATCCGGCTACCTGCGGTAAACCTCGGGATAAACAGAGCGACTAATATTAGCGTAGATGACATTCTTCTTATGATGTAACGAGTACATCAGGATTTAAGGGAAGTGTTCCCGGTTCCGGCTGACCTAATCTATGCACCCTAACATTGAATTATAGAAGTCTATAGTGTGTTATGTGTATGCTAGGTCAAAGAGATTTTTTAATCTAGCTTTGAACTGACAGAGTATGTCTGCTTCCCAGACAATTTTAGGAAGACTATTCCAAAGTTTTGGTGCTAAATAGAAAAAAAGGATCCGCCAGCAGTCGATTTTGATATAGGTATTATTAACTGGCTGGAATTTTGAGATCGCAATAGACATGAAGGACTATAATGCGTTAAGAGCTCGCTCAAGTACTGCGGAGCTAAACCATTTAGTGCTTTGTAAAATGATCAGCAATATTTTAAAATGTATACGATGATTAATAGGCAGCCAATGCAGTGTTGACAGAACCGGGCTAATATGGTCATACTTCCTGGTTCTGGTAAGAACTCGAGCTGCTGCGTTTTGAACTAGCTGTAGTTTGTTTATTAAGCGTGCAGGGCAAACACCCAGTAGAGCATTACAATAATCTAGCCTTCATGTCATGAACGCATTAACTAATTGTTCCGCATTTGTCAATGAGAGCATATGAGAGTAATGTAGATATATTTTTAAGATGGAAAATGTGGTTTTACAGATACTATTCACTTGACTTTCAAATGAAAGATTGCTATCAAAGAGCACACCCAGGTTCCTAACCGACGACGAAGGCTTGACAGAGTTCATCAAGTGTACATCAAGTGTTATGAAGTGTCTTATAGACAACTTTCTTCACATCTTGCCTATACCTCTCTCTTCTGTTTTGCTGTTTTCCCTTTTTTTCCTTTCTGCCTATAGCTTTGGGACATTTTCTGTAAAACAAAACAATTTCTCACATTATGTATTATCTTTTATTTAAAAGGATGCCCTACTTTAGCTTTTATCTAACAGTAACAAGTTAAAGGTAAAAATTGGTACAGTAACAAAACTTGTAACAGTAACAAAATCATTGCATAAAATGTAACTTAATTTGAGCACATGAACAGATGTAAATTATATATATTTTATTTAGATTGAAAAACCTTAACGATTTTATTAGACGTGCTTTCTCACAAATTCCAGCACTTGAGTAGTAACCACGCCCACGTGGTTTATTTTTGACTAATCAAATGTTGATATTCAAATTAAGTAGCCCATTACAACATTTCAAGACCACCCAATCACCAATTTAGAACACCAAAAAGCGTATTTGTCCCATTTTAGCAGATATCCTCCTTTTGCTGACTTCGCCCTATGAGCTTTAGATTTTTATGATAATTTTATATAGATTATTTTCAATGGAAGGCAGTTGATTAAACAGCAGAGGGCGCCACATACCAACGCATTGTATATTAACCATCCTGTTGTGGGGTCTTTAAAGTAGCCTAGCCTAGTCTGATCATTGCTTAGAAGAAAAGTATTCTGTTAATTTTATTCAAAGATCCTTAAGTACAACGATATTTAGAATATGACATTCATTTTGTTTATAAAAGCATCTGTGCTCTATACTTCTTTTTTTCACATTCCACATTCAATGAAACATGTCAACCCCAATATATAACTCAAAGGATAAACTAAGTAAATGTTTAAATAACACTGTAATGCTAAACTATAGGTTAGTAAATTAGCTATTTGCTTCACTTATGTTAGAAGTGGAACCATTTCATGATATTTTTTTCCTAAATTCCAATGACTTAACAGCGCTATTAGAAAAAAACTTTATCATTTATATAATTATTTCACCATCTCATTTGTTGTTTCATTCATGGCAAACAAATTTTCATACACCAACATTGTATTTAGTGCAATGGCTCTGAACTTATTTCTCCAAAACCACATAGGCCTACTGACAATATGCAGATGACTTTGACATGCTAATTGTATGATAATGGTTGTTATGTTGCAGTAATAATCCATATGCTTTGTCACAGTCATAAAAATAAACACTTTTTTGTCAGCACACAAAACATATGATGAAAGAAAATAAATAAATAAATTAAAAAACACCTAAGAAAATAGAAGTATACTGCTCTGTGCTTTATTGCTGTGCAGTGTTTCTTTCAAATAACAAAAAGGTGTTTTCTTTCAACCCATTTTGCCTTTCGGTTGTGGTATTAAAAACATAATAAGAAAGAAACCTATAAAAAAAGATCTGATTTTGTTGTATCCTTGTCTACTAAAGTAAAAAAAAAATTTCAAGTGAGCTGTCAATGCTATAAACGCTCCGCCACTCTAATGACGTCAAAACCCACCCACCGATTTCTGCTAAAATGATTGCCCTCCGCGAAATATAGTCCCACATTTATCGAATTCAGAGATAAATACAGCATATCTGTTGAGCCAAAAAAAGACTAATTATGGTTTCAAATAAGACATTGGGTTTTACATTTGATGTGTGAGCCTAACGGGTCGATTTACAACCGTGTTTTCGTTTGGCGGGAAATTTTACTAGCGCAGTCATACATTAGTGGGCGCAGCTTGAGCTCGCGGGAGCTCCAGAACTTATTCACCCTGCCACTGTCACACAAGCGATCAGTCTGTCCAGCATCTGAGAGGAGCACACGCACGCAGCCTTCATTACATTTCACATCACTTTCCATTTGACCGCGACTCTGATTCCACTTATGCGTCAAGCGACCGGAGTAATCAGTTGGATTTTAATTCTTGCTCCTTATTTTTTATTGTCTTTTCATTGCATTGCGTCTCGAAAGAAGCCATTCTGAAGCTGCATTTGTTAAATACACGGTAGGTATCCGGTATTTGATTTTGCATGCATATTTTAGACTTAAAGAGCAGCATGCGTTTGTGATGGTATGCAAATATATTTTCTTTGAGCGATTATCTTTTGGAATTTTGCATGTTGCACGCTCAAAAAAACAACAACACTAGAATCAGGGATGCTTTGAAATGTTGTGGTATTAACCCGGCTTTGGGATTCATCTCCCTTTTTACACATGCTGTCTTTTAGTTGCATTATTTACCCATTTTCCCACCCCATGCATGTCATGCGTAGTGTAAATATGTGCAATTTAGGTGAACGTTGCATATGCACTATGCTAATTTCAAGTTGTATTTTCCCCACAAGTGTCAAAATGCCGGTGAGTGCGAGTTTGGCATATAAAAACTACGATTACGACTACGACTCCATCCAGCCATATTTCTACTTCGACAACGAAGATGAGGATTTTTATCACCATCAGCAAGGACAGACTCAACCTCCAGCTCCCAGCGAGGACATTTGGAAGAAATTCGAGCTTCTGCCCACACCACCCCTCTCGCCCAGCCGGAGACAGTCGCTCTCCACCGCCGAACAGCTGGAGATGGTCAGCGAGTTCCTGGGAGACGACGTGGTCAACCAGAGCTTCATCTGCGACGCGGACTACTCCCAGTCCTTCATCAAGTCCATCATCATCCAGGACTGCATGTGGAGTGGCTTTTCCGCCGCTGCCAAGTTGGAGAAAGTGGTTTCCGAGAGACTGAAGTCCCTGCATGCTGCGAGGAAGGAACTGATTTCTGACAGCAGCTCGAATCGACTCAATGCAAGTTATTTGCAGGATCTGAGCGCCTCTGCATCAGAATGCATCGATCCCTCTGTGGTCTTCCCTTATCCCCTCACTGAGTCCGGCAAAACCACCCAGGTTGCACCATCGCAGCCCATGCTGGTCCTGGACACTCCACCTAACAGCTCCAGCAGCAGTGGCAGCGATTCAGGTATGTTAATGCATTATGTCATTTAGACCTCTATGACACGCATGTTCTAGCTGGTATCTGCATGTGCGAGTGCTTTCATTTAAGTGGCCTTTACTTGTCAAAGGTGAGGTGGTGTGCTGGTTACGGGACTTTATCCTCGTACCCTTGATGCTAGTTGTAGTTGCATAAGATCTCTCAGTCTCTCCCTCACCCCTGCTCGACCTGAGTCAGATCTGTAGGAAAGTCTGCAATGTTCAAATATCAGCTGACAGGGAAAGTGGGAGGGGACTGGAATGCAGAGCACCCCCTAACCCCCCACACCCCACCCCACCCCACCCTTTGTGGAAAGCAACTTGCCCAATTCCATTATATTCCCATTCTGCTGTATTATGGGGTTTATTTATTTAAATGAACTGATGTTTAAAATTAATACTTCTCTTGTTTTTATGCAATTGCAGAAGATGATGAAGAAGAGGAGGATGAGGAGGAAGAAGAGGAGGAGGAGGAGGAGGAGGAGGAAGAAGAAGAAGAGGAAGAAATTGATGTGGTGACAGTGGAGAAGCGACAGAAAAGGAGTGAGATGGAGGTGTCAGATTCGAGGCACCCCAGTCCCCTGGTGTTGAAGCGCTGTCACGTCTCCACCCACCAGCACAACTACGCCGCCCACCCCTCCACACGGCATGACCAGCCGGCTGTCAAAAGGCTACGACTGGAAACCAGCAACAGCAGCACCAGCAACAGGCACGTGAAGCAACGCAAGTGCTCGAGTCCCCGAACGTCGGATTCTGAGGACAATGACAAACGCAGGACTCACAATGTGCTGGAGCGCCAGCGCAGAAACGAACTCAAACTCAGCTTTTTTGCACTACGGGATGAGATTCCCGAGGTTGCGAATAACGAGAAAGCCGCTAAAGTGGTTATCCTAAAGAAGGCGACGGAGTGCATCCACAGCATGCAGATGGATGAGCAGAGGCTGCTGTCCATCAAGGAACAGCTGAGGCGAAAGAGCGAACAGTTAAAACACAGGCTGCAGCAGCTGCGGAGTTCACATTAATTAATCTGTGTCACAAAAGTTAAAGCGAAAGGACTTTTAAAAAAAACCTAACCCCCCCCCCCCAGCTTTTTTATGCAAGTTAAAGACTGTTGCTGTATATAGTTGTGATGATGTTGCATGTCCAATGGATTCTTTTTCTTTTGAATATTGTCAGTTCTTTCCATGTTCGAAACTGCCGGTTTAAAATTTAAGATGGTTCAAATAATTTGTATTTAAGTCATTTATTTTTATTAAGAAAATAAGAAAAACTAGGGCTGCATAACCCTAAAGTAAAAATCTTTTGTATGTTTTTGTATATAATGAATTAATATTTCCTAAGAAAGGTATTTTTGGATATGTATCAGCTACTGTTCTCATAAACCATATTCTGTTTCACTATATGGTTTTTCCATGTTTTCATTTAATCATAAATGAATTTCTTTCTGAACTTGACTCTTTTGGTCTCTTTGCGCTCATGTCCTCATTCAGAGTTCAGACACTGTTTGGGCAGTATTCATTCAGAGAAATTTGATCTTTGCTTGTTAGTTCAAGTATGATACTGTAACTTTGTTTTACATCACAAATTGTTAATCATTTCAGGGATTTTCCAAGTTATAAAGGTCAGTAAGTTTTCACCCGTCTAAATTTAAATGCATAATTGCACTTTCTTGCATGAAATCATAGAAGAGTGCACACAAAACAAAAATATTCAATTGCATCCCCACCCAGCCAGATTTCAGCTAAAGTTGAACTCTTTCATATTTTGCATTCAATAAGCAACAGTGCCCAAAACTGAAAGGCAATGTAAAGTTATTGTGACGATCACTGCCTGGAAACCCAGCAAAGGGAATTTTGACAGAAAGAGCAGCCACTTTCAGATTATTTACTTCAGATTTTAGAGGTGATGATGAGTCACATGCCACAGCCCTCAATAGTTTAGATTAGAAGCAGGGTTCATAGAGCATCTGTCATGGATGTGGCAAAGCTCTGCTAATGCAGTCTGAGCTGTTTACTTGAACTGCAAACCACTCAGAATCAGTGCAGCAACACTGCGGGTATAATTGTGGACAGTGTGTGAATTATACCTTAAAGTTTTTTAAATGAGTTTTAAAAGGACATGTTAAAGGAGTATGGCTTGTTCACTTAAAAATGAAAATTCTGTCATAATTTACTCACCCTAAAGTTGTTTCAAACCTGTATGAACTTCTTTCTTCTGCTGAACACAAAATATGATATTTTTAATAATTTGGTACCAAACAGTTGATGGACCCAATTGACTTTCATAGTAGCCTATATACTTTTTTTCATACTATGGAAGTCAATGGAGTAGCCTACATCAACTGTCTGGTTGCCGACATTCTTCAAAATATCTTCTTTTGTGTTCAGCAGAAGAAAGAGATTCGTACAGGTTTGAAACAACTTGACGGTGAGTAAATTATGACAGAATTTTCATTTTGAAGTGAACTATTAATTTAAGGTCGCAATGTTGAAGTTTAATAGGCTATTTGTAATATTTAATCTTATTTTTGCCGACAATAATATTGTCAATAGCCATATAAATAAAAGATAAAGTGTTAAATAATGAGGTTAAATAATAATTTAGGTTAATGTTCCGTACGATTCAGCTCGAGCGACCGTTGAACGGACGACCCTGGGTGTCAGGCGAACGCGATTTCGTTTCGTAAACATCTATTTTCAGTCACGTGACTGGGGCGGATACCTTTTGGGCAAAACGTGAACCGAACTGCAGCAGTAGCGTGTTAATTTTACATCTGTTTCAAGCCATGGATATTTATACCACCTATCAAAATAACATAAATATGGAACTGTACACCTGTGATCCACATACAGAACCTGCTGCAGCAAACAATACAAATAGCAGGACATTCTTTAAAAAAATAAATAAAAAAAACACTTGAAGTTGCCTACTAAAACAGCTATTAAAAGATCAATTTCAGTATACAACTTACTGATGATGCAAACTATATACAGGCGAACAGATATGCACAGAATATGAAAGCATCATACTAAATAGGTCATTGCGTTTATATTCTGGGTTCATCAGCTTGCCTGTACAGTAGTGAGGCTCAGATTGACGGCTGGTCTAACCAATCAATTGAGACACAAAGTAACTTTAAAATTTTACTATTTAAAAAAAATAAATAATATATATATATATATATATATATGCACCATCAGGTGAAGCCTATAGACCTCTTCCGGTTGATATTTCCAGGATAAATATCCTGGATTTTTGAATGAACCGCTTGTTTTAAAATCTTCCAGGTCTACTGACATTTATTATGACATCCGCTACAAACATTGCAATGCCCATGATAACTTTTGTTAACTCTAAATCCACTTCATCAGATAATTACTCAAAGACAGCGATGACACAGAATATAGCCTAGGCCTAAACAGCAACCACAAAAAGGAAGTGTAAAGATGAATTTGTCTTACATTGATTGTGCAACCGTAGTAAAAATAACTGGCGGGCAAACTTGCGCTCAAATTGTGTTCCTATAGCCTAAAGGTGTGACGTCAAGAGAAAACTAGATAGCACACGTATGTCTGCAAGATGTCTGGTAAAGATCACTTCATCTGGAAAGCTGCTGTTTGAAAATGCAGCCGCTAGAGTTCTTACGAGATCAAGAAAATATGATCATATAACACCGATTTTATCATCACTTCATTGGTTACCTATAAAGTTCCGTATTAATTACAAGGTATTGCTACTGACCTATAAAGCCCTAAATGGTTTAGCTCCAGTCTATTTAACGGACCTTCTATCGCCCTATAATCCATCGCGCTCTTTAAGATCACTAAATTCGAGGCTTCTGGTCATACCTAGGATATCCAGATCCACCAAAGGAGGGAGAGCATTTTCACATTTAGCTCCGAAGCTCTGGAATAGCCTTCCTGATATTGTTCGTTGCTCAGACTCGCTCTCCCAGTTTAAAACTAGACTAAAGACGCATCTCTTCAGCCAGGCATTCATATAAAATTTTAAAACTTACAGTTACTGTAAATCTGGCCTCTAGTTCATAAAAGCCAGAGGAGAACTGGCCCCCGACTGAGCCTGGGTTCTCCCAAGGTTTTTTTTCTCCATTGGGTTACTTGATGGAGTTTCAGGACACCACTGGGTCACTTGATGGAGTTTTTCGGTTCCTTGCCACTGTTGCCTTTGGCTTGCTCAGTTGGGGATATTCAAATTAATTAACCAATCATTAATAACATTGATCAGCCCTTCCAAACTTGGATGTCTTTTTTATTTTATTGTTTTCCACTAATAAACAAACATTGTTATGTTGTTTTGATTGATACTGTGAAGCTTTGATACAATCTGTATTGTGAAAAGCGCTATATAAATATACTTGACTTGACTTGACTTGTTTGCTAACATCTGATAGACGTCTTTAAGATGTTTTTTTTTTTTTTTTTAAGAGTAGGCCTAACATTTTTTTTTTTTTTTTTAAAGGACATTCGAAAGTTCGTCCCGAGCCACCTTAACATTTATTTGCTGACAATAACGTTTTTAAAATATATACACTACCGGTCAAAAGTTTAAGATCGGTAAGATTTTTTATGTTTTTAAAAGAAGTCTCTTCTGCTCACCAAGGCTGCAATTATTTGATAAAAAAAAAAAAAAAAAACCCCCCAGTAATATTGTGAAATATTATTACAATTTAAAACAGCGGTTTTCTATGTGAAAATATAGTGAAGTGTAATTTATTCCTGTGATCAAAGCTGAATTTACAGCATCATTACTCCAGTCTTCAATGTCACATTTTTTTTATTATTATAATATGAAATTATTATAATATGATGCTCAAGAAACATTTATGATTATTATCCATGTTGAAAACAGTTTTTTACATTTTTTTTCAGGATTCTTTGATGAATAGAAAGTTCAAAAGAACAGCATTTATTTAAAATATAATCTTTTCTAACATTATAAATGTCTTTACTGTATAACTTTTGATCAATTTAACTCATCCTTGATGAATAAAAGTATTTTCTAATTTCTTTCCCCCAAAAATAAAAAATAAATTTTTACTGACCCCAAACTTTTGAATGGTAGTGATTAATGTTACAAAAGCTTTCCATTTCAGATCAATGCTGTTCTTTTGAACTTTCTATTCATCAAAGAATCCTGAAATAAAAATGTAAAAAACTGTTTTCAACATGGATAATAATCATAAATGTTTCTTGAGCATCATATTATAATAATTTCATATTATAATAATTTTAAAAATGTGACACTGAAGACTGGAGTAATTATGCTGTAAATTCAGCTTTGATCACACAAATAAATTACACTTTACTATATATTCACATAGAAAACCGCTGTTTTAAATTGTAATAATATTTCACAATATTACTGTTTTTTTGGTATTTTTTATCAAATAATTGCAGCCTTGGTGAGCAGAAGAGACTTCTTTTAAAAACATAAAAAATCTTACCGATCTTAAACTTTTGACCGGTAGTGTATGTTATAAATCAACAATAAACTGTTAAATAGCCTAATGACAGTGTTTATGTTTTAACAATGTTTCATTCTGTTTGATCTGCTGTTGCTATCAAACATCTATTTACTGAAAATATTGGCGAACTGACTAAGTAACCCATCTTTTGTATTTAGCCTAGCCTACTAAAATGTTTGAAACTCTAATTGAAACTATTATGACACCCCATAATTCACACCTTATTTGGAAACATATAATTTGTAGACATTAGATGTCTATAGGCTAGGCTACTATAAAGTGTTTTACATAGCAAATTCATGTCCTGTGTAAATATAAATGACTGATTATAAACTATTTTATATGATGATGATGATGATATGATTTAGCTGTATATGATTAGCCAGTTCAGACAATTCCTGCATCAAGGAGCATGCTTGTCACAGCAAAGCTTTGGACTCTTTCTCCTTTGTCAAGATGCTCAGTGCTGAGCTCTATTAAATGCAATAACGGTCTTTTGCACGCATCTATTTCCATGCCGACTAACAAAGCTGTGATTATCCCCCACGTAGCTGTATTAGGGCAAAGTGACGTCACCGACTGTATGTGACTGTATCCAGCGCGTGCCGCGGAGCGCGTGCTCTGAGCACATGGAAAAGGGCTCGAGACAAAGTGCCCAAAGAATAACCACACACCTGAAAAGGAATATCAGTTACAACTTAACCAAATCTGGAGCAAAAGGGGTAGGTGTTGCATTATTTTCCATTGCACTGCGATATATATATTTTTTCTTTTTTTGGAAGCACACGTGTTCATCTTATTATTGATGCATAACATTGATTCTTTGACAATAGGGTATATGTGCATTGTATTAGAAATGTTAGATATATTCTGTCTTAAGGGTTTTATAATACCTATTCATATCAAGCAACTAGAAATACATTGTTTATAAGCTAATAAGTCTAATGTATGTTAGTCTCCTTTTATAGAAATAAAGAGCAATTTTATATTCTCACCTGCCAAATGTAAAAGAAAGGCTATTCTTGTAACAATTGTTTTTCCAATCCAGTGTTATTTTCTTTAAAATGTTAAGTTATATTATTCCTGCTGTTTGATTTATGTTTGATCATGAGTTAAATTTATTATCCATTATCTGTCATTTCGTCTGTATTATAGATTGCTTAAACTTTGAAACCAAAAATATATTCTTGACTGCCAACATCTGCAATTTGTTTGATCGAATTCCTTTTGTCTATATGTCATTTGACAAAGAGGTTGTGTGCAGCCATATTGCACCACTACGCTTTCATTGTTTTATATAAAAGGATTACCCCTGCATTAAAATATTCTTCTTTGCATCTCATTAGGATGTGCTGATTAATCTATATTTTACCGTCATAACAGAAACCTTAATTTACCATATTATATAATCCGAGAAATGCTTGTAAGCATTTTGCATTATTAAACAAATTTCAGTTTTCATATAATGTACATGAACAAAGCATATTTCATCTCCAGCACAAGGCATAATAGTTTTGTAGTAGACAATATAGAATGCATTGATTGTTTATATTTGAGTTTTAGCATGAACAGTCTGTGCATTTCAGTTGTGTTTTTTTGTGAATAGACCATCTTTTTCTGTATCTGTTTTGTCAGCTGATATGTGTATGCATGCAGAGACATTGCAAAGTTGACTAACAGGTGCATGTTGTTAAGGTGTGGGGCAAAAGTTGGCACATATTTGTAGAGTATGTACAGCTTAGACTATTTCTGTACATTTTATTCTGCAATATTAAACACCCAGAGTGTACATTACACTTTCAGTTGTGTGCAAAGAGGAACACCATGTCTAATACCTTTGGGCTCATTCATATAAGTGTTCTATTACAGAAAAAGCAGTTGCTTGTAAGCAGAAAGAAATTGGTTCCCCTAACCATCCCTCTCCAGGGTCACATGGTTCCCCTTGGCAATGACAGCACACGTCTGACTGAGGGAGGTAGACCACACACTAACACAGTCAAGGTCTGTCCTGGCCTCAGGGTTAGTCTGAGACAGAGGCAAATCCTGGAGTGAAGACCACATGTCAGTTGTTTTTGCTAGGGTTATAAATGTAAATACAGGGCGCCTCAGATAGGACTGAAATAATAAGCTATTATATATTGATCGCGACCCAGACATGGTACCAACAAGTGCTAATAGACATTCTCTTGACAGACACTCTTTATCAAGTGACCTGCTGCACTTGGCACATTAAGAGCACATTGGTGCGTCATTTGAATACCTTATTGTCTTGTTGGACTCCCTAAGTTTATGCATTGCAGATTAAATGTACTGTCAAACTTTGAACAAACCCCTAACTGGAATTCACTAGTTCGCCTGCCCATTCAGCCTTAAAGGTTAATAGTAAACTAACTTGGCTTGCTGTCCTTGGAGGAGGCTCGAACCAGAGGCTCGGCAGCTCCGAGTTAAACCCCCTCTATGATGGAATTGCGTATAAGAGAGATAGTTTACTTGAGGAGAAGGGGAGGAGGAGGGAATTTGTGAATGGGACGATGTGGTGTCTGCTGCTTATATAGTACGCTCGTAATGATGATGGACAGGACTGAATGTTTAGGCTCCTTCCGAACCTACGTTTGGAACTTCATGTAATAAACTTTGGTGCTTTGTATGAGAATGATGATGTGAATCTTGCAGCTTGTTGAGGAAAGGTGTACTACTTCTATTACTATTCTATTTGACCAGACTTATGGTTTTCATCCAGTGGACCATAAAATGGGTGAAAAAATCTCCGATACACATCAGGGAAAATCAAAGAATGAACTGGTGTGACGTCATTCCAAACAAAATCAGGCCTAAACAAAGTTCGTTTGGAGTTCGAAACAGCTTTCCAAAGCTACCTTTCTGGAAAAGTTTAAAGTACCTTTGGTCTGTGGTGATGACGCAATAGGTGTGCTCTGGGTCTTCGCCTTCTTTGATGTAAAACACTCACAACACCCTAGCATTGTGTACTCAGTTTACATGGGTAACCGCTTACATTTAACTTTGTATTGCACCCTTTTTAAAAACCTTCATCTGATCTTTATTAGTGCATCTGTTTTGGGGAACAAAGTCTATTAAACATAGTTCTGTGTAGAACTTTTGCTATGTTACATATGAAAGTGGACTCCAAGAACTCTGTTGAACTGCAGTGTAGATAAATTGATTCCATCAGCTGTATTATAGGCTGTGAGAGAGGGTGGAACAGGCTCCTTTGGCAACACAGAGGCCGGCCTGTTTTCGTTCTTTGGATGATTTTCCATGTGTTATGTAATCCCTCCCCCCAGTTTGGAATGGAGGTCTCCACTGCGGCAAGATCTGAGCACACAGCAAAACTGTCTCTTTGTCTTTGCCGTCTCTTTCTTTAACCTCTTCCCCCCCTAACTCTGGCCCCTGTAAACAATGACATCACTTCCTGCTGACATCACTCTTCTCTCTGCCTATAACCATATTTGTTGTCATCTGCTCACATACTCTTCCTCTAACTTCTTTCTACTGCTTTTATGCTAATAATATAGTAAAACAATATATCTCAATAGTTTTTGGTCTTTTCTCAGAACTTTTCACAGTTTATCCTCAAGGATTTTAAACTCAAAGTTATAAGGCCTGTTTTCACAATACTAACATAATACTGATTATTTAACTGAATCACAGAAATTAACTGAACTTTCAGCTTAAGGATTTACTTTGCCTAAAACTGAACATTTTGTCATCATTCACTCTATCATGTCTTTCCAAACCCATAAGACTTTTCATTTTCAAAACACAAATGTAGATATTTTCAAGAAACCGGAGAGATTTTTGTCCCTACATTGAGAGCCCATGCAACTACTTAGTTGCTTCAAAAAGTTCATAAAGAGATCGAAAAATGAATCCTTAATATGAATTGAGCGGTTTAGTCCAAATTTTCTGAAGAGACACGATCGTTGTTTTTGTTACTGAAGTTAATCACAGTGACAATGCTAAAACGCGAGACCCAAGCAAAAGGAATGACTGAAAAACTATACAAATTTCTTTAGTAAACTTAGGGCTTTTACTAAACAGGCCGTTAATGGAAGTGGAAAGTTCTGGGCATAATCTACTGACGACGCACAAATTAAAGAAAATAGACACAGCCAGATCTACCAAGTGCAGCGCAAATTAGGCGGTAAATAATGGTGCAAATACCAGTTAATTGACTAGCGCAAACCTTAGTAAATCACCTTGTATGAATCATTTAAATACTCTCCTCCCATAAATTTTGCATCTGAAAGGGAAACTCCTACATATGCATATGCAAGCCGCAAAAATAATTGTCCATGCCAGTGCTAATTTTTCACTGCCTGTCTTTGGTCAATTCTGACAGTAGTTTTCTAACACCAAAAGAGGGTTTGCGCTGGCGCATGCTGTTAGTAAATCTTGCCCAATGTGAATTAAAATCAATACACTATTCATGAACTTATAACTTTTTATCACCAGCAAATAATTTTAACATATCATGATGCAAGCATGCTCTCTCTCTCTCTCTCTTTCTTTGAATCAGTTGCCCTCTCCCTTTTCTCACTCTTTCCATCAGACGGCAGTGACGGTGGTGGCGGCGTCTGTGTTTTGCTTGGCCCTGCTGACCCCGTGCTGTCAACCTGCCAAGCGGCTTTCTGCTTTTTCTCGGCTTGTGTTAGCTATGTGAGAGCTGGCGTTCACAGAGTGCATTCTAGGTATAAAAACAGCACTGGCAAATTAAACCCTCCAGATTTACACACTTAAAGAGACATGTTTGGACCACCAGAGTTCAGGACACCCGCTGTAAGCCTGCTCATTTACAGTCTGGGAGCGCAAGGCACCTCTGTGAATATTTAAGCAGACCTCCCCAAGACAAACAGGCAGATGCATACATGCGCAAAAGCACACGCCTGTCTTCTCAAACAGATGTTGAGGAACTAGTCTGTGATGTCAGACTCTCCTCCAAAAACAAGCTTGTTTTCAGAATTATAGACTGAATTAAGTTTATGTACTTAGGACTCAACACTAAGGATTTTGTCGTCTGGCCCAGTCAGGCCAGTGGTTCACATTTTTAAATGCCCTGGCCTCGCTCAAAAAAATAAATAAATAAAATGTTATTGTTGCTTTTGAGCCATTTCATTCCAAAAATGATTAGCCTAAATAATATTACAATCCAACTGTCAAATATACAAAAAAAAAATATACAAAAAATAAACTATGCTTTAAGTTTTTCATGTAGACTAGATAACAGTAGTATTCAGGTATAGAAATATCAAATATCAAATAACACTGCAGAGACTTTACTGTATAAATTAAATATAGATTAGTTTTTATTTAGTTAGTAGGAGTTAGTGATTTTCTCTTCTTCTTTTCTTTGATTAACATTAATGGGATAGTTCACCCAAAAATGAAAATTCGTCATCATTTACTCACCCTTATGTTGCTACAAACCCATAAGACTTTCGTTCATCTTTGAAACACAAAGATATGTTTAATAAAATCTGAGCCACATTTTCTGAAGAGAAACAATTGCTTTATATGATGAACAGATTGAATTGAAGCTTTTATTCACATATAAACATCGATCACTGAACATAAACAGAGGCTCAACCAATCCTGCTTGACACACGAGAACAATTGGTTCTAGCTGAAGTTCAAGCAACACATGATAATGAACCTCATTGGTTCTGGCATGTCAAGCAAGCATGCTTGAGCTTCCGTTTATCATAAGTGATGTGTGCATTGATGAATGTTTAAATGTGAATAAAATCCTAAATTCAATCTGTTCATCATATAAAGTGATCGTGTCTCCTCAAAAAAATTTGGACTAAACCACTCAATTCACATGTATTAGTTTTACGATCTCTTATGCACTTTTTAAAGCCTCAAAGTGTTACCCGTAGTTGCGTAGCTGTCAATGGAGGGACAGAAATCGCTAAAATTTTATAAAAAATATTTTCATTTGTGTTTCGAAGATGAACGAAAAGTCTTATAGGTTTGGAACGACATGAGGGTGAGTAATTAATGACAGAATTAAAACATTTTGGGGTGAAATCTCTCTTTAAGGACCCAAACAGTAGCAGCAGGTATATGCTGTCCCTTTTAGAGCTAATGCACAGTATGCGGGTGGGTCTATGCCTCGCCAAAACAGGCATTTTGACATATTTGTGTGTAGTTGTCAGTTCAAGTGCAAGAAGATGCGAATGATAAGTCAATTCGGTATTTGCACACAGCTTTCTGTGTGTCCTTATTGTCAAGACCCAAGACTCTCTACTATGTGATCTGTGATGTGTCAGTAGTCTGCAGTAGAGACTATTTATGTCTGTCTCGGGCTTAAATGAAAGGGTATTTGTATATGCAATAGGTACCTCAGTGTAAGGGATGACTGTTGAATGTAAGCTGCTAAAGACTTAGTATAGACTAGTGCTTGTGACAGTATGTAAGCAGCTCAAACAGACATAGACACACACACACGCAACAATTCCAAGCAATATGGAAATATCTAAGGACTATTTGTGCTTGAGCTTAAGTAATTTTTTAGATTTTCCACTGTTATATTCACGCATGAGAAACCAGGTAAGGAAATAAACAGCCTAGTGATTGGACAAATAATTTTATTTCTGATTGCATTTGAATTCTTGTAAACAAAAGCTTCTTTTTAAATATATTGGCATTATACCGATTATTCTCAAAATGAAAAACAGCAACTGGTGTTTGAAGAACAGGCAGGCATCTGATGCCTGACCTGGGATGACCTGACTGTGAGCGCTGTGGGATTAGTTTATAGAGAGTTGAGCTTCAGCACACATGCTCTGACGGTTTTAACACTGCAAGCATAAGCAGCGTGTAAGTGAAGCAGGAGCGTAACTGAAACAGCAGGATTCTGTCTGTCTGGTCTCATCATAGTTAATAGGTATAAGTACGTAACGGTTTCAGGTGCAAAACTAAAAATTTTGTTCGTTTGGAAACATGCTGAAAACTTACAATATAGGCGTACTGACAACATTTAAACGTAAACATTATCATGTCTTTACAGCTAAAAACTTATGTATCTTTAAATATTTATGTATCTTTACGAATTTACGAATAAAAATGTACAAATTTGTATTAATTTTTCATTCAAACGCACATCACCCAAAACACGGCATGTCGCAATCTGTGACGAAACAGGTGAGAACCAATATCAATTGTGTTTTAAGCTTAAGCTTCCTGGGGCGGCAATTTTTTAAATTTCTAACTAGCGCAGGATTTGACATTTGCAGTCGCTGCTGAGAATGGAGATTTGTTGCATTGTTTAATTTGAGTCTGTTCTTTGCAAACATATGGATTCTAAAGATGTGGATTATAGCGTGCAAATAAACATAAAAAAACATAAAAACATAAAAAAAATTATGCGTTTTGGCCGTTCATTTACATGACACCGGCGGTTTGGGTGCCTGAAAACGCCACGTTTTGAAAACGAGTTTCAAAGTGCAAGGTTTTAAAAACGGTCTAGGTGTAAACTACAAAAATGTGAATCTCTGAAGAGGATGACGTCACGCACATGCGTATTACGTGTTCAATCTATAGTGTTGCATCGCCATCTAATGGCCTGGCAACAGAATACAGCGTTTTTAATCGTTTTCGTGGATCCGTGTGAATGGGGATCGTTTTGACAGTGGTGTCATCAATAGAAACCAAAAGGCATCTTTTTGTGAATAAATGGGTGAGTAGCTCACTACGTAATATTATGATGCTTCATTGTTGATAAATGGACTTAAATAACACACTTTCATGGCAATTTGTTGGCTTAGGTTTAGGGTACTGTAATTTAGGGGTTGACCTTCAGGCAATTTTTTTTTGTTAACCCTCCTGTTACCCTCAAATCTACCAAAATTTTTTAGCCACTGTGGTCAATTTGACCCCAGCAATTTAAACCCCCAGAATATGATTTTTTTTCAAAGGGTTAAGTCAGGTACTTTATATTTCTTTGTTTTTGTTTCTTTAAATAGCCCTTTAAATAAATCACCACCAACTCCCCAACCCCACCCCGCCCCTTAAACATCCATAATACCTATTGCACGACTATGGACAAATTAGCAAATCACTTTAAAATTCAAAAATGATATATATTTTTGGTGCTAATAGATATATATAAAAAAAAAATGTTTAATAGCTTTATATTATTATATTATACAATTTTATTTTATCAAGGATAGGTTTGGGGTCAATTTAACACTCCCATTGATAGTTTTATGATGCCTCACTGTTGGCACGACACAGGACTCATGGTAGCGTTCACCTTTTCTTCTCGGTGTTCCAGATGTTCCAAACATACAATAACTTAGCACCAGTCTTCTGCTGTCCAATTCTTGTACTTCCTGCAGAATTTCCGTCCATGTTTTGATGTTTTTATTGGAGAGAAGTGGCTTCTTTGCTGCCCTTCTTGACACCAGGTCGCTGTCCAAAAGTCTTGGCCTCGCTGTGTGTGCAGATGCACTTACACAACCTGCTGCCAATATCGAGCAGTTCTGCACTGGTGGGGACACGATTCCCTAGTTGACTCCTCAGGAGGAGAAGTTCCTGGCACTTGTTGGACACTCTGGGACGTCCTAAAGCCTTCTTCACTGCAACCGAACCTCAATTCTTGAAGCTCTAGATGATCTGGTAAATGGTTCATTCAGGTGCAAAATTCTTTGCTGCTATTTCCTTACATGTGAGGCCATTTTAATGCAAAGATTATCCTCCATCTTTCTTTGGAGGAAACCATTGCTAACAGAAGAACACAATGATTGGAAGTACTTCTTCTTTCCTTTTATAGCAATCATGTGCTGATGAAATGATTAGTAAAATTATGTTAGCTGGTCATTTGGTGCCAATGACAAAAACAGTGAAATTTGGGGTTTTGTGATACAGCTTTTTGCAAATATGTAAAATGCCTCCGATCACTCTGCACAATAATCTAGAAAAATGTGAATCAACCTCATAACAACTGAAGCAGCAAAATCTTCAAATTTGGCCACAGCTGTACCCTGTCATTCATGTGGGAAGTGGGACCATAATAACGTTCCATTTTTGGAAGGTAATTTATCTGCTAGACAACATGAGGGTCAACACTAGGAGTTTCATGCTCATCCGAAGAGGATGCCTCATAATCAGGGTCGTCCTCGACCTCTCAGACACATTATCCTCTGTCACTGTCACTTTCAAAGAACTATGACAACATCTAATTGACAGAAAATCTTTGCTTAGAGGTAATTTTCAATTGAGAAAGAGCATAAAGAAAGAGCTCACATGCACAAAGATAAATGTTTTATAAGGTGGCTTTTACACTGGGGTCGTTTGCTGCGCCCCGAGCGCTAGCCCGAGCGCGATTGTTCCCGGCGACCCCCGCAGCGCTGGTCTGGTTTCACACTCAACTTGATTCTATCGAACCCTGGTGCGTTTGCGTGCATCTTACGTCATCGCAAACGTGCACGCCGCATGATAGAAAACAGAACGTGGGTCAATGATTGTGTTTTTTATTAATTTGGTGCAATTATGCGCAGTTGAGTGAACAATACAGGTTTACTGTGTGTTTGTCACATAAGCTGGCTTTCTGCTTGCAAACGGACTCTTTTGAGGAGACAGTGGATTTCAAAATGTGTTGCCCTGATTCCACGCGATATGCACGAATACAATGCAGGCTCAGTGTATCCAAGGTAAATCAACAACACTATCATCCCTTACATGTGTTTTATTTAAATAAATACATCACAATCAGCTAAAACGCAATGCGCAGGTCACTTTACTTCCTGAACAAGTGCGCACCCGAGTCCGTGTTGCTTGCACATTCACGCGAGCCGCAGCACGGTTCGGGAGCAACCGAACTCAGACCACCTCCTCCAGGTAGTCTCGGGTTCGGTTCCCCAGTGCGCACCCGGGTCCCATGACAGCGTTCACATTAGCGATTTTTCATGCGAACCGTGCCCCGTTCCGAACTAAACTGCCAGTGTGAAAGCCCCATAAAGCTTCTGTGGAAGCTTTCATATATTTGCTCCTCCCCTATATTATGTTTTCCTCTCCCCCACGGCACAAAATATCAAAGTTCTTGCAAAAATTATGTTTTCCCTTCCCTGGAAATATATAATTGGCTCTGGAAATATTGAATTTCTTGTGAGAATTATGATTCTATCAGTGGTTCTCGCAATACTTTAGGTAGGCCTATATGGTAATGTTAGGTTAGGGCCCGAAAGCAGCGGGAAGTTTTTTGAAGATCATAAAATTTCAAGTTATAATCACCTCATATCATCCAAAACAACCAAAACAAATGTGTGATTTATGGCAAATCACCAATGTGTGAACAACATAATTTTTTATATTTCTTATATGTTTTATACAGCAAAATGAGCCTGGAGTCAAATTGACCCCAAAGAACACAGATGCTACAAAATGTGTACAGAACATTGAAAACATATCACCATGTTAATTTTATGTTTACCTAGTCCCCATTTAATTAGGTAAAGTCTTTAAATATAATTATGTATTTAGAGACGTTAAACACTGAATGGGGTCAAATCGACCCCAACGGTAATAGGAGGGTTTTAAAATTGTGTTTTTGTACAAATCATATGAATTCATAAGAAAATCACCAACTTGTAAAATATTGACTTTTTCTCATGAGATCGTGTTAGGCTTATAATTAATTTTCTGTGTTTTCTTACAGATTTAGCACACTGTGAATGACAAAATAAGGCTCAGCAAAACTCTGATAGCCTCACAAACACTTTAATATCCGCACAGCGAAAATGCTGTAAACTGTCAATATGGCCACAGAAATAAATACGTTTGGCTTATGTTTGTGGTGTGAAACAGGTTCCTCTGTACTTTTCTAGTTTAGGAGCCAAATTGACATTTATTTGTTTACAATATTAGTCACATTATTTAAACGCCCTCTGAATGTGGATTGAATTTTGCTTTAAATTTGATCTTAAAAATTGTGAGATAACATTGCCACAGGCAGACACCCGCCCTTTCTCACGCCCTTTGACACAAAAAAATCAAGTTGTAACTCATCTCCTAATCTCCAAATCTCCTTTCCATTCATTCACCTGCGTGTTAACAGAATTTAGCCTTAAGGTTAGTTCTCATTGACCAGTCGTTCCCATATGGGGCGTGTCATAATGATGTAATTTGCAATGAAAATGAAAGTTACAACAGGCAAGGCTCTGATGAAAACAAAGAACAGCCATCGTGAGTCAAATGGGGACTCTGAACCGCAACATTGTCATAAAATAGGTGCATTAGGTTTGAGAAAAAGGTCACAATGAAAGAGAAGAGAGTGATTAAGAGACATACATAGTGGTTACATGTTGAATGGTTTGAATTCACTGAATAGTCTGTTCTATTCAGGTAGACCTTCAGCACACATGGGCACACTGCTTACATCTTTAAGACTCAGATTGAGAGTGTGAGTCAAGCCAGTTGAAAGTCAGCAGCTGCGGAGGTTGAAAAGAGATGGATTGAAAATGGGCTGGTCTCACTGGTCTATTTTCCAGCTTCTGTTAATTTGTGAGTCATTGCTATACAAACAGTGTGTTTGTTTCTGTGCCAACACACTGCGTGCCAGGACAACAGACACTGATGGACAAAGAACTACACACTGACATGCAATATTTTAAACTAAAGAGTTATTCAAATTCAAACTGTACGACTGACCTACATAGATGATGCACTAAAAAGGAAGGGCGGTTGAACCAGAGCATTTATCCATTTGGAAAGCTCAGGTATTAAACAAGTGGATGTTTTTAAGAACGTTGTTTGATTGTTGTGTACTATGGAACGGTAGCAGATGATTTGTCTGCTTTGGCCATGGCCTATGTACTATTAGATTGTGGTGTTTACTAATACTACTAATATTACTAATTTATTTGAACATAAACTTGACATTAAGCTTATAATTTATGATTATTTAATTGGACATGAATGATTGTGCTGCTTAGGAAAGGTATTCCATTACTTTTAAAACAAATAGGTGATGTCTAGAGGATAGAATATTGAGACTAGAATATTGACTTATAGGTGAACTCTTTTAACTTGGGCAAAGCAAAAAAAGTTGTGATGTAATGGAAGTAGCGACAAATCTTTTCTTCCATATTGTGATGAACATAATGTAAAGCAGATTATTGAAAAAAAACAAAAACAATTTTGGTGGAGGGAGAGGAGACCTGAAGAGACCTATGGAGGGAGACCTGAATGTGATCTTGCTGTTGATTGTAAGAAAGTGTCAACGTTTATGAGGGCAAAACTATTGGAGATGTCTGGCATCACCAGAAAGAAGTCAACAGAAGATCAAGTTATGACATTTTAAAGGGGACCTATTATGTTTTGTTTTATTTGACCTTTCCTTTAGTGTGTAATATAGCTATTGGTCACGTAAACAATCTGCAAAGTTACAAAGCACAAAATCCACCCCACAGGGAGTTCATTTCTCCAACTGAAAACACCTGCCTGATGCACTTTAAGGCTGGCCCACACTTTCACAGATTTCAAAATGTGAGAGACCAAAAACATAGATATAAATTCATAGATTTAAAGTGCCCCTATTATGGATAAAAATAAAAAAAAACTTTCATGTAACATAGCTCTAAGACTAAGTGAATGAAAACATCCTGCAAAGTTTTAAATCTGAAAGTGTGGCGTATATAAAGTTATTATCTTTCAAAAGTAATAGTAGACTCTGAGTCAATTAAATTAATCGTCATAAGCCGTTTCGTCGTGACGTCAAAACGAAACATTAGCATATTGCCCGCCCACTTATTGCGCTCGCAGACACCAGGGAAAACTTGAACCTCAAACACTGCAGCTGAATCCTGCAGATACTGGGGAGCATCATGTCGAGAAGACGCTGTGCTCTAGAATGTGAAGGTAAAGCCATTTTTTTTTCACTTTCCCAAGGACGATTATGTGAAGAATCAGTGATTAAAATTAATTGTACCACAATACCAGTATAATCCTAATCTTTTGCTGTGTTCCCTTCATTTTACTGACAACTGCTTCTCAAATCTTGGAGTTCAAATGCATGATTCGCAAAATGCTGGCTCTTGAACGATGGTGTTCAAAATACTTAGTTTTGATTTTTAATATTGTGTACGTCTCCTGTTAAATGGTTAAAAAACTCACATTATTACTGTCTTATTGAAATACTGCTAAGCAGCTGTGGGCCATTATTACCTAAAACTGTGTCTACTGTGTCTATTAATGCCGATTGTCTGTCATTCTCACTACTTTGAGGAAAGATTAAGCATGGTTTGTTTTACCAATGTTTATGTTACATCAGTCAATCACGCTAGGTAATGTATGCACTGTTATTGATACAGTTTTCTCATGTTCACCGCAATAAATTAGTAAAAAACTCAGTAAATAAATAAATATAAATAAAATATTTGTTGATGGACATGCACTTGTTAATGCTGATAGTGAGGAATTACAGTTGCAACATCTCATAATGTACCTCAAACTGAGTAGCTTATCACTGAGAAACGTCCTGCTCGAATTGTCCTTGGGATGGAAGTTCTGGTTGAATAACTAGTTCCTCCAGTGTTTCATCATCACACTCGCGCTAGGATTGATATGGTAAAATCGGTCAAGCCTCAGGACAAGCAGAGCTGACGTTGTTATATGGCAATGGCTGTTTTTTGTTTTCGACTGTAAGACTCTTTGGGAGTCAGTGCAGAATAGCACGCGAAAAGGCGGGATTTAAAGAGATTGATTCATCTGACGAGTCGTTTGAGGCTACGATTACACGTGGCCTTCTATTTTCATTAACGGACATTTCACCCTCTCCGTTTTAAAAAATAACATTGTACACACCTGTTAGTTTTCAGAAAAGTGTTCGTCTACACAAACCCGTGTATATATGCCGTCAAGAGCATGCCAAACCTGTAGGTGGCAGTGTAACGAGAAGCCCAAGCCCACGTTAGCCAATCAGAATCCCGAAAATAGCAACAACAGCTCCTCGACATTATAGAGCTGTTAATTGACAGCTTTATAAACTGCCGAAAAGGGTTTGCACCAACATAATCTCCACTCTGGCCGGAGTTTGTAGATAGAATAATTTTCCAAGCGAATTCTCCGTTTGCGTGTAAACGAGGGGCACAAACGAAGGGAAATGTCTCAGTTTTTCAAGATTACCATGTACGTGTAAACGGGGCCTGAGAAACATTGAAAAATGTGATGGTCAAATGTATATTATGAGAAAATGAAACGTTGAAATGTTTTTTTTTAACCTTTGATGCATATAAACCTGTTGTAGGAGTCTCCAAAACAACAATAGGAAACTTTAAAATAGCATAATAGGGGAACTTTAAGAATTTTGTCCCTATAGTGTGTGGAGTGGCGCGCGGCGACCAAGACAGCACACTACGCACTTACAGATTCCATTCACAAACAACCAGATTCCTGACTGTGAACTCTGGAAATCTCACAAAATCTCTCAATCATGCCTTTAGAGTAAACAAACACGGCGGATGAAGGGCAAAAAGAAATGGCGATAATAGTGTTTAGACTGCTTTTATACAGAACATTTGTGGGGAAAAAAGATATTTACTATTTGAGATATGTGTGGCCCCGCCTTTCTTCTGAGCAGATTCAAACACTCTTAGGGCTCTATCGATGCAGCGCCAAGTGTTTTTTGCTAGTTTCAGCCCAACACAGTTATCATTTTCACATTCTGCGCCACGTTGTTTAAATAGCAAATGCATTTGCGCCTATTTGTGTGGCCATGGGCGTGCTGGTCTGAAAACAAGGTGTGTTTGGGCGTATTGTTGGCGCTTTGCTATTTTGAGGCAACTGAAATAGACAGCAATAATTTTTTATATTTAAAGAGCGCATTAGTAATGTTTGCCTGGAGGCGGGTGCACAACGCGTGAACACTCAGCTTATTACACACACAGGGACGCACGTGCAGCAGCACACAAACTAGCCAAATATTTCAAAGGAAAGAATTACAATGTAAAAGATTAATATTGTGTACATAAAGATATGGTGGAATCCTGCTTGTCCTTTAACCTCGCGCACAAGCAGATACGTTTCCCCTCTGCATCGTAAAAACAAATTTGTTCAGTTTACTTAATTAATTTGTGCAAACTCGTTGCCTGAATTTAATTAAGTAAGCATAACTTAATTGCAATACGTTCTTACTTAATCCATTTAAGTTGTCAACTTAATTCTTTAAACAAAGGTAGTTATAAGACCAGGAAGAGTTTATCACTTTTTTCACTGTTTCCTCTTTCCTTTTTCTAACCACTGCAACTATGTGGTTCAATGCAGGTTAGTGTGTTAACGGAGAAATAACACTAATAACATCACATCTGTAAAGTTGTCCACAGAGAAGGAGAGCATCATATTTGGGGAACTGTGGCATTAAAAAAGTTTAGTAACGCTTTAGTTTTCACTATTAAGCTAATTAGCTTGGATATTACTAGCATATTGGCTGTTTTTTTTAGAAAGCACATATTAATGCCTTATTCCTCATGACCATATTCTACATCCCTTAATTCTACCTTATACCTAAACTTAACCACTACAACAACTACCTTCCTAACTATTAATAAGCAGTAAATTAAGAGTTTATTGAGGCAAAAGTCATAGTTAATAGCGAGAAAGAGTTCCCCAAACTAAAGTGTGACCAAAAGTTTGAACCCCCAAGTTTAAACTCTTATGATGAAAATCTGTGCAAGCTTTATTATTGATTATGCATGACTGAATGTTACCCATGTTTACCAACCTGCTAATTGGTGTCAAGATATTGATCTAACACTGTTCAGGTAGTTACACAGACTGTAATAATCATCATTATTAATTCCCTTAATAATTCCCTTGTTGAACATCAAGGGGAAATCAAACCAACAGCCGGCAGCATGTAGCACGTTGTGTTAATTAAGTGGCCCAATTTAATTTGTTTGTTTGGGTGAGAACTAAGGAGAAATCTTTCACACTGGAGTAAATGCGCACTCAAAGGAACAGGTCTTGACTAGTCACCATAATAAACCAGACAACAGCATGAATTCCTTTTTAACAGGAAATTTAAATTCCTATTTTCTCACTGTGCATAGCGTAGGAATGTATTGACATGACATCACTGAATGTGACAAAAATGAAGCAGCAATACAACCAAATGTTTGTTTAGAGTTGTTATCTGATAACAGCTGTTTTGGACGTTTGACTCTGAAACTTGATCTGGAGCAGAAATGACAGTTACAAAACGTTATTAAGGGAACGTCTGATTTCTTTTTTCTTCAATGACAGTCATAAGGATCTGTCTAAAAGGAAGTGAACCAGGACCAGTGCAAGTTAGATTTGCGAACCATTGACTTCTATGAGCGCGTTTGTTTTAATGAATTGACTCACAAAAAAAAAAAAAATGCATTGACTGAATGGGTCAAAGCAGTTTTTGTTTCCACAACTGAGTTTATTTTTTATTAAATTTTTTTCATGTACAAACTTTTTAAAAACATTTAATTTAAGCTGGATTTTCTTCCAAGGTATTATGTTAATTATAATAGTAAACAATTATACTATTATAATATTTGTTATTTGTTTAAGTTTACATTTTAATTTTAGTATAGTAATTTTAAGGATTTTATGATTTTTAGTGATTTTTATTTAGCTTTTTAGTTATTTATTTTTATTTGTTATTCATTTATAACTTATAACTTGTACAACATGTCTATTTTTAAGGTAACATTTAAATTTTTAAAGTTTTTTCATCTAATATATTTTATTGTATTTTAGCCTAATTTCAATTGTGTAAAACAAGTGTTTTAGTTTTACTGTAATTAACAATAATTGGGGGATTCTTCTGCAACTGCTAAAATAATCATTGATGGAATAATTACATGGCATCACAGTCAGAACCAGAATCACTGAAGTCATTATGATTTCTTAGGAGTCCTTAACAAGTTTTCTAGTTCACGTTGACCAAGTGCAAACATCTTTGTTGACCCTGGAACAACATTCCAATCAACCAATCAGATTTGTTTTAGACAAGTTAGCAGTTTGTCAAGTTTAGACTTACAACAACGTTTAGGTGCTTCTACATCAGTGTAGATCTTCTACATCTATCATCCCCCCCCCCCCCCCCTCCATTTAAAATATTAATAAAATACAATAAAACAAATATTACTTGTATTTTAAATAACTTCTGACTGTTACATTAAAGCCAGTTGTGATGGTGTAAAGATGCTGATTTAATTTACTTCTGATGTTTAAAGCTGATTAAACTACTTATGATGTGGATTTTTAATGGTCACGATTTAGTTTTTCAAATCAGAAATATGGGCTGGTTCTGAGAGGTACCTAGATCATCCCAGCTGAGCACCAGCACTAATTTTGGTGTATCTCTAAAGCACGGAATACCTAGGCTTTACTGAAACTTCAATGTGATTATTTTCTAATCTCCTAGGGCCATATTGACTTCAGTGCTTTCTATCTTCCTGAGGCCCGACATCTGAAGAGGAGATACGTATTCTTATGTGCCCCGTCTGAGGGCTTCTTTCAGTGCTCTCCTCTCTGTTCTACAGAGGGATTTATTACCCCTTTCATAGTCCCACTGAGGAGAACGGCCACCATATGGAGGAAGTGACGTTCTCTGCTGAATCATAGTGTTGTCTTTCTCCTTCTTACTGTGTCTTACTCTCTCTGTCTCTTTGTCTCTGTATAGAAGAGCGGCCTGTCTTATCTCTACTCCTCTGAGAGAGGAATCTGGTTAATTCTTTTCACAGAAACTCTCTCTGTCCTCCGAATATGTCAGAGAAAACCTGCTGGTATTGAGTTCACAGAGAGCAGACTGAATCCTTACATGACTGCCACATCTGCACTCTCAATGTTAACAGATTGAGTGTTCATCCTGTGTTGGCGACTATGTTGAAAGTTGAAAGTTGAAAGTTTATTTGCACATATAACATTTAGAATACAACTTTACAAATCCATTAAAAAATTAAAACAAAAAGCATACTGTGCGGGAGAGAGTGAGAAGACCATGAGGTCTTATAAAACCACCTCCCCAAAATCTCATTAAATGGACATAAAATTACATGATCAAACAAGACAATACAATCAATACATCAATAATTTTAATATAACAAATTTACAAGATAAACTTATTTATGTGTTAAAAAATTTTCAGCTCTCTTTTGAAAGAGTTTATAGTGATTTTAGTCTAACAGGGTCTAAATGATTCCAGAGGGAAGGCCCTCTGTATTTCAGTGTAGATTGATTAGCTGTAGTTCTACAAAAAGGAAGAGAAAAATCTTTACAACGCCTTGTGGAATAGGCATGAACATCCGAAGAATACATGAAAAAGTTATTAAAAGCTCTGGGCATAATATTTGTTATATTCACATACTTATACATAAAAACATTTATGCAATAGATGTTAACATTAAATATTGTCAAGATGTTATATTTTATGAATAGCGGAGCAGATGATGACAGTCTATTTGAATTACTCATAATTCTCAAGAATTTCTTTTGTATTAATAAAATCTTATTTAAATATGTTTGGCATGTTGCACCCCAAATAATATTACAGTACAGAATGTGGGGATAAATTAAACTGTAATATAATGTTTTTTTTTGCTAAAAATTATAAAATTAGTTTTTTGTATATTAAGAGAGAGTTGATTAATTTGAAACCATTTAGAAATATTTTGTAATTCTTCATTTGCTTCTCTTATTAATGTGTCAATGTTAGAATGAGATAATAAAAGACATGTATCATCTGCAAACATGAGTGGCATAACATTTTTACAAACAACTCTTAAATCATTTATATAAATTAAAAATAATAGAGGTCCCAAAATGGACCCCTGCGGTACCCCACATAAAAGTTGTCTCCTATTTGAACTCAGATTGTTAACATAAACAAATTGTTCTCTCTCTTCCAAATAGTTTTGTACCCAAGTTAAGGCTATATGTTTAATGCCATAACTTTCTAATTTTGCTAAAAGAATATTATGATTTACTGTGTCGAATGCTTTTGACAAGTCTACAAATATACCAATAGTGTTATTTTTCTCATGCAAATTTTTTTTAATTTTATCGACAAACTGTAAAAGAGCCATTTCTGTAGACATATTCTCTCTAAAGCCATACTGGTGATCATATATGATAAAATTTTCTGTCAAATGTTTTAATATCCTTTTATAAACTAATTTTTCGAGTATTTTGGAAAAGAAAGGTAATAGTGAAATAGGTCGATAATTGTTAAATACATGTGAATTCCCAGACTTAAACAAGGGAATTACTTTAGCTAATTTGAAATCTCTTGGTACAACGCCTATTTTGAGTGACAAAGAGAGAAAATAAGTTACAGGCTCAATAATAGAGTAAACTACTTTCTTTATGAGACTAGCAATTTCATGATGTCCTGGAGCTGTGTCCTTCATCTTTAATACAATTTCAAGCACTTCATTAGAAGTTGGAGGATCAAATTCATTTTAAACAAGGATATGGCAAATCAAAAATTTGTGAAGTAAATTTTCCTGTATTCATAATATTTTTTGCCAGTGAAGGACCAACATTCACAAACAAATCATTGAAACCGTTTGCTATATCGATGAGATTTTGATAATTTTCTATACCATCGGATAACTGACCTGGGATTCCTCAAGTTGTTTGTTTTTTATTTAATAATTCATTTATAACATTCCAGGTCTTTTTTATATTTTCACAAGAATTTACCAACTTTTCAGAAAAATATGGCATATTTTAGAACTTTGCTGAATTTGTTTTTATATTTTTTATAGTACGCAGTATTTAACGGTGTGGGGCTAATGAGAGATTTTTTATACAACTTATTTTTAATAATGGAGGATTTTCTTAATGCAGGTGTAAACCATGGCTTAGAAATATTTCTATTTTTACTTCTACTTTGTACCAAGGGAAAACATTTATTAAACAATGATGAAAATGTATTCATAAATGTCTGATAAGCTGTTTCGGCATCCTGATGTCCGAAAACATGATTCCATGATATCTCAGCCAGTGACCTTTTAAAAGACTCAACAGATTTAGAAATAAGTCTACGATGTTTCATACTATAGGTTGCCTTTTTTTGCTGAGAATTTGTAAAAAGCAGAAATACAGGGAGATGGCCTGAAATATCAGTAAGCATTGAATTTGCAAAATGATTAGTTAGTATATTGTCAATTAAGGTTTGCCGATGAGCATGTTATCCTTGTTGGTTTATCGATAAGTGGATAAAAATAATAAGAATAAATTGTATTTAAGAACTCAATAGAGGAATTTGATTTGTGTTTCAAAAGATCAATGTTGAAATCTCCAAGAAGAATGCAAGTTGTATTTAAGAACTCAATAGAGGAATTTGATTTGTGTTTCAAAAGATCAATGTTGAAATCTCCAAGAAGAATGCAAGTCCTATTCTTAGCACTTATAATCTCCAGCATAGAGGACAAAGCCTCATTAAAAATGAGGAGTTAAAAACATAAGGAGTTAAAAAACCAAACCAAAGACAACAGTTAAATACCTTTACATGTAAGGCATTTCAACTGGATCGAGGAGGATGTACAATCAGTTGGTCATACTTTAGAAAGGCGATGTTCCCCTTTTTCCTCTCCTCTCTAAGTTTAGGTAGCAGATCCTTTCGCTTCGTGCGGACCTTGTCAGAGTAATCCTCATTGATATAGATGTTTGTGCCTTTTAGGAACTTTGCTCTCTTCAGTATTTCTTGTTTGTCCTTGTACCGAAGAAGTTCAATCAGAATAGATCTTGATCGAACAGTAGAATCATATTTCCCAATTCGAAGTCCTCTTTCAAATTCAATATGCTTTGGTTCTATTTTAAGATGCCCCAGAAAAAGTTTCTTCACTTTTGCTTCGGTTTCAATCCATGTTTCAGATTTTACATCAGGAACTCCATCGATCACAACGTTCTTTTTTCTTGATATGTTATCCATGTAATCCAGTTTACCTGTTAAGCTGTTTAAAGAAGCCTGGTATTCGCCAAAACTTTCTGCAATGGCTTGATGTTTTTCTGCCATCTTGCTTGATTTAGCTTTTATCTCATCCTGAGTTTTTAAGTCCTGAATGTCTTTAGTCACACTTTGGACATCTTTGAAAAGATTGTCCATGCGAACACACATAGAGTCCACAATCACTTGAACACAAGATTTGAAACTCTTCTCCTGTTGATCAAGAAGTTCTTTAAAATAAGTCTTTAGTTGTTTAAGCATCTCCTGAACCACAGGCAATGAGACAGAGTCGTCCTCATCTTTTCTTGGCATTTTGATGTTTTCAAATCTAGATTTGTAAAACCAGGCTGGGCCAGTATGTTATCCATACCAGGTCAGTGTAAAGATGCAGATAATCTGATTATTATTTATTAGTGTCGATGTAAAATATTCAATGAACTGTAATCCAAATCCAAATTCAATAAAATTAAACTCATAATCACCTTTTCTCAATTCTAGTGTTGCTGTTGATTTGCTTTTAGACAAAATAGTATCAATGAATATTTAAGAAGCTGCTTGGTCTATTTCTTATGGCTCAGTGAAATGTTTTGGAGTTTTTTTGGTTTTCAAGCTTTGGCTTTAGGATTTCTTATCTAGTACTATGTTCTCAATAAATAATATTTAAATAATAATAATAAAATAATGATAAATAATATATACCTGGTATATATATATAGCTTTTTTGAACTTGGAACACATTGCTTATTTACATTACACAATGATTTTGCATTACATAAGGACAGACAATTAAATACTCTAGTGATACTACATAGGGTGTATATCTTTTTTTTTTTTTTTTTTTTTTTTGTATGAGACGTATTCTTGGGTATACAGCTGCTTTTGATATGCACATTGCAATTGGTATAACAGTGTCTTTTGGCAATCAGTCATAACATTTCTGTACAAAAATTAGATTTAGCCAAAAGATTGAATGACATATCAGATCAACAGTCTGCTATATTCATTTCAATGTTTGTGCTGTATGTGTTCAGTTAATCGAGTACTGCTGGGATGATGTATTTTGTATTTTTTTTCCTTGACATAATGGAATAGGATATTTTCATTGACTTTTGGACTATTTCAGAAAATTAGCTACCAAAGGTTTATGATTCTTACACATTTTGTTCATCAAGATGATCACAAATGAACACAACTTTAACGAAGCGAAAATACAATTGTCAGAAGTAAAAAGCTAAAGTCAGCCGATAAACGACCTACACCACGGTCACTTTGATGTCACTGGCGCGAAGCTAAACTCAATCCACAAGTTGTAAAGTTTGAGTTTAGTTCGAGTTTACTTGACGTTTAATATCCCAGAAAACCTCGGTACCATTGTACCAAATTTCAGTGTCCGCTTTTTTCAAAACATGTAAAAGCTGTAAAAAAATTAATAAAAAAGCACATGGTAGTATTACTGATGTTTTTTATCTTGTAGAATAAAACACCACAAAAAAAAATCCCATTGACTTTTGGGAAGATTGAACCATAAGTGCATAAAAATGCTCCAAAAATCTACTTCCTGTGTTTTAGTACTCATTCCTTCAACATTCTAATGTTGAAAGCAGAAAATAAATATATAAATATTTATACCATTATTTGGGGGGTGATCTCTCCAAAGCCCATTTTTCAAACTCAATGACAGGAAGTAACAGGTGGGAGGTCAGAAGTCACTCGGCGGGGGCTCAACAGGGTCAGAGGAGAAAAAGACTGATGGGACATAAACATTTGGAGCTTCTCAGCATGACAGTGTGTGAGAGATTATACGCAAGGACGAAAGTGTGAGGAACAATAAAGAAATTGAGCCGTGTGCTTTTGTTACAGTACACAAGTGAACAGGAGGTGAGTGGGAGGACAGAAAAAAGAGAGAGGGACCAGGAACTGTATGGCTTTCATATCTGAATTTATGTCTTGTTAAGGCTTGTCAACTTGAATTGTTCTATTCATTTGCACAAAATACAGATGGAGCCCTGACAACTCAGTCTAGCAAATAACTTCATGTCAACTGCTCTAGACTTGCCACAGAGCAAAGTCAGTTCCATTGAAGTCATTGTTTGTCAGTCAGTAATTCTCAGCTCTTTAGGCCAAATACTGTAATGCATTAATTCAGTACATTCCTCAATAATGGCTCTACAAATCGAATTAACTGCTGATCCATCAAACAACATGTTCACAGACACTGTAAAAGCAATTATATCTACAGAGGAGCCTTTTTTATCATGTGTTTTTAATCACTCTATAGTTGGGTATTTTTCCAAAGTAACACTCTTTCCACTGTTCCAATGTGAAATTTCATTTTTCTGCATGCTATTCTCACTACTGAAGACAATAAAGAAAGTACTTAAAAAGTACTACATTACATTGTTTTAAACATTAAATGACATGGTTATACCATGTTGTTGTTTTCTTTTTTTGTTTGTGTATCATGGTATTATTTAAAAAATTTTATGGCATATTAATATGGCAGTCATTCATTACCATGTTTTATATCCAAATACTTTGCTATTACCATCTGATACATCACTGTAATTTGGCACAAAGGGCCTTGTGTAAATAGCACTGTGTATTACTGTAACAGTACTGAATCCGTTGAGTGAAACATCTTGTTCTCTCATTTGCCAGATTGTTGTTGTCTGTTAAATATTTGATTAGCTCACTGTTAAACATTTGAGAAAAGTGAGGGATGGAGCAGTTTTCCGTTGATGCTGAATAACTATATGTGTCGGTCTCTGATTAACTGTCCCATTGTGGTGAACTCAGCAGTTACTGGTAAGGTCTGAGAGTCTAGATAAAAACAGGCGGAAAACCTTGATGCATGGACTTGGAACATGATTGTCATGAACTATGTGTCCGAGTATTAGACACGCTTTGCTCTGGAAGTTACTCTGTAGATGATTAGCATAGATACCTGGCTTAAGAACACTACCTTTAAAAAGTTTGTGGTTGCTTGGATTTAAAAAAAAAAAAAAAAAGAAGCTCTTATGCTCAGCAAGGCTACATTTATTTGATAAAAAATATAGTAAAAACAATAATGTGAAATAATTTTTTACAATGTAAAAAATCAGATTTCTTTGTTAATAACTTTTGAAATGTAATTTATTCCTGTGTCGGCTAAGTTGAATTTTAAGCAGCCATACCTCCAGTTTTCAGTGTCACATGATCCTTAAGAAATCATTCTAAAACTGCTTATTTGGTGCTCAATAAACAATTATCAATGCTGAAAACAGATGTGCTGCTTGATTTTTGTCAAGTCAAGTCAAGTCACCTTTATTTATATAGCGCTTTTTACAATACAAATTGTTTCAAAGCAGCTTTACAGAGATAACAGGAAAACAATGTTGTAATAGTATTGTTAAATTCAAAATTAAATGTTAAATGTCCCCAACTAAGCAAGCCAAAAGCCAATGGCGACAAAAGCGAAGAGAGGCGAAAAAGGCAACAGTGGCAAGGAACCAAAACTCCATCAGGTGACAGAATGGAGAAAAAAACCTTGGGAGAACCCAGGCTCAGTCAGGGGGCCAGTCCTCCTTTGGCCAATGAACGAACAGTGTATGATTATGAGTTAGGCAGCATAATGTCAGGAGTCAGATGTGATCAGAACTTTCACGATATTTATCCAGTTCATCTGGTTGGGTTGGGTCATCCGGCCGGTGAGGAGATGAGTGTGTTGAGGTGTCCATGGGCCTTCACAGTGTTGATGGGGCTGGCTCATCAGGGATGCGTTGTCGTCGTGTCCATGTGATGGTCCTTCCTCAGATCTGGATATGGCCTGGATCCGGCGGTTCGCGGAAAACCTCGGGATAAGCAGAGAGACTAATATTAGCGTAGACGCCATCCTTCTTATGATGTACAAAGTACATCAGGAATTATGGGAAGTGTTCCCGGTTCCGGCTGATCTAAACTATGCAGCCTAACATTGAATTATAGAAATCTATAATGTGTTATGTGTATGCTAAGCCAAAGAGATGTGTTTTTAGTCTAGATTTAAACTGACAGACTGTATCTGCTTCCCGGACTGTGTTAGGAAGATTGTTCCAAAGTTTTGGTGCTAAATAGGAAAAGGATCTACCGCCAGCAGTCGATTTTGATATTCTAGGTATTATCAACTGGCCAGAATTTTGAGATCGCAATAGACGTGAAGGACTATAATGCGTTAAGAGCTCGCTCAAGTACTGGGGAGCTAAACCATTTAGTGCTTTGTAAGTAATCAGCAATATTTTAAAATGTATACGATGTTTAATAGGCAGCCAATGAAGTGTTGACAGAACCGGGCTAATATGGTCATACTTCCTGGTTCTGGTAAGAACTCTAGCGGCTGCGTTTTGAACTAGCTGTAGTTTGTTTATTAAGCGTGCAGGGCAACCACCCAGTAGAGCATTACAATAATCTAGCCTTGATGTCATGAATGCATGAACTAATTGTTCCGCATTTGTCAGTGAGAGCATATGACGTAATTTAGATATATTTTTAAGATGGAAAAATGCGGTTTTACAGATACTAGACACGTGACTTTCAAATGAAAGATTGGTATCAAAGAGCACACCCAGGTTCCTAACTGACGACGAAGACTTAACAGAGCAGCCATCGATTGTTAAACACATCGATTTGTGTGTGTGTGGAAACTGATGAATTTAATTTTTCTTTATTTTAATTAATTTAAAGTTCAAAAGAACCATATTCAAGTCTTTACTGTGACTTATGATCCATTTAGAGCATCTTTACTTTATTAAAGTATTAATTTTAATTTTTTTTAATTCTTAAGCTGCAGTCACAGGCCTTTTGAGCACACATTTCTAATGGCACTTCAACAGTTGTGATATTGTCAGGGTTGGGTGCAGGTAACGGAAGACAAGGACACGGTAACTGCAGTTTAAGAGATTTATTTTACAAACTTAAACTTCCAAAAACAAACAGGAACAAAAGAACAAAACTCCAGGACTTCAAAAACACACAACCATACATCGACGACGACCAACAAACACTAAGGGAAAACACAGGGCTTAAATGAACGGGGACTAATGGGATAATTAACTGAACACAGGTGAAGGAACTGAAAACAAAGGAGGAGCGGGGAAAAACTAACAGGACTAAACCAAAATCACAATAGACAGGGGGAGACAAGATCACAAAACAGAACTAAACACATTGAAACGTGACAGATATGACGTCACACTCTTTGGCATCTTTTTTATAAACATAAATTCAACATAACAAATTACAATACATCCCAAAAGTAAAAATATACAATCTACTACACTTTACTGCTACAAAATGTGTGTTCTTTTAATTCAGCCAAGAGGTCATGCCATGGCTAATAGATCTTCTATTGGGTGCGTCTACATGTGATACATGTGACATGGATTTGTGTAGTGTGACTTTTTCTGTTGACATAAAGTGTGTGTCTTGTAAACATTATTGTTCACATTCATTATATTATTTTGGTAATGCTAAACTTCTGTTATCTGACTTAATTCTAAATGAAATAGAGGGATTGATTTTTATCAATCAATGGCTGTTTCATACCAAAGCAGAGCTAGCAGGTTGTAGGAAAAGGGCTGAAAAATGAGAGAGATTGGTTATTCCAAAAATTTGTTTCTGTGGAATAACATGCACAGATGAATCATGTATAATAGATTTTGTTAACACCGCGTTGATTTTTTTGTTGATTAAATTGAAGCTGTAAGGGATATATTTATAGTCTTTACAATGGCAAGCACCATATAAAACTCTTAAACCACATGTAATGTTAAGGGTTTTTTGTCTACTGAAAGTTTTTTCATCAGCTGAACAATTGGCATGTTGTAAAACAACAGTGCACTCCACTGAACACACTGTACTTCAATCCCTCACCGTCTTGTTTCCATTCTTGTAAAAAAATAAATACGTTATGCCATTCTCCGAAGATCTATGAGACCAGGAATATGTATTAAGAAAGTAACTGTCAGATTTGTTGATTGTTGACTTTAAAGAATTAGATTGAATTGGCCCAAAAAAGGCCGAAACATAAACAAACCGAAACATACCGACAGGGGCGGGTGTTGTGAGGTTTTGAGCTCGTACACGGCTGGACGCGAAGTCGGAGCAACACCCGCCCCTGTCGGTGATTGGTTGGAACACTGTTTATTTTGGTTTTGAGTGCTGGTTGTACCCATTTGTTTTGTGTGCAGATTTCAGAGCCAAGGCTGCCTACAGAGAAGCGTTTTTTGGACGCCATGCTTATGGGGCGGGCAGCTAGCGGATCTTTAGAAAAGATTAGATGAATGTGATAATTTATGTTTCTGCCTTTTTTGGGCCTGAAATCACTGATACAACATTTAAGACAGCTTAATTCCAATTATTTCCTTTACTTAATTTGTCCAAGGCACTTGATGTCCTGATATTTTAGTTAATGAATAGACTCCCATTGAATCAAATCCATGATCTTGGCATTGTAAACGTCATGTTCTACTCTTTGACCTACAGGAATGTTTGAAATATCACTGTATCTAAATTAAATACTTTAAGAGCTTACTGAATGTACAGTATGACTAAAATAATTGGATGTGTGCAATATTTACTCTTCATTTCGTGTGGAGTCCATACGGGGATTGTGAAATGTACAATCTTAAGACCAGTCTGATTTCCTCAAAAGAGTGAGATGTGTTTGCATGCCTGATGTCTACACTTCCTCATGCCCTCAAAAGGAGGTAAAGAGGTGACGTCCCTCAAAAGGAAGACAGGCGAGACCAACCTGGAGGTCTGGCAGTCATCACAACCAAAGAGGTGTTTTGTCTCAAGACCCCCCCCACCCCCACCCCTTCAGCTTCTCTGGTGTGTCTCCCAACTTTAAACAAACAGAGGCACCTCGAGTAAATATTTAGCGCTCGTGTGGGAGCGTTCAAAGGCTTCTAGAGAAATGAATGAAGGATTTTCTCTGCACTCACCTCTAAACAGGACAGTTAGACAAAAGCTCAGTGAAGAGAAGTGCTATATGAATGACTGTAGGGAATATTTGCACAAGAGAGAACCAGATGCTTGAATTTCTTTGATCATTTCATCCAAATGTATTAACATTATATGTGATCAAATTATGATTAAATATTAAATGAAACATGTCTTTGATGTGCAGACATTTCAGTGTTCATGTTTCCATCTGTTTGGCTTGATCAAAACACCCTATGATCCTGTTGACCTCTCTATTTCCGACACTCAGCTCTCCCTGTGAGATTGTGGAATAAATAGTGCGGAGGAAATGATCAGTTTGTTCAAATCTGAAAGAGAAAGGTAAGCAAAGTGAGGCCAATTTCAGATAACTAGGAAAATCAAATATGTTTGGTTGAAAAAAAAGACTTTGGTCTGATGTAACTCTGCACAGCGCTTTTAAACTAGGTTCTGAGGTCAGGACAATCTTAAAATAGAGTCCTGAGACCCAGCCCATCCCAAAACTACAGTGAAGCATAGCGTCTGTGGTCTCGTAGTGTCATCATTTCTGAATTTCATATCCTCCCTATACTGCTCTGAAAATGAGATGTGTCTGTATGCTTAAATGTGTATCTGTCGTTGTTAAAGCAGTTGGCATCACATCACAGCTCTCCATCCATTAACTTTGGCAATTTTATCATGTTTTTTTCTGTCTATATATTTTGATGTTCCTTATGTTTTCTGATGCATGTTAAAGTTTTTTTTTGTATATTCATGTTTTATCTCTTAAAGGGTACCCCGACTAGTGTGGCATGTTGGCCTTATAAGATTAACGTGGGCGTCAGCTATAAAAAGGTGATACAAAAACACTCCAAATGTTTTTAGTTTTATTAAAAAAAGCCAAAAATCCGTTCACTCGTAGGCCGCCATTGTTATTTACGTCTCAATGCATTCTGGGTAGTGACGTGTAAAGGTTGTAGTTGGTTGAGCTGTAGCCGCTTCGTTTATTGTTTTTCCAACGTACCGGATAGCTAGCTAAGTTTTGACAGTAGTGAGATGAACACGTCTGCCGTTCAGCCTTTTCAGTTTGAACCCGAGCGCACCGTAGGCTTAAATCAAGAGAATAACGCGGTGTCTGTGCGGCAACTGCTTGCCAATGCCAAGCGAGAACGACCGCGTTTGCTGTAAAGAGCTTAGTATAGTCAGTATAGTCTGAGATTTCAGATTTTAAATATGTAGTGCACGGCAATTTAGTGCAATGGTAATTATTAATATTGTAATTGTAAGATTGAAAATGTACATGAGGTAGATGAGCAGAATAGTGTTGACTTTGTTCAGTGTAAAAGGGGGTTGCACACCGGTCCGGACGAGAAGCGCCGCGCCGCGTCTCTGACAACTCGAGGTATCGCACACCGGACGCGCACTTTGTCAGTTTATGGGCAGCAATATTGTTATATTTAAGGACATTATGGAAATAAGATATGTCTGTACTATGTTATGATTGTACTGTACAATTAAATACAATCGTTGCTGTCTGAATTCACTTTGCCTCAGAGCGTCTGTTAACTTGCTCAAAATCCAGTAACATCAGCAATTTTCATTCAACCAGCCGATTTCTGTAAATGAATGTAAAACTAAATGTATATTGCTGCGCAGGGTGAAGTCAGTATATACATTAACAACGATTTGAGACAAATAAATGTAAATTTAATATAAAACTATGTAAATGGTGCTCTGTGGCGCGGCAGGATTTTGAACAAGATCCGAGAGGGTATTTCTATGCGTTCAACCATAGTGACAGCTTAGGGAAAATAAAGCAAACGACGGCGGTAGATGACTTATTAAATTATTTATACCGATAGTACGATCGTCTGATCTATAGCCTACCCAGGACAGCTGCTGACAAAAAGTGGAGCTCTTTACAGCAAACGCTCTCGTTCTCGCTTGGCATTGGCAAACTGCCGCAGACACCATCTATTTTGCCCCACTCTCGCTTCCTCAACTCTCTGATAATCTTCATTTTCATGTAACTCTTGAGTAGGCCTATCGTTATCCGCGTTATTCTCTTGATTTAAGCCTACGGTGCGCTCGGGTTCAAACTGAAAAGGCTGAACGGCAGACGTGTTCATCTCGCTACTGTCAAAACTTGGCTAGTTACAACCTTTACACGTCACTACCCAGAATGCATTGAGATGTAAATAACTATGGCGGCCTACGAGTGATCGGATTTTCGTCTTTTTTTAATAAAATCAAAAACATTTGGAGTGTTTTTGTATCACCTTTTTATAGCTGACGCCCACGTTAATCTTATAAGGCCAACATGCCACACTAGTCGGGGTACCCTTTAAAACAAATTCTATGGTACCATTTGTACAGTGATGGTATGAGATGGGAATACCACAGTACTTATTGGATCTGTATGATTACCAGTATATATCTTGGGATTCACATGATACTGTATTCCAAGTTAATTTAAAGAAAACAGTCATATTGTTTGACATTATAAAATTTTATTATGATTGTCACAGTTTCTCTATTTCTGGTCCGGGACTCTTGTTTTGAGTATTTTCAGTTCTCTGTGTTTCCTCTGTCATAACCAATTTACTGTCGGGGAGGTCAGGAGTTGAAAACTGAGACATGAAGTCGGATACCTTTTGCTTCCCTTAGTGACACTTGTGACGTGAATGAGTACTTTATCACAGATGAAGTGAATTAGATTCAATATTTATCAAACACACAGACATTTCAGGCATTTTCATGAAGCAACAGAGACACTTTTCATTTAATATTTTATGTACTGCTTAATACAGTGCTTTAGCAGATTTGATCGTTGTCATCAAATAATCCTGCCAATATTGAAACAATTTATTTTGCAGTGCCATTAAAGCTATACTTTTTCGAATATTATCTGTTTGTGACTGTAAAAGTTCGGCGAAGTTTTAAAGTTTCAAAGTGCACAGCAAAAAACGTCACTTCCGGTTACATGTAACAGTGTAACACATTAGCATAATGCCGCCTATGGTCTTCATTGGCTGCCCTTGAACAATGTCTACTTTTTCTCAATTAACAGTAGTACTTTTTTAACTGTATAATACAGTTTTTTTTCAATCGCTAAGCGTAATGACTGTCAAAATACTAACAGTTGGTCAATGTCAATGTCAATGTCACCTTTATTTATATAGCACTATTAAAACAACACAAGTTGACCAATGTGCTTTACATTCTCACTGAAAATAAAAAGAGAAGCATACTACAATAGTAATAGAATAAAAAACAAGATAAAAACATTTAAGATGGATAAGCCATGGCAAACAGATATGTCTTAAGTTGTACTTTAAAAACATGTACAGAGTCAGCATCCCTAACATATGATGGCAAGCTATTCCGAAGTCTTGGCGCTACTACTGAAAATGCCCGATCCCCTTTCTGACTTAATTTAGTCCGTGGAATTTTCAGCAACTTTTGAGTTGATGATCTCAATGTTCTTCCTGATTGATACTCCATTAACAGAGCTGATAAGTAAGTCGGTATAAGGTCATGGAGTGATTTATACACCAGTAAAAGAAGTTTCAAATCAATTCTGTATTGTACAGGAAGCCAATGTAGAGCGATCAAAGATGGCGTGATATGTTCTCGTTTTTTAATATTCAATAATAATCTTGCTGGCGCATTTTGGATCTTTTGCAGTCGTAGAATAGAAGCTTGACTTTTATAAAGAGTTACAATAATCAAGTCTTGACGATATAAGCGCATGAATAGCAATTTCAAGGCTCTTATACGTCAAACACGATTTCACCTTAAGTGAAAGAAACTTGTTTTCACCACATGGTTTATCTGTGCATTTAGCTTCAAAGAGCTGTCAATGGAAACACCCAAGTTTTTAACACGTTCTTTAACATGTATTGAGAGTGGGCCGAAATTTAACTCTAAATTTAACCCTTGTTTTTCTGGACCCGCATATTACAATCTCAGTCTTATTTTCATTTAGATATAGAAAGTTAGAGGCCAACCATGATTTAAGTTCAGACAGGCAGGACATTAAAGGCTCCAGGCTACTTCCGTTTATTAATGATAAGTATATTTGCAAGTCGTCTGTATAGCAATGAAATGCAATGTCATAAATCCTGAAAATATCTCCCAACGGCAGCATGTAAAGTGAAAAAAGTGTTGGGGCCAGGATAGAGCCTTGTGGCACACCGCATATCAGTGGTGTAGAACTTGATGTATACTGGCCAAAGGTGGTGGCATTACAAAAACTGCATTACTTGTCATGTTTCAGTTCTATCTGTATAGAACATACAGTATGAAATCTTTTTTTGTAAATTATTCATTCAGCTGTGTGTGTGTGTGTGTGTGTTTGTGTGTGTGTGAGAGAGAGAGAGAGAATTCATGGTGCAGACTTTATTAGCAATATGAAATTGTTGTCAGTTATCAAAACGAAACAAGGACAAACATACATGGCCTTTGATTTAAAGTGTGCAAAAATAAAACAAATTGACAGGAAAAAAAACTAGTCCTCTCCCTGGTCCATCTAGTCCTCTCCCTGGTCCATCAAGTCCTCTCCCTGGTCCAACTAGTCATCTCCCTGGTCCATCTAGTCCTCTCCCTGGTCCATCAAGTCCTCTCCCTGGTCCAACTAGTCCTCTCCCTGGTCCATCAAGTCCTCTCCCTGGTCCAACTAGTCATCTCCCTGGTCCATCTAGTCCTCTCCCTGGTCCATCTAGTCCTCTCCCTGGTCCAACTAGTCATCTCCCTGGTCCATCTAGTCCTCTCCCTGGTCCATCTAGTCCTCTCCCTGGTCAAACTAGACCTCTCCCTGGTCCAGTCCTATCCCTGGTCCATCTAGTCCTCTCTCTGGTCCATCTAGTCCTCTCCCTGGTCCATCTAGTCCTCTCCCTGGTCCAACTAGTCATCTCCCTGGTCCATCTAGTCCTCTCCCTGGTCCATCTATTCCTCTCCCTGGTCAAACTAGACCTCTCCCTGGTCAAACTAGACCTCTCCCTGGTCCATCTAGTCCTCTCTCTGGTCCATCTAGTCCTCTCCCTGGTCCATCTAGTCCTCTCCCTGGTCTAACTAGTCATCTCCCTGGTCCATCTAGTCCTCTCCCTGGTCCATCTATTCCTCTCCCTGGTCAAACTAGACCTCTCCCTGGTCAAACTAGACCTCTCCCTGGTCCAGTCCTATCCCTGGTCCATCTAGTCCTCTCTCTGGTCCATCAAGTCCTCTCCCTGGTCCATCTAGTCATCTCCCAGGTCCAACTAGACCTCTCCCTGGTCCATCTAGTCATCTCCCTGGTCCAACTAGTCCTCTCCCTGGTCCATCTAGTCCTCTCCCTGGTCCATCTAGTCATCTCCCAGGTCCAACTAGTCCTCTCCCTCGAAAGAAAATAAATTTTCTTTCTTTTTCTGCTCCTCTGTGTTGTTATGTGTTGCTTTGAACAAAACCAATCCAAAGACTGCTTTTTTTATTGTGAATGTCCATGTAATGGAAAGTCTTCAACACCTGGTTATGTCTCTGATTGAGATTGGAATCAGTTATTTCTTACTCTAATTATCAGTAATTTAAAAATGCTTATCAGCTGTTTGAATATATTTTTTAATATTTGTTTCAATACTTTTGAGCTGATATTGTTGCAGAAGTAGAGCCTTTATACTGTATCTATGGTTTGGAACAATAGGTCTTCATTTCTGGCATGCTGTGTAAGACTATAAAGACCCATGATTTTGGTATTGGGTATGCTTATATGTAAAGAAAATGTAGGCATTCTAGAAACGTGTTAATTGACTGCATTTTGTGTGAAAACAACATGAATTTGGTGATTTTGTGCTAATTGTGTTTAGAGTTTTGAGAATGTGATTACAGATTGGACAAAAGGTTGTTGGCAATTGAAAAAAAAACAGTAAAAAAAAAATATATATATGTATTATTTTAAAGGTTTATAAATTGTATTTGAAAGATTATCTAAGTGCATATTCTCCAGATAATATTTTAATGATTTCTTTTAACTTTATTGAAATGACAATATAAATAATTTATAATAATTAAGTAATGTATATAGTTAATTGATTTCAGAAACATCATTGACTTTATAATTTCACACTTTAATATCTCTAAAATTTATTTTATAATTCTTTATAATTTCTTAATTTCTTTTGGTTTGAGTGCAATTACAATTGTCATTATTTATAATAAATCAATATCTATATTTATTTTATTCTTTGGAAATATGTTGCTTTGAAACATGTAATGAAACTTAATTTCACACTTTAATATTTTGCATGAAGTGTATCTTCATGCAACTCCTTATTTATCTTGAAATTAAATGTTCAGCATGCGCTTATGGTATTTAAGTGTCCATATTATTTTCCCATATAGTGTACAGTACACATGACAACCTATTTAAAGTCTCCTTTTTCAGTTGGTTTGCATAAGACGGAAATGACAGAAATGAACGGACCAGACAATTAATTAGAGGACAGATGGATGGGGGCGTGGCCTGGGGATTCTGAATCAGCTCTCAGAGATTCTTGCTTAGACAACAGGGTTATTCTGTGACATCATTCCTCCAGGCTACATCGTAAGCCCCTGTGTCATAACATCCACATTATATTCATTAAAGAGAGGATGTGGACGTGTTTGTCAAAATCATTTCTGAATGCTGTCCTTCATGTTCTCCCAGCAGCTCATGCTATTAGTGTCAAACTGACTTCTATTGAGTTATATGTAGCTATAGATTTTAAGCATGTTTCTTGCCGATTTTCAACAACAACAACAGCAACAAAAGGTAAGGAAAGTACTGCACACTTTAATTGCAGATACTTTACATTTTAGTATGGTAGACCATGGTACTGAACACTTTTCTTGTAGTCGGTATCATACATTTTACCGTAAGTACTACTTTCACACTATAGTCTGCTGGTTCAGTCAGTGTTACACTTTTACCCAAAAGTATTAACTTGAATTGAGACTGACAGGAAGTTGTTAGTCTGGTCCTAGATACTGTTGTCACTGTAATGGTGCAGACTCAGACATAGAATGGTGCGGCTCACCTAACTTTTCTAAGTTTCTTATGTGCTCTTTTGACTGTTTATTTCCTATCTTGCTGTATTTTTGTCTGTATTTTTGGTTTGACTTTCTTTTAATTTCATATTCAACAATATTATTGATCTGCATAAACTGACACCATTATACGAGAACTGATGATCACATCACGGTTTTCTCCAGAGCGGCTATATATATAAATGAACTAAAAATAAACTCAAACTTTTTTACCACCAAAAAGTATCATCACGGAACTTACTTAAGTTGGACTGTGAAGCTATTTTCTTCTAGAAACAAACTTTGAAACAATCTGGATTCTAAAACGTGCAATATAAATAAAGATGACTTGACTTTCTGTCTATTTTCTGCCAAACTATTTCTATGGATGGATGTATGGATCTGTTTGTCCATCTATCTCACCCATCTCTCTCTCTCTCTCTCTCTCTCTCTCTCTCACACACACACACACACACACACACACACACACACACACACACACACACACACACACACACACACACACACACACACACACACACACACACACACACACACACTCTAGTAATTATTTAAACCACAGATGCCTGTATGTAACACTGTATAATCTATAGCGATGATCACATAATCATCAGTTTATAATCATATATGGATTAAGAATTCTCACACTGATGCTGCTGCAAAAATCCCCTGAAACATCTCAGTACTTCTCCGAGCAGCATAGCTCCATTCAGGCAATTGCACCTGTTGTGTGAAATGCCTGTCCAAGTTTAACGCCACTAATTTATAGGCTGCAGCTGCATATATAACTCCCCATCTTTTAAATGAGCAGTCTTTGCAGTTGTAGTCCCAATAGTCGCACACAGCCGAGAGCAGCACACTTAGAACTAGGACACTCATTTTCTGTTGAGTTATTATAATGAAATTCTCACAGTGATTTACTTTACACCGCACATGCCTAGTTTACAGATTTACACCTCAATTATATTGATTTAGACAGTTGTTTTGTCTGTCATAGCAGGTGACTAAGCAGTAATATATACCTTGTAACAGTAATCTTCCTAAACATCCTCACAAACTCTTTGTTTTACAATCTAAGTGAATGAAGCTTAATGCAATCACAGCGTGTGTTGACCTGTTTTGAAATTCCAAGGTGAGGATGACAGTCTGACTCACTGAACATTTAACTGACGTTTAACTCGCACTTAAAAGCTCTCGTGGTAAATTACACGCTGTTCCCAAGACTATCTTCTCTTTTCTTGTCATTAGTAAGCTGGAGCTTAGTGAGTCAGCGTGCCGTCTCGTTCACATGCTTTTCTTGACATCTAAAACTACTTAAATGCTTGATAATGTGGTGTTAATGCACTTCAAGATCATCAATAAGTCCTGACAAACCTGTTCAAGCTTTAGTGCAGTCGAATGAAGGAAATGCTTTAGGTCACATTGAGTTCTTACAGGAAAACAGATCAAAGATGAAATGAAACCTCATATTAGCCCTGCCTCAGTAAATAGAGCTGGAGCAAACACAGCATAATTTAGCTAAAACGGTTGAGGAAAGGTTGACAGGCTAGAAGGGAGAAATAAAAAGCAATGCACACTCTTAAAAAGTTCCTTAGGTGTTTTTTGCCATTTTGGATTCCCTGAGAACTCTCCAGTGAATAGTTTTTAAAACAACTTTTTTCTTGAAGAATATTTTATAATCCAAGAAACCTTTTTCCAAAGAACTTTTGAGCATTGAAAAGGCTCCATGGATGTTACATTTTCTTCATGGAACATAGATGGCAATAAAAAAAAACCTGTTTCTTTAAGAGTGCATGTGTTTGGCCTCCAGTGAAACAGCTGGGGGGTAATTTTACAAACAAAACATTTCAACTCCTCAGTTTGGGTAATTTCTTCTGCCTAAGCGAGAGTGATCTTTACAAAAGATACTATTTCTTGGTGGTACTATTAAAAGTTTCTCCCCCTAATGCACTATAGAAATTCTAGAAACTGAATTAGTGGACATTTTCAGGTTTAGTATCACTTAGTCATGCCCATGCATCCCGATAAACTGATGACTTGCCTCCCTCATTTCTTCACAGACCTTCAGAACAGCTGCTAGTCAGCCTGTCATTCTCTTGTTGGAAGCCTGAAACCGGAGCCACGAGGGAATGCCAAACTTTTCAGGAAAAGACCTACGCATTCTGCCCCCCGTGAGCCGACAGCTCCTTGCCATCAAAGTCAACGATGCCGCTTTGCTGTGAAGAGATGGAGATCTGCTGTTGCCTGCGGACAGCTGGGTTTTACACAATGGGCGTCAAGATGTGGAAGAGGGTAAAGAATATTCTGGCATTTGGAGTTAGCATGAAATCAATATCAGGGCACCGTACTATTTTTATTTCTCACAAATATATTAAAATGCATTTCTACATACAATTTTGTATATATAATATATTCAAGGTTCAGCTGTTGAATCTACAATGTAACCAAATAAAAACTCATTGCAACAACCTTAAACTATTATACTATTATTATATGCTACGTAATATAGTTTGAAGATTTTCACTCCAATACTTATTAATTATTTATAAATGATGAAATGATGATTGCAATTTGAGAAATTGGTACTGGGTGCTTTTGTGTGATTATTACATGCATTTTGCCTTTACAAACATACTTACAGTTTGAATAGAGACTAAGCTAGTTTTGTTGTAATTGGCATCTGCCAATAACCAAATCCTCTGGCTGAATGAATAATAAACTTTTTCTGTTTTCAAATATTGTTTTGTCATTTTTAATAATTAAATAGTAGATTGAATTTGATTGAATTGAATAATAGTCTATTCATTTAGTTTTATCATATGTATGTGTGTATGAATACATACACACACACACACACACACATATATATATATATATATATATATACTGTATATATACACACTTTTTGTCATTAATTAATCCAGTTAAGTGCTTTCAGATGATCTTTCAGGGTGACACTTTTGTGGAGGTTGGACCTTCATTTCTGTAACTGTTTGCAAGTCAAGTCACATTTATTTATATAGCGCTTTTTACAATACAGATTGTTTCAAAGCAGCTTTACAGAGAGATAACATGAAAAAACAAAAAAGTTTGTTTCCAGAAGAAATTAGTGTCACAGTCCAGCTTAAGTAAGTTCAGAGGTTTCATATTTGTTTTAAAAAAGTTATTAATTTAGTTCATTTTTATATGCAAGGTCCATGTGAATGAGCAGCGAGCCGATGAATGAGACCTTCCTCATCATTGACGGTGCTCTATTACGTTTGCCTATCTGTGATTGGACGGGTCTGACTGGCGCACATTCCTGTCCTATCACATTTCACCAGGAGTCATTTGATGAAAGATGAGTGGATGAACAGCCTGCAGCGAATGGCTGACTCTTCTGTTTCACAGAACGGCCACCTCACATGCATGCATACACACATACGTCACCCTGCTTGTCTTTCACAAACCCCCCTGCTATAAGGTTTCATGGGATGGGGATTTTTTGTTATTTTTTTATCTCTACTTCCTTTACAGCCTGTTCCATAAATAGTTTTATTCAGCACCGTTGCTGGCCTGACAGAACTGGTCTTGGCCTGCGGAACCACAGAGAAGAGAAAAGATCATTACACTGCAGTTCTGCTAGATGTGTAGTCCTAAATCAACAGATCTTTACGGAAACAGTTGTATGCAAATAATTCCCAGAGACTTGAGTTCAGGTTTGCTGGAATAGCGAATGTGCTATGGTGATCTTGAGAATATTTCCAAAGTTTATATACAGAAATTGCATGTTCCTAACAAAATACACCTGCTTTGATAAAACATGCCATTAAGATAAAAAGTCTAAATTACCTTAGAAGAATCTCAAGATCTTTTATCTTGTGGTCAAGTTTACTTGGAATTTGCAAACAGGATCCAGGAACACTTGTGTTTCATTCCAGTGTAATATGGATAATGTACTGATCATGTTAGAGAATTTGAATGTGCTTTTGATAGCAAGAATGAATGATTTTAGAGTCTGTGACAGAAGAGGGGTTGAGTATTGTCACGTTTAGTGTTTGTTTTGTTTGCCTGTGTTACCCAGTTTGTACCTGTGTTTCTTTGATTTAATCCATACGGCAGCCTGAAAAAACCTCTCCGCCATGGCCACCCGAAGGGTCCTCTCCGCCATGGCCTCCCAAAAAAGGGTCGTTTCCACCATGGCCCCCCGAAGGGGTGTCTCCGCCCTGCCGTCTGCACAGCCTGCTCCGCCCTGGTCACATGCACATCCTGCTCCGCCCTGGAGGCTTCCTGCTCTGGATTGGCCACGCCCTCATCAGCCTCCAGGGCTTTGTTAAAATTGTCACATGATCCTTCAGAAATGTTTAATATGTTTGTCAGTGCACTAGTAGAAGACAAAAAACAGTGGATATGTTGCAAGCCAGAGTTAAACTGCCATGAACCAAATAAGCCCCAAGGCTCAACATGTTACAGCTCCAAAAAGAGTGAATAAATTGGGTTGAATGGGATTTCACTCTGCTTATAATATATTGCATGGTCTTGTTAACAGCCGATGTCTAAGAATCATATCATTGCTTTTATTTCAGCCCATAGGTCCAAATGATATCTATTTAATATTTCAATTGTTTCTTCTACAGCATCAATGAACAGCAAATGTAGGCTTTTGGTAAATGTTTCCATCTGCTTTCCTGAGAAAATCCCCAACATATCAGATGTTATTCTGCTACAGTGAAGTGAGAGAAAGTGTCTATCTTCCCTGTGAGTCATACATATTTGAATGGCAACGGCAACTTCAGTAGGTTTATTGTCAATCAGAAGTCCCTATATATCAGGGCAGAGGCAAGAGATATTGAGTGCATCCATGTGTGTGCGTGTGAACATGAACATGTCAGCCTGGTCCTTTTTTTATACAGCCTCTCCCTTTCATTCACATTCCTGACAAAACCTCATCGCCATCACCAGGAATATCGCGCAGCCAGCATGTCTTTGCTACTCTAGAGCTCTCTTCATCGGTAGCGATGCTTTCACACCCTTCCTCACATGCTCTTATTGTTGACACATATGACTTGTGAAATTGCAATGTGGCATTTTTACACATATCAGGGCATAAGAAATAAATGTAAAAGAGTGGTGAAATACAGTTTGTAAACTCCTGTGAAAATAAATGAATGTATGAGGAAAAATCAACTGTGAAGTGCAATATATCATCAGGACACCATACAGAGTGACCTGTCAAAGCATAATACACACGTTGTAGACATATGGGGCCAAATATATTTCATATATTGACAGATTTTTTATCTAAAAAAAGGTTAAACTTTTTATCAGTAAAAAAATGTTTGTGCCCGTTGCCGTGGTACATACGTGGAAGAGATGAAAAGCCTTATTGTATTCATTTGGTTGTAAAGTAATAAAACTAAATGAACACCATTTCCTTCTCTTTTATATTGAACAGTTTGAAGTTTTATGGTTCTGTGGTTTTATTGTTGATTGGCGGTACTATTTGATCAGGTGAAGAAAGATTCCATCCGGCAGTCCATGACACTTTGATACACTTTAGACACATCCTGGCCATATTCCAGGATGACAATGTCAAGATTCATAAGGATCAAATTGTGAAAGAATGGTTGAGAGGAGCATGACAAATCTTTTTCACACATGAATTGTCACCTTTGAGTCCAGACCTTAAATTCATTGAAAGTCTTTAGGATGTGCTGGAATAGACTTTACAGAGTGCTTGACTCTCACATTGCCAATACAAGATCTTGATCAAAAATTGATGCAACTCTTTGATGGAAATAATGTCACAACATTTATTTCCATCAAGAGATGCATACATTTCTGGTGAATTTTGATTTCATGTCGACTTTGACAAATGAAAAGCTGAACACTCCATCAGTTAAGGTTGGAAGAACTGTTGCCAAACATATAACATGCTAGAAACATAATAACCCAATCCAATCATAGACGCATTTGCCGATTTAAATCCAAACAGCGACTTTTTTTTTTTTTTGGCTGGGCAGTGTATATATATATATATATATATATAATGTATTTAAAGAAAATACAATTAAATAGTTTTCAGTTAATAATGGCTTAAATGCAGGTATTTTCCTCACACAATGCTGTCATGGGACTTCATGGACTATTAGTTCGTTCTTTTTAGAGTTTGACAGCAGTTGGTCACAATATATGGTTTGAAAAAAATCAGCATGAACATTCTTCCATATTTCTTCTTCTGTCCCATGTACGAAAGAAAGTTTAGAATTAAATGATGATAGAAATGTAATTCTGAGTGAAAATTCCCTTTGCTGTTAGTAAGAACAGCTCTTTCTCTCAGTCTATTTGTAGTTTAATTGTTTGAGAGATCTCTCACAGGTTCTATTGCACACAGAGTTACAGAAGCAAGTTCTTTAACAACCTGTTAAAGCAGTTTGAAGTGCTTTCATGACAGAACTTGTTTAAGTGAGCAGTAATTTTTTGGGATAAACTTTCCCTGAGTGTCTCTCTCTTTCCCTCTCTACAATTAGACATGTGAGTGGCCGATGAAAGGCTGGCAGAATGTTGAAAGACGGTAGCAGCTGATTCCCAGGAGATGAATGGCATCACCTGTGTTTAGACAAAAAACAGATGATGTTTTGATGTTTTAGATGATGAATAGACAGACATTTAGTATCCTGCACAATAACTGAAGAATGATGCTTTGAATGATATTTTTTTTCATTGACTATCATAAAGAATGCTTTGGAAGTGTATTTTCATTTCTAGCAATATCTTATTTAGTGTTTCATTTGAGGATGAGGTTGAATGCGACCTTTTGGCTTAGGCTATCATTCTGTTCACATAAACCATTTTCAGTTGCTCTTAATGCCTGCTACAGACTGTGAGATTCCGGCAATCCTAGAAGATAAATACAAATCACACTGATGGTTGCAGACACATGTATCTAATAAACTTGGGTATGTAGACTGTACGATGATGAGACCTATTGAATCAAAGGCTACGACACAAGTTATTATAGAAGAATAAAACGTCATCAGCATGCGCTAGTGTTAAACAAACAGAACAAGATGAATCGTACTTTTGCAATTGTGGTTTTAATGTGCGCTGGAAAAAAAAGAGAAAGCGAAAGGGAGAATATGGACGCGGTCTTGGCTGGGGAAATTGGCATGCCAATTCTGGAGCTTGAGGTATAAGTAGTTTTAAGTTTTAGCTCCATGTCGCGTTGATCAATACGCCATTTCATGTTGCAGTTTTATTGGCTAGTCAGTAGATGTAGGTCGTGGCAGCAAACACACTGTCAGATGATCATGCTACATTTCTGACACTGTCAGAAAATTATCGCAGACTATCTTTGGTTGCAAGAACGTGACAACGGCCATCTTGGAACCTCTCTCAGTGTATGACGTAGGACAATCATTTAGAAATTGCCAAGGTTGGTCATCTTTCATTTGGGACAGTCAAAAATCGTGAACACAGGACCAGACAAGGAAATCTTAAAAAAATAAATAAATCCATTGCAAGGATATTTGAATGTGTATGTCAGGTCAGAGTTGAGTTTCACATCCTCTTTGGTTGTGTTTTCTGTCCTTTCTGTCCTTTCTGTCCTGCTGAAGGGGATATGACTCAACCACTCCCTTTCTCCCTGAGTACACTGAGATCTGTGATTTCAAAATGTGTAGCATTTCAAATGTCAATAAAAATCTCACTTGTTTCCAGTCCTCTGGATGTTTCCAAATCTCACAACAAAATGTTGTTACCAAGAAGGTCTGAAATGTTTTAAATTGGAGCATACGCTTTAATGAAAGCACAATAAGTGATTGACTGCAGAAAGCCAATCATGGATTGGAGGATATTCTGTAAGAGCATTATTATTTTATTTTTTTTATATAGAAATAATTTGAAATAAGATGGAATGTGGGGTTTTGCATAACAGTTTTAGCCTCAAGCATTGAGATGTTTGAGAAACTCTCCCACCTGTTATAATTAATTTGAAATCCCTGTGTAAGCTGAACACACTCCACCCATATGCAGTCTGTACTGAAGAAATAAATGCTTTGCATGTTGGTTTAGCGGTTGATAAACCTTTCCCAAGGAGTGTCCCATTCCCATTCGTATGTCTAACGTTGCAGAAACACTACATTGCAATTTCAAAACATGCTCTCATAACTTTTATACTCGTCTTTTATTTTGATCACAGGTAAGATTTTATCTGTACTTTCTCATGATCTGGTTATACAGATATGGAAATTCCAGAACATGATGTGATGTTATGAAAACATATTGTACATACACTTGGTACAGGTTCATTAAGTCTTGCCAGAGTGTTTCAGAATCAATTGTCTTAATGTACTAACATTTAAATTAATATGTCGATACAATGCACTTATTGTGTACATACACGTTTTAACACTGTACTGGTATTTAAAAAATACCTGCATGTAATTAGAACTATAATTAAAGCTGCCGTCGGCAACTCTGGCTGATTGAGTGGACTTAGGCAAAACTTTGAATGTTTACAACTCTCATGCCCCTCCCCTACTATCAACGAATACCCTCCCACCGAGTTCGTGCTCGCTATTGCGCCATCACTATTCGCTACTTCAGGCACACGCATGTGATTGACGTGTGCGTGCACGACTTGTGATTGACAGTCATATCTCACACCCCCCTGCGCTGATTGGACACAATGAACCGGGAGCGGTGGATTTTTGCAAAACAAATAACACTCTCCGGGTGGAGTTAGAAGCTCAGGTTTTTTTCTAAAACCACTTTATTTATGTTGTTCTGTCGGAATATAGTGTCGAATTCGCTGAATATGATCAAAAAAAAGTTGCCGACGGCAGCTTTAATTAAAATAAATTACATCTTTAATTACACTGCTGACCCTTCCCTTACACCTTAACCCACCCTTAAAACTAATCATGAAACCTATCTCTAAACATATCACCTCAATAGCAGCAAAAGTTTTGCAATACAACATGAACACAATAAGTATGTTGTACCTAACAGTTTTTTTCCCTGTAAGTACATACTAGTTAAAGACACTTAATATAAAGTGTGACCTTTGTTTCTACTAAGCATCATCAGAATAGCAACTATTATTTAACCCGACACTTTCTCAACTTTCAAGTTGAGAAATAGAATCTGGTTTTCCAGTTAATGCTTAAAAAGCTGCATATTACTAGTGAAACACACGGATGTAAAAAAGAGGATATGAGTTGCATAATCGGGTTTACTGGAAGTTTATGTGAGTGTGTATTTGTTGTTTTAAGTGTGTGTGTGTCTGTGTTAGAATGATGTCAAGCTAATCTGTCTCATTTTGTGTTTTTAATTCTCAAGTGTTTTGCATATACCGCAGATGTCTCAGTTGCTGTCAGCAGGTTTGATCTCCTCCAGATTTTTTTTCAGCTGACTCTGTAATAGTGAGTGTGCATTGTAAAAATTAATAAATTGATGTCTAAGACAAGCTTTTCAATTAAGCTCTACAGATTTCCTCTTTACTGTACACACGATTGAAGTTATTATTTTTTTATCTCTCTCTCACACACACACACTAGATCAATGTGTACCAATACGCTGTCACACCTTTATGTTGGGGAATAATTGAGTAAAACTACTTAAAAGTAAATATTGCGGGGAAAGTCCAATTCATTCTAGTGAATCGTATGTGCTAAATGATCCTTTCTTATTGTGGTGGAAAGTCTGATTCATTCTATCGAATCAAGTTGTGCTAAACAGTCCTCTTTCCTTCACTGTATGCTGAGTTGGAAAGCTCAAATAATTGATTAATTCTAGTAAATCGATTAATCCTAGTCTTAGACTTTCCCACACTACAAATGCAAGTTCATTCTAGTCAGTCGTGTTGGGCTAAATGGTCATACATGTGTTGAAAAGTCTGATGCATTCTAGCGAATCAGTTTGTGGTAAAGAGTCCTCTATTAGTTGATTGGTTGATTCATTCTAGTCATCTCTCAAGTATTTTGTTGAAAAGTATGTGGTTTCACTTTATTTTGATGGTCCCTTTAACACATTCTGTTGACTATAAGTAACGTTGCTCCTACATAACTCTCATTAGAGTGTTAGTAGAGTATTAGTAGACTGGTAGGGTTAGGGTTAGATTAAGTTGACATGTAGTTGCAAAATTACTTATAGTCAGTAGAGAGTCTGTTGGAGGACCATCACAATAAAGTATATGCAGATATTAAGCAGACAGTCTACTAATACTCTAATGAGAGTTAGGTGACATATAGTTGCAAAGTTACTTATAGTCAATAGCATGTTCAAAAGGGACCATCAAAATAAAGTGTTACCAAGTATGCTTGTTTGTTGCTGCATACTGCCCTCCTTAGTTAGTCAGAAACCTTGTGCAATAGATCTTAGTTAGATGTGGTTCATCACTTGTTTTTGACTGCAGAACCGAATTTCCCCTAATGCACTCCCTGTGGTCAAGGAACATCTTTAAAGTCAACTCCCTTTTATTTGCGCTTGATTTTTTTTTTCTAATTTTGCAATATTATTTTTAATGCTGAATTTTCTGATTGGTGTTTGATGTAATCTCCCTTTATCATTTGTTTTGCGGTCTTTCTTGTTTTATTCAATATTTATCCTGTTGTAGTTGCTTTTATTGTGCTCTATAAATAAAAGTTTATTTGATTTGATTTACCTCATGCCTGCTAACGTCATTCTGTCATGGCTTGTTGTTTACTTCTTTCTGCCTTTGTCTGTTCTGTTCAAAAACTCTCTCACACTCTCAGGAAAAAAAAGTATTTTCCCAACATTACAAAAATGTCCTTCCTACACAGAGTCAGACTGGAGTTGTCTCAGGAGGAATGTGTATGTGTGTGAGAGATAATATCAGGGGGTAAAGAATATGGGTAAGTGAGTGATGGCCACTCAACAGTAACCTGTCTGATAGAGAGGGTGGAAGAGGGTGACTGATTTTCCCACCAGCCTCTGCATACCATCCCAACCTTTTAGAGGATAATCTGTAATATCCCACCGAAGGCTTCTTCCGCAGTATATTTTTATATAATATACTCCAAGTAACTAGCACCACACAGGGATACATTTGATTATAAATGTTTGCAGGGCAGGAAACAACAGTCACAGTGAGAAAATCTTAGCAAACATGTATACGGTAAAAATATTTTCTAAAAAGAAACTAGAGCAGTAAACTTAGAGCAGTAAACTCATTCAGATTCCCACTTGGCTCTATTGAGGTTTCTCAGCAATGTCTCTGTGATATGTAATGCACAGGGCTCTCCCCTTCTTCTCTGTTTGACTTGGTGATTACTCAAACTGTTCAGTATATATCTATGTAAGCAGGGGATGTCCCATGTCATTGGAAATAAACTGAAATGAAACTGACCACAACAGATAAAAAAGAAGAAAAAATTCCAGGCATTTTAAACTTATTGTAAAGCTAATTGCTGATTATAAACGTATAACCAGCACACAGAGGTCAAAGCTGACAGTTTTAACTTAAATCTTAAAAATTCAAATAAACTATGACCAGCTACTGGACTAGCTACTATTTTAATATCAGTTAAAAAGTTCATTGCTACTACGAGCTCTCTGTGATACTTCTACATCATATGCTGTTACGGTCTTGTGTTATAAATGTGTAATAACAACTCACAAGCCTTGATATTAATGCTTTATAACAGTACAAGAGGGTCTAATCCTTATGCAATTCTCATAATACACCCCTCTCATGTGCACATATACAAAATGACATCAGAACATTGGACATAGTCTATTGGAAAAAGTGTAGGGCGAAGGATTTCTTAAGTGGAAAGATAAGAAATGAGCCTCTTTGAAGTAGTCTGTTTCCTGTGTGAGCGGTTGATGTACGGAGGCCGTTTAGGGTGAGTCATGCAGGTTGAACCTGTTTCAGGATGTGAGATTAACTGTTAGTTAGTATGCGTCTTGCAACGGTACACTGACTTCTGTAAAAGCACAGGACTCAAGAATGCGTCATCTGTGACTGGGGTGTCCGTCAAAGCGAACTGGCTCATGGGTGCTTGTGCTTACTGCACATGCATATTGGAGAATGCATTCTTTTTGGTGTAAATTTTAGACTTTAGTTACGCTTTGAAATAACAAGGGAATTATGTACACTAAATCTGGAACCAATTCTTTTTCAGTGTATTGAATGTTCCAGTCAGAAAAGTTTTAGATGCATAGAATACTTTTTTATTATTAGTTGTATTACACAAAATTAAATAAAATTTATTTCCAAAATGATGGACCCTTTCTCTGAATTAAACATGCAATGTGGTAAATTCTTAAAGCATATCCTATTCGGACGGGATTAGTTTAACATGGAGAGGTGGGGTAAAGTAATTATTACCAGAGCATCTCAGTGAATTTAGTCCCGTCCGAATGTGCCATCTCAGTAATCATTACATTGTAATCATTAGAAGCAAATGATAAAGCTTGGGTTGCTGAATATTCGATCCCTTACTTCAAAATCGCTCATAGTTAATGATATGATTTCAGATTATAATCTAGATGTGCTGTGTTTGACAGAAACCTGGCTAAAACCAAACGATTACATTACTTTAAATGAATCAACCCCACAAGATTACAGTTATAAACATGATCCTCGTCTGAAAGGAAAAGGGGGAGGTGTTGCTGTAATTTATAGTAATATTTTCAAAACCACTAAGAAATCTAGTATTAAATATACTTCTTTTGAAGTGTTGGTTCTTAATGTAAAAATACATAGTGTAAACTCAATTGGAGTTAGACAACACGTGTCAGGACCTACTCAGTGTCGTAATCATACTCTAGAATCTAGATCTAATACTATCACATGAAATAGATGTTGATGCCGTTGAAATTCTGCAGCAGAGCGATGGCATCTTAGATCACTATCTAGTCTATGGAAGTAAAATAATGCCAAATCTTTTTGAAACAAAAAGCCTGTTGAATTGCACTACTTGAAAAAAATATGCATTGCATTAACCATGCTTGCATTTTAATGCATAGTATTTTTAGGACTTGCATTTTTTATTGGCTCAAATTTGACATGGTTGAATATTTAAGCTGTGAATATTTCAATTCAAAACATTTCAAACACATTTTCATTATTAAAAATTCAATAATCCATCTTCACCTTTCATATTTCACTTCAAAAATAGTCAAACTGTATAAAATATACAACCTTTAATATTCAACAGGCAATTTTCGGTCCATTTTATTTCGCTTTACAAATTCGCTTCCACAAATTCAGTGGTTCAAATTCGACAGTAAATTCAACATTGACATCCAGGAACTGCAGGAAAACCAGTAGATTACCGAGCATAATCTCCATCTGCTGTTAGTCGTGAATGAGATTATAATGTTATTCCCCTGATGCTGATGTACAGATCAAATGTTAGGCCTAACGTTACATTTGAGGTAGACATATTTCTCTTGGTTGTTTAGTTGCCTCAACTTTATATCGCTGCGATGTGCTGCAGTACTAGGGTTTCCCTCAATTTCAGGATTGCTGGACATATAAAACGTGTAACGTAGCTTAACTAATACAGTGATATAAAAGACCAAACTCGCACCTATATGGCTATAGGCAAGCAGTCCAACGCCGTGGTACAAGGAGCATACTCAGGCCCTTAAGAAAAATGGAGCGCAACTGGAAGAAAACAAAACTAGAGGTATTTCGGATTTCATGGAAAGAGAGCTTGATTGCTAACAGAGAGGCCTTAAAAGCTGCTAGATCTGCTTATTTTTCAACCCTATTAGAAGAAAATAAACATAATCCTAGGTATTTATTTGAAACAGTGGTTAAACTAATGAAAAAGAAAGCTTAAAGCCCAGAAGTGTCCAAGCAACACAGCAGTAATGACTTTATGAACTTCTTCACTTATAAGATTGATAATGTCAGGGACAAAATTATAACTATGCAACCGTCTACTACAGTATCGCATCAGGGAATGCATTGTAGTCTCCCTGAGGAAATTTTTTTTATTCATTTGTTGCTATAGGAGTGGAAGAATTTGAAAGAAATGATTTCTGCGAGGATTTTCAGTCCGGATTTAGACCGTACCATAGTACCGAGACAGCTCTCCTTAGAGTTACAAATGATTTACTTTTATCATCCGATCGTGGTTGTATCTCTCTATTAGTTTTACTTGATCTTAGTGCTGCATTTGACACAATTGACCACAACATTCTTTTAAATAGACTAGAAAACAATGTTGGCATTAGTGGAATTAGCATGGTTTAAATCATACTCATCTCACCATTATCAGTTTGTAGCAGTAAATGAAGAGATGTCTTATCGATCACAAGTTCAGTATGGCGTACCGCAAGGCTCAGTACTAGGACCGTTCTGTTCACTCTGTACATGCTACCATTAGGAGATATCATTAGGAAACACGGAATTAGCTTTCACTGTTATGCCGATGATACTCAGCTCTATATTTTGAAACTTACCAATTCACAAAATTAACATTGGATGACTAGTAATTTCCTACTACTAAATTCTGAAAAAACAGATTCTGATTATTGGTCAAAAAACTTCCACACGTAATAACCTAGAATACTGTCTAACACTTGATGGCAGCTTTGTTAAGTCTTCGTTGTCGGTTAGGAACCTGGGTATGCTCATTGATGCCAATCTTTCATTTGAAAGTCACATGTCTAGTATCTGTAAAACCGCATTTTTCCATCTTAAAAATACATCTATATTACGCCATATGCTCTCATTGACAAATGCGGAACAATTAGTTAATGGATTCAAGACTAGATTATTATAATGCTCTACTGGGTGGTTGACCTGCACGCTTAATAAATAAACTACAGCTAGTTCAAAACGCAGCAGCTCGAGTTCTTACCAGAACCAGGAAATATGACCATATTAGCCCGGTTCTGTCAACACTGCATTGGCTGCCTATTAAACATTGTATACATTTTTAAATATTGTTGATTACTTACAAAGCACTAAATGGTTTAGCTCCGCAGTACTTGAGCGAGCTCTTAACGCATTATAGTCTTTCACATCTACTGCGATCTCAAAATTCCGGCCAGTTAACAATAGTCAAAATCGACTGCTGGCGGTAGATCCTTTTCCTATTTAGCACCAAAACTTTGGAACAGTCTGCCTACCATTGTCCGTGAAGCAGACACACTCTGTCAGTTCAAAGCTAGACTAAAAACACATCTCTTTGACCTAGCATACACATAACACACTAGACTTCTATAATTCAATAGCTGCATAGATTAGGTCGGCCGGAACTGCGGGAACACTTCCCTTAAATCCTGATGTACTCGTTACATCATAAGAAGAATGGCATCTACACTAATTTTAGTGTCTTTGTTTATCCCAAGATTTTCCAGCAGCCTGCCGGATCCAGGCCGTATCCAGATCTGATGAAGGAGCTTCGCCTGGACCCGATGACAATGCAGTGCCAACTAGCCTCTCCCTATGGAGGATCCTTTTCCCACTCTACAGATAAAGTGTTGTGAATTTCAGTGTGCGTACCTACCCCGAAGTGATAAAATAAAACACAATTCTGTATCAAATTTGTAGGCAAGACAAGTAGTTTGTTTAGGCATAGTTTGTAGGGAATTACAAACCTGCACACATATATTCAAAAGCACATAACTATAGAATAAATTCAAAAATGCGCATGTGAACGCCATCAGTGTTTATAACAGGTTCGTGTTAAAAAAGTCTTTAGAGAGAACGGCGGCGTCTTAGCGGCCCCTAATTTAATAACAAATGATCATTTCGCCGGAAGTGAATCAATCAAAACGAACTTTAGCTGGAAATAACACTATTCAAGAACCGCTATAAAGCCAAAACAATCTATGTTACCTTAAATTACATGTTTGTCTCTGTAAAGGTGCTTTGAAACAATCCATTGTTAAAAGCGCTATATAAATGAAGATGACTTGACTTGACTTGACAATGTCAATACAAATTGTGACAAATTTTACGTTCTGTAAAAAGGTCTGAACAAATTACTTCACGTATTGCCGTGTGAATATACCAGCTGTAAATATGTACGTGAGTATGTCATCATTTCCTGTTTAAAAGTAGTATTATTTTTGTATTATTTATTCAAGTATTAGGGGCTTGAAGAAGCATTCAGTTGCGTTCTAGATGGTGGGACAAGCCTGTGGCAAACCTCAAGTGTTTCCTGCATACCATTCAGATCGAAAAGAAGGTCGAAAGCACTTGTTAGAGACAAAACGTCTTTTAACTTTAGGTAACTGCCTATTACCAACAGAATCCAATCAGAATTTAATTAATTAATTAATTAATTAACAATGTGTCCAGATCTAACTGTTTTATATATGGTCCAGGGATTGTATAGTACAGATTTCCTGGTACAGGTGATGCTTCATGATAAGTTAAGCAACGTAATATGCACATGATGACACGCTGTGCGTAAATCAAGTTACCCATCTCTCTTCTGGAAGCTTTCTCAAGATTTCTTATCCCCTGCGTATTGATCATTAATATTACAGATGCCTGTGGTAAAATTATACTACTCCATCTACCCTTGTAAAACTAATCCAGCCAGAATAGGGTTTATGTATACCTACAGCACATTATTATTTGAAATGTGTATTTTAGAATAATGCCGACTAATTCACAAAATAGTAGGTAATGTATTAAAATAGTTGGCAGTAAACAGTATACAGTGCAGTTTTCGGTGAGTGGAAAGTGAGTATGAATGGAAATAAGTGATTCATAATAGGAAGGGGATGGTTGTTCCAGCTTCTGTTCAGAAGATGTTTCAGTCATAGGGGTCATTGCACCTGATGGGGCTTCAAAAAGCTCAACATTGCTCTACATTAAACACCTGTTCCATTACATTCTTAAACAGATCCTGTTCAGAAGTTGGAAAGTGGTTTCTCCTGTCAGCCTAATGGGAGCGTAACAGCAGAAATGGTCAATTGCCCTCAAGGTACTGGTTTGTTTGAAAACAGTTGGTAAAGAAAGTGAGTCAGACATGAAAGAGAAACAAGCACGCAGTCTCTTTGTCTTAGTAACCCTGATGCGGGTCAGGGGAAACTGAAATCCCCACTCTCAATCCTTGTTGCTCTCACTCACACAGCTGTGACATGAAACAGGTGCTGCAGTGACAGCAGGTTTACACGTTTCACACCTCTTGCTCTTTTTTCCCCCTCAAACTCTTTGTAAAAGCTTAAGGATTAAGGGAAGAAGCCTTGCTGGAATTCTGCCAAAAGTTAGCACTCAGCCAAAGCTTACCAGCTTACTGAACCCAAAAAACCCTCTTCCAAGAATCTATCCAGGTTGGTGAATTGCACTATGACGACCTTATTAGTTTCATTTAAAGTTACCATGAGATGACTGTAGATTCCAAAAACACACTGTAAAAAAAAATTCAAGAAAGTGTTCATCAAAAAAGTTGACAATTAATTCTGTCATTATTTTCTCACCCTCATATTGTCCTGATTGCCTATCTTTCATTGAAAAAAAAAGTTAATCAGAATGTATGAAAATTTTTCATACAATATCAAGCTCTAAAAAACTCTTATATGTACAATAATAGTATTTATATACAATTAGTAAATTAATGTGTATGTTGTGAAAATACTCCAAAACAACTCTAAAAAAGTTGGGAGAGAGGCAAAATGAAAGTGAAAAGATTACAGAATTTCCAAGTTAAACTCTTTTGAAACAGTCCACAATTAGCTGGTGAATTGGTAATAGGTGAGGGTAGTGGGATTTGGTATAAAAGGAACATCCACTAAAGACTCATGGCGCACCACTTTGTGCCAAATTTCATGAGAATTGTCGAACAATTCAAAAATCACATTTCTCAAGGCAAGATTGCAAAGCATTTAGGTCTTTCACCATTACTATACATAATATTGTGAAAAGATTCAGGGAATCCAGAGAAATCTCAGGTTGTGTAAGATAAGGCAGGAAAACTTTGTTGAATGTGCATGACTGACCTTCAAGCCTCATTGTAAGAGGAACCAAGATGCTACTGTGTTAAAAATAGCCACATGGGCTTGGGATTTCTTTATAAAAAACATTGTCACGTAACAGTCTGCTGCTGCAACAAAAAATTCAACTTGAATCTGTGTTAGGTGAAAGCTATACATCAATTCTATGTTCTATGAGTTCTCATCTCAGATGATCCAAAAGACAGTGGAAATGTGTATTGTAAATGTAAATGTGTATTATAAATAAACTTGACTATTGTGGGCAAATGAGTCCACATTACAGCTTGTTTAAAAAAAAGAAAAGAAAAAAGACCATCGAGTTCTCAGACCCAAAGACAAAAGGTGCAGCATTAGCAACAGTTGTCATGGTGTGGGGATGCATTACTTTAAACGGCATGGGTGGCTTCCAAATGTGTGAAGGTACCATTGAAGTGGAGGTGTATATTGGGATTGTACAGAGACATATACTGCCATTAAGATGACATTTCTAGGAAGCAAGACAATGCCAGGCCTCATTCTACACATGCTACTAAAAAGTGGTTTTGTAGAGACACTACACCATAGAGTGGATGTGCTTGACTGGTCTGCATGCAGTTCAGATATGTCTCTTAAAGAAAATGCATGGTCCATCATGAAAAGTTGAACCAGACAGAGATGACCACAGGTTGTTGAGCAGCTGTTTTGTATCAGGCAAGAAATTGGGCAAAAATTCTGCTTGCAAAACTGCAACAATCAGTATTCTCAATTCCCAAATGTCATGGATCACACACAGAAGAGAGATCCAATAGCAATTATTTATTTGGGAAATCCGTACTCACAATCAGTTCAGGCAAATGGTCAAAATCCAATAAGTCAATCCAAGAACATAAAACACGAACAAGAACAGGCAGCAAACAGGAACAGAAGTGTGCAGACATTAAACAAGGACTCCGTGACCAACACTGAAACAGACAGGGTGTATATAGACAGACACTAACAAGGTGAGTGGGAACAGCTGAGTGTGATAATGAATAATGAGTCCGACAAGGGTGATGGGGATTGTAGTCCAATAGTGACTAACACCTGTGGGAGAAGAGGACCTCTAGTGGCTACCCAGGGGATATCACCCAGACACTGTGACATAACCTCCCCTCAATGGAGCGGCTACCAGGCGCTCCAAGACCATACTGACAAACAAGAGTCCAGGCGGGAGGTGGCAAGGAGGATCAGGGGGAGGGATGGGGGGCCAGGTCCATGGAAGGGAACAGAAACAGGGGGTGATGGTTTAGCCGGCGACCAGGGCGAGACGATCCCTCGGGCGGCCAGGGCGGAGACGACCCCTCGGGCGGCCAGGGTGGAGCAGGCTGTGCAGACGGCCAGGGTGAAGACGACAGTCCATCGGGTGGCCACGGCGGTGAAGACGACAGTCCATCGGGCGGCCACGGCGGTGAACAGGAACAGACACTGGCTCCGGCTCAGGAACAGACACTGGCTCCGGCTCAGGAACAGAAACTGGCTCCGGCTCAGGAACAGACACCGGCTGTGGTCTCAGGAGTGGAGATGGCAGGGTGAGTCGCTTGGGCGGGGCCCGGAGGGCGAGCAGTTTAGGCGGGGCTAGCAAGGCGAGCCTCTCGGACGGGGTCGGGAGGGCGAGCAGCTTGGGCGGAACTGGCAGAGCGGGTTGCTCGGGGACGGTCTCTGGGACGTGAACAGTCTCTGGATCGGCAGACGTGTGTTTCCTTTGCCTACGATGGCATCGAGACCACCGCCTCAGGGGAAACTACAATCTCTAGCAATGGTCTTGCGGTCATCTTGTCATGAGACACAGATGTGACTGGTGTATCCCACTGACTCCGATGATGAAGGTAACTGGTGAATCCCCAAAAGTCCAAAATCTCCAGCTCCTTCATCTCCCACCCGGGCAATGGGTCATTAAGACTGTAAAGGCAATAAACAAATCCTTCAATGTTGCCTCTTTATAGCCCATACCTGGCCCTGCTGGCGTAGCTCTCAAATTTTGGACTCGTCCCCTCCTCTCCTTCTCCATCTTAGGGGGAAGGATACGAACCTCCATAACGCTGGATCTCTATTTGTGACAGAGTCCTTCTGTCACGGATCACACACAGAAGATAGAGATCCAATAGCAGTTATTTATTTGGGAAATACGTACTCACAATCAGTTCAGGCAAATGGTCAAAATCCAATAAGTCAATCCAAGAACATAAAACACAAACAAGAACAAGCAGCAAACAGGAACAGAAGTGTGCGGACATTAAACAAGGACTCCGTGACCAACACTGAAACAGGTATATATAGACAGACACTAACAAGGTGAGTGGGAACAGCCAGCCCGTTCTCATCCCAAGGCGTCATATACTGACGCTCGTGACATTTCGTCTACATTCAACGCGCATGGCACCCTTTAGCGTCAATATGAGACGCAGATATATATGGGTCAGAAGGCGCCTCCTAGCGATCTAACCCTAACCCTACACCAGACCTAAACCTACCCATTTCTGTGCGTGTTATATTGACGCTAAAGGGTACCATGCGCTTTGGATTTAGACGAAATGTCAAAAGTGTCAGATATGACGCCCTAGGATGAGAATGCGTTGGAACAGCTGAGTGTGATAATGAATAATGAGTCCGACAAGGGTGATGGGGATTGTAGTTCAATAGTGACTGACACCTGTGGGAGAAGAGGACCTCTAGTGGCTACCCAAGGGACATCACCCAGACACTGTGACATCAAATTATTACAAATTATAATTAAATGGAAAGGTGATGTGACACAGTGGTAAAATTAGTCTATATTAACAAAATACAGTTCTTAATTACAACATTGGAAACATTGGAAATCTTTTCTTTGTTCTTTTTGTCAGTTAAATGTAGGTTAAAGAGTATTAAAGGGCACAAATGTATTTGTGAAGTTTCAGCACAAAATACCCCATAGTTACTTTATTAAAACCATTTGAAAATGTAATTTTTGGGGCCTGTTTTAAAAAGAGCTGTTTTGGTGTGTACCACCTTAAATGTAAATGAGCTGCATACAGGGGGGGCCTGTTGGTACCTAAAGCCGATTCGTCATTTTGGTTCTGTACTGACTTTCGAAAGGTTAATGCTGTCTCTCCTCCTCTACTTCCAGCGTGTAACGCGCTCACAGTCATGAAAGTTCGCGGACACGTATACAGGGACTGATATATTAGTGCACGGAATTGAGCTCGGGTGCATGAAAATTCCTGTTCACTCCATTTCTTTGAAATCCGAGCTGGTCTCAGGCCTTGTGAATGTGGGAGTATGTGTCAAACTACCAGTTGAAGGTGTCGATTTTATTCTAGGGAATGATTTGGCAGGAGGCAATGTTTTTCCCTTTCCTGTAGTTTCCGTCTATCCTGCGCGAGATTTTGGCCTTTGGATGAAGGCGTAACTTGCATACCTATGGCAATAAACAATCGGTAGAGTGAGAAACCCGCTGTCTTGTATGGCATTCAGCCGTACATGTTTGAACCGGAATCAGACCCAGATGATGAAGAGACTCCGGCAGAAGAAACACAAATGAGAATGGACCAGGACGTCTCGGAATGGTTATTTGATACATTTATGTACTTATAGAGTTTTAATCGCGTCCCCTTTACAATTATGGATGTGCAAAACACACACACACACACACACACACACACACACACACACACACACACACACACACACATACACACACACACACACACACACACACAAACTGTGATAACGTTGGCGCAATTTTTTGAAACTACAAACACAAATACAGTGATAACGTTTGCTACGTACAAACGAAATTACATTTATGCGAGGGACCTGTTGTTGTCATGTTTACATTACTTGTCGTACAGGTGCTTATGTGGCAAATGTGAGAAGATGGCTACAGAACATGAAAATATATGCAGTTTTTAATACAATATCTTTAAAAAAAATATTTATAAACGTGTGGTTACACACTATACAAACAAGGTTTAAATTATACACAGACATCCTACGATGACGACAACAACTTTAGACGCATTTGTTGTTGAATTGGCTGACAACGACTGAAATGACTATTTGCTCAAAAATCATAAAATACACTTACTTCTTCTGGAGGTGACGTTGGATCGCGAACAGTAGGCAACGATCCACACTTGAGGATTAACTTTGAAGCAAGACCTGCTTTGAATTGACCCTGGTTCACAAAACAGTCAGTCAGAAAATGATTCGCGCAAACATAAACATATTTTGGAAGTTTAAGTGGTGCCTTTCCTTCGTAAATAAAATACATCCACAGCGTTTTCAGTGGCTCTGATGTCGGAAGTAAGTGAAAACTACTATGTTACATTATTACATCCCACAACAGAACACTTATGTTTCTTAGGAGACATTACCGGCTGTCGTTGAAACAATGGAGGATGGTGTACAGATCACCGAGGGCAGGGTCTATGCCAAAACCACACTGTCAATCAAACTACGTCGGTGGGGCTTGTGCAATTCTACGTCACATTGCGCCGAATCTTAGAACAGCTCGTTGTGAGACAGTTCTTATGATTTATTGAGATTGTAAAAAAAACACTGGGTGGATTTTTATCATTCTAGGGTGGTTTTGCTCACACACTGCCAACACACATTTATGTTCAAACACCATGTAAAAGTGAATTTTGCATAATAGGTGCCCTTTAACAAATCACAGATTCTCGGTTTAATTGCATTTTTTCAAAATGTCCAAATTATTCAACCTCCATTGCAAATCAGGTTTATTGGCAGACTTTCAGCTGTTTGCAATGAACAAATCAAACAAAAGTAATTGAAATAGCTCAACACAACAAATGTTTCCCCAAATTCAACTGAAAATGGCACTTTTAATCACTTCTGTAGTCTGAAAATGATTCAACCTCTTCATGGCAAGCTTATTTAGTACTTAGTAGAACAATATTTTGCTGTTATGAGCTGCTGCAAATGAAATGTAGAACCAGACACCAGCTTCTGGCAGCGTTTCTTATGAATCTTAGCCCATTCCTCAAGAGCAATGGCCTCCAGTTCAGTAATATTCCACCAGAGATTTTCGGTTTAAGTCAGGTGAGTGATGGCCACTGTAGAATCTTCCAGGACTTCTTCTTCAACCAGGCTTTGGTGGAATCTGATGTATGCTTGGGATCATTGCCTTGGAAGGTCCAATGACGCCCACGCTTCAGCTTCTTCACCGACAGCATGACGTTTTCTCCTAGGATTTTCTGATAATTCAATGTACCCATCTTGCCTTCTAAACACTCCAGGTTTCCAGTGCCAGATAATGCAAAGCAGCCCACTGTTCTTCATCGCTCCACAGAACAGAATCACAAAATATCTGTGGCTTATTTATCTGATTTTGAGCAAACTGGAGATTACTTTTCTTGTGCTTTTGGGTCAGTAGTGGTGCAGTGGAGCATGTGCATGTGTTTAGTACGTGCCTTTGCAACCTCAGTGCTTGTTGCTACCAAGTGTTGCTGCAGGTCTTTTGCAGACACTCAAGTGTTTTTCAGAACCTGAAATCTGGTTGCAACCATTGGTAGCTTCCTTTTTCTGCCCCATCGAGGTAGTCTGTTCCTTTAACTTTGAACTTGGAAACTATGCTTCCAACAGTGTCTCTAGGAACATTTACTGCCTTCTTTATCTTTTCGCATCCTCTTCCTTGTTTGTAAAGGGCAATTATATATTCTCTTAACTTTTTGTACCATTCTTTTGACCTCATTTCTTACATGTGCTTGAGACAACTGTTTTGATGTGTTGTGAGGGATTCTATATATACCATAATGAAGTGTGTAAATGAATAAGAAACAACAACGGAGTGTCATTAAAAACCCTCTTTTGTTCAGAACTTCCACCACGGATTCATATCTCAAGTTGACAGATTGACTGTTGAGTTTGTTACAATTTTAAAACGTATAAAATAAGTGGTACTTGAGCGCTGAACGACTGCCTGGAGCTCATATCCACGAAAGCATCAAAACAAATGGTAAAATATAGGCGCTATGTTTATATATGAGTCAAAACCTATATATGAGGTCTAAATAATTACATTCTCGCCTGAAAAACTCTTAAGCTCTCACGTTCCGTTACACAATAACAGAAGTATTTGTAAAAAAATATAGTGGATATATTTATATTTTTATATATATTTAATAAAGCCTATACTCAGTTTTGGAGTTTGGCAGCTGATTAATAGACAGTATAAACATTCTTCAAAAATTTTCAAAAAAACCTAAAAGATGTCAAAGATAAACCATAGTGAAAAGTTTTACCACTGTAAAAAAAAATCCAAATAACAGAAATTTATAGTTAAAAGCTATTTTTACCATGATATCAGGTCTTCACCACGGTCTCTTTGCTAGCCAACTTGTATTTTTCACTTGTGCCCCATTTTTTTCCCTTGTTGTTTTCTCAGATTAGAGGCCTATGGCGGTGTGTTTGATGACTGTGTCAAGGTCAGTGTTCTTGTGAGAGAGTGTGACCTGCTGTAATGTATAACTACATGACAAGCAGAAGGCAATGAGTTAACAATCAGTCCCTTGGTAAACTACAAACACAATGAGAGCGACAAGCTCACAGCAATGATGGACCGTGGGAGACTCAGAATAACAATCCTCTGATGTAGATCAGGACCAAGTGATGTTTACTCGGGTATATCGCAATGTCTTAAATAACCCTGTTGATATACAGCAGTTGATATCCACTGTTTTGATCCTGTGTTTGAAAAGAGGATTGTTTAATAAAACCGTTTGTACGTTATTGCCAGCGGTGAAAAACTTCCCTCCAGTATTTCCTAAAAAAATCTGACATATCTTCTAATATTGTATTAGATTAAAGTTCCGACTTTTAACAGACATGTTGATACAGCCATCTTCTGCTTCTTGCACAAGAAGCATTAAGTCCATGATGATGAAGGGAAACCACACGGCTTTGAATGGTATAGAATCGAGCGAAGCTTTTAGACACTTCATAATGAAATTCTGAGAAACTAAAGTACAGCCTGTCCTTGATCCATCAGCAGATAATTTGTTTATGAATTGAATGCTGCCAAACAGATCTGCAGATATGTTTGCATATTGAGCTTCATTCACAACAGTTATTTAAAAATCATATCTTAGAGGGTAAACCACCAAAAAAAAAAAAAAAAAAACATTTCTTAAGAAATGGAAAAAAAGAATATAAGATGAATACAAGGACTTTAATTGATTTAATGCTGGAAACAAAACTTGATGAATCATTCTCATAGTGGTCTCTGAATCAAATCGCACCTCTTCTTGTAGCTCTTAAACTGAAAAATAAGGGGAATTTTGTATAAGTATAAGTGAAACTTCTTGAAATCTTTATAACATTTTTTAATATTCTGTAATTCTAATGCCTAGCAATGACAAACTGTATACGTGAAACCAAATATTTGAGGTAACCCCCCCAAAAATCCCTAACAGAATCTCTTCTTAGCGCAATAATCATTATATAACATTTAATTTTATAACATTTAATTTTAGAATTTCCTTTTCCTTTTAAGTGCCATGGCAAAGCATGCAGGGGAAATGGAAATCACAGCCCATTTCCAATTAAATTTAAGTTTCTAAACTAAAAGAAAAAAGCTAATAAAACTCAAAACAATGAAACAATTCAGATTACTTAAAATGTGTCAGTTTTGTGAACTCAAAAGAAAAAGAAAGTTCTAAAAACTCATAAAAGATCATTTGATTTAACTAATTTGTTTAATTTAAGTTTGTGAACTCAAACCTACTCAAACCAATTAATTATTTCAAGCGTTAGGGTTTACACTGCACAGTGCGGTCCACTAGCATGAGCATGTGAACATGGACATTTTGCTGCATACTAAATCTTTGGATGTGAATCTTTGGAGAGTGTGGCTTAAATTCACCTTCACCATTTTAGCAGCAAAATGATCAGTTCCTCGTTAGCAAATGTTTTGTGAAACAATCATTCACACATCTCTTGTGCAGAAGAATACAGCTCAAAAATGAATTTAAAAAAATGCCTGCAGAGTAGCTCAATGTCAGATTTACCAATCAAACATTTTAATAAAATCACTTTTGTACATGCACGATTAAATTAAAAGAATCTAAATCTATTTAAATTTGCATTCTTTTATAAATTCGGTTTTCATTTAATACGTACAGGTCTTATGCTGGGACTGTAAGCTATATATGGACACGTCTGTTTCATTCAACACTCTCATTTTGAATGGACGTGGGTGTCACAGTTCACGTTCCTTAGGCGCAGTAACGACTCAAACAAACCTCAACATCTCATTTCAATAGTATCGGTTTGACTAATCCTTAACCAAGATGTGGCAGCAAGTTGAGGCCACTGGTTACGCTATACCTACCCTCACTTAGACAGATTTGAAACTAAACAACACATGAGGCATCCAATGGGAGTGCAGAAAATGATATTACAGGAAGCAGAAAAAAAGTGGGTGTTAAGACAATTCGTGCTCAGGGCTGAAAAAATAAAGAATGCACCAGAATTTGATCTGATGACACTGATGTGACCTGCTCCATTCTTTTGAGTCGTTTTGACCCAGAAATACATTGAACTGAATGAATGAAAAAGGGAAGTCTCTGTCTAATTATACAATTATGGTGTTTCCAAACCGTTATAGAGATGTAATGATTTATATGGTGGCTGTCATAAAACCATGTTTAGGAGATTTTGAAGATTCCCCAATTTTTTTTTTGAAGATTCCAAACAATTTTATTTTTAAATTTCAACAAAACAAAAATTTTTTGACAAGATTTGTTCAAAATTATATAATTACAACACCCCTAACAGATTGTCAAAATATAATGGACTTATATATATATATATATATATATATAACTTTTTATAATATTTTTTAAATTTCAGTCAAAATCTGCTAAGGGGTAGCAATCCTCAAAAACATTTTACATTATTTGTTACATTTAATTACCCCCTAGCAGATTTTGACTCTATTATCTGTTTCTTTTTCTAGCTAACAAACTACCTACTATCCTTTTAGGTAAATGTAAAGGTGACATAATGGTGAAAAGTTTTGTATTGAAAAGTTTTATATTGACTCAATTGACATGCCAGGTAGTTTCAGTAAGTTGCACTGCATCTTTCAACATGAATACTGACATTCATTCATGTTTTTTTTTATATTTTTTTTTATTGTAATTAGTAAAGAGATGATTGTATGTATTTATGTGTGTGTGGGTGGCATAGTGGCATGGTGGCTCACTGTCGCCTCACAGCAAAAAAGGTTCTGGTTCGATCCCCTGCTGAGCCAGGATGCCGTTCAGTGTGAAATTTGCATGTTCTTCCCGTGTCAGCGTGGGTTTCCTCGAGTGCTCCAGTTTCCCCCACATTCCAAAGACATGCAGGTTAGGTGGACTGGATATTTTAAATTGTCGTAGAGTGTATGAGTGTGTGTCAGGAAGGGCATCCGATGTAAAGCGGACCCTGCAAATGAGCCAGAATAACGCTAAGAAAGATATATATAATCCTTTTTTTTAATTTTTGAGGATGTGATAATGTGAGTGAGGGGTGAACTATGTTTTATTTTTGCACATAAAATGTGCTGCATGTCCGAAATGTTTTTTTTTTTTTTTTTTTTTTTTTCGTTATACTTATTTTAAGTTTATTTTATTTTCATGTTACTCAGAGACTCACAAATTTGGCTTGTCAAAAATGTTACATTCAGCTGTCTCAAATTCGTTGACTTTTGAAAAGAAAATCAACTTTCTTTTTTCTTTTTTTTATGGTAAAATTTTTTATATATATATATAGAGAGATATATATTGTAACACGTTACAATAACTTTTCATAGTAAAGTACATTAATTAACATGAAATAATAATGAACTGCACTTCGACAACATTTATTAATCTTTGTTCATGTATTTGTTAACATTATCTGAAGCACTGTGAACTAACATGAACCAATAATGAACAACAGTATTTTTTATTAACTAACGTTTAAAAAGATTAACAAATACAGTAACAAATGTATTGCTCATGATTAGTTTAGTTAGTTAATACATTAACTAATGTTAACAAGCTAAATCTTATTGCAAATTGTTATAATTTGACACCCCCTCATAATTTGAGTGTGTGGTGTTGTAAGTCAGCACAGATGTTGAGATGTCAGCACATGTCTTTGAGTTTTCAGTGCAGAATCACTTGTCTAATCGTCAATGATGGTTTATAAATAGCACCAACCCATTAAGCCTTAATATATCGTTATCAGCTAATCGTCAATTACTGTTGCAGGGCAGGATATCACTCATTTAATCTTGTTATCTGAAAGGCTAATGCCTGGCTACACAGATCTAAACTGTGTGTGTTTTCGTCTACGTTGTGTATCATAAATGTGACTCATTTAATGTGACTTTCTTTTTCCCCTTTTTAAAAAAAGAACTTTTAGACTGAATTCTGCCTTTATAGTGCACCTACAGCTGTTAGAAACTGTTCTGGCAGCTCCTCAAAGATAACCTGAGGTGAAGTTGTTGACCTCACTGACCGTGTCTTGCACTGGTTGACCGCCAACTCATAGAGCCGGCAGCTGCTAAAAAAAAAAGTTGTGCATGGAGTCAGCCAGGCCGCTTGGCAATCTCAGAGTTTCAAGATTCCCGAATCCCATCTCCATGCCAGCTGAACAGGCAGATACCTGCTCCTCGTGTTCCTGCAGATCCTCCCGTATTTGAGAACTCCACAGGAATCACGCACTGTTACCTCTCTATAAACCTTCGCTCACCTTTTCCTTTCCTTCCTTCTCAGTACCGCCAGCTAAATGCTTCACTTGAATTACACAGATTAATAACACAGGTGTCGGAAACATCTGGCTGTATCAATAATGATGCCTTTCAAATGCATTGTTAACTTAGTAGCTCAATGAGACACTACATGCTTATATAATAGTGTAACCTGTATTAATATATCTGTGTACATGTTTGCAAGTAATGGGATTTTTTTTTTTTAAATGAAAAACCAATTTAAAAACTTAACTTTTGAAAAAGAAAAAAGAAACACAAGGAAACACAATATAATCTAAAGTGTGATGAACTCATTATTGAAAGAAAATCATACCCTTAGTCAATTGTCCTTGAATTGTTGCATTTCTCGTGACCAAGCATCATTGCCATAAAAAATTCATACTGTATGTGCCACTGTTTTGGTATTTTATAGTGAGTTATTGTCACAATAAACAGTTGTCATGAAGATATCAGTTGAAATTCTCCTTTGTCACCAAAAAAGTAACAGCATATGTTAGTAAATTAAGACAAATGTTCTATTTTGTCTTCTAATAATACATTTTTCTGATTAATTTCCAAATGAAAACCAAACCAAAAGCTAGAAATTGGATTTAACGGGCAGTAAACCAGGCAGAAGAGTGGGCAGAGATACAGAGGAAGAGATGGAACTGTTACAATAAAACCCCCCTCACTTCTCCATTGTCAAACGTTAGACGTGTTTGTTGTTCACAACTTCAACATCTCTTTTGGCACGTGGGCTTAAACCACAGGAAATTTCACACTTGTTCTTGTTAGGGAACACCTTTTATCTCTAACTACCTGTCTCTGGACAAATAAAAACCCTATGGCTAGCATTTAAACTTCAGAAACAAGCACATATAGGTGAATTTGGTACGGAAGACATTTTATGCTGTTTTGAACAATATGTTGACATTTTACAGTATGTTTAGGTGATAGTGTTTTGATTTGAGGTTGACATTACGTCCACACCTCACCAGCGGTGGAAAACCGCTGTCAACATGTTGCTTTACATTTCTTTATTTCAGATTATGCACAATGAGTGGGAAGATGGGAACTTTTGTGTGGACTTTCAGTCTGTATTTTCTCTGGTTCTGCGCAGCCGGTTTTGTCCCAGTTTGCATATCAAAGACACTTACTCTAGATTCCCCTGTTTATTTACTATCAAAAGAAATTTGTAGAATTTGAAACTATCAAAAATACTAACCGATAAGACTGTGGCTAATCATATATAGAAGGAAAAAAAAAAAAGAGTGAGTGAACAAGATGACAAGAGAAAGCTACAAGCCCAATAAAAGAAAGCACATGAAAAGAAAGGAAAGAAAAACAGCCCACATCCTGGTGTAGTGGTTTTACGCTCTCTCTTTCTCACTTTCTCTCTTTTTCGTTGTTTTTCCCACCGTTCAGCCTATCTCATTAGGACTAGAAGTGTGCTTCATCATTAAAGACAACAGGAGGGGCTAACAAACCTGTCTGTTTACACAGATGGTATCATTTACGTGGTATAATTGACAGAACGGTGTGAGGGGAGGAGAGATTATAAACAGAAAAACAGTGTGTGAAAGTGTTAATGTTAGTTTAGGAAACGGAAAGAGTGCCAGGATTCTCACTAAATGACAAGTGTTAATCTTTAGCAGCCATCCATTCTCTTTTGATTCAGATAAAATGGCAATACAGATGAAGAGTCTTGAATCTTTTATAAAAATTACATAAAATACAGATTATTTTTACATTCCTGGTCAGTTTCGTACCTGGTGAATAACTTGAATTTCCAAACATTTCAATGTTTTGCTTGTAACCATGTTATTATCTTGTTGTTACTACATTTGCCACTTTTATTATTAATTTATAAGTATTTTTAACATGATAATTAATAATATTACCTCAATGGAAATCAATTTAAATTTACTCAAAATGTACTTTTATTCTAATAAACTTGATTTCTGCAAAGTGGTTGCTAGGATATTTTGGGTGGTTGCTAGGTTATTACTCAATTGTTCAAGCCAAATTAGTCCATCTTTCTACTGAAATGGTGCCTGTATTTCCACTGACTTGAGAGTTGAAAAACGACGTAACTGACTACATTAACCAACCAACCAACCAACCAACCAACCAACCTACAAAGCATCTTAGTCTTTGCTTGTGAGTTTTGAGAACATAATTTAAGTGACCTTTTCTGATGGTTCTTCTCAAACTCTAAGGTATGAGCATAATTTGTAATTGGTGATGCTTGCCAAGCAATAACTATTTGGTAAGGTTTGTAATTGTTGATAGATCATCCTTGAGGATATGTTAAACTGTGTAGTCCTCATGCATATGAACTCTCACTCTCTGGTTTCTTTCTATTTGAATGTTTTACATGAATGAGTTAAGGCATACTACACAAATAATACAATAATGTGACTCAAGAACTTCCCTACATAAACTCTGCACCACCTGACTGAAAGCACTGCTGTATGTTTGTCAAGTGCCTCATTAAAACAGCACTGAACAATATTAGTAAGAAGTTTGACTGATTCCACAAAGACAGCATCTTTTTTTTCATGCTATTCATATACAAAGTTATGAAGAAGCCTCACAAAAATGTCGAGAAATACTTCCTGTGGTTATATTTTTAGATGTCAGTACAGCACATCTCAAAGTAAAGGAAGTTCACTTTAGACCCAGAAAAAGCAATCGGCTTCAATGTGCTAAACCTGTCTGCAGACATTTATCTCAACAAGATAAACCCAACAGACCTTTTATCTCATTATAGTAAACCCAACAGACTGTCTCAAAACAGCGGATACAACCAGCCATGGTGCCTCTCAGCAACGATGTTTGCACGTGTAGTGAGTGTAGTAACTGTGTCAGTTTCTAAGAATCCAGCGCTCTATAAGACTGAACCACAGCCTCACCTAAAATAGCGCTGCCGTTTGTGTGTCTACATCAGTGTCCCCAATAAAACAGACTTTGAAAGCACTGTGCACACATCAGGACATCAGCAGTGCTGTCAGCTGAGGCTTACGGTTGCCTGTGTCAAGAGCGTATGTAATCAGTAATCAGAACTGAGATAAGATGTAGAGATAGAGTTCACTGGAGCTTTGCCAGAATACCTCAGACTCGTTTTACTTCACTGCTTTACATTATGCAAGTGACATAATTTGAGTTGTGCAATAAATGCAAGCTTTTTTTTTAAGAATGCGGGTCTTGCCTATGCACTGCTATGCTGTTGTTACATACAGGTAAAGCCGAAAATAGTCACTCTTGAGGTTGTCATCATGCCGAATAAAGGTGTGTGGGTATGAGTGAGAGACTGTGCGGTGCTTGCGAGTCTCACAGCGTGAAGTTTGTCACTTGGCAAACATTTTTGCATCGCTTCAAGCTGCAAGGCACATCTCAAAGACTTTTTGAGTAATAGAAAAGCTGTGAAGCTCCTCTGTTTGTGTGTGCGTGTCAATGAGATGATTTTGTAAGCGGAGCCTGGGGGTGTGTTTTCTCGTGTCTGTTGTCCCTCAGTTTTTTTGGCTGAGCCAGACGCCCATGTGGCTTACTTGGAGGTGAGGAAGAGAGAGAAAGTGTGAATGAGAGTGAGTTTTGGATGATTACACAAGGAAAGGAACAGGCCGCATACTCTCCCTGCTGTTATTTGCTGTTCTATCAACTCAAATATTATCAACTCAAATATAATTTTTTTTCAAAAAGTGATAATATTTGCAGGGCAGAGTTTCTCAGAGACTCTTTGAGGAGAAACCACCTGTGGTTTGAGCTGAGCTTTGGGGGATTTACCCTACTAGTTAAACTGGGTGTAAGTGGTCATCAAAGCATGGCTCAAGCTGGTGTAATTTACATAAAGAACACAGGAGTTAATCAGCTAAACTTAAGCCACTGAGAGGCAGGAACTCAAAGGTGTTCCTGTGAGATCAGCTGATTAGATAGTTTTGATACCCACTGAGTCATAATCATTTTTAAGAAGTTGAAAGTTATAGAAACTAGCACAAAAATGTGATGCATGTTTTAGGGAAATCCCAAACACTCAAATAGGTGAAACTTCTGGCAAATGATTTGAATACATTGCTGATAAAACCTTATTAGTTTCCTTAAAGTCCCCTGTAGTGAAAATCAAGTTTTTAATATTGTTTATATGTCTATGTGGTGTTTTAATATACTTTATATGACAAACCATGTGCAAATTCATAAGTCAACACCATTGCTGAGTATTTTCTCGTTAAACTGCAGTGATCGATTAGAAATCGCTGGTGTTTCTGATGTTACAAGCTACCTTGTGCCCAATCACGTCACGAGGGGGACGGGCTTTAGCATATCATTACTATGCCGTGTAACAAGGGAGTCTCAAGAGAAGCCAGGTTGTCCAGATTTTTTTTCTGTTGATATGAAAAATTGGGTAGATTAAGCAATGTATTATGTTTATTAGGATATGGATATGGATCTGCTTTACAACATTAAGCCATGCACACATAAAATGTATGAAGGTCACTGCATTACATATGTAATATCAAACAAGTGATATATTTTTTATTTTATTTTTTTCATTTTAAAGGGATAGTTCACCAAAAAATCTAATTTCTGTCTGTAATTAGGCTACTCACCCTCATGTTGTTCCAACCCCGTAAGACTTTAGTTCATCTTCAGAACACAAAATACGATATTTTTATTAAATCTGAGAGCTGGATCACTTCTCCATAGGCTTCTATGGGATTGAAACTTGCCGGCTCAGAAAAGTTATTACATAAATACATCATTAAAATAGTCCAAGTGACTACAGTGGCTCAATCTTAAATTTATCAAGTGACGAGAATACTTTTTGTGTGCAAAAAAAACTAAAAATAACAACTTTATTCAACTATTCATTTCCTTCTCTGTGTGCCTCGAGTGAGTTTACTTACAACACAAAAGCGCTGCACTGTTACACTACATAAACTCACCCCAAAAATGGCTAAGTTTCTAAACGCATCTTGTTCACAGGTAAGGCCCCTGTTCATGTTGGACAGACATTTTAATTGCATTTTGTGTCTGTTAAGAGGCACAAAAACGCTCTTTATGTTATGCCCCCAGAGCTGCCGTTATAGCTGAGTGGGAGCTCTGGGCATTCGCGGTCGCAGCTCCGCATCGCAAGCACCAATCCGGTTAGTTTTTTTTTCTTCTATAGACAGTATTCACAAAGGTCTAACGATCAAGATTAACTTAAAAATTGCCCGGAGTTCTCCTTTAAGAGTGATTTAAGTGTTTCAATGAGTTACTTTTTTAAAATGTTTATCCTTCTTAAAACCAGTATGACGGAGTCCTTTTAATGCAACTCTTTTTTTTTTTTATATTCATCACTATAAACACTTCCAAACTGGTAAAAGAGCACACAAACACAGAGGTCTGGAAAGCCAGAAGTATGTGCTTGTGTGTGTTGGGTTGGCTGCCCACGAGCTGCTCTATGGGTCTGTGGAATACCTGTGGGTTCAGAATCACGTAGCTCTGAGACTCTGTGACGTTCGCACTTCTGCCTCCTATTCTTTCCACACAGAAGACTGAAAAACCCAGACCATAAAAAAAGCCTTAAATTGTCCTCAACCGCTAGTATCTCTGTCTTTGAATGTGATTTGTTGTTAGAGGTCAATGAGTTTATTTATTAATTCATGTTAACTATAATATAGTTAACTCATGTTAACAAATTAAACCTAACTTTTATTCAACAATAGTCTTGTTTGTAAGAAAAAAAAAATACATTAAAAAGACAAAAATGCACTTTAATGTGTAACCTGATGAATTGCCTTGCACCATAGACTGTGTATAACTGTAAAACTAACTAACAAAAATATAAACTTTTTAAAACCTGACTCAGGCTCTTTGGAATCAATGCTCATGTGTTTCTTCTTCTCTGAAAAAAAAACCAAGAAAAAAAAACAACTAATTCATAGTGGAACTATGAGCAGATTGAAGGCTTGTGTCTTTGTCTCCAGCAGTGCGGTTGTAACTCTTTGTTTGTTTGTTTCCATGAGTTAGCGATTATTGAGGTTGTGGGTCACAATCACGCGCCACGACGCGGCCACTGTATGACTGACTCTCTTTACTGTGAAAGAGCCGCTCTGTAAGGAAAGGAAGGAGGAATGGAAGGAGGAGGAAGATTAGTAGACTAGGGGTCTTCCACTATTACAGTGAACAAGAGAAGTCTGTCAGCTTTGCAGAAGCTGAAACATCTAAACCTCACATATACCCAACTATAATTTTTAATTACGGGAAAGGTCCTTTATACAGCATTAAACTACAACCCACTGACTGGAAAACATTTTAGAGACTTCAGAATTTTAACTCAATTTATTTTTCCTCACAGTAGCTAAAAGGTCCTTGCACACTAAGTCCGATTTCTCGTCCAAAATGTTGTCAATCATGCTAACACACTGCCTCCGGAACTTTCGTCTGTCATAAAACATTTTTTTAACGGGTTTATCTGAGTTTTTGCATCCCTAGCAAGCATTTTGAGAGGTGTTTTGACAATTCAGAGCCACCGAATGACGAATACGAAAAAACGCATACGAAAATTTCATACTCAGTGTGCAAGGACCTTTTAAACGGGAGATATTGTTTTTTTGCACCTCCGCTCCGCCGTGCGTGTTCTTAAAGAGAAACACGGTCTTTTCAGCTTTCCACAATAAATCGCTATTTTTCTGCACTAAACTAGTGAATTTTCCCAAGATATATTCAGAGATGATAAACAAGATGTTATAGAATAATAATTTAATAAAAGCACAATTTTGACAAAAAACTGACATTCGATCTATTTTTAGACCTTACTGAAAACGTATCAGCGCGACATCCGACGGGTTTTCCCAGATCGCATCACATATAACAAAGGAATTCTGGTAACACTTTACATTAAGGTTCATTAGTTAACATTAGTTAAAGGTTGTATCAGTGATTTCAGGCCCAAAAATAAATGATCACATTCATCTAATCTTTCCTAACGATCCGCTAACTGCCCGCCCCATAAGCAGGCTGTCAAAAAAACGACAACCGACAGGGGCGGATTTTGCTCCGACTTCGCGTCCAGCCGTGCACGAGCGCAAAACCTCACAACACCCGCCCCTGTCGGTGATTGGTTGGAACACTGTTCATTTTGGTTTTGAGTGGTGGTGTACCCATTTGTTTTTGTGTGCAGATCTCAGAGCCTAGGCTGCCTACAGAGACACATTTTTTTGACGGCATGCTTATGGGGCGGACAGCTAGTGGATCGTTAGGAAAGATTAGATGAATGTGATCATTTATTTTTGGGCCTGAAATCACTGATACAACCTTTAACTACCTTAGTTAAAAGGAACTGAGAATGAGCAATACTTCTACAACATTAATTCATCTTAGTTTATATTAATTTCAACATTTACTAATACATTATTAAATTCAAAGGTTGTATTTGTTAACATTAGTTAATGCATCGTGAACAAACAATGAACAGCTGGATTTTTATTAAAGGGATGCCTATCATGGATTTTTGAAAGTTTCCTAATGTTGTTTTGGAGTCTCCTACAACAGGTTTGCATGCATCAAACGTCAAAAAACTGTTTAATTTTCTCATAATATACACTTGCACATCACCAGATTTTCAATGATTCTCAAACGACTCGCCAAATGAATCAATCTCTCTAAATCCCTCCTTCCGTGAGCAACTCTGCTCTGATTGGCCAGACAGCTCAGTTTGTTGTGATTGGTTTACCGCGTAATTCCCATTGCCACCAACAGCTCTGTGTGTCCTGAGGCTTCCTACACTGTAAACTAAACACAGTAACAAACAATGATGTCGATTTTACCATATCAATCCGGGTGCAAGTCGAGTGATGAAACTCACTCACTCCTACTAGTTTACACCCCGACCAGAAATCTACAATTGGTCAATGAACGGCGGCTCGTGGTACCATCACAGAGAGCCACAAAATCACTCTCCAGAACATTCTCATTCACGGTTCCACACTGGTGGAATGATCTTCCCATCCTCATCCGGAATGCAGAATCCCTGTCAGCATTTAAAAGTCAGCTGAAAACTCATCTCTTCCGTGAGCACTTAACATAATTTTTTTTTTTTTTTTTTTTTAATGCCTGAGCAATGCCTGAACTTTGTATTTTGAACACTTCTTGTGTTGTTCTTTGCGTCTTCCCGATGACTCGCTTGCTTTAGTCCTCAGTTGTAAGTCGCGTTGGATAAAAGCGTCTGCTAAATGACTAACTGTAAATGTAAAATGTAAATGAAACACTAGAAGAAGAACCATTCATTCAACCCGAACCTCCATCACAAGGACGACTCGAGCAGGACGTTTCAGTGGTTCACTGCTCAGTTTGAGGTAACTAATAGCGTGAATGACTGATGTAACATAAACATTGGTAAAACAAATTCTTGGGCAGTGGGAAAAAAATTTCTTTACCGTCACATTGTAGAGCACAGCGTCTCCTCGACATGATGCTCTCCAGTATCTACAGGATCAGCTGCCGGTTTGAGGTTTAAGTTTTTCTTGGTGCGAGCGGAGAGCACAATAAGTGGGCGGGCTAATGTTTTGTCTTGACGTCACGATGAAACGGCTTATGACTTGTTTGAAAAACAATTCATTTCATTGACTCAGAGTCGACTCTTACTTTTGAAAGACAATAACTTTATATACGGTTCACTTTCATATTTAAAACTTTGCAGGATGTTTTCATTCACTTAGAGCTACTGTATATTACACACTACACGAAAGGTAATTTTCAAAAATCCATGATAGGGGCCCTTTAACTAACAATAACGATTAATAAATGAAGAGTTTATTTAAGGTCAGTAATTTCACTTAAATTAAAATTAATAGGTAATTTTCACTGTCATTTAAGTGAAATTACTGAACGTAAATATATGAGCTTGATAGAAATGATCATTCTAGAAGAAAATTTCAGATGGCATTTAGAGGCTTTGGCATCTGAACTCTTCAAATACTCTAACAAATGTATTGCTCATTGTTAGTTCATGACATGTAAGTTAATACATTAACTAATGTTAACTAATGAACCTTATTGTAAAGTGTTACCGGAATTCAAACAGCAACATTACACACTAACTAAAGTTAAAAAAGTGAAATCATAAACAACAACCACTTTAAAAGTACTTAAGGATTCCTGAATTGAACTGTTAAAAGAACCAGAATCATAAGTGGATGGCCATGAGATATATGTTCAGTGACAGTTATTCCTGACATGTATATAGTAGGAGAAGAGGACTCACTGCACCACTTATCATTGTTCATTGTATTAAACAGGAAATCAAACAGCTGATGGACAGTCAGTACTGTGGGATGATGTCATCTCTCTTACAGTTCAGGACTGCACACATACAGAAACACACACACAGCCCATTTTATTAAAGAAACAGTAGCAAGTCTAACAATGACATCATTGTAGAAGCTCCTGGGATGAGAGCACTCACTCAAACACACACTTACACACTCAAACACACACTCTCACACACTAACGCTTCCGGCAGTCCTAGGGCATCCTGCCCTGACTTTGCTGTAAATCTGCTCTGTGTCTTACCAGGAAGCTGTCTCTGTTCGCTGACAGACACACACAGCTGCTGTTTAATTCTTTCAGACACACACAAACTGACACACCGCTATTCAATCAGTCATTAATTTCCTCAGAAGCTTCCAGCATGGTAAGCAGAACTGGCAGTAATCTCAGTTTTGATAAAACTAACAAATTTGAAGGGGTTGGTCCTGACTGTATCACCTCAGTTATGCTGATAAATGTTACAGAATGCTGATAATTCAAAGTTCCAATGTTTAGAACAGTTAACATAATTAGAACATGCAAATCTAATCATCTCTGATTATCTCTCAGTACAGACAGTTGTCCATTTTTCTCTTGAGATATGTTGTAAGTGACTGAAACTTTACCAAACTGCTGGACTTAAGACTCATTCAGAGATAACAATGAGTTGCAACAAGAAATAAAGTTGCAATTCTGAAATATAAAGTCACAACTATGAAAAATAGAGCTGCAGCTATGAGATATTGTCACAGTCATCGTCTGCGCCACTCTGTCTTCGTCTGCACTACACTTCCCAGAATCCCTTGTGTCTTCACACCTGAACTCACTCCCTCAATTACCCACCTGTTCATCGTCTTCATCATCCGTGTCACCTGTGCTCACCTCATCATTGTTGATTTGTGTCTGTATTTAGTTTCCCTCTGTTCAGTTAGTCCTTGTTGGTTTTCGTTTATGTAAGGTGTGTCTGTAGTGTTAGCCTGCCTGTACCTGTTCAGAAAGTTGTTGGATGAAAAAGTAATTTGTATTGGAACCTTTGTGCCTCATCTTCTTCTGCCAACAAAACTACAAGAAGTGAACTTTTCCCTGGCTTTTTGGTTTCATTTTTTGTTTTTGCAATATGGATATCCCTGCTGTCCTCCTCCTGTGTTTAGAGCAGGGGAAGCAAACCTTGGAGGAACACACGCGGATCTTTCTTGAGACTGCCTATTGAACACACTACCTACCTGCGTCTGCCTCTGCACGTTTTACAAGGTGAGCTTGAACGATGCATGCAGAAAGCAGTTAACCGGAGAAGGTCCGCGGGATAATTTTGCTGCCTTTGTGGATTGGGTACTGTGGCATAACGGGTCATCCTTCACCGTCAATGTCACCAGTCCCACTACAACCCCAGTGTCCAGCCCAGAGCCTTCACCGCTGGTCCCGTCCAGCCCAGGGCCCGCCCGAAGGGTCCTCTCCGCCCTGGCCACCTGCACAGCCTGCTCCGCCCTGGAGGCTTCCTGCCCCAGATAGGCCACACACTGGTCAGCCTTTAGGGCAGACTCTATTGATGTTTTCACCTCATCAGTGTTTATTTGTCTGTATTTAGTCTCCCTCTGTTCAGTTAGTCCTGGTCGGTTCTCGTTTGTATTTGGTCTAAGTTGTGTTCCTTTTTTTTTTTTTTTTTTTTTTTTTTTTTTTATCATCAAAATTTGTTCCAAGACATTCTCAGTCGTCCGCTCCCCTTACCACACCAGACCATGACGGATAAGAGGTAGAAACAGATTTCTGTAGCTTTGTGCTCTGTGGAAGAAGCACTGCAATTTTGGCCTCTTTTAGCTTATTGCCATTATAAAGTGAAAGCAAATTGCTGTGTGAATGCGAGATCGTGCTAATGTGTGTATCGTATTTGCTTGAAGGAAAATCTCCAATTTTTTTAAAGAGCGTTCTAATGTTTGAGACGCTCACGTGTAAACACTCAGTGTGACCTCAGTGTTCCTGGAAACCCTTGAACTTGGCGAATGAGCCCTTAGGAGTCTGGTCTTTGGGTCCGCAAGGTTAATATTCAACAAGCTCCACACATAAGCGGGAGAGAAAGGGGAGGGAGAGGAGAGCGAGAGATGTGGCACATTCCGTAGATTCCTCACAAGCGTTTCCAGAGTCCAGAACTATGAATGGATCTAGTGAGGGTAGTTAGCTAATGCATGCAGATGCATACATACTTTCACACATTCAGATATATCATATCACACAGAGGTAAACCGCAGAATCTGGCTTTGGGAGGTCAGAAATCACATGATGACGCATCACACAAGCACATATGCAGAAGTTTATGGAAATATGGATAAACCGGATTTATCCAGATTTACATTTGCATATGCAAACTTGAGATTCATTGTGATTTATTTCAATGACGAATTTCCATCAGCACTTTCAATCAAACTACATAATGCCTCAAATGTTCTTTTGATAACTTTAAAAACATTATTTACTTGCTATTAGATTACTTACTTGCTATCAAATAATGCGTTTTGTTCATTGTGAGCCACCCATAAGCTTATTTTTAATTTAAAACTTTGATTGTTGTTTGCTGAGATTTTCATATAGCATTTCTCAGAGAGGAGCAACCACTTAGAATACCGCAGCATGGCTTAACCAATGTATTAGCAACATGCTAAAACACGCAAAACATTTTAGAAACCACATAACAACATGCTAAATACTAATAAATAAATACAAATAAAAAAATCCAACAGTATCAGCTGTATATCAACATGCTAAAGAACACCCAGAACACCTTAACAACTAATTCAACAAGCTCCATACATCTTAACATCTTCACAGCAACATGCTAAAATACACTCGAAACACTTTAGAACAGCAACATGTTAATGGGAAAAAAAAGTGAGGGGAGGGGAGCATTTAAACCACCTTAGCAGCTACATAGTAACATTTTAAAACCCACTCAGAACACTATTCATGGGTTTCAGTCACGTGACTTTTTTGTTGTGGCCGCCATCTTTAGGACCTTTGCATTAAATCGCATGATCTCTCCCTGGTGATCGGAGAGATGTTGCACACTTAAATAGCACAGATGAAAAGCAACGGTATTTAAATAAAATAGATACTTTAGGTATAGATCCGTATTTACTGTTAAACTACCTACTGACTCCACTAAAGTCTAGTAAAAACTTGCCACATTTTACGTTTGCTGACATTTACATCTACCTCGTCCACACTCCCTCTCCATATCCCCACCACTTTTGAAACATCTCTTGCGGGATTCGCGGCACGGATGTACCAGTACACATAAATAAAAGTCAAATAAGAGGTGATCTAGCACGCTGAAATGTGTTGTTTTTTAAATCAAGTGATCAAAGTGCTTGTTGACTCTGGATCAGTGGTGCAGATACAGTGTTCTCTCGTGACTCGCGCACACGCACAGTCTTCACACACGGACGCGCGCTTTAATCCATTTCGGAGACTATTGGCTCCGGTGAGATCACAAAATAAAATGCACACAAATGTGTTCCTGACTGATATACAACCACTGATAAACATAATCGATTATTTTAATAAGGGTTTTTTAATAAAAAATGGTACGAGGGCGGATTAGAACCCAGAACCTCTGACACGCTTGGCAAAAGTTCCGCCACTGGACCATCAAAGTACATATGTAAAATAGTTGGATGTTGAATGTCATTAAACGACAAATTAAATTCAATGTACTATTTAAATTGATTGGTGGACATCGTATTGTTATTGTACAGGTATATCTGATTTATGATTTAATGTTGTATTAAATGCCCCCATGAAGAAAATGTTCTTGATAACAGGAAGGGTAAGTGGCACTCTGTTAATCAAGCAATATTAACGTTACACCAGTAATCGCTGAACATAAAAGCATCGCTGAACTGAATTGCTAATAATGTCGGTAAAGCACATATCTCTTGTATTATCAGTGACGTTTGGATACCTTTATTTTCAATTCTCATTTATTTGTATAGCGCTTTTCACAATATTTCAAAGCAGCTTTTCAGAAAATGCGTGTCTACATTACAATTTAGAGTGTCGGAGTTATGCATTTCAGAAATGTATATAAATCATGCAGTTAGCTAATAATCTATTAATTTAAACAATGCATTAAGGCAGAAACAGTGAGCAGTAGTTTAGCATACTGAAGCAGGTAACGACAACATAATTCAGCCAAACGTATAACTAAGGTTACAATGTAAATATAGATAGCGGTCTAGAATAGAGAATACGCGTTCCAATTGTAAACTACATGTTTTAATTTAGCAAGCTAACCTGTAATTTGCTAATTTTACTTTTATTTAAATTTCCAGGTCAACGTTTAATTTCTCAACATTTCTTTGTGATTTGCTGTTATCACAGTTTACAGCACAGCAGATAGACGGCATGTTGCAATTCGGTCCTACAAATGGCGGCCGCTCCACTGTGTTACGTCACATGAAATCTATGAATAGAAACAATAAAGCAACAAGCTAATTGCTAAAAAAATAATACCACCTTAGCAGCTGCATGGTAACATGTTAAAAAACACCTAGAACACCTTAACCAATTGCACAGAAACCTCTCAGATAGGTCTTTTAGGGTGTCATGGAGGGTTCTGGTGTCTGAGTCGCAACATCTAGCTACTGGGATGCCTCAGGGCTCAGTGCTTGGACCACTTCTCCTTTCCATTGACATGACATCACCAGGATCTGTTATTCTGTTAACATGGTTTTTCCTATCCCTGTTATGCTGACGACACACAACTCTATCTCTCATTCCAACGGTAGCTGCCCGCATCTCAACCTCCCTGACAGACATTTCTTGCTGGATGAAGGACCACCACATTCATCTAAACCTTGTGAAGACCGAGCTGCTTGTGGTCCCGGCCAATCCAAAACTACATCAAGGTCAGCCAGGAACCTTGGAGTTGTGATTGATGATCAATTGAACTTCACAGACCACATTGCTAGAACTGCCCGGTCCAGCATATTTGCCTTATACAACATTAGGAGGATCAGGCTCTTCCTATCAGAGCATGCTACACAACTCCCTTGTTCAAGTGCTTGTTCTGCCCAGACTGGACTATTGTAATGCTCTCTTGGCAGGCCTTCCAGCATGCACTGTCAAACCTCTGCAACTGATCCAGAATGCTACAGCTAGAGTGCTCTTTAACAAGCCGAAGCCGAAGAGAGCACACGTCACACCACTCCTCACAAAATTGCACCGGTTGCCAATTGTCGCTCGCATCAAATTCATGGCACTGATGCTTGTCTACAGAACAACCACTGGCTTTGCATCCTTTTACCTAAACTAATTTCTCCAGACTTACGTGCCATCCAGAAGCTTGCGTTCTGCAAGTGAATGTCACCTCATAGTGCCATCTCAAAGAGGCACAAAATCACTTTCATGGACCTACAAGTTGATTACATGTCAACTTAATCTAACTCTAACCCTACCAGTCTATTAATACTCAACTAACACTCTAGTGATAGTTAGTAGACATGTAGAAGCAACGTTACTTATAGTCAACAGAATGTGTTAAAGGGACCATCAAAATAAAGTGAAACCAAATTAGTTTTTTGCATTTAAGCAATAATCTGCCAAGTCTTTTTTTTAAAAAGAGACCCAACTTAAGTATTTACTCATGACAGTGAGTAAGTTTTTAGATTCATGACAGTTTAAGTTGGAAATGTAATTTTCAGGTTTGTGCTCAAATTTTATTAACTTGTAGTAAAGGGATAATAACTATTTTATAAATATAATTTATTGCCATAAAATACCCTAAAATACAAAATAGTAAAGGAGCCGTATGTAAGATTGTGGCCAAAACTGGTACTGCAATCACTTTAAAATGACTGTAGAACGGTGTATCCCCTTCCCCTCCTCCCTGACTCGAGGTTGCCAGATAGGCTGCAGGATCCAGCAGGGACGTTATTAGCTGCAGCTGTGGCAACTAGAGCAGTGCTGGCAACCCGGATGCCGCAACACTACTGACTTCGTGATTGGTAGATCGATGGAGGGTGGAGCATCAGACCAAAACACAACATGACAACATCAACATCAGTTCAGGGCTGCAACTTCACTTTTTAAGTCACAATATCCTGGCCGGACTACTGTTGTCAGTGATATAAGTATTTGAAATGAACATGATTTCGTACTGTCTAGTGACATATCAGGGCAATGTTATGATGAATTGAAATACATTTCTTACATACAGCTCCTTTAAATAAACAACATTATGGAACTTAAATATAGTACATTATTTTCATTGAAATAAAAATAAAACATTTGGTCATTTTTGACTGCAATGCAAACAGCACCAGATTGGTTGTATAGTGTGCCTCAGCCGGCAATGGCAGTAGACATGAGGTAATGGAGAATCGATATGTGTGTGTGACAAGAACCTCCTTGACCTCTGCTCCACGCTGCTTGTGCTGCTCTCTTTTGATGTTGATGTTGTTTATATGTAGCTTCAGTGTTGCAGTGACCCATAGTGGACAGTTGGATGAGAATTTAATTGAAGCCAAAATGTATCATGTGATCAATTCAAATTCTCTGTGATATTAATGAGATTCACTTGATTTGAAAAACAAAACTCTCAAGAGAGCTTAATTCAAACGTCTGATAATAAGTGTGAAGTAAATTTTCCAAACAGATGGAACAGCTCTGACCCATAACTCTCCTTCGTCAGAGGAAGTGAACAGGAAAATTACTTCATTGAACTTGGCACTGGCACTACCAAGCATTAAGTGTGAAATCTTCCAAACAATGAGCAATATGCTTATTTATTCACAATGTATGTCTACCATCTGTGGGCGAAAAGCTCCAGTGGAAAGGTATGAAATAACAGATGCTGTGACATATAGAAACACACTCATGACAAAAGTCAACAAAAGATTCAGTGAATGGAATATGGAGACAGAGCCAATTTGCGCAGAGTCCCGACTATGGACATCTGGGTTTTTTTGTTTTTACATTTCCAAAGCAATCTGAGTTGCCTCTTGTACAGCTCAATTAGGCTGTTAAGGATGGCCCCAGAATTGATAGCCCAGTGTAGACAAAGGCTATATGATCCATTGTAAAGCCTCTCTATAAGCTCTAAGAAGATTTAGCCAGAGGTTATAGACTAATGGAGCGGCAACTGAGGTGTGCGCTTCAGATTAAGTCACTGATAGTTAGCCAAAGTATCAGTTGAACAAATACAGAAAATTAAGTCATTTATTATGCTAACAAGCATGAGTGCGAATTAGACCGTGTACAGAAGTGCTGCGTAATTCAATACATTGCATGTATGCAATGCTGTTTTATTGTTTACAGCTAAAGAAGCAGCTAAAGTTCACTTAATGTTCTGTATATGAAAAAAAGAGTTTGAAAGATGTTTTTAAAAGTTAAAGGTAATAATTTGAGTTCAATCAACAGCATTTATTTCATATGTTGACTGACAATTTTTTGTTTTTCAGTCTTCCAAAAATTGGCCCCGTTCATTTCCATTGTAAGTGTGGCATTGTAATCTTGATTTAAAATTTTTATTGTTATTTTTTTTGTTTTTGTTTTAAGGAAACCAAGAGACTCAGTAGACTAGTATTTTATGTAGTAATCAACATTATGCCACAAATGCTGCTGACAGATTGTACTGAACATGTAATATTATGACATACTATACCTTGGCAATTATGGCAGCACTTATTCATCAAATGATAATCAAATGATGGCAAAGGGTATGCGTTACATGTTTGGTCATCTTGAGGTCCTTTGTGTTTTCCCTGTGACCTAGGCTATGTTAACACGGAAACGATCAGAAGAGAAAAAGCAAAAGTGGCGTTGCCTTATTCTGCGTTTAGACGAACGTTATGAGGGGGAAATCTGCGTGCATATGGTGATGCAAAAGTGTGTGAAATTGGATGTAGTATGCACTCCAGGCGCTAGGTGGCGATGTGAAGCACTGCCACACAACAACACCAATATCTGAGAATATTTTGTACAACTGCTGAAAAGACTCTTGTATGTTTATCAGCGCTGCGAGGGCAACTTGGAGGTCCGACATATGGAAACAATCCGACATGTTGGTTGTTATTTTCCTATACTGGCGAATGCCTGTGACGTAAACGCGTACGCGGCAAGAGCAGATTTGCGTTTTTACCAGTATTTACCCTTTACACGGGAACGCGACGGTGGAGCGTTTTTAAGATTTCCACTCTGGAGGGTGGTTTCATTTTTTTGCGTTTTTAAGTCCCAAAAACGCCGTCGCCGTGTAAACGAAAGGCACATACGATAAAATGAAGAGTTTGGTTCCAAAACGCGATAAACGCCATTTTTAAAAAAATTTAGTTACTGCAAAAATCAGTATTGTATCTAATCGGTATTGAAAAGTCAATGTTAAATTTTTCGTAAAATGCGATATCCGCTGTGTTATTCTGTAATGTTTTCTGCCTTTCTTTCCAAACCGCGACAAACGGCAGTCTCCCTTCTCTGCAAAATGCGATACATCCGCTCAACCAATCACAACGCACCATTCCACGCAATGTAAACAGTAACGGCAGCGCTTTAAATAGCTACACCCGGCTTCCTAGGTTTTCTTATCTATTTTGTACTTATCGATCAACAAACAAACAAAAAAATGAATCATTTTGACGGCATTGATGAACCTGTGGTGGTGGTTTCTGCGGTGGGTAAGAAACGTAAGGCATCGAAATCGAATCATTTACGTGAGGAGATTAAGAAGATGAGGCACTCGGGAGGAGGAAAAATATCGGCTGTTGCTTGTTCTCACACGACCGCATCAAACTTCTGTCACGCTGACACATTGACCCCAGGGGATCTTTTGAAAAACTTTCAATTGTTTTATTCAAAGTCAACGAAAACTGTGCGTGCCTTCTATGGTAATGCACTCTCTCAGTCACAGACGAACGACGTTGACAGTCATGAAGAGTAGCTGCCCATTCTGTCAGCCTTTTGAGAGTGACCATTCACTGATTTCTTAATGAATGATAAGTTGTTGAATGTTTTTCCAAAGAATATTGGGTAACACTTTACGGTAAGGGTACATGAATTATGTGAAAACATCATGATCATGCGTAATAAATCATAATTCATGATGATGTGCTCATCTTAGTTGTTTTAATTAAGGTGTTGTTCATTAAACAACAACATTAAAGCAATGGATTTATATGCACAAGACAACAAATTCAATGTAAATGAAATTTATTTTATTTTGAATTTATTTTGATTATTTTATTTTGATTAATTGCATTTTGAAAATAAATAAATAATGGATTTATTGCATTTTGTGAAAATCAAAACCTGGATTTAATTTTGTATTGTTATTATAACCTACAAATGCTATGTGCAAATTTGAAACAGAAAATAGTGGTTTTCATCTTTCCACTTTCTTGGTAAAGAAAACACATTTTAACTCAAATTCATCAAAATAGATTTATTGCATTTTGGAACCAAACTCTTCAAATATTTTTACGTTTTCACCCGGAATCGTTCTCGTGTAAACAGGGCCCTAGTTTTGCTGTGTTCTGATTAGTTCATTATTCCCACCTGTTGTCTTGTTAATTATCCCATTAGTCTCAGTGTTTAAATACCCTTAGGATACATTTACACGTGGGCGGCTATTTTCATAAATTTCACCCTCTCCGTTTTCAAAAATAACATTGTGCACACCTGTCAATTTTCAGAAAAGAGTTTGTTTACACAAACCCGTGTATATATGCTGCCAAGAGCATGCCAAACCTGTAGGTGGCAGTGTAACGAGAAGCCCAAGCCCACGTTACCAATCAGAATCCCGAAAATAACAAGAGGAGGGTGTGGCTGGTGTTCAGACAGTCTGTTTCTCCACCCACCGTGTGCCATTATTCCTGCATATGCGGACTGGCTCTTCGTGTTGGAGGAAGGAGAAGTTGTTTCAAAATTGCTGTCCTCTGAGCACTCATTCGTCTCTGCTCCTCGACATAATAGAGCAGCTGTATTTGCAAATGCAAACAGACGAAAAGGGTTTGCACCAACATAAATGCGACTGCGACTGTGAATGCATCCATGATCACCATAGCCAAATGAAAATGTAAACATAGGTCGCACTTTTGACCCAGGTGCAAGTTCTGTCGCATACTGTGACGTCGGCTGCCAAAAACTCAGTTTTACTCAGTTTACATGCAAACGTGCAAACAAAGTTTTCGGAAATCTCCACTCTGGCCGGAGTTTTTAGAAAGAATAATTTTCAGAGGCGAATTCTTTGTTTGCGTGTAAACAAAGGGCACAAATGAAGGGAAATGTCTGTTTTTCAAAATAACCATGTACGTGTAAACGGGGCCTTAGTATCCTTCTAATGGCTGTCGGTGTATGTATGTTCATTGATGTTTGGTTACTTTCTACATCTTTCCTAAAAGATTTGCATTAAAGTGTGTTCCTGTATATTCCTTTGTCATGCGAGTCATTGCTACAACCAAGCACATTACAGTATGAGAGTCACTTTGCATTCTCAGTATATTATATAAAAAAGTATGTTTTATTTAAATATGTCTGAATAAAAATATATGTAAACTATATAAATAATTCAAAGTACTGTTAACGTTTTAAAGGGGTCATGAACTGAGAATTCAAATTTTCCTTGATCTTTTGACAGTTAAGAGGTTGTTATAGGCTACTATAAAAAATATAATGTATTTTTCAAAACTCAAAACTTCCTTGTTATTTCAAAGTGAATGGAATAAGTGAATAGTGACATGAGAACGAGAAAAGATCAACACAGGATCAATAACATTACCTTCAAAGGATCCTAATGCAAGAAGAGAAAAAAATATTTCAACTGTGAATGTCTCAGCAGTGCATTATTTGTTTGTATTCGGTACACTTCACTGTGGATTATTTGGTAATAATCAGCAAAGCCACAAACATGTAAGAAACCATGTTTCAGTCGGGACCACTATCGTCAAATACGATTGGCAATTGCATACAGTTAGGATTGGTGGTATGGTTCAGTTCTGGGCAAGAACTCGCCATGCGCATCCATGCATTCTAGCATGGATAAGACCAGGGAGAGCAGCAATAACCCCCCTTAGGGTAAACAGAACAGAACCAACATGAATGTACTGCAGATATTATTAATTTGAGATTTTAATGTACAACATAATTCGTGAATTTATTCTGAATTAAGGGGAATCAGAATGCCATACTACACAAGAGGAGGAGCTGGGGATGGAGGAGGGTAATTAGCTCCTGAGAAACGCGATAGCTGCTGATAATACTGAAGGAGCTTATGTATGTATACGTGATAGGCGTCGTATTCCTATAGGTAGACGTGGATCAGCTGAGAGTCAGCGGCCAGATGACCTGCCAGAACTGACGCAACACTTAATTTATTCTAATGCCTGATCAGATTTCTGAACTGTAATTATTCAAGTTCAGTACTGTTTATGCGTCAGTAAATCAAGCCAGTGACTAAACGATCAACTTCACATTGCTTCACTGATGAAAATGATCTGTTATTTAAATTGTGATTAAATTATATACAGAAAGCAATCAAAGACCGCTCCCTTTAGCAATTGCTGAAGCTGTCACAACACAGAGCGATCTGGACACTTGCCAAAACTCCCATTATGTAATCAATGACACTGCACAACTAAGCTCTTACTGTATTTACGTCGTGTTTGCACTGTTATTTATGGTGAAAGTATTCGTGAGAATACAGAAATCGCGTTGCAATAATGAGATCTCTGCATTCACGCGATCAACAGATTGTCTGTCATCTGCAATGCTCATCACTGCAACCTTTCATGTAATGGGAATAGATCAAAACATAATTATATAATTAACACTTTTCACGATTCGTTAATCTCGACAGCTGTAATAGTAAAAAAATGTATAAAAGCATTCGAGAGCGTTCCACTTGTAATAGCAGCAGACACGCCTCTTCAAACAGAGCGTTCAAATCAGAGGGCTAAAACAAGAATAGAAAATTGTGACAATTTTTGATGTAAAATTATATAAACATTATAGACCATTTTGCTAAATGTAAACAACACTGGTCTAGAAGCACTTCCTGTTTCAGTTTTTTAACACTACATAAACGTTGGGATAAAACACAACCAACAGAACATATAAAATTGAATCAAAAAGTTAAACAAACATCTTTAATATGTTTTCTTTACATGTGAAATAAAGTACAAACTGAAACAGGAAGTGTTTCTGGACCAGTGTTGTTTACATCTTGCAAAATGGTCTATAAGTGCGCCTCAGGAAACATTATACAATTATTTAAAAATCACAACAAGTGTTGTAGACAAAATTCCTGTTTTTCTGAGGATCGGTTAACCTAATGAACTAGTCTCTCTGTTAAATCATTATGCATTGGTACTTTGGAGATGCATTGCCTCAGCAAACATCTGATTGTGACAATTGCCCTCACAGAGAGTGTGAATGCCATTCAGGATGCCCGGTCTTTGCAGCCTGGCAAGAGCTGAGCCATCTGCCATTCACCCTTCCTCAACAAATGGCATGATCACGTGTGGCTTTGAGCCCATATGGCACTCCATGTCTTGTTTGAAGATTTAGGAGAATGGACGCTATCATAGAAAAGTGAAAAAAGGGACTTAACTTTTGATTAGTCATTAAATGTGCATATTTTTCAAGCTGCTCCCTGAGATTTATACAATAAAAAAAAAGAAGAGACGGGTCATAGCCAGGTGAATTTTTTTCACCCGACACAATGACATCAGGATCCTAATAATCCTCTTACATCTACATGTCTATCTACTCTGAAGTCATGGAACCGCACCTGTTACCACATAAGGTGCTCAGAATAACAGCAGTGGACACTGATTGGCAGGTATCCACTAAGGTCAAGTTTAAGTGTATCAGTGTTGCTCTTTGTTTTGCCTTGCATTTAGATAATGAGTCTGGTTTTAAACAGTCACAGAACAAAGACTAAGAGATTTATGCTAGTATGTAACACTCATACAGCCTCTAAATATGCTCCAGCTAAAAAAAAAAAAGGAAGAGGAAGAGGACGAGACAGAAAAAAAAGAACAGACAGCCAGAGAGAGATAAACTAAATATATAATCAGTGATACTGAATAATACAAATTATAGCACGTAAATATTTTTAGCAATACAGTCGTCACAAAATCCGGCTGTAGAAGGTGTGGTCAGTGTCAAACTCAATGCAGTGTTTTATGATCTGAATGAGACAATCATGATATCATGTAGTAATGATAATCTAGAGGGTTTCACACATAAATATTGCTAAAGTGTCTTAGATAATAAGAAATAAAATATACTGTACTGTAGATATGGTATCTATATACATTTTATATCTTTATACTCCCTAAGGTATGTCAACAGTTGTTTGATTTGTCTGTATTTTTATTTCTCCTAAAAGGAATTTGTGGAGAAACTTCTGAAACAAAGTTGATAATAAAAATTATGAAAATAAAATGATGAAATAACAAATAATGAAATAATATACTTGGAAACAGAGTTGCGGAAAGTTACTTTTAAATGTTATGCATTACAGTTATTCATTACTCCCTAAAAATTAACTAATTGTGTTAGTTACTTTTTTGCAAGCATAATAGGACAGTGGAAGAAAACACTCAAATAAAAAAGATTGAATGTTTAGTCATTTTTACTTATTGGTATGGCTGAATTGGATCACTGAAGGTCAGCAGCAAAGACATTGGTTAATAAAGTTAGATTAAACACAAAGTACTTCTGTATTATTTTACATATTTAATTATTGCAAGTTTAGCTAATTTTCAGTTTGTATTTCACTGATTAAATGCATGCTCACATTTAGTCTAGCACTACAATAACCATCATGCTCACACAGCACATACAAAGCTAAGGTCTTTAATATTACAGATTATGCCAAGATTTGATATATACAGTATATTTGCATGTTGAAGTTGTTTCACCCAGGAGAACTTGAGGGCCCCTCTGTCCTCTCGGGTTTTCCCAATCTGTCTGTTAGAAAGACGAGATTGTGCACGCTGGATGCAAGGCATTTGGGGCGGCCTGCACATCAATGCAGCTGCTGTCGTTCTCAACCGATTTCAGGGCCGCCAAAGTGAATTTCACAACACAGCGAGAGCACAGAGCACTGGAGGCAGAGCAGGCTGTTAAACACAACCTCTCCACTCTAATCGCCACAGTTCCACACTGCTCAGCTTGTTTCAGATCTTTTTATTTTTTATTTATTTAAAGAGTTCGTAAGCTTTCGAATGATACCTAATCTATGATGATTTCTAAAATATGTGATATGGAAAAAAGGCAATAAAAAAGAGTGCCAGTCGTCCCTCAAGCAGGACGTGACAGTTAATTAAACCGTTTTTTCTAAAAATTCTGTGCCTGAAAATCATAGCGATCAGCCGACGTTAGAAAACCATAATATTGTTATCAACAAACGATGAAAGAAATAAAAACAGATTTGGAAAAAGTTTGAAACTTGAAGCTTGGTATCAAAACCTGTAATAGGTCAAATTTCACAATGTGATGGGTTTTCCCAGATTGCATTACATAATTCAATAATACCAACATTATTTAGAATGCATCCTTTAGTGTTCCACGCATGAAAGTCATTCAGGTTTGGTGTCAACATGTTTTACTTTAGATAAACTATTGAGGGGTATTCAATTGTTCATTTTCGAATAGGAACTTGCAATGCATCCTAGGATGCTTTGGGTAACGCCAGCGTGACCGGTGTCTGAAGCACGTGTCTAAAAGCGACAATAACATTGGCCGCGCGACAGCCTATGACGTCACTACTGGTGAGACCAGAGTATAACAGGGGACCTGTAGTACACCTCAACACAATCCATTTGTCTATGTACGTGTGAAGACACATGACTTGTGCGTCGTGTATTGTAAGGAGCAAGGGTAAGGAGCACGCACATTGTGAGGTGCTCTTTGTGATGCATTTGCGAGACTGACTGAAAGAGACAGGTAAGAAGCTTTTACTTCTTTGTTCTCACCTGAGGGATAGTAGTTAGTGTTTATACAAGTGTGTTCGGCTCTCGAGGGAGTCAAAGGCTCTCACAGTGATGTGTTTGTGACTGTTATATGTGTGATTCTTGATTAGTGATAAAGTCTGGCATTTGAGTTCTCGAGGGAGTTGAATGTACTCCTTATGATGCTAGCACACAGCTGGTTCCCCTTGATGGTAATGTCTTCGTGGTTGAGTAGAAGTGAATCCTTGATAGTAGGATTCCCGACTCCCTATGAGAGAGCTCAGTTTGGCGCTGGAGTCTCAGTTGAGTTTACAATGGTGCTGCTAGCATTTTTGCATAGCCTCCTTATACTTTCTTGTGATGTGCCGACTAAGGAAGGCTTGGAGCTCTTCTGGACTCTGGACAGGAACAGGAAGCAGTCTGTTCACCTTGGATGAACCCCTCCTGTTGTACAGCACTTCTAAGAGTGCTGGAGCCTAGAGACCAAATCATGTTGCAGGTTTTACGCTCCCCAAAGCTCCTCTTGGATGGCATTTGTGAAAACTCGTGTTGAGTTTTCAGGCTCTTTTGTGAGTCTCCTTGGTAAGCAGTCCTTAGCCTATATAGAGCTCAGTTAGGCTTCCTCTCGCTATAGAGGGTGGGTATGCTGAAGCCTCCACTCTGAGAGCTCTGTAGAGGCAGTTGACTGGGTTGAAAGCTCTTTTTTGAGCCTCCCTGGTTAACTGTCTTCAAGGCGGGCGTTGTTAGGCTTCCTCTTGCTCTAGAGAGTCGTCCTGCTGAAGCCTCCGCCCCCAGAGCTTCATCTTGTCAGGCTCTTTGAGAGCATCTTTGGTAAGCAGTCCTTACCGTAAAATGTAGTTAGGCCTACTTTCGCTATAGAGAGTCGTCTTGCAGAGGCTTCCGTTCTTAGAGCTCAGTTGGGGTGGCTATGCCGGGTCATATGGCTCTCTGTGAGCCTCCTTGGCGGAACCACCCTTAGGGAAGCGTTGTTAGGCTTCCTTTCGATTTAGAGAGTCTTCATGCAGAGACCTCTGCTCTCCAGAGCTCTGCATAAGATAATGTCCATCTTGTCCAAGATGTGAACTATGATGTGAACTACGTAGAACGTTAGGCCTCCTTTTATTTTAAAGACTCATCTTACTGAGGCCTCCATTCGTAGAGCTCCCATCGGATATTTGGAAGAAGACCAGGCCCTGAGCTCTGCCTGTGGGGTAAACAGCCGCAGGTGCGTACCATCTAGGACAGGAAATTGTCCAAATTGTCATTGACTTTATTTCAGCTGTCACGGCATATGTCTTGGGCTATGAATGAAACCATGGTTCCCTGAAAAGGGGAATGAGACACTGCGTCTTGTTTTCATGCTTCAGGTCTCCTTCAGGCAAAATAAGTTGTTGACGTTTACGACAGGCACCCTTTTACACTCTGATCGCAGAGATAGTGATGTCATAGGATGTCGCCGGCCAATGTTATTGGTCGCATTTAGATGTGCTTCAGATACCGGTCACACTGGAGGTGCTCCATAAAGCCTTATAGCACCCTTGTTCCCCTTTTCAGGGAACATGGTTTATGTGAAGCACTTTAAACACTGCTTGTCACAGGCCTCATTCCATCTGTATTTTGCAGTTTCAAGACAAGAGATGAAATCCTATAATTCTGTTACAAGTACTTCAGCTTAATGGCACTAAAACCTGTTAAAGGCCTATAGCGGCATGCTTAAAAATCTCTTCAACTGAGTAAGCAATTTCAGTCAGGCCATTGACTATGCGGGTAAAAAGCTCTCAAAGGGCAATTTGGATGTAGAAATGTTGATTATCTGGTGCGGTGCTCAAGCGGTGAGCATCCTCTGCATTTCTTTTTAACAACATACCAAATAACATTCCATTTGATGTCTCATAATAAATGTGTAATGTGTAAGTGTGAGAGAGATTGTCATTTTCTGTGCATGTTACAATTTTCTGGCTGTATGTTTGTGTTTGTGTGTGTGTGTGTGTGTGTGTGTGTGTTTGTGTGTGAGAACAGCCAATCTGTCTGTGTTTGCTCCATCCTTCACCTCTCTCATTTATCCTACAAGGCCTTAGTTGCATTGCTTATGAGCTCTCATCAAATGCCGTCGGGCCAGTCAGGGACACACATGTTGTGATACTGACCCTGGGGCCCCTCTACAAACAAAGTGACCAAGTGTGGTCACAGGTCAAAACCTTGATGTTACATGTGAGGGAACTAAAAACTGTGGTGTGTGTGTGTGTGTATATATATATATATATATATATATATATATATATATATATATATATATATATATGAAACGCGAAAAATTTGAATATTGTGCAAAAATTCATGTATGTCAGTAACTCAAATTAAAAGGTGAAACTAATATATTTAGTATATATAACTATATACATATGCATGATTATACTTCAGAGGGCCGACATTTCTTTATTTAAAATAAATTTTTTAATTGATTTCATGTAATATTCAAATTTTCTGAGATTTTGAATTTGGGGTTTTCATAAGCTGTAAGCCATAATTATCAAAATTATAACTTTTGCACGATATTTGAATTTTTCGAGTTTCACCTGTATATACATGTAGGTATATATTATCAAGCCATTTTATGGTATGATGCATTTAAGTGTACGCTCCACAACATGTACTTATATTATACTATAGCACCTGTGACAAAAATAATACATTGCAAAATGCATATATCTAAAGGATCATACATGGGTCACTGAAACATGAAAATATGTTCATTGTGTGAAAACCAGTGCCTTTGACATATTTCAAATTTCTCCTGTTCTGTTACACAGACGAAATAAATGTCATACAGGCTTAGAACAGTTTTCCTTTTTATATTTTTTGTTTTCCTTTTAGTAAGTAAAGGAACATTTAAAGTTTAATTTAATAATTTTGTTATGTGTTTGTAATAAAAAAATCTTGTTTAGGTTATATTTATTTCGATGGTCAACTTTTGACATTCTAACTATAAGTAACTTTGTAACTACATGTCAACTAACGCTCAATGGAGTAATAGTAGACTGTAGTAGACTGTTAGGTTAGGTTAAGGTGTTACCTTTAAAGTGTTAAAGTACCTTTATTTAATGTGATTTCAATTTTAGTAGCCCTACTTTTAACTTAAATGAAAATAAGAAATATTGCCTTGGCAACCTCTGAAATAAGTGTGACTTTTTATATAACAACGTGATTGTGCCATAACACACAAAAGGATTTTAAAAATAGAACAGTTTCTCTGACATTGATGAAGTATTGTAGTTATGAACAATAGGTAACACAGAAGGGTTTGGTTTAGCACTAGTTTGAATGTAGGTCAGGGAAGCCAGCTTCAGGGAAGAGAGGATTGAAGGATAAATACTACAACTCAGGTTGGACTTGCCTTGGAGAAATCAGCAGCTGCTAAAGACTGAGGTTAAACATTACAGGACTGTATATGAGAGCGCGTGTTTGTAGTGCCTGCTTGTTTGCTCAAGTTTCTTTGCTCAAGTCTGACCAAAAAAAAGAACATATCTTACAAGCAGACAAATTGGTAAGCAAACACAAATACCAAAGATCATGGATGGTTGAAAAATGACATGATTTAAGCGGTTTAAATCCTCTCTTAAGTTAAATGAAGTCAAAACAAAACACAAGAATCATTAATCAGAGACAAAAAGAAGTATAGGTGACACTTTAGCTTACTTTTAAAATAAAGTATTTATTATAGAAATAATATATTTTAAAATAATATACTTGTCTTTTCAGACACTTTAATTGCAATTAAAAGAACATGTATCAGTTTCCATTTGAATTTAAATAGTTATTTTTTCTTTTGCAATTAGTTGACATCTAGAGTGCTTTTTTGACCCACCAAGTAAGACTTAAATACATTTGTATATGTAAATTTGCTGAATATACTGAGAATCATTGAAACTAAATACACTTTAATGTAATTTATATTGAAACCTCATGTCATGCATTTAAATAACACAGTTAAAACTATAATCAAGAACTTTACATGTGCTTTAGTATAGTCACCTCAAACACATCAAATGTACTTCTTAAAGCATGACAAAAAATATTAAAACATGATTTAGAATGTACCTTAAAGTAAAACCTATTACATTACAAAGTGCACTTTTAAAGGGTATACTTGTTAAGAAACTCTCTTTAAAAAAGAGTACATTTAAGTACACTTACATTCCCATTAATATGATTTAATTTTAAAAATGTTAGTTTTAAATGTTATAAAATTTAATGCAATTAAGTGCACTTTTTTTTATTTTGTTTACAAGGGACAAGGGAGAGCAGGATTAAATGTAAGACTTTATTTAATCACATTTTGATCAGAAATAATATTGTAAAACATTTATTTGGGAGGATGCCTGCATTTAAGACCTCTCATATTACTTTTTTTTTAACCACTTTCATCCATCCATCATGATATTTCCTCTCCCTCCATCAATTTGGTGCCTGTCTCTGTTTCAGCATGATCCTTTTCCTCATTCCATTCCCTCAGATCATGAATAATAAATTGAAAATATGGTTTCATAAAGGATTTGACTGAGACTGAAATGAATCAATATTGTGTGTGTGCATGCATGTCTGCACAGTGTCCAGTGTTTCTCCTGCAGCAGGAGCCCGCTGCAGATCTCTGACCCTTCTTTATCAATAATATATGCCAAAATGAGCCAACCACGCATTAAATTTGACCTTGGTTAATAATTAATGACAGGCTAGTGCTGCAGTCAGATCCGCCTTCTCTTTGGGTGGGCCATGCAACTCTCTTTGTTCCCTTTTATCGGAGTAGATTAAACAGAGAGAGAGAGAGAGAGAGAGAGATATTAATGGGGTTTAATTGCCATGGCTACAGTCCACTCAGACAGAGAAGAGGCTTTGTGTGTGTGTGTGTGTGTGTGTGTGTGTGTGTGTGTGTGTGTGTGTGTGTGTGTGTTTTCAGGTACATATGAAAGTTGCAATAAAACATGGGAACCCAACAGCATCACTACCATTCAAAAGTTTGGGGTTTTCTAATTTAATCTATTTTACAGTGTAATTTATTCCGGTGTTGACAAAGCTGAATTTTCGTATCATTAGTCCAATCTTACATAATCTCACATAATCCTTCAGAAATCATTCTAATATGCTTATTTGGTGCTTTATTATTATTATCACTGTTAAAAATAGCTGTGCTGCTTACATTTTTTGTGGAAATAGTGATAGATATTTTTCAGGATTCTTTAAGAAAGTTTATTTGAAATAGAAATATTTTGTAACGTTACTGTCTTTTGTAACAAAAGCCTTTTGCTATACTTTCCAGTTATGATCAATTTATGTGTCCTTGCTGAATAAAAGTGCTAATTTCATTAAAAAAAAATGTCTTACTGATCCCAAACTTGTAAAGGTATAGTGTATATATGCTCATTCTCCTAACTTCCACTTATTTATCTTTTAGCAGATGTGAGTTAAAATGTACAGTCTTTCACTTCCCAAAAAATAAAGCAAAATATGAATGACTTTACTGATACCGATGATTTTGTCCAATTAAATGTTCTCTAGAATAAGAAAGACCCTCCCAGCAAACACAGAACGTTCCCCTAACGTTCCCAAATGGTCCCATGTGGTTATTTTTTGGGGAACCAAACAAGAACGCTATAGGAACGTTCCATGTTATTTTTAGGTTTCATTTTTATAACGTAACCTAACCTTATAAGGGAACGTTCTGGGAACCAAAAACTAACGTTCCCAGAACCTAAATTTGTTTGCTGGGTTACATAAGTAGCAATTTAAAAAAAAAAAATGTTAAGGGGGATATTCCATTTTATATATTATATAATTTTTAAATAGTGAAATATAATAGCGTTCAAAAGTTTTGGGTCAGTAATTATTTAAATTTTTTTGAGAGAGAGAGAGAGAGAGAGAGAGAGAGAGAGAGAGAGAATCTCTATTATGACACATCTTCAATTAACATATGGGCTATTAAATATGAAAATATTCATATGAATGTACGTAAGTCATTGAATAACTTTGCCTTTCAGATAAATCTTTCACTGGGATTCTTTGTCTGTCATAGTTTATTCAATTTTTGAACTAAATTGTCAAAATAACATTTTAAAAAGAATAGTTGATTTAGTATTTTACATTAATGACACATTAATATATATATATATATATATATATATATATGTATATATATATATATATATATATATATATATATATATATAAAAAAGAAATGTATAGATTCTGATGCATCCATGTGGGGCACCAACTTACCAGAGTAGGGGCCATCTTACCCCTCTTAATATATATTTTGTGCTACAACAACTCAAATCGCAAATGTTTCAATTTATTTCCTATAAAAACACATTGGCTGATGCATCATCATCCTGTACATGATACATTTATATCTAAATATGTTACAGTTTAAAAGTAAATCCACATTGTTCTTGAGGGGGGTATCTTCTCCCATGAGAAGACTATAGCATCAATATTTATGCCGAATAATTCTGAGAGTGCTAGTCTAGGTAAATGTAGCTTTATCGTATTCCCCTTTCTATTCCAAATAAGTTGTCACTCTCTACTGTTGTCTAATGAAGAGGTAAAAGCCCTAAATAAAATAACTATTAAAAAAAACATTAAAATATAACGTTTCATCTAAAAGGACAGATCATATTTTATTACACACTTCCCGAGTCAGTCGGATAGGTGTTTAATATCCGCAGCGCCCTGAATGCCACGTATGCAGTCCAGACCACAGTTTATTGCATCAGATCTCCCAATGACCCCCTCTTCCTCTCATCCTTCGTTCTGCTGCTAAGGAAACAATGCTTTTGACATTTAGTATGGTGGGTCATGTCCCTGCCTGACGCATGATCCTGTTTATTTGGGTTTTTTATTGGACCAGATGACTCACTCTTTCCCTTGCATACGCCACATCGGTTACCACAGAAACCACCCGGGCCCGATTGATCGAAAGTGGACGACTTAAAGATCCAGATGCACCACAGCAGACGAGCATCAACAGGTGAATCACCATTAAGCCTGCTGACCCTCTCAACCTGAATGAAGTGCCTGCGACGTGTTCATTTGTCATATTGTGACCTTTTAATAACATTCCCTTCAAACATAATGAAACTGTTTGTGAAATTGATTTTGAAATGAGCTGATGCCGACAGCGCTGTTTGTGCAGATGGTTAATTGTCTGTCTGGAGTGAAAGTCACATCAGTTGTTGTGGGGTCATTCATTTACACTCACACCAGCCAGAGTATCCAGCTTTATAATACACACGCTCAATATTATTACAGGCCTGTGATGCGTGTCCTAATTATCATGTGTCCAATGTTTCTCACATCGCCTCTTTTCTCAGCCACAGAACCACTGTCTACACTGTAAACGAGTCTCACTCACTCCCAACTTTTTCACTTTTACTTTACATTTATCTATTTGTCAGACACTTCCAAAGCCATTTACATTGCATTCAAGGTAGTCCAATATTGACACTTCAATTTTTGATACTTGCCGATACAGAGTACCGATACCCTTTTATTTATTGCATTTGTAATAAAATAAATAAATAAAAAAAATAGGTAGAGAAGCTTTTATTTGGCTTAATTCGTTTAGCTAATAGATATTTCCTTTATTTTTACGCATAATTTTGCCTGTTAAAATGTATTGACCTTCAGTTACATTTATACATTTACGGTTCATTATATTGTTCTATCATATACATACATACACATACATATACACATACACTCACCGGCCACTTTATTAGGTACACCTGTCCAACTGCTCCTTAACACTTAATTTCTAAGCAGCCAATCACATGGCGGCAACTCAGTGCATTTAGGCATGTAGACATGGTCAAGACAATCTCCTGCAGTTCAAACTGAGCATCAGTATGGGGAAGAAAGGTGATTTGAGTGACTTTGAACGTGGCATGATTGTTGGTGCCAGAAGGGCTGGTCTGAGTATTTCAGAAACTGCTAATCTACTGGGATTTTCACGCACAACCATCTCTAAGGTTTACAGAGAATGGTCCGAAAAAGAAAAAACATCCAGTGAGCGGCAGTTCTGTGGGCGGAAATGCCTTGTTGATGCCAGAGGTCAGAGGAGAATGGCCAGACTGGTTCGAGCTGATAGAAGGGCAACAGTGACTCAAATAACCACCCGTTACAACCAAGGTGGGCAGAAGAGCATCTCTGAACGCACAGTACGTCGAACTTTGAGGCAGATGGGCTACAGCAGCAGAAGTCCACACCGGGTGCCACTCCTTTCAGCTAAGAACAGGAAACTGAGGCTACAATTTGCACAAGCTCATCGAAATTGGACAATAGAAGATTGGAAAAACGTTGCCTGGTCTGATGAGTCTCGATTTCTGCTGCGACATTCGGATGGTAGGGTCAGAATTTGGCGTCTACAACATGAAAGCATGGATCCATCCTGCCTTGTATCAACGGTTCAGGCTGGTGGTGGTGGTGTCATGGTGTGGGGAATATTTTCTTGGCACTCTTTGGGCCCCTTGGTACCAATTGAGCATCGTTGCAACGCCACAGCCTACCTGAGTATTGTTGCTGACCATGTCCATCCCTTTATGACCACAATGTACCCAACTTCTGATGGCTACTTTCAGCAGGATAATGCGCCATGTCATAAAGCTGGAATCATCTCAGACTGGTTTCTTGAACATGACAATGAGTTCGCTGTACTCAAATGGCCTCCACAGTCACCAGATCTCAATCCAATAGAGCATCTTTGGGATGTGGTGGAACGGGAGATTTGCATCATGGATGTGCAGCCGACAAATCTGCGGCAACTGTGTGATGCCATCATGTCAATATGGACCAAACTCCCTGAGGAATGCTTCCAGCACCTTGTTGAATCTATGCCACGAAGAATTGAGGCAGTTCTGAAGGCAAAAGGGGGTCCAACCCGTTACTAGCATGGGGTACCTAATAAAGTGGCCGGTGAGTGTATATTCATATACATACATACATATACATATATATATTTCATGCACAGTGAATATTTAGAGCCGGTCTACTAGGGCTCAACGCTAAGGAATCTTTTCTCCCTGCCCTGCTGCATGGGTCAATGGTTAAAATTTTTAGATACCAGTGAAACGTCACAATTTTCAGGTCCAGAAATGGCATAAAGTAATCAAATGTAAAATAGCACTGTATAAATTAAATATAGACTAATCCTTATTGAAGTTACAAAAGTTATTCAGTCAAGAGCAGTGGGTGATTTTTATTTTGTCGTTTTTTTTTAAGGCAGAAGTAGGTTAATTAGACAGCTGTCACTTTAAGAGCTGCACGTATACAACATACCATTACACGTGTACAGTATATTCCTTCTCAAATGTTTACGTTCACTTAAGACATAACCAACTATGTTTCACAAGAATACCCGTAAATGTAAATGTATGGGATGTGGGCATTCTGATAATTTTGTGTTAATTTGTCTGTTCAAGCACAAGACGACGTCAGAGAGAACTCCATTTATTTGGTGCTCTGTCTGAGAGAAAGCTTTTCACATACACTATTTAGTTTTAATTCAACTGATGCATGCTTGCCGAGTGAGCGATCAGCAACCAAGCATGCAACAGGAGTCCTCTCTCTCTCTCTCTCTCTCTCTCTCTCTCTCTCTCTTTACCACCATTTAACGTAACGCTCCTACTTTCCTTGCTATTGACATATCCGAACTACAGTGTTTCCAGCGATATTTGAAAAAATGGAATCAAGCTGCTTATCAACTGGCGAGCGGCAGCTATGCGTGAATATTTAGTTTCTTTAATATTCTGTTAATTAGACACATTTACTTCATAGACATCCTTCTCTGATATCTCCATTATCCTTTCTGTTAGCCTGTTGTCAGTGTTTCTTTGGACAGAAACACTGTAGGCTACTCACTCTAGTCTACATGGTATTGGTTTTTGGTATCGGAGCATTTTAATGACTATGAGTACGAGTACACAAGTGAAGTATAGCAGGCAGGATCCAGTATCGTGCATAACCATATTTAAAGACAACAGAATTATGAATGAGTGATACGAGTATATGAGTGAAGCAGCGGGGCAGTAACAGTGCATCCCTGATTTTAACCATCTTTCAAGACAACAGAATTATGAAATTACATATAAAGATGTCCTACTTAAAGAAGTCCTACTTAAATGAGCACTTAAATGAAAACTATTGCATTTAATACAAATTTAAACCAATACATTTTCATTTAATAGCTGTATTCACACTTGGCATGGTTGGTTTGATGTAAAACGAACCCTGGTGTGAATGCTCTGTTAGCACGGTTCATTTGAATAAGTGTGAATGCTACCACCCGAACCCTGCTGAGCACTGCACACCAAACAAGTTGACCAAGACCGCTGAAATGATGGGTCTCGGTCCTCTTCCAAACAAACTTTTGTGCGGTCCACTCCGAATTAAATATATAATAGACATGTAACAAACCAAAAACACAACTTGTATAATCACAAGATGCAACCCTAAAAAGGACTGAATGCTCAAGCATTTTGCAACATTTAACATGCAACATTTCAACATTATATTGTTTATGAATTATATTGCTCTTCAAACCACCGGTAACCTGCTGGGCAATAGAAGGGTATCCAGCCCTGCACATATATACTGTATTTATAGACGTCTGAAGATTTGAGCACAGGAAGTCGTGGTAAATTCTTAGAAACTTAACAGGAAATGTTGCTCATCTGATTATTTTACTGTTATGCCTTGAAATACAAGGAAAAACTGCATCAAGATGTTCTTTTATTATTATTAAAAGCATTTTCTGATAAGAATAAATAATTATATCTCTGACCTCACTGGCTCCACAAGCCACTGAAAATGTCTAGCCAGTCACAGTCGGTCATGTTGTGTGAACTCTTACCATAGACAGGGCTTCCCGCTGGCTTCATCCCAAAAGTTTTGATGAATTAAAACTCTCTTTTGTCTGGGTCAGTTCTGGCTTTGGTCTTTTAATGAGGATATCACCAGTAAGATCTATTTTTGGAGGCCTTTTAGGAAGACTAATGAAGAGGCTGTTGGGTTTAGTGTACCATAATGAGGTACAGATTGTCTGGGGAAGCTTTTGATGAAAATGCTTTTCTTTTTTCACCGTTTTATTCCACTCCCAAAAGTAAAATAAATCCAAATTTAATCTGTCTTCATATTGGCAGTTGATATACGCTGCCTGCCAGAATCCATTCTACTATTATTATATGACAACTTATTAGGAAAAGTAACATCTGCTCAAAGTTTGTGATTCGAGTTGCTTTGAGCTCAAGCAGGTGGTAAATGGCGGTAAATGGTAAATTGCAGATGCAGCAGTACATGCAAATTCACATTGTGTTCCCATCAGTGAGGGATTTATAATAAGATGTAATTTCAGCCATATTATAGTGTTGAAAATCCCTCTTTTCAATGAATGACTGCAAGAAACACCATTGAAATCGGGGTCTTCGATATCAAAGCATTTATTCAATTATATCAACATCATGCTGTTAACTTAATAAATTGATGAAGCCAGATGTGTAAATCAATGCAGATTCAGACAGGGTAGCCTCCAATGAGAGGAAGCATTTAAGCTTCGACAAGCACTCAAGGAAATCACAAAATCATCAAGGAAATGAACGGTGACCCTTTCGTCATTCACCGCTCTCTATCCTGCATCCTTCATCCATCTCTTTGTCTCTGGGGGAGACCGGTTAGCCCATCTTTCTGACAGCTTTTTAATGGCCACATAAAACAGCAGGATCTAATAGCCCACCGGAACTGGGTATCTGAGAGCCCCTGACTGCTCCCATATACGATTTCAAGGGGGTCACACAGAGGGGAATTCAAAGCATCATATTCCACAGAGAGACAAATTAGGTCTGAGAAGAAAATGTATTTATATCCACTGAATCATCAAACCTCTCTAAAATGGGCAAGATCTCTAAAAGGATCAAAGATAAATAAGGATATCCAAGATGATAAAAAAAAGATACAGAGAATTTTTAAAGCGTGTGCCAAGTTCTTGAAATAAATTTGATATTGTATCAATGTTGGTAATATTGTAATACTATATTAATGGTTTCATGATGATGTACTCATCTTAGTTAATGTTTTAATTAAGGTGTTGTTCATCCATGAAGTCATGAATGAAAAACGTTGAACTCGTGTTCATTCCTGATGATTCATGAGATATTAATGCATGAATGAATGCTTACTTCATGATAATTCATGTACCCTTACCGTAAAGTGTTTCCGATAATACATTTTAAAATATCTAATGTTTTGTGTGTGTGTGTGTACCAATAGATATTAATTTTTTTTTAACTAACCATGTCATGCAACACATTCTAAATTTGTTTTATAATATCTGATTTTTACTGGCTTTGACATACTGTCATGAGGGTGTACAGGGAGGATCTGGAATATAATTTCCTGTTTAATCGTTCCCTTGTCACATGACAACAAAATGGGTTCCTGCATGTTGGTTACACCACATTTTGATTTGATTTGGCTGACAATTATAAAAGGAAGTGCCTCTTTGGCACTTGTGAATTCCAGACGGAGAAAGGTCACCGGTGGCTTCATTTGTTGTCACACAGAGCAAAGGCAGCATGAGAGACAGGTGAGAAATGTCATTCACTCTTTCTGACACAACAGAGAGGTAATGAGCTCCATCAATTACTGATGTACCCAACAGAGGACAAATCGATCACGACTTTTCCTGAGGTATCTGCTTATAACAAAAGCAAACAAGCAATCACATACAGCTGATCTATCAATATTTTAGTTGCATCTCAGCATTTCATGAAAACAATATACTGACCCTTTTTGAGATGCACTTTTGGAGATACGTCAAGTCAAAAATGTGCAAGTTTCTTGCGTATCCAAGTGGAATTATGAAATCCGGAGGTTTAGCTGCTCTGAAATAAAGAGCTCATTAATACTTACACTCTGCAGCTGTCTGTATACTGGCATAGAGTCAATTTTTAATATTTAATGCCTGACTAATTACCCAATAACTGCAGATTAAGGGTATATAATGTGGCCTGCCGTTGCAACGGAAGGGATTTGGATTACAAACGAAAGTTACAAAAGGCAAATGATTTTAGGAGAGGGTCATTATGCCGGAACAGCAGCCGTTAAGGATTTGCGTCATCTGTTTACACAAGGCCAGGAGCTTATAGGGGAAAAAAGAGGAAAGAGGCAACAGGCTGTTGCTGGTGGAGAGCTGGAACAGGTGGGAGATTTTTTTACGCATCAGGCTACAGTAGCAGCAGACTGGATGGAGAGAGCGACCGCTGGGTCATGCACATGGAGAGCAGGTGCTCGTCAGCTGCACAACATTGATCAACTACCACTAAAATATGGAGAAAGACAAAAAAATTAGACAGATGGAGGAAGGGAGAGAAATTTGGAAAGGGAGAGTGGGCAAAAAGAAGGACCAAGGGAATTATTACAAGTGTGAAACAGCACGCAACTAGGCAATAAGATACAAAGACAGTGAGGCACAAGTCTGTAAAATCTGAGAGCATTTTGCAGTTAAAAAAGTAAAAGAGAAAAGGATATAAGACAGATTTAACTGTGCTGACTGATTAGGACCTTTAAAAATCACTACTAAAAAAAGAAGGGGAAAACCGAGGAAAAAAGAAAGAAAGAAAGAAAAACAGTGCAACAAAGGTCTCAGCTGCTGAAATATCCAGCCGAACAGCTGGTGCCAAGAACAAGGTTGGATGACAGAGTGTTTTCAGTTTAGACTGGAAATGTGCCAATCCGGCCCAACCTCACTCAGGGACGCACGCCAACCAACGGCGAAGGCCTTCGGTGAGATTATATAACTCACTTCTATTGGAACAGAGGCGGATTCAGACCTCAGCTCCACAGAAATAAATTATATGTTTTTAATTTACAAACCCCAGTACAGTTTGGGCAGTTCGGCACAGAGACACACTATAAAAAGCAAAAGAACACAACTCCCACCATTTATGCCCTTAGAAAAGGAAATAACTATCCTTTCTTCACCGCTTTTTACGGTTTGACAAAAAAAAAAAAAAAAAAAAAGTGAAAGGAAATATTGTCTTCACTCCATTTATACCAGCTGACTATTTGAAAGATAAGTTAATATACTTGCAACACGGGAATCATTTACAAAGAAAACAAGTGCTGGACCTTTTTTTGACTTTGCAGAGATTAAATTATTCTAAAGATAAAGCGCAGACGATTGATAATCACCGCAATAATAATCTCAGGAAGCCCCGAAGCCTTCTTGACCTCACACAAAGATTTCATGCATGCTAAATCACTCGGCTTCATCTGTCTAGCCTCCACTCCCGTTCCTCAACGACAGAGCTCCTCACAGACAAATTGCTCTCCTCCTGCGTGTTTCTCTTTGAGCCACAGTGGGGTTAATGAAAACGCCACAGCATGGTAGTCCCAACCATCCACCAGCAGACCGCCAGAAATAATTTCCAGCCTTACGGCATAGTTGAGCCTGGGCCAATCTCCCACTAGAGCCAAGCGCCAGCCATCGGCCCAATGTACAGAAATAACACTGGTCCTGCATGCATGTTTAATGCCCCAGAAAAATGCCCCATTCATTTAGTCAGGCATTAAATCACTGCTATAATGTATGGTAGGTAGAAGCTGTCCTCAGTGTAGGTCACGTACTAGCCAGGCTGGAGTCAGGTACTTTGACAATTACGATTTATTTCTTTTCTCACACACTGAACAGCTTATTCCCTTTCAGCTCTCGTTTGGCCACATGCAAGAAGAGAAAATGGACAGGATTTGCGGTGTTTAAGTGGGTGACTACAGAGTAGTGATATATTATCCTGGTTGAATGATATTTGGCATTTGTAACTGTGCCCGTTTGTCTGCTTAAAATAAGTGGTCATTGAAACTAGTGTCAGTTCCAAAATCCAAGAGCGTCGTCAATACATTCTGGTATAGTATTTTACACACACCTTTGAAAAAAAAAAAACTCTGCTAAATAAGTCAAGTCAAGTATATTTATATAGCACTTTTCACAATATAGATTGCATCAAAGCAGCTTCAGTATCGATCAAAACATAACAATGTTTGTTTCTTAGTGGAAAAACATCCATGTTTGGTAGAGCTGATCAATGGTATTAATGATTGGTTAATTGGTTAAATAAGACTCGACTCTATTGTTTGAGCTGCAGGAATACCTGGTTTTGCTATAAGTAATCTGCATTATAGGAATACTTTACATTTTTAAAATATACTAAAAGTTTTTAAATTGTAATGTTTCACATTGAGCATACCTCAAGGTGCACTGCCATTTATCAAATAGATGCAGCCTTGGTGAGCATAAGAGACATTCAATAACAAATAACCTTACCAACCTCAAACTATTGAATAGTAATTTACAGTATATATTTATTTAGTTGTACAATTTAGTTGTATATTTGCTCATTTAACAGACACTTTTATTCAAAGTGACAAACACATTGAGCAACAAGTAATACGCCAAGGAAGTAACATTACAATGTTACTGTTTGAGCAATTTTTGTGGTTATTTTCTTATAAATTCTTTGTTTTGTTCCACAAACAAATACAGGTTAAGAATGGCATGAGTGAATACAGTGTAAAAATAAATTCTGTGATTTTGGAGTGAAATATTCCTTCCAACTTTTTTTTAATTATTATTGCAGGAATACATAGAGATTTTACACAAAACAGACACAAAGCAAACAAAACAAAGAAACAATAAGGATAGACAAAGAAAAAGGTAAATTAAAGACCTTAAACTTCAACTTTGAGACAATTTAGGTCAATTAGTAAAAAATTGGAAACTAAGGAAAAAGTGGCTATATAATTTCACAATAATGCAATAATGTTACAGTATATAGGACTTTATTTCAGTGCAAATAATTTTAAAGTCACATCAGCATTCAAAACATTCTGAATTCAGTTTCCTATAGCTATGCAAATCCAGACAGACAATTTTCCTGTAGGTCTACAAAAAGATATGTTCAAAAATGACAAAAGCCGGGTGGCAGATATGTCCCAGTCTCGCCACAGAGGTCACGAACCAGGTTATGAATGAGACAAAATAATTACTATGAGCAACTGAAAGGAGGAAGCAGTAAATTACACCACCTCTTTTAGAAATGGCAGAATGACGTGGCCATTACCAAAAGGTTATGATATGGGTTAATCGTTTTCTCAATCCAAATTATGATACCTCTAAAGTAAAGTTTATCTGGAACAGCTGTGGCTGATCTCTTAGCACACTGCAAGGGTAATGACAGGGCACAGGGTGAGAGAAATGTCAAGGGTCTTCCTGTGTTTTCACCATGCCCTGCCATGACCTAAAATCTACATCAGTTTCAGTTAAGCGACAAATTGTATTCTTGTTCGCCAAATTGTTATGTGAAGCTGTGGATCAATTCACTTACGGTTTCTACTACTGAATTTTTAACTGATGATACTATCAGAGCTAACACATGACATTGTGTTTATTTTTCAGCGCTTGTTTCCCAAAAGCGTTGTGAGCCAAGTTGAAGTTTCTACCTCTGAATTTTTAACTGAAAATACTATCAGAGCTAACACATGACATTGTGTTTATTTTTCAGCGCTTGTTTCCCAAAAGCGTTGTGAGCCAAGTTGAAGTTTCTACCTCTGAATTTTTAACTGAAAATACTATCAGAGCTAACACATGACATTGTGTTTATTTTTCAGCTCTTGTTTCCCAAAAGCGTTGTGAGCCAAGTTGACAGTAGAGAATAGTGATGTAGTACTCGAGTCCGGTCTCGAGACCGATTTCTGCTTTCTCGCACTCGTCTCGGACTTGTTCCTTCAAAGATTCAGTCTCGACCCTTCAAAGACTCTGTCTTGAGTCGGACTCGGCATATGCGGTCTCGTCCCCATCACTATCAGTATCGTCATTAACTGCATTACACAGTGCAATTGTGTTTATGTAATGTTTGTGTGTGTTATGGGGGAATAAAGTTTTAAAAGATACTGAATTCGAGTGTATTGTCAAAATATTTAAAAATTGGGAAATATTGGACATGTTATAAAGTAGCTAAGCCTACTAATTTAGACATGCCACTAGAAAATTTTAATTTGCTCTGCATGTCCTAACGATGATTAAAAAAGTCAGGATGGGCTTAACATGTTGATGACAGAGCAGCACTGTTGAAGCATTTTAGAAAAATAGGCAGAAGATGATGCATGTGGTAGGGATAGTAAAAGCATAGTACATATTAAGACGTTAAGACTGCTCCTCTAAACAATTCCCAATCTAGCTTAGTCTGTAGGCCTATAACTGTTGATTGTTAACTGGGGTGATATTACATCATGAATATCAAAACTGACATGTCGAGACAAAATCTCAACTCGGACTTGCTTCCTCAAAGACTCTGTCTTGACTCGGACTCGACTGTATTTGAAAAACAACGGACTCGGTCTCGGCATAGGCGATCTCGTCCCCATCACTAGTAGAGAACACTGGTGGCAATGGTCTCCATGATCAACTTGGGCTCACAATGTTTTTGGGAAAGAAACAAAAAGGACTAAAGATGACGATAGGAACTAAGGCAAAACAGTGGAAGCAAAACCAAAACAGACTACACTGTACTCTACAAGCTCAAGGGCTCAATTTATCGTATACATTAAATTCAATCAGTGTAAGATGTTTGGGATAAAAGCACCTGCCAAATTCGTAAAAATAGAGACACTTGCTTAGTACACACAGCGGATGAAAAGTTTCTTCCTCAGGCATGTCCAAACATGTCTTCCCGGACGCAGAATACTGCTGAGGGATTTGAGCCCTATTACTGATCTTTGTTTACATCTCTGCAGAATTAGCTTCATTACATTCAATCTCAAGGGATGAAGACTAGAATCGTGAATATTAAATGAACATTGCCAGAACACCTTAATATAATTTTGGGTGAAGGTAAACACTTTGAATAATTAAAAAATAATTGTTAAATAGTATCATACTCCTTCAATGTGACATTAAAAACAGATTTTAATTTATGTTAATATATTATGCAAAACAAAAGATAGTGGATTGATACATGTAGATTGGTTGCCATGGACAATTTCATAGTTTAGTGGGATTATACAAAAATTTCAAACACAGAATGCAATGATTGACCAAACAGAATAAAAGCATTTTAGAGAGTAAATACTCACAAATACTCAAGTACTCAAGTTAAGTATGATTTAGAATTGTTAACTTTAATTTAGAAAACAAACCCAAATCTACCAGAGATTCTCAACAGGGGGACGGGTCCCACAGGATTAAATATTATATAATGATTTTTTTTATATATTACATAATGAAATTTGAATAAATTATAGTATAATTGTTATGGAATGTAGACTCAGACAGTTCAGAAATACTTTGGAAGCAGTGAATACTTGGTGATATGAGTATCCTTATCTTACAGATCGTGGATGAGAAGACTTGGAACTGATGGAGCACACACACCTTGTCTGGGTAAGTATGCTAGTATGGATTAGCCTACTTGCAGGTGAAAACAGGAAACACAAGGGAGACGAAGACACTGGAAAATATTCACAGGAGGGAATCACTGCAGATTATCAAGGAATTGAAATCACTAGAAATCAGGTATCAGTCCACTTTATTGGACTAGACTGGACAATGAGCTGGGACGAGGTGTGTGCATTTATGGGAGGCTGATGAGAGGTGCAGACAAGGTGCAGGTGTGTGTGATTAGTATTTGGGTGAGGGAGTGCGCTGTTTGGCTGCTGAGAGGTCCGTGACAATAATAATAAAATCTAACATTAAATGGCAAAATTTCAAGCTGTGTTCCATAAAAATGTGTTGTTAGCAAAGAACACACAGTTGTTGAAACATTTACATGAATCGTGGTTAATTACTATATATATATATATATATATATATATATATATATATATATATATAGGCTATTAAATTTTTTTTTTTTTTTGGTATTTCTGCTGTAATTATGAGGAAGTTATTTCAACAACTGTTATAGCCAGATTATATTAAGAAACAACAATAATTCTTACAATAATAAATAATGTTTCATGGCAAGATTTATTTTTGTTTTAGAGTAAGCATCAAATTGCACAAATCAACAGATTATGTAATACAATTCCAGTGGGATGTACACGTAACCTATAACTGAACTCAATCACAGCAGGATTTGTATTCCCTGCTTGCAGCTATATGCGTTGAAAAGATTCCTGGATCATGATTCATGATGGTAATATTCAATGAGTATCTCAAATTAAAAATGGAAGTTATGATAATGTGTTGCAAATGTGTTGATAGATGTTTTGATCTGTGAACATATAGCACTGACACTAACAACCACAATATACAGTAAATAAATCAGCATTTACATAAATTGTAAACATGTTCAGGCTTCAGTATGATGCAAGATTCAATGAAACACTAACTCTTGATTATATTATGGTTTTCACTACGCTAACACCTTCTTTGAAAGATTCAGTGGTTATATTTCCATTACAAAATGCCAGGCTGCTCCCTAGAGCAGAAGTCATCCCATCCATTACATATAGTGTGGTTGCATTAACTTGCGGAATTGCAAGCTTGTCCATTAGGAGAGTAGTATATGTCCCCCATGCTTTTTGTGAAGGAGCTATAAAACTCGGTAAATCTCAGAAATGGTCCTCATAAAAAACAAATCTTTAATGGAGGCTGAGTCTTAAGACTCCACAGCTATCTGTGAAAAAAACCAGCACTAATACATTTTTTTTTGTCATGTGTCTTTGTAAGCATAAATAGTTTGCCAATTTACGTTAATAAAGGAATTCATGCGTCAGAGCGTCGCTGTCTGTATAAACTGCTTCAGATCCTCTGCATATTCATGAATGATCTTTCATGTCAGACTTTGTTGTAAGGATGCATATACAGTTGTATTCAAAATTATTCAACCCCCATTGCAAATCGGGTTTATTGGAAAGATTTACAGACTTTCAGCTGTTTGCAATGAACAAATCAAACAAATGTAATTGAAATAGCTCAACACAACAAATGTTTCAAGTGGTTTCCCCAAATTCAACTGAAAATGCAACTTTTAATGACTTCTGCAGTCTCAAAATTATTCAACCCTCTGAATAGAATGCCTCACAACAGCACAAATTTCCAAAACAGGTGTTGTCTCAGTTGAACCAGGTTTGCTTGAGCTAGAACACAATACAAATCTGAACTGACTAGGTTGTTGAGTGTCACATTTGATTGCATGCTAGAAATATTGCTATGTCAAAAGAATGGTCCAAAAAGTTGAAAGAGAAGATATCATCACTCTTCACAAACAAAGAACAGGATACAAAAAGACAGCAAAGGCACTAAATGTTCCCAGAGACACTGTTCTAAGCATAGTTCGCACGTTTAAAGTTAAAGGAACAAGTGGATACACTACCTGGACGGGCCAGTAAAGGAAACTATCAATGGCTGCAACGCGATTTCAGAGAAGCCAGGTGCAAGTGACTGCAAAAGACCTGTAGCAACACTTGGTGGCAACAGACACTGGAGTTTCAGCAGTAAAGCACCCACTAAACGCATACCAGAACTCCAAGACGTACACTACTATTGACAAAAAAAAAAAAAAAATTGGCTCCAATTTGCTCAAAATCATAGAAATAAGCCACAGAAGTTTTGGTATTCTGTTCTGTGGAGCAATGAAACAAAACTGGAACTTTTCGGCAATATGAATCAGCGGTATGTCATGTGAAAAAAAAAAAGAATGAAGCAAAAGTTAAGCATGGTGGGCCTTGCTGATCCACTGGGGCTGCTTTGCATTATCTGGCACTGGAAACCTGCAGCATGTGGAAGGCAAGATGGATTCCTTGAAGTATCAGGAAATCCTAGGAGAAAACGTCATGCTCTTGGTGAGGAAGAGCTTGTGTGTCATTGGACCTTCCAACAGGACAATGATCCATAGCATACCTCAAATTCCACCAAGGCTTGGTTGAAGAAGAAGTCCTGTAAGATTCCACAGTGGCCATTACTCACCTGACTTGAACCCCACAGAAAATCTCTGGTGGGATTTGAAGAATGCGGTTGCAGCACACAAACCCAAGAATATTACTGTACTGGAGGCCATTGCTCACGAGGAATGGGCTAAGATTCCTCAAAAACGCAGTCAGAAGCTGGTGTCTGGTTCTATCTCATTTGCAGCACGTCATAACAGCTAAAGCAGTAACGTACGGTGAAATCTTGTCATGGGTAGGCTGTGACCTATCAATGTGGCACATATGTTCATATATTCATTCAGTTAATAGCAACCAAAGATCATATCAGGCTTCATCACATCGCTACCTAGGGCATACAGCAAAGTCAGTCATATGTGAGGCTAATGCACAATCAAATATAATAATCTAATTAATGGACACATCTATCTTATGCAGAGCTGCCAACCCTCACGCATTGACCGTGAGACTCACGCAATTGACCGTTTTCACACACGCTCACGCCACACATCCATTTCCTCACACATAGAAAAATCGCGAGGCAAAGAGAACACTGACACCGACAGACAAGACAGAGAAGGTCACTTTTGATATGGAACAAATTCTCAGCTCTCAGATTCTGTCAATATTTTAACGAGATTCAAACAATAAATACCGTTTTGGTGCTTTTAAATGTGACAGATCTCGATACCGCATCAGTTGAAACGGCACGTGATAAAAAAATGTCAGCTAAAAAAAAAAAACCTACAAAACAGCATTTTAACCCTTACGAAATGCACCATAATCGCACAGATGGCGGCGCCTAGTAGGCACTAGATGCTATCAGGAAGCAAGGAGTGAGTGAGAGCGAGTGGATATCACGTGACATGAAGCAAAGTTGGTCTCTGCCTCAATGTTGATAATTCAAGTCAGCATGATAACTGACTGCGCATGCGCATGGACCAAAGAAGCACTGCTAATCTCTGCCTCAGTGGCCATGGTCTTGAATTTCCTGCATGAAACAATGGTTTTTAGGAGCAAACAATGGCAAAAGGAGTATATTATACTTTTGTGTATGTGTATTCCTGAAAATTTTTGTTACAAAAATTTATATTTGGAACAAAATTAATGCAATTAATAATGTGGTGAATTAATAAAGCTCTCATGTAATGTCAACATTTCTTTTGGTGAGGCACTGCCTACCCTGACTGCACATCACTGAGCAAAACGGTGTTCTACAAAGTACTAAAGATGCTTGCCATGAAGGGGTTGAATAATTTTGAGACTGCAGAAGTCATTAAAAGTTGCATTTTCAGTTGAATTTGAGGAAACCACTTGTTGTGTTGAGATATTTCAATTAAATTTGATTGATTTGTTCATTGCAAACAGCTGAAAGTCTGCAAATTTTGCCAATAAACTTGCTTTACAATGAGGGTTGAATAATTTCGATTACAACTGTAGTAAAAGTTCTTTTGTTTATCCTGAGTCAGGGAATACAAAAGGTACAGAAGTCAAAACATCTCATCTAGACATGTCTCCACAGCCGGTAATTTGTTTGTTATCACAGCAGCCTGGTGGACTGTCTGGCAGTGACGACAGTGCAGATGTAAATCAACAAGCATTAGAATAATTAATGTCAGCTGTTTAATATGGAAGACCTATTCACAACTAGTAATAGATACATTTCTCAGACAGTGCATGTGAAATACGGGAGCCCGTCTGCTTTAATCACGAGATCAACTACGGCCATGAATCTTGATTTGGGAAAGCCAGCTAGATCAGGGGTTTTCAAAGTAAGGGCCGCCAGGGGGCGCCGCAGCAAGTTGGAGTGAAAAAAAAAAGCGAAATAAAAAAAAACTAAAAGTCAAAATATTTATATTATTATGAGAATTGTTATGACATAGCGTTATAATAATTTGCCGCATAGCCATCTGAACATTATACTTGTAATGCTAATATTTTAGAGATGCACCAATTGATTGGCTGGTGACCGGAATTGGACGATTTTCATGTGATCGGCGACCGTCTGTCACAGTCTGACATATGCCGATTTTATGTTGGTCAAATGCACTCGGGCGCCGCATGATTAACATCGCGCAACATCAGCATCACATTTACACACGGAATGCACATGTAGGAAACCTCATGAATTACGGGCGTTTCAGATCCCAAGCGCGAGTGGCGCGTAGTTTTTCGGCGTGAATGAGAATGTAACAGAGAATGTCTAATAATGGGAGAACTTCCACTCTCAGTAAACTTCCGGCTTCTGAACTGGTTGCAGTTCTACTAATTCCATATGAGGGCGCTCACAGGACGAGTGCAGAGTAAATGGAGTTCCCTTTCAGTCGTTCACGTTCGACGCAACGTCGACGTGACGACGTAATCGGGATCACTTCAGGGAGCCCTATCAACTTCGAGTATCTACAGAACAAGCCAATGAACGTTGGCGTGCGTGAAAGCGTCACGCGCCCCCGCCCCGCAGCGCGGGTATAAACAGGAAGCGGGTGCATGCACTCTTTGTCTTTCACTTCGGAGCCGAGCTTGGTTTTTGACTCTGAGTTCTACAGACTGCTGTATTCTGATAACGAACGATCTAAAGAGGAAGAAGAGGGCTCTGTTCCAGTGTTGGTGTGACGGCGCGATCAGCGTTGGCCGCGAGCATTTTCTATGCACTAGCTGTTTTCACAGCACTGTTTGTGTGTGTGTGTGTCAGTGTGTCCGTTTCGTGGGCGTTTCCTCTGAACTGAGAGTGTACCCCGATTACCGCTTCAAAACGCTGCTACTAGGCAAGCATGTACTGGTCTGTACGGACAGACACTCCATGTCTGGTCCCTGGACGGGACGCGGAGGTTCTAGGTGACCTACCCCAAGCTGTAGTTGACACCATCACTTCCGCTAGAGCCCCCTCTACGAGGTGCCTCTATGCGTTGAAGTGGAACCTGTTTGTTGAGTGGTGTTCTTCTCACGAGGAGAACCCCTGATCTTGCTCGATCAGAGCCGTGCTTTCCTTCCTGCAAGATGGGTTGGAGCGAAGGCTGTCTCCCTCCACCCTTAAAGTGTATGTTGCCGCTATCGCCGCACATCACGATGCAGTTGAGGGTAAGTCGCTGGGAAAGCACGACCTGATCGTCAGGTTCCTCAGGGGAGCGAGGAGACTGAATCCTCCTCGCTCACTCTCTATACCCTCTTGGGACTTGTCTCTGGTCCTTTCGGCACTCCAGAGACCACCCTTTGAGCCCTTGCAGTCAGCAGAGTTAAAAGTTCTGTCTTGTAAAACAGTACCCTTGGTTGTATTGGCCTCCATCAAGAGGGTAGGGGACCTGCATGCATTTTCGGTCGACGAGTCGTGCCTGGAATTCGGCCCGGCTAACTCTCACGTGATCCTGAGACCCCGGCCCGGTTACGTGCCCAAGGTTCCCACCATTCCCTTCTGGGACCAGGTGGTGAACCTGCAAGCGCTGCCTTCGGAGGAGGCAGACCCCGCCCTGGCTTTTCTCTGTCCCGTTAGCGCTCTGCGTCTGTACGTAAGCCACCCCAGTGACATTCCATATGTTGCACTGCCCCTTTGGCCAGTCCATATGTGTATTCTCCACATGTTACCTACATTCGGGCAGGACGTGGCTCCGCAGCGTCCCTCTCCCCTGGAGGGGTTCGCTTTCCCAGTGTTGTCCAAGAGTTCCACTGTGTGGGTTGTAACGGAACAGCAGTCCGAACTCCCTCTACGCGGGTCTTCCGCCCTAGCCAGATGGGTCTGGGAGTCTTCCGTAGGGCGCTGGATGTGGCAGCATCCGTGGCGTTTTCTAAGGGATCCCAATTGCGTCGTCACGTCGATGTTGCGTCGAACGTGAGCGACTGAAAGGGAACGTCTCGGTTACTAATGTAACCCTCGTTCCCTGAAGGAGGAAACGGGAGACGCAATGTCCCGTCGCCACGGTTGCTGACCATCGCAGTACGGCTGTCTCAATCTCGGCTCCTCAGCGAAAAACAAAGAATGCGTGCGCCCACTTCCTGTTTATACCGGCTCTGCGGTGCGGGGGTGCATGGCGCTTTCACGCACGCCAACGTTCATTGGCTTGTTCTGTAGATACTCGAAGTTGATAGGGCTCCCTGAAGTGATCCCGATTACGTCGACGTTGAGTCTCCCGTTCCCCTCCTTCACGGAACGAGGATTACATTAGTAACCGAGACGGTCTATGGAGCTTTTCTCAGGATATAATTTTTTGTCTTGTAATTTGAAAGGAGATGCAAAGAAATTACAGATTGCTGGGTGTTAGATTTTTTAGAGTCACTTATTTGCTTTAAAAAGTCTTTTAAAATGTCAATGACGTCATACAATCAGCATCCATTAGCAGAATGCTAGCGTTTTATGGGCAACAACAACTCATCCTGTAAGAAATCGAAAGAACATGAGTACCTGTTCATTCATCTTTCGACCTATAACCCATGTTGAACTTGCAAAACCTACATTCAAATTACTCAATGGCAATCGGGTGAAAGAGACAAATTTAGCCATCTAGCCCCATAGACTCCCATTCATTCTGCACTCGGACGATCGCCCCCAGTGGAACTCTGGTGGACTACAACCAAAATTCGAAACTTTTGATGGACAAAATAAATATGATTTCACACAAAAAGTGCCTAAAATGTGCATACTTTGCATGTGTGTTTTAACAAGAACTGGAGTAGGCTATGTTAGAAAAGAAAATGAAGACTCAAAAAATATTTACTCATTTAAACTTGTCTTAATTATTCAGTTTTGGTAAAACTATATGGTGTTATATATATATATATATATAAAATTGTAATAATCGGTTTATCTCTATAATCTTTCTGATAGGCTGGTATCAAACACCATCACATAATCTGATGTTCACCTAGAGGTTTTACTTATTTATTTCTACATTTGCCGTAGTATTGTCGATGGGTTTAATAACACATCCTACAAAAGGGGGGCCATGGCCAGAACCTAGTGGTATTTGGGGTGCCTTGTCATGGAAAAGTTCGGGAACCCCCACCAGCGCTTGGAATATGTGTCATGAGTGTTTACCACGTCCACATAATGATGGTATCATACAGTATTACCAAGATTGTCTTTAATATAGACAATAAATTGCATTGTGCTAAATAAAATAAAAATCAGGTTAAAATATTTAGAATTTGTGGCCAGTGAAGCATTTCAAAACTAACTGGCTGCTCTTCATAATGGTTATGAACTCATTAGCAAGAGTCAACAATAGGAATGTTCCATGAAAATGTGAAAAAAATAAAAAAGTTGACATAACATGCTTGTTGAATCGTGTCAAGCGTGTAATAAATTAAAAAAATATTTTTTAATAATTTTAATTAAAAAATAATATTACATTAAAGTAGATTAATTCCAATGAGGTCACTTCCTAATTTACAGGAAATTAGGCATTACAGTTCCATATCACGTTGCCAAAATTTCAGTTATTTCAAATGTCCTTAGATTATTAGTACACGATGTAACTACAGAAGAGTCAAGTTTTAAATAGGAAAAATATCGAAACTCTTTGGTAATTTTTTTGAGAGAGATGCTAACAGTCTAATCAGATTCAATGATCTATGCTAAGCTATGCTAAAAGTGCCACTGCCAGACCCGGAGATCGGCTGAATGGATTCGAAAACGATAAAACTCGATTAAACTGTTTAACTCTAGGGGAGTAGGAAAATGAGCCTATTTCCAAAAAAGTGGAGTGTTCCTTTAAAACACTCTTGTGTGTAGGAATAATTTCTTATGGACAAAAACCTGAAAAATGTCTTGAAATACTACATCTGAACAATGTCTTGAGGTGTCATAACCATATAGTATAGGCTGAATAATTGACTCTGGTCTGTTGAATTATTAGTAAACAATGCACACACCCTTCGCATCATGGCCACATTACCACCTTGGGTGTGCATTATTCTAATAATTAAATTAAATAAATAATGGCCTGTCGAATTATGTTTTAAATGAATTAATGTTCTAATGACATTAGATCATTGCAAAGTTTTATTGTTAACACAATTTTTAGAAATATAAATATATCTATGACTGGGTATATGGGAAACTGCACATACTCCTTTGTAAAACTGAATATACTTTATATACTTTATAATTAATTTTGAAGACATCCAATATTGCTTGAAAAACAATAGCATATTTTTGCATTTAGTGAACTTCAGTAATTGTTGTGCAGGATTTCTTACATAACTCATACTGTACACCACAGCATTTACATGGTAGGGGAGAGCGGGGCACAACCTAACACTTTTTGACTTTCTCAGTTATTGAATTCACTTGGGGTTCAGATAATATATATATTTTTTTACCACATTAATTTCACACATGCCTATGTGGTTTTGTTTCATTGATACAGTGTATACATTTTTCTTGATTTTCCCCCGAAAGAATGGGAGGGATATCTGAAACTTTAATATTTTGTGAATAAAATACAACTATTAACTGTTTCATACAGATTAATGGCATTTTTTAATAATTAAAAATAAACTAGTTTTTGAGTTGGACAATGAACACACTGGAAAAAAAAACCTAATTAATTTCTGAACATTGACTCTTAGGGCCCTATCTTGCACTCAGCGCAATTGACTTTGTACACTGACGCATGTATCATTCCTATTTTGCACCCGCGCAAAGCGGACTTTTCCCTCCACAGACGCACGTCGGTAAACTAGGAAATTAACTTGCGCTCCCTGGGCGGGTCGGCGCAAAAAAAGAGGCGTGTTTCGGCGCAAACACTCCCTGGTGCTATTTTGCAGTTCCAGAAAACAATTGCGCCACTGACCAGAAAAAACCTAGTCAAAAGTCAGTGGCGCGTTGCGCGTTGTTCATAATGCTATTTTAAGCGCGCATGCTTGGCCATAATGTAGCGGGTGCACAACGCGCATACACTTTGATTCTCTCATCAACACAGATGCAGCAGTTTTTATTTTTGCAAATCATACATTATAACAAGGAAAAATATTAACACATGAGGGAAATCATTGTGGTGTCCATGAAGATGTAAGAAATATGTAGTAAGCCTAAATCTAGCTTACATTTACCCAATTTTTTCAGGCTAATTGTAGTAATGACATGGCTGATGACACCATTTTTGATGCCAGCAACAATGAGTGAAATACGGTTTAATTGAAAACACACAAACACGCTGTGTAATTGAACGAACGTTCGGCATACTGAAACTGCGTTTCAGGTGTTTGAATAGGTCAGGAGGCACTTTACAGTACAGTCCTCAAAAAGTTGTAGCATTCTTTGTGGCATGTTGTGTTTTACACAACATTTCCATAAATCAAGGTTGTGTTGTTGACATAGATGAGGAAACATTAGAGGACTTAAGGAGACGTGATGGTGAACTGCATGTGCCGATGCCACTTAACCCAAATGCCCCAGCAGCAGCACGGGACAGGAGAGCGTATTTGGCAGAAGAGCTGCTTCGTCATCTACACTACAGTATAGTGAGGTAAAGCAAATTAATATCGGTCTAATGTTCGACTACATTTAAAAAATATAACCATGCATATATTCGTGATTCAGAGAGAACGAGTCCAAAACATCCGAAAGTGTTTATTTGTGACATTTCTTTATTTACATTTGTCAAAATGAAAAATCAATATCAAACAGTATATTGATAAAAAAAAAAATACAAACGGAAAATTAGGTTGAAAAGAACGTCGGTCTCCTCGGCTGTGAACCGCTCCTGGCGCGCGCCTGGTAAATCCGCCGTATTAATAACAATTCGCCATGCAACATGCGCACCTGCTCTTAAAGGGTATGTTGGATGATGCTCTGATTGGTTTATTTCACGTTACGCCCAAACCACGCCTATGAATAATGAAGCTACTTCAGACCAACCCCTTTTAGATTTGCGCCAGGCGCAAGAGGCATTTATCCTGCCGGGAAAATAGCAACAGCGCCGAGACCCGCCCACAAAGGTACTTGCGCTTTGCGCTTTGACACTTGCGTTTCAGATCGTGCGCTGGGTGCAAGATAGGGCCCATAGTCTCTATTCACCTTTTTCTCATATTTTCTTAATATAATTTATTCTATTAATGTATAGTCTGTTTAGCTCTAGATACAATTGAATCTTCATACAAAGAAAAAATGCTAACCTGTAACTCTATCATGTAAAACAGTAGCCTACAACTTTTGTTCAATTTCATGAAAACTTTGGTGCTGTAGCTCCTCTTGACTACAGATGTACTAACAAAAGTTGTCATTTTTAAATACAAATTGCCCTTAGTTTAAGAGTTTTCTCTCTTTCTCTCTCTCTCTGCCAGTAAATCTGTTTGAGGGCTAATCTGCCACCATGCGCCAGCTGCTCCCTTGGCAACAATGGCGTTGCTGTTGCCATGGCAATACTCACTCAAGCCTGATCATGCAGGATCAAGGACTGGCACGATGCCAAGGCAGTCAGCAAGAGTGTCACTCCTTCTGCACGTTTATTAAAGAGGCGTGCAGTCAAGCACAGGTGTACGGATGGGTCTGTGTGAGTGTCAGTTGTGTATGTGTGTGTTGTATGTCAGCTGTGCTCTGGGCAGGTGTCGTAATGAGAGCGAGCGCTTTCACATGGCCTGGTGTGCTTTTGTCCCTGTGTGTGATGTGCATGTAGTAATGTGTGACTGTTTATTTGTGTATGCATGCAATTAGAGAGATAAAAAATGTTAGAGAGAGACTAGCTCAGCCATGTGGTCAGTTCTCATTAGCTGGCAGTTTAATAGAGAGATGACCTGAGCCATTATAGACAAGCTGGACGTCCATTAACTGCCACTAACCAGCTGTTCGAATCTGGGCCAAAAATGACAAGTGCTCACACAGTGCAGACTTGTGTTTGTTTATGAAGGGCAAGGAGTTTAATCAATCAGTTACTAGAATGTATTTTTCAGACATAGTCATCAGTCTTTTTTCTACTGTCAAATCTGGTAGACTTCTAGGAGGCAGACTCATGTAGACTTCCTAGTCCTCATTCTTCCTAGTCCCATTCAGGGGGGGGGGGGGGGGGGGATTTATCCATTTATCTTTTATAAAAAAGATTTTTTTATTTTTTCATCAAAACCGAATATGTTCATCAGTGGTTACAGTATATATCAAGCAGGGACACGTTTGTGCTCATTTTGTTTTGTGATTTCACCGGAATGAATAGAGAGTCTCCGCAACGGCGTTAAGTGATAGATTGAAGCGTGCGCGTCCGTGAGCGCGGGCCACAAGAGAACAACTGTATCCGCACCACTGATAGCAGCGGCAAACGAGAACTCTGCATGATTTCAAAAACAACACAGTTTAGCGTAGATCGTCTCTTATTTAATAACAAACTAAATTAATGCTCTGCTGGTTAACTGCTGGTTAGCTGGTTAACATGGGTTAACTGTTTCATTTATTTGTATTAGGCACATCCGTGCCTCAAAATGTTTCAAAAAGTGGTGGGGACGATATCGACCCTGAGAAAAAGTGGTGGGGACATGTCCCAAACGCAAATTACGCCTATGCTTAAAACTCATTTTGATCACCCAAATTACAAAAGATTTTACCTTGAATAAAATTTGTCATGCCTTAAAATAGCGTGAATGTAACTCTACACCCTTGCCTCATTTAGTATACGCTGATCTATGAACATGCAAATTAGCCCCGCCTCCACTCACTCGCACCTGCTCAGAGATCCACTCGTTGACGATCACACGTTGACCTGATTGGTTGGAAGGTAGTTTGTGACGTCAGAAACAACAGCGATTTTGGTTCACCGCGGATTTAAGGAGAAAATACTCAGCAATCGTGTTGACTTGTGAATTTGCACATGGTTTGTCTTAAAGCATATTAAAAACACTACATAGACATAAACAACATTAAAAGGTTGATTTTCACCACAGGGGGACTTTAAAATATTATATTAACTTAACTTATATAAATGTAATATTGAAACACACTATCGTTATATCCAAAATCAAGTACTGGTTATTTTAGGTGTCCGTGTTACAGTGTAACTATACATTAAGTACTATTAATTAACAAGATGTACCGTATTTTCTAGGGTTAGGTTCAGGATTAGGGTGTGGTTTAGGGTAAGTTGCATGTACTTATTCACAATTTATATAGTAGTTATTACTACCGGTATATGTAACGTGTAACAAGGACACTAAAATAAAATGTTAAGCAAGTGCTTTACATGTACTTTAGTATGGTTGTCAACATCAAAATCATTTTACAAGGACACATTAAAATTGTTAAAAATTTGAAAAGTGTAATCCATGAAAGTGAACTCTCTTTAACTTTAACTTTTTTTTTTTTTGTCTATTCTGTGGAATGGAACACTATTGTAACCCAAACTGTTTGATTACCAACATTCCTCAAAATATCGTCTTTTCCGCAGACCATGATGGCCGATTTTTCCTTTTTGTGAGTGAACACAATAATCAGTCCATCTGTGTGCCAAGCCAATTGTAGTTTTACGGTAGTTTTATCAGCCAAACAAAAATCGTAAATCTGATCTCCTTGGAAAGCAAACGTTTATTTTTTCTTCCCAAAAAATAAAAGAATCAGTTGAAACCCACAGATTGTTCTAGCTAGGCAGCTGACAGCAGATGAGTGATGAACACAAAGATTCAGCCTCATAAGAATGAGTGTGGTGACATAGTCAGACAGGAAGGAAGTTGCTAACGTGGTTCTGTTGCCATAGAAACCAGGTGATAGCTTGCACTCAGGGTGTTTGGTAAATGACATAATAATTTCCATGACACACAGAGCTTAACATCACTGGCAAGCAGAGAAATTCAGCTTGGCATTTAACAACTGATGAATGTGGGTAAAGCTGAATATTTTGTTGGAACATAAAAATGGTTTTCATTAATGCTTCAGACGATAGACTAGAACTATATAAATGGATGTGACAAAAGAGCACAAATTTCAGTCATGGTCTAATATTTGAGTGAAACATTTTCAGTGAACCTATATTTCAGCCTGTTCTTTACATAAAGCAATCACATGGCTTTGAAGCTGCATGACATTGTGAATAAGTCATAAAGTTTCATGGTACTTTTATGTCATGTTTGGAGCTCCACAGCATCCTATCCTTATCTATGTAAATCGTGTAGCTGAAGTTTTGCTACTGTATTTCATGAGATAAATAAAAGTCAATGATTTTCATTTTGGCCATTGAGGCTTTAATGTCCTGCCTGCAGAAGCTGCTTAATTGTAGTAGCAGTGATCAAGGTTTCTGGAATATTCTGTGTGAGACTGAGGCATTAACTTGTAGCATGCTAAAATTGGAAGATGGCTTTGGGAGGGTTAGATCAGCGAGGCAGGATGAATAATTTTTTTGATGTTTCACAAACAAGTGACAGAAAAGACTTGGGAATGGAATTCTGTTTTCAAAAGACTTCTTTTTTGGGGGGTGGGGGTTGTCTCAAAGCTTGCACACAGGGATTTTGTTCCTCGTAAATCTCAGTTTTTGATGTTCTTGATGATGTTTTTGTTGCCTTTGATGTAGGTGTCTGTCTGGAACAATCCTGCAAGCGTAGCTTAGCAAATGATTTAAAGAACTAATACTATCTTATTAGTTCTTCAAAAAGAACATTGAAAACATACTTACTACTCAAGTCAAACGTTTGCCAACATATACAACCATTCATAACTTTACCATATATTTTGGCAAAGCTGCTCACTCTCCTACTGATGTCGAAGGTAAATTATGTGTTCGTGATGCAGCAGTTTATCAGCACCGATAAACGGAGCATGCAGAATTTCAAAAGGCGACCCAAGCCACGCGAGTCAGATAAGCATGAAAGGTCAATGGCAATCTGACAAAACTTTACTTTCTGTCAGTCATAGGTCATTAGATTATTTAAAGGTCACATTCAGGTGATCTGTGCAACTTCTATGACGAAATATTGGCACACTCTTTTTACTAATTTTTACCTTTAGTGATACAATTTTAAAATATTTCTATAAAGATATTTTACATTTTATTAAAACGTTTTTATATTTTTATAAGATCCATTCAGCAATATAACAATCCATATGAACATATGGATATTATGAAACAATTTAATAACAACATTATGAAAGTCAATCAATTAAAATGTCTAAAATGCTAAATTATTAATCACATTGTCTGTATAAAAACACAAACAGGTAAAGTTTCCAATGACGTTTACTATAGCACTCAGGAACAGTCACGGCAGGTAAGCTGAAGAGTTAGTGGAATAATGGGTTGAAACAACAGATGAATAGGATCTGACAAAGTCTCTTATCCGTTACAGGAAGATTGATGAGAATCGGACTGATGAAGACAGGCGGGCTGAAGAAGGCAGACAGGTTGAAGACTGGAGATCCGGGAGACTGGAAGAGTAATTGGCCGATGCAGGTAAGTACTCGAAGCAGGTGAGGAAGTTGATCTTTCTCTTGGTATGAGAGAGTCAGAAAGTTGATTGTGTATCAACGAGACCTGACAACTGAGTGAGGGAACTGGTGGTCTTTTTAAACAGTGAGTGAAGTGACAGGAGATGCGAGAACGAGTGGTCGGAGTGTAGAGGTCTGGAGCTGATGCTGATGTATCCGTGACACACATACAGTACCTGTCAAAAGTTTGGAAGCATTACAGTTTTAAATGATTTTGAAAGAAGTCTCTTATGCTCAAGACGTTTAAAATGTTACAAAACATTTCTATTTAATAAATGCTTTAATACATTTATTAAAATGCAAATACTTCTCATTGAACTTTCTATTCATCAAAGAATCCTAAAAAATTTATCACCGTTTCTACAAAAAAAAATTAAGCAGCACAACGGTTTTCAACATTGATGATAACAATAATAATACATCTTTCTTGAGTACCAAATCAGCATATTACAACGATTTCTGAAGGATCATGTGACACTAAAGACACTATTGCCCTCTGTAGAGCTGCTTACAGCTGTATTGAACTTGTTTCATAACTGATGAACTTTGCAACACTGACAGTTATTGAACTGAATTAAAACAACAGTGAGCTAAATTGAGCTGAATATTGACACTATTGTTTTATGGAGAGATACTTTATAGTTGAAATTGAGTTTGTTGCATAATTGATGAATTTTACAACATTAAGGCTTGGTTTCACAGACAGGGATTAAGCCAGGATAAGGCCTTAGTTTAATTAGGATATTTAAGAAGCTTTTTATCAGACGAAAACATACTTGATTTTATTAACATGCAATGATTTGTTAATCATGTACTCTACGTATGTAATATAATTTTTTTTATATATATATTACTGGTGTGCCTCCTGAGACAAAACAACGGCTCTGACATATTTTAAGATATGCCCATGCAAGTTGCTTTCAGTTAAAACAGCTCAAACATGCATTTTAGGACTAAACTTAAGCCTTGTCTATGAAACCTGGGGGCAACATGCTTTTTTTCCTGTTTATTAATGTGAAGCTGATTTGAAACAATCTGTATTGTATAACACTCTATGGGCCCAATCATACACCCGGTGCAAGGCAGCATCAGGTACGATGCAGGTGTTTTTTGCTAGTTTCAGCCCGACACTATTATAATTTTCACATCCTGCACCACGTTGTTTAAATAGAAAATGCATTTGCGCATATTTGTGCAGTGCTGGTATGAAAACGAGGTGTGTTCAGACGCATTGTTATTTTGAGGCAACTGAAATAGACTGCAAAATATATATTTTTTTTGTTATTTAAAGAGCGCGTTAGTAATGTGTGCCTGGAGGCGGGTCCACAATGCACATACACTCTGCTTATTAAACACATAGGGACACCCAGCAGCACACAAACTAGCCAAATATAAAAAATGAGGATTATAATGTAAAAGATATAGTCTGCTTGCACTCTTTAACATTGCGCACGAGCAGATCCGTTTCCTCTCTGGAGAACCGTTCAGTCTTTCCGCTTGCAAATCCTGCCATGTAAATAGCTTTACTTAGTTTAGCTTTTAAAAATGATTGCACGTTATGCCCAAAACACACCCATTACTCATTAAGAGAATAGGGACAACCCTTTTAGACCATGCGCCGTGCGCACCCACCATTTTTCCCGTCGTTAAACTAGCAAAAGTGGATTGGGACACGCCTATGTACTTAGATCGTTAAAATCTAAGCGCATCTAAAATCCAAATCTAAAATCTAAAATTTACAAAACTAAATTACAATTTAGTTTTCATTTACTGAGTGACAGATTTAGGGGCAATCACACAAGGGTGCGTTTTCCATACAACGTTGTAACTCGCTGCTCAACTACCACAGTACGATGCATCGTTGAAGAAATCAACGTGCTAGTCATGACTGTTTCCCCGAAACCATATTGTCGCAAAGTGGTCGTCAAACCACGTTGGTTTATGGTGTTACGCATGGAGTAATAACTTATTTTAATGAATCTGTTTGAGATTGAATTAATGCTAGATGTTTTGCTATAAATTACAGACATGGCATCTGATGACTCGTTCTAATTTTTTCTCAGTTATTTTGCTTTATTTCCAGATTCAATCATAGGCTCGTTCTTACGTAGTAGAGCACGTTCGCACATGCGCACTCTTCAAAAACGGTGCTTTAAATCTCTTGACCAACTAAAAGACATAAATGACATTTGTATGTATATAAAAAACACAGATTGTACTGAATGTCAGCTTGCTTATTTTGCTCAAGAATCAAGTCCACATATCTTGCAAACTAGAAACAATGCTTCTAACCACAGGTCGAGAGCTGTCTATCCAACCACACAACTTTGCGATACTGTTTGCGAATGTTCGCTGGAACGATGGTTTCGGCAAACACCGACTCGTTGAACTATGCCGATAACGACAGTACCTGTGAACATAGTTGGCTAATGATGCACCCCAGATTGTGTTCTTGTTTTGATCAATTTTAGATACATAATTTTTTCTAGAGGGGCATAGGGTTTCCTCTTGTTGATTTCATCATCAAAATGAAACATCCTTCTTGACTTTCTCCAGCGCAGCCTGCCCCAGCATCCTATAACAGCAGCTGGCGGTAAAGCTGTCCATTATTAATGAACCACGGCAGCCACATGTACATGCCACATTTAAGTGGTCTGTTGCAGAGCCAAAATAGCCTGCCCTGGGGCTTTTTTGCAGACAGCGTCTTCCTAAGGAAGGAAACTCAGACCCCCTTCCCTCCGCGTAATGCAGCCCAGCTGTTTTTGCTGCAGATAGGGGCCGAAGGGAGGGAGACAGACTCAAAAGAGACTAATTCCCACTTAGCCAGCACTTATGCCAAGATTTATTGTTTCCTGGTAAGGGAGGCCTGATTAAGCGTCAGGTCCAGTGTGGCAAAGCTAATTCTGATAAGCGCGGGGAGGATCAGGACAAACAGTATCAGATTTAAACTGATGCTGTGACACTATTAAGGTCTTTACAAAGACTCAAAGAGAAAAATATGGACTCTTACACTAAGAAATACTGGATCTGTCTAGCTTAGCCAGCAGGATGCCATTCTCAAAGATCTTTACAAAAGATGGATTTCTAACCATGCTAAGAGGTGCTCCATTGAGAATCTTCTAACAGAGGCACTTGTGCATTAAAGTGCTTCTAAAAATACAGGACTTCACCAGGTGATGCCATATCCACATGTCAGTGTGAAAATACATTAATTGTCATGTCAGAAGAAGAGGGCGTAAATCACGGAGCACTGCTGAAACTGATGTTATGGGTAATTAGCTTAGCAACTTGTTGTTGATGTTTCAGATTGTTGCCCAATGCAGACATCTGAAGAAGCGTTTTCTTTTTTTCTTTTTGCTTGACAAATGTGACTTTATATGTAAACAAAAATAAGACCACGTTCAGACTGGCAGCAAAAATCAGATTTTTTTCATATCTAGATTTTATCGAGATGGGTTTTTAAGTCTGGAAAGCAAAAAAAAAACACCTGAAATCTGATTCAAACCACATTGGAGCTGGTTTGCTACGATATTTGCCAAACAGGACTCCCTGGCTGCTCAAATTGGATTTCAAATTGTCTTTTGCATCATTCTTAACACGACACAAAGATAACATCAAAACCGGTGACAGAAACACTTCACCCCTCGCTGCACAGTGAAGCTGGCCGTGACTACAGCATGGAACATATATATATCTTCTCCGTCGTTGAGTTTTTCTTGTGCGAAGGAGGAGTTCTGCACTGTGACTCAACAGGGCGCTTATTTGGAGAGTGAGACATGATGCACCTCTATTTTTCCTGTAAGCAGTTTTGTAAGCCTTGTCAGAAACATGTACGCCTATGTTGTTACCAAATCAACTCATGCAGATTATGTCTGAGTTGCAACTCATGCAACTCACATTGATTATGTCTGGATACACAAATCTTATCTGATCACATGCAATTAACAGTGTTGACAGTCCACCTGAAAATATCTGATCTGCATGCAGTCTGAACATAGCCTAGAGTGGGTTCTTATGACTCATGACAATGCCAGTAAGTAATGGCCAATCATCCGTCCACTCAGCGCACAAAAAAAACAACCTCAGAACACCTTAGCAACTGCATATGCCATGGCAACCACCCACAATACCCTACCATATAGCAATGGACTTAAACCACCAAAAAGAGACTGTCCTCACTGGTTTTTAATCCAATATAAAACTCATGTTCAAGTTTCACTCACTGTTGACCCATTGAACAGGTTGAATGAATGAATGAATGAATGAATGAATGAATGAATGAATGAATGAATGAATTAAGGACAGCATTTCTTATACTGGTCACGGTCACCATCTAGTCACCACCTCTTCACTACATTTCCCATTATCTTCCCTGCCCTCACCTGCATGCACTTCCCATTCACAGAGATCGCTGTCACCTGTCACCAATCTTCACTGATCATCATCCAGCACTATATAACTCTTCCCACTGTAGTTCACCATTGTCTAGTCTTGTTGTTCCCTCAAAAAACACTTATCTGATTCCATACAGGCATGATACCTACCAGAACGATTGGTCTTCAGTCATCTGCTTTCTTCCATCCGTCTTCAGTCGTCTGCCTCAATCTCCAGTTCAGAACCTGCAACAGATAAGACAATTATTCATCCAGATATCCATCCAGAACACTATATTCTTCAGTTACTCACCTCCTTCCATCATTGCGATCACATATGTCAGCAAATAAACCTGTTGATTTTGTTTGTTGATTACCGTGTAAATCCTTCTGTTTCATGTCAGAAGACCAGACCTCAAGAACAAATGAGTTTAGACCTTGCAGAATCTGTCCTGGCGGTGGCTTAAAATAGCCTCGATCTGTTTGAATACACAGAAGGGTTCTGTCATCTCGCAGTCACCTGCCCCTTGAATGATGAAATCATCAAAGCAGTGTACCGGATTGGGGCAAACTTTGTACATCCCAGAGAGCTCCCAGATATCTCAGGGCTGGATGGAAAGAGAGAGGCCATCTGCAGATGTCTAGAGAGCTTCGTTCCTGTCAAGACCACCCTTCCAGAGTCTCATCCCGCCCAGACCACCCTAACTTCAGTTACTATCTTCAGTTATCGTTGCGATCACGTACTTCTGAAAATAAACCTGTTGATCAGTTTACCTGTGTGAATCCTTCTGTTTCATGACATATACTATCAACTCATTAATTTAGTGTTTTTATTTATTTCTAAAATATGAACTAATTAATATTATTTATATTATACTAAATCAAGACACTTTTTTTAGATAATCAGCCATCGAGCTTGGTAAACACTATAGGTGTCACAGGCTAAATTTCACCTAAATCCTCTCAGACTCACAGATCAAAACATACATTTGCTGCTAATTTGTTTAGAGATTTCCTTATCCTGCGTTATTCTAAAAACAAAGTGAAGGGTGATGTCATTTGAGTCCACAAACGCTCCAGGTCACATTTAGCAGAGTTCCCATAGTGCACTGATGAGTTATACTATTTTGCTTGGAAACACTCTTGTCACTGTTGATCAAAACACATTTTCCTGTTCCTATCCACAGAGCAGGAAAAGTCAGATAATTTATTGTGTAGATTGGAAGCTGTGCCAAAAACAAACTGCGGATGAGACACATATGAGTTTGAAGCAATAAAAAAGTGGCCTCACAATGTGATATATTAACACGACTGTAATCCACAAACATGCTGTAATTATATGGAACTCCACGGTCCCTCCCTGTGAGACTGGGAAACAGATTAAACACTGAAGTGAGGGCCGAGGACGGTAATCACACGCATCACCTCAGTAATCCTCGTGTCTCCAGAGGTCTCGGCGGGAATAGTTGAAGAGGGGTTATCACCCGGAGGGTATAACCCCCCTTCGAGCCCTTGTTACTAGGGACCCCTCAGTAACCTCCAGGGTTCATCCTGTGAGGTCTGAGCAGTCCTAACAAGGCACTCTGACGCCCCCTAAAGAGCTCAGTGAATAAGATGAGAGAAAGAGGCCTCGTTGCCTTGGACACAAACAGTAGCCTGAGACCAATCAGACCTGATGGATCTCTTCCTCTGTAGACGGTCATCATGAGGGGAAAGGGAGGTGGTGTCATTGAGAAAGACACTTGGAGCTGGATTTAGCTTGAGAAGTTTAAGGGTTTCTTCTGTTTTTTTTAGTTTTTTTTTTAGAGTGTGAAAAGGGACCAGCATGTTTCTTTATTAGTGTAAGTATTATCAAAGTATTTTGTTAGGGCTGGATCCAATAAAAAGTTCCATGTGAGTACTGGAGATATATATATATATATATATATATATATATATATATATATATATATATATATATATATATATATATATATAAATATATATATATATATATATATATATATATAACATAATTTCCTTCTGTACTCCTAATAGATCCACCATGAAAAGAAAACAGAAGAATAAAGATACAATTCAGGCTCCAAAGAGTATGTGAACACTTACTGTAAGTCACACTTGCATGAATGTCTTCATATCACCAGAAATCAAACTAAACAACATTTGCCTTAAAGAAAAATAACACAAACACAACCACTTTATTTCACAAGAAGATGATTTTGGTGCTTATGATTCATATTTAAACAAATACGCATGGCCTGTTATTTAAAATTAAGACAAAATATGTGTTTTAGCACTTTCTGGTTGTCAGACATTAGTTATTATGATGAACTACACCTGTGTTGTGAAGAGAACTGAATTCTTACAACATCTAAAAGTAATTTTGGCACTAGCTGGTTACAAGTCAATGCAAAAATGGCTCAGAAAAGTGAAGATAGTTCACTAGATAGTTGTTTGCAGATGCCATTTGGTTTGAAATCACATTCAGACATTTTTAAGTGCGATACAGGTGTCTAAAATTCCATGTTCTTTCTTTTATTAGGATTTCAAGTGTTAGAACCTTGTATTTCAGCAAACTTTCGTAACTGGTATAAATCATATTTTTCAATCCTGAAAATCTCTATCTACCCCTTAAGTAAAGCACTCTATACACACTCTAAACATCTTATGTCAGTTGTATTGATTTGTGCTTGCACTGATCAATAAGAGTGGTGCTGGAATTAGCTGTTATTCTGGCATCATGACTCTCCAACAGATACAGTTAAAAGCCAGCCACCTTCATTTATTGATCTCTGAACTGCTATTTGCTCTGACAGTTTGAGCTCAACCAAATCGGATGGCATTTTGGTGAATCGAAAATCTGATGCAAAAGTCTCTATGCTGTAGCTATGGACAGCATATCCACTATAATGATCATTGCAACATAATAAAATGCCTTCGTACAAGACCTAAAATCAACCCTAATATGCCCGCATTCCACTCTCAGTTGGAGCTGTCACTCTGTGTGGACATTGTCCCATACAAGAGCTGCTAATGTCCAGTCCACTCTGCTCCGTTTGTCTAACTCATGAATGGGAGGATAATGGCACTCCTGGTGGCTCCCGCCTTCCAAGAGCCGACCAGAGTCTGATTTGCCTCAGTTTGGGGCACCAATCTCAGGAACAAAAGTGGTCTAAAGGGAGGGGGTCTTCTTGTCGAGAGGTCCTCGGGTCAAGGCCTGAGCTAGCGCTAACAGGCTATTCCTCCACTTCAGGGTCCCGACTGGGAAGGAGACAGTGAAGTTCTGACAATAGGATGAAAGGGACATTCTGAAGGCATTTGTCTTTAAGGAAGTGATGGCCATGAATGGTGACAGAGTCTGAATGAGTGCTTTCAAGGTGTGATGTACGCCTTGTTAGCAAGCATTGTGGGGGCAGCAGGGGGTAGAGCGGTGTGACAGTCCATTTATTCCCATGAGGAACTCATCCTTCAAGAAGGCAAGCAGCTCTTCAAAGACGTGCTATCAGAAACCTCCAATGTAATCATCAGCGTTCCCCCGGGGTGATCAATGAACCCTAGGGATGCCGTTGGTCTCCTGGAGGAGGAGGTGAATCAAACAGCAGTTTGCGTAATGTGGTGAGTTCCACGCTCTCTCTTCGGGATCCCAATGACTGATGGATGTTCTTTGTCATGACAGAACATCCATCAGGATCCTTTCATTAACCTCTTAGGAGATGAGTGTTCTCTCTTTCTTTTGTGGTTGATGTCTTTCAAAGAATATAAGAGCTACTCATCTAATTGGTGCTGAGGCACAAAAACTGGCGAAAACTTCCACTGCATCTTCCAAGAGACACTTTTGTCCTTTTTTATAGTGTTAGACACACACGTACACTTTTGAAGCCTTCAGAGACAAATGGATGTGTTTGTTTAACGTAGAAAGGATTAGTATGAATCAGTCTTCTGGATTGTACAGTTCTGTCAACTGGGAGATTTTATTTCAAGTGACTAACATTTGTAAGACATTGTGGTTATGACAACAAGGTTAGCGGAGTCAAGTTAACTAAACATCTATATTCAAATCCTGGATTGCAATGCTTATATTCAGAGTTAATAGTATCTCAAAAAAAAAAAAAAAAAAAAAAAGTGTATTAACTATATACTTTTATATATAAAAAATAAAAGACTATATTTACAAAATATTTTGAATTGATGTAATGTAAATATGTAACTTCAAAATCCAAAATAAATATTTATTAAAATGTAATAAATGTCTTACCTGTTTTTTCTTAGAATGCATATTGTCAAGATTTATTGTTTACTAGTTTGTTGTTTAATTTTTTACACATAAAAAAAAAAAGTGAAAATAAAAACAAAATATAAACATTAGATGGGGAAAAAAACTTATACAAATATTTGATATGATGTATTAGCAAATAGTTGAAATTAATAGTTTAAGCTGAAGTATTAAAATGACTAAACCTAACATTTTAAAACTGAAATTAAAAAAATTATTGAATATAAACAGAAATATATATATATATATATATATATATATATATATATATATATATATAATCTAAAATATATATATAATTGAATAATGTAAAAACAAAATCTAATTCAAAATATTAATAAATCATACTAAAATGACACTGGAACTAAAATATAACGAAAAATAGCTTTTCTATGTTTAAATAATAATGCTAACAGATACATTTCTCATCCTGCCACAGTGCAGTCATTCTTTGTTCTCAAAGCATGCTAAATTATTTAGCAAGGAGACATCATCATAAATCTTTGCTATCGTAAGAGACGGTGTTAATTTGCAGAGGGAATAAGATATATGACTAAATGGATTTGAACCTCGCAAAGCTTTTGGCTGATCTAATATGTCAGCGCTTTAAGCATAGTCGAGGTTGCTGAGCCATCTGGAGAAATGAGCAAAGGCTTTAAGCAGATTTATTCTGGTGTGTTCTTTAAGATTATATCACTAACATATGCGTAAGAAACACTGGGGAGAAATGCCTTAGACTCATATATCATTTACTCTGTGTACCTTCTTAATGTGTTTCATACTTTAAAAAGTCAATGTAATGTAAATGTAGTCTGGGGCGGGAAATAACCCTTTAAAGTTGAAGTGAGCAATTTTTTCAATTTTAAAATACTTTCTCTTATCCTATCTTAATGTGCAGAGACAACTATATAGTAAACCATGCACATGTTGTCTGTGAACACTGTGGATCAGTGGCTCTTTTAAAACATTGCAGTTTTTTTGGAGAAGTCCAACAAGTCAAATTTTGTTTCAACCAATGACATGAGTTTGGGATGGAACTACAATAACTGACCAAAAGGAGGAGCATGACGAAATGGGCGGTGTGTGTTTTTGGGAAAACTGTTTGAAAACAATTATTAAAAGCCTATAGTATTTTTCTATAGTTAAGTAGGGTTATTCAGAGCCACTTTCATAAAGATAAAAAAACAATACTGCATCCAAATGATGTTTGTTTCCATTACCGGTTCTTGCAAGTCCATTTTTCCACCAACGTGGACAGAGCACTGTGCTAAAATAATCTTGATACTGTACTACTTATTAAGTGAAGTTGCAACACAAAGAGAAACAGACAAGCGTCGCAGCATTGTACGACTCACAAACCAATGACTCTAATTAGTCAAGTCAAGTCACCTTCATTTATATAGCTCTTTTAACAATATAGTTTGTTTCAAAGCAGCTTTACAGTGATAATGGTAAATTAAAGTAACAGAGATTGTTTTGGCTTTACAACAGCTCTAGAATAAAGTTATTGTCCAGCTAAATTGATTCACTTCTGTTGCAAAGATCATTAGTTAACTTAGGGGCCGCTTACACAACACCGTTTTAACTGAAAACAGAAAGCTTTTAATGTGTTCTGTCTGTTCATTTGCACGACAACAGTGCTTGGTGGATCGAGAACGCAAACTTTGAAATAGGTTCCAAGGTGACCGTTTTTTTTTTTTTTTTTTTTTACATTATCGTTATGTAAAGGTAGCCTGGTTCTACCAGACTCTCGTACATTTCATTTGTACAGAGATTCTGGCCTCTCTCCATTGAGAAACGTTTACTTCCTTGTAGGCGGGTTCTCTGTTAAAGTTCAAAACTATTGGATCTGCCCATGGTCACTCAGGATCTGCCATAGCCAATCGCTAACGTGTGGTCGTGACGTATGTCATGCGCCAAAACCGGCCGGAAACAACAAGTCTGAATGATCAGAACATTATGTTTAGATAATAAGATGTCTGTCAACGAGAGCTGCAGGTTTTGTTCATCGAATTTAAGAGTTCAAGGAACAATTGACCGTTCGCAAAGACCCGCCCCCCTTAGTTACTGTCGCTATGTCCGTCAAGCTACGCCGCTCTCACACACACACCATGTTCTCACACAGTGAAAAATACATTGCGGAGCAGAGAGGAGACTGACAAAACGCTGACAGACAGGACAGAACATGTTACTTGTCGGTTACTTTTCATATGAAACATATTAAACAAAGTCTCACCTTTTAAATTTGATAATTTTCTTAAATAAATTTAAACAATAAATACCGTTGTGTGGCTCTTTAATGTGTCGTGACAGATCGCTGTACAGCCTCAGTTAGAGCTTCTCGTGAACCGATCATCTCTTCCTTCTAGTTCATTTATAGCATAAAATAAACATGAATGAACATAAGAAGGAATGTTGTTTTAACCGCGGAAAGGCGTCAGTACACTCCGTTTTTCAAGTTCAACTCCTCCCATGTTAATCTAAAGGGGGTCGCACACCGGACGAGAAGCGCAGCGCCACATCTTTAAAATTCGAACACATTATTCTCTATGAGTGTACACACACCGGCGGCATCATTCGGGGTCTGTCCGCGGCGCCCAGCTACGGCTCAGGACCGTGTTCAAAATCATGCCGCGCCAAAATTTACATTATATTTGTCTCAAATCGTTGTTAATGTATCCTGACTTCACCCTGTGCTGCAATATACATTTGCATTCATTCACAGAAATCGGCTGCTTGCATGACAATTGCTGATGTTATTGGATTTTCAGGTGAGATTCTCAATTCATTCAGTCAACGGACGCTCTGAGGTAAAGTTTTCAGACTGCAGACTCAGCAACGATTGTATTTAATTGTACAGTACAATCATAACATAGTACAGGCATTATCTTCATTTCATAATTAAACATAACAATATTGCTGGCCATATACACTGAGAAAGTGTGCGTCCGGTGTGCGATACCTCGAGTTGTCCAAGACGGGACGCGACGTGGCACTCCGCTTCTCGTCCGGTGTGCGCCCCCCTTAACTCTCCTGACTGCTTTGTCAGACAAAATGGCGGATGGCGAAGTATGATTGGTCAGATCACCTGTCAATCAAGCTCCCTGCGAACGGTCAATTCTAAATTCTAAATGTATATTTGACACTAAGGACAGTGATGTATTCAGTCATCTGTCGAAGCTGGGTCTAATCATTAACAATACGCCGCTGTGGTCGTTTCGGATCTGCAACAATGGACCGAATAGCTTTTCTCACATCTTTCTCCGCTGCCATTACTGAACTCCAACTCAAACTGACGCACTACATCAACGTCATCGTTCTCAGCCACTCCCTCTATTCCCTGATTGGTCCTACAAAAAATTTGATTTCTGGAAACCTAAGAATATACAGCAGTCCCAGACGTAGTACTGAAGGAAAATGAAATTGAGCGGAAGTGCGTAGGAGGGCGCAGCCAGGCTAATGTAAAGGTTAAATTAGCCATCTAATTTTTAGCCAATCAAAAACATTGTTCACAACTAGTGTAGTTTCTGTCCCTATAACGAATCACTCTTATAAACTGATTCTTTTCAGTGAAATAAAACAAATTCTCAATATTCATTTTAAATGTTTTGAGTATTGATATTATCTCATCATTTGGCAATCAAATTGCATTTCTTTATTTAAGATTTTACTTTCAATTATTAAATTGTTAAAGGAATCATTGACCTACAACCGTTTTGATTACAATTCCCATCCCTATTTCTGAGTCTTTCATGCTGGATCCTACAGAACTCTGACTTTAGTTGGAATCATAAGAATAAAGTGAAAATGAAGTTCATGTGTACTGTTTATTTGCACTGATCTGAAGATCATTTATAATGAGACTGGCATACCTTGTGAAGAATATAGAAGCAGAGCTTGCTTCAGATTTACCTAAAATGAAACATTCCAGTGGGGTTACCTCAGGTTTACTCAAAAAGAAACAACATATGTTAGCATAAGCCCCCACCCTATGGCTTGTTTCTGTCCAAAGGAATGCAAAGGCAGTGTATGGTCTCTTCAAAATATCATACTCATTTGAAGCGGGATGGTATATTCGTGTTTTATGAGGAGATTTACTTTATGAGTATGTGACATGTCTGAAAAGCATGGTCTAGGAAAATGTTTGATCTTGAATGCTTTCAACTTTGTAGGATGAAGGAGATTGATGGCAGATTTGTTTTGTTTTTTCTTGAGTGTAGCCTATACTGAAGCCTCACTATGCTTTAAATTTCCTTTTATGTATTTAAGTAGAGACCCATAAAGTACAGCAGAGGGTTGCAGGGGTGTAGAAACAACTTGGGCAAAGTGGGCTGGGACATTACAAACCTTTATAACATTATAGCTCCTTAATATTAATTGTGTGACATGATGTTCACAGAGAATGCCTAGTCCTGATTTGCTGAAAGGCAGATTAGTAAATAGGTGAAATTTGCAATTAGTCAGTACAGGATTTACTGATTACACTTCAGTTTGGTCTTTCGTTTTATGTTTTCTGTCTTTCTTTGCAATACTGCAAAGCAAAACTAAAGTATAAAGTGTTATAACGGTTGGTACATCCCTAGTGGAGAGGTTAAAACTATAGTAACTATGCTACAAATACATACTACACAAATAGAAACAGGTCAAACTGTACCTGTTTACCTTTAAAGTCAAAAGTCAAATGAGGGCCACAGACACTTGTCAAGTCAAGTCAAGTCAAGTCAGCTTAATTTTCTAGAGCTTTTAACAAGATTGACAGTGATAATAGGAAATTAAAGTAACAGAGATTGTTTTGCCTTTACAGCAGCTCTAGAATACAGTTAATGTCCAGCTAAAGGTAGTTTTGATTGACTTCTGTTGCAAAGATCATTAGTTATTAACACGACACTGTTCTAACAGAAAACCTTTAACGTGCTCCGGCCCGCTCACCCGCACAACGTCAGTGCCTGGTGGCTCGAGAACACAAACCCTAAAATAGTTCCCAAGGTGCAAGCCCTGAATTTTTTTTTTTTTTTTTGGCGCAAGCTTTAAAAACGCAAACCTGTGAAAACACTGACGCCGTGCACATGAGTATTACATGTTCAGTCTATAGGTATGTTCAGTCTATAGGTATGCTATATGTGCACAGGTGTGTAGTCTTTCTTTACAACTTGACCTCAACAAATTACTTTTCTGGCCTTAAAAATTTATAATACGGAATTATTTATATTTCTGCGTAGCCATCTGAACCAGAAATATTTTGAAGTTTTACAGAGGTGAAGGAGAAGGAGGCCTTCACCGGGAGGGACTAGTTGACACTTCAGGACTGCGTTGTCGTTGTGTCTAGGCGCAGGTCCTTCATCAGATCTGGATACGGCCTGGATCCGGCGGACTGCGGTAAACCTCAGGATAAACAGAGCAACTATTCTTAGCGTAGACACCACTCTTTTTATGATGTAACGAGTACTTCAGGATTTATGGGAAGTGTTCCCGGTTCCGGCTGACCTAATCTATGCAGCCTAACATTGAATTATAGAAGTTTATAATGTGTTATGTGTATGCTAGGTCAAAGAGATGAGTTTTTAGTCTAGATTTAAACTGACAGAGTATGTCTGCTTCCCGGACAATGGTAGGTATTTCGATTTTGATATTCTAGGAATTATCATCTGGCAGGAATTTTGAGATCGCAGTAGACGTGAAGCACTATAATGCGTTAAGTACTCAAGTACTGCGGAGCTAAACCATTTAGTGCTTTGTAAGTAATCAGCAATATTTTTAAATGTATACAATGTTTAATAGGGAGCCAATGCAGTGTTGACAGAACCGGGCTAATATGGTCATACTTCCTGGTTCTGGTAAGAAATCTAGTTGCTGCATTTTGGACCAGCTGCAGTTTATTTATTAAGCGTGCAGCCTTATAAACATAAAAGCCTACAGGTCAATATACATAAAATATGTAGAAGAGATAATGGCACACAATAAAACCTGACCATTGCTAATATGTCACACTATGGATGATCTTTACAACAGGACTGAATCAACACTGAAATGACTTCAGCTGAACAATAATCCCCTGAAGTGGTAAACAAAGAAAAAAGGTCTGAGATCTGCGATCTGAGAGCATGTTATAGGCAGATATGGGCAGATATGACAGAGCTACTGCAACATGCATCACTGCCACAGATATGGCCCACCGCAGATGAGAAGCTGCCTGTGCATCTCTTTAGCAAGTGACGTGCAAACTGCCACAAATGAAACTGAAAGTTCGCCGTTGCATCTTGAGGCTTAACACAGTAGGGAGAATACCAGCGATGATGCTGCTCTCTCCTATTGTGGTCTTTGATCTTGAAATTGAAGATTTTTTGCAGAGTAATATTTATGCGGCTAAAGCCCTTTTCGGACAGGATTAGTTTAACAAGGGTAGATGTAGTAATGTAATTTTATCACAGGACGTCTGTAATATTAATGGCCAATTCGCACGGGATAATATCAGATCTTTGTAAAACTGGCAGAAGTGGGAGGGGTAACTCGATTTACGCACCGCCGTCACCTCTCTGTCGTCATGTGCATATTACGTTGCTTCCTGATATCATGTGCGCGAACACATATGACCTATATTTATATATTTATAACACAGATAGGTCCGGTTGAACGATGTATTAATTAAATGCAGATTGGATTATGTTGGTAATAGTCAATTACCTAATGCTAAAATGAGTTATGTGCCTCTAACAAGTGCTATAGACCTTCTTTTTGATCTGAATGGTATGTGGAAAACACTTGAGTTTTGCCACAATTCAAGTCATGTCACCTTTATTTATATAGAGCTTTTTACAATACAGATTGTTTCTAAGCAGCTTTACAGTGAAAACAGGTAAATAATGCAACAAAGTTTGTTTTGCTTTCCAGCAGATCTAGAAATAAATAGCGCCATAGTCCACAGACTTGTCCCACCGCCTAGAACTGAATGCTTTTTCTAGCGCCTCCATAATTGAAAAACCACGGAAAAACACTTACAAAGGAAATGACATATTTACAGCGGATCTATTTCGCATGGGATTAGTATTACCTGAGGTAATTTTTCCAGACCTTTTTATAGAAGGTAAAAGTCGCCGTAATCTTTACATTGTCCGTAATTATTATTGAGATGGCACATTCGGACGGGACTAAAATCAGTGAGAAACTCTGGTAATAATTACTTTACCCCACCTCTCCATGTTAAACTAATCCCATCAGAATAGGGCTTGTGTAAATGGAACAGTTTTAACAAAATAGAATGGCTAACTCATAAAGTGCAGGTGTAAACAGGCTCTTATTTAATCGGCCTTTGCCCTCTTATACTTACAGTATCATATTGATGTTGCAAAAAAAAAAAAAAAAAAGGCATTAGTCCTAATCTACTTAAATTTTTATTGTGTTCCATGACAGACCAGGCAGGTTTGGTTGATACTTGGCACCTTTGAAGTCTTTTTAAATTCTTCAGCCCTTCACTATAAAGTTAAATAACATCATGTTCTCTTTAATCTATAAGCAGCTGATTCTTATTGGCTTGATGAGTTTCCCAGTGAGCAAGCATTTTTTCACTGCTTGGCGGTCTGGATTAAACTAACCTAAAGAATGCTAGTGACCAAGTGTGTGAATGCAGATCCACAGCTCTCCGGGTGTACTGAAGAAACTTGTCTAGACTGTAATTAGGTTAGATTTAAATAGCCTGTTTTATAGCTCTCTCAAAGAGGTGGCCATATGTTGCTGAGCTCAGAAATCTTGGCTTCCCATATTTGTGATGGGAGTGCAGCAGAAGCATGCTGGTGTGTTATTCACCTCGGCAAGACAACATTAAAGCCAACAAGAAGCATTTTTTTCTCTGGCCAGGATAGGCCTGCTGGGTGGTGTGTTGTTTACATGTGGTCAAAATCTGGAAAAAGAAAGGCTGGAACTGCTCTGGCTCATTTCTTGAGAAGTAAAAGTGAGCGATAAATGGCCTAAACCAAGCTGAAACGTCCTCTTGGACCACTTATCATGCACCAATGAAGAGCCATAATCAGTTGGCTGTGTGTGTGGTCAGAGTACCGGCAACATGTGAGAAAGGCAACTCAAGAAAAAGTGAGGGTATACGCTAAAGATTAAAATTCAGACTTGGTGCGTACACTGTTACAAAGACCACAAACTGACTTACTTAAAAAGTCAAGAGTCAAACTGCCCAACAAAATGAAACACAGATCACCATAATGGTGACCAAATATTTTCAATAAAACATCAACATCTAAACCTGTTAATTCTCAAAAAGAACTTCTATAGATGAATGACAGTAATAAAGTCAGTCTGGTTTGTAATAAGATAATGTCTTTTCAGTTGATTTCATCTATACACTGTAAAAAAAAAAAAGTTGAGTCAACTTTAAATTATAAGGCAACTTATCGCAAGCACTTTTTTGAGTAAACTCGACAATCAGGGACTAAAGTCCACCCAACTTAAAATATTACATTAACATTGCAAGTTGTCACAACATAAATAGTCATGTTTACCTATTGAATAACAGAACAAAATATTTTTAGTTTACTGAACACAAATATGCCTATTATCTATTATTTGTGTCATTTGAAGTGTCACCATTGTGGTGATCAGTGTTTGCTTTAGTTGGGCTCTTGGTCCCAGATCTACTTTAGCTTTTCTTTGGCTGCTGTATCTCTGTGTTTGTAAAGCACGATTGTTATGGCAGAAAAAGCCACGAAAAGTAAGATCAGGTGTTATCAGCTTATTGTTGATGATAACATATATGTTACAAAACAAGAATCTTATGTTGTGTTTAAAGTTTTGTGTTTGTATTTCTCGTTTATAACTGCCAAAGCTTGTTGAACTGTATTATTGGCACCAATAACACAATCACTTATTTGAAGGTGGAAAAAAAATCTGATGCACATTATGTTTTGAGCAAATGTTTCATGTAGTCACACACAGACATCAAGATTTTGGATATGAATCACAACAATGGTGACAACCAAAACAATAAAGCTTGGGAATCAAGGATGAGTTTTATACTATGAAAGCTACCCATCATGCATTGCAGCATGATGTTTTTTTTTATTGTCACCATTGTTGTGATTCATATCCAAAATCTTGATGTCTGTGTGTGACTACATGAAACATTTGCCCAAAACAAACTTTTTTTCCACCTTCAAATAAGTGATTGTGTTATGTTATTGGTGCCAATAATGCAGATCCACAAGCTTTGGCAGTATAAATGAGAAATACAAACACAAAATTTTAAACACAACAGAAGATGCTCATTTTGTAATATATATGTTATCATCATGAAGAAGCTGATAACACCTGATCTTACTTTTCTTGGCTTTTTCTGCCTTAACAATCGTGCTTTACAAACACAGAGATACAGCAGTCAAAGAAAAGCTAAAGTAAGAAGATCTGGGACCAAGAGCCCAACTAAAGCAAACACTGATCACCACAATGGTGACACTTTAAATGACACAAATAATAGATAATAGGCATATTTGTGTTCAGTAAACTAAAAATATTTTGTTCTGTTATTCAGTAGGTAAACATGACTATTTATGTTGTGACAACTTGCAATGTTAATGTAATATTTTAAGTTGGGTGGTCTTTAGTCCCGATTGTTGAGTTTACTCAAAAAAGCGCTTGCGATAAGTTGCCTTATAATTTTAAGTTGACTCAAATTTTTTTTTTACAGTGTAGAAAAGGTTATCATCATCAAGGTCTTTAATGTTGGCAATAAAAAATTAAAGAGTTAATTTAATTTATCTTTGATGTCATTCTGTTATTCAGATTTTTTTGTTTAAATTTTACTTAAGTATTTGTGTGCTATTTGCATTTACTAATTTTAAATGGTTGACTTTTATGCAATTAATTTAATTAATTCTAACTCAATTCTTGTTTGTTGAATTTAATTAATAATATTGCTTGTAATCTGTTGCCACAATTTTATTGAGTAAATATAGTGTATTATTTTTACAGTGTTTAGATAGTACTATATATAGTAGACAACTCCATAGTCTGTCTTTAGCATCCATCCAAGAATGGAATGTAAACAGCATGTCTTGGATTTTTTTTTTTTTTAATCTGAATTTTTAAATTTTTCAATTGATCTTATGGTCAATCTGTTTCAATAATTAACAGACACTTGTGATGTGAACTAAAAAAGAACCTTAGCTATTATCAAAACAGAATCTATTGTACGCAGAGCTTTACAGTCAAACAATGATGCAATTAAACATGTTCTAAATGATCATTTAGATAATTTAGGAAGTAATTTTTCCGCACTGTAAAAAATTATTTTACAAAGTTGCAAATAAAAAGAATCAAACAAAGTCTTTACAACTAATTTTTCAAGAAAGAAATAATTTTGCTTTAAGATTTCATGTTTAATTCAATGTGTTGCAATTTCTTTGTAATATGTGAAATTTACCAATTTTTTTTTTCAAAGTAAATTCTACACCAATTTTTTTTATTTTACTATGAATCAATTCCTTCAGATGGTTCATTTAAATTAAATGATTAAAAAAATCACAGAATGAAAATCAATTAACTTTGTACAGTATATCTTGCCTCTCACTTACATCTGGTCAAAGAATTATCAACATCTAGCATATATTTTTCACAAGTCGTGGGAGAAAAAGCTGTCAATGCTGGATCCATCAACTTCTCCAAAGGACTCTTCCATCGCTTGAAGAAGACGTACTTGGTTGTAAGGGTTGAGATTATATAGCCTACTTTCCATCTCCAATATGAGAATATCCTGGAAGGAACAGCATCCTGAAATGTGGATGCTCAAACCACTCTTGCACCAGTGCTGAATGGTGAAATTGGAAATTGTCCCAAACAACAACACTCAATTTACTCCTGATCACCATGCGGAAAGTGGATTTCATGGGACATCCAGGGACGTTAATTTGAAACCTGTCTGTACCCTATCCTTCTATCCTTCCTCCCTCCTCTTACACCTTCTCTTCCCCTCTGTCCATTCTTATATTTTCTTCTCTAGCTCTTTCCACTAATACCATTGCCTTCCACTCTATCATCTCTTCTCCCTGTACTCCTCTTTCTTCATCCTCAGCTCTTCTTGCTTCGCCTAAATCCAACTCGTTTTGCTCCATCTTCTTTTCCTATACCATCCATTCCTTTCCCATCATCTCTTTCTACCTCTTCCACTTCATCTCCCTCTCAATACCCTTCCTCTATCCTCTCCAAAATCCCCCACTCTTACATTTCTTCCTTTTCCCATTCTTCTTTTTTTTGGTCATTTTTCTTTTCCCCTTTTATTGTTTTTGCTTGAGATAGCTGTGCATTTTCATTTCCTGTGTTGTGTGTATTACTAACTCAGCAGATATTTATTTTGGGGCTAATTGAGAACATTCCAAGTGCAACTGAGGATTTAGAAAATAACAGTTTTGTTTATTGTGTTTGGAAAAATTGTGCACAAATTATTGTGATTTTTGTAAAAACCAATAAAAAGAACTGCTGTTTTTTTTTCTTCCTGATATATTAAAGTTTTGGTTGGCTGTATGAATTAATGTGGAAACATTTATGAATTGTATGCAGTGTTTTGGAAAAAAAATGATGCATGTGATTTGCAATTTGCATGAAATTAAGGAAAATGTACAACCTGTTTAGGACAATTACAAAGTGTTCATATCACTGTGTTAACTGTTTTGAGAGCAGTGACCTGAGTTTGGAGAAATATGTCAAACCGATTGAGAAAAACTGTAAATAGTATTATACAATAACTTAATAATAATATGTAGTTAAATGCAATGATTTTTTTTTATATCAGTTGTGTAAATTATGTTTTTGAGTGTTGGTGTCACGTGTTGAGTATGTATGTTCATGTTTATTTTTGAGTTTATTTAGAGTTTATCTTCTAATCTGCTGATTGGTTCAGTTGTCCTCTGTTTGTTTCTATGGTTACTGATTTAGTTTGTTCTGTTCAGCTGTGTCTTAGCCCTCTCTTGGTTTCTGTCTATTTAAGCCATTGGTTTCTTTCAGTTTGTGTTTAGTTGGTTGTTCTTGTTCCTGAGATTCTGTTTTGTGAAGATTTGAGTTTATTTCTAAATAAAGACTGCTGCATTTAGATCCTGTTTTATCTCTGCTGCATATTGGTGGTATTTTGTTTACACTGATCTGTTGATGTTTAATACTTACAACTTAATTGAGGTACTCGTTTGTGTGTGTGTGTGTGTGTGTGTGTGTGTGTCTCAGATAGATGCGCTATTTGCAAAATAATCTAATAAAATAAAAACAACTTTAATGTCTACAAGCAAAAGATAGATCTCAAAAGGATAGCTCTCATAGATTAAACAAAATGTTTCTGTAACAGTTATTTACAAATAAAATGTTCAATTTAGTTGTACATTAATGCCCCATATTTACTTGCACTAATGAGATTGTTAAATGAACATGGTTAATGAATCAATATATAAGTCCCTACTGTACTGCGATATTGCTGCTCCCTTTACTTCACGTGAAATGAGCTTTTAAATGTCAAAGGCATGTTTTAACAATTAGCCTGTTAATAATTAGGAAACCGATTGTTTGGGCTCATTAAAACCAGACACATGATGTAGTTAACCAATGTAGACAGGAAAGAGAACTTTGGGCTATGACGTATCCTATGGTAAACCATGATTCAACTTGCAAATACCTGTAGCACTTTAATGAAAAAAAAAAAAAAAAATTATACCTGACTCAAATCTTAGCTGAAACAGCCCAATCAAATGACTGAGAATTTCTCAACTACTTTTGTTCACTGACTCCCGCAGATCTACTCCAAGTTATAGAGCATTTAGAGTTAGTGAGAGTTCAGTTGGAACTTCACTAGCTTGCTAAAGCCCACAGAGCTATTGTCAGCATGCTAACCAACCTCTGCCTTAAAACTCGAGGATCAAAATGGCATCCATGAAGTGAACAAACTGGAGCAAGATTCACAATTTTTAACATTCAACCATTACAGCTCCCAGCAATTTAATCCAAATCAACAATGAACATTTCAATAGTGTAGAATCGAGCTATGCATTACCATTAAGGCAGTAAATGGAAGAATTAGCAATGGAAGGGGATGATTAACCAAATATTTCCAAAAAAGCTTTGGAAAGAGGAACGAAGCTCATTACTAGAGCATAATAACACTGACGTACAGGCTTGAAGTAATTAAGGCTACTGAGACATGGCTTCTGGGTTTAAATGCATTTATTGGACAAACAATACATAAACACTGCAGTTCAGATCGGCTGTAGTTCCTTGACACATGATTATTTCCATCCAACGCTTCTGTAGTAATTAGAGATGACTTTAACCTACTGAATAGACACCCTGGTGTCCGCTAATGAAAACAAAGTCTTTTGTTATGGGAGAGTAACAGCATAACTAATTGAATTTCCCCTGGTACCACTCCAACAAATGACCATGTCACAGCCCTCTCTGAGAAAATTTGGCAAGCTCAAGATGTGCTATAATTGAGGTGGACGGAGGAACAATTACAGTAGTCTTATTCCCAAACAATCCATGATCTTCTCTGAGCTGAGGGAGACCTTTTACTGATGGGGTCACAGGGGCAAATAGTTGAAGCATAAGAGAGTTGTGTAAGAGAAACCCCAGTTTAAGATCAACATGCTTTGCCGATTCCATGTCTACATAACCACAAATTCTCAACATTTCTTGACTTTTGCCACATAGCAAGCAGACAGTCTTAACGATTTAATAGCGTATTTAGGTTTATTACCATGTGTTTAGAAACTTTTAATGGTCGCAACATTTACAGGTTGTAATGTGTGTTGATAATAGGCTTTTTTACTATCTGACAATAAGCATTGATGGGGGGTGATTAGCAAAGGTGAAAGGTCATCTAATTAACAACAATTACTTGGACAAGTGGTGAACGTTTTCAAGCATCTTGACTTCTATCGCCTTGATGTTAAATCAATCGATGAACATTAATCTATTTTATTGATGTTTGTTTGAAATGATCAGGCACTTAGACGGCTGTTTCAAGAAAGACTAACATGTTAAGCTGTCAAGAATGCAAAACTTAAGCATGTTTATCAAACATCGGATTTCAAATGTCTATTTATTAAATTTCAACATTAAGTCATGAGGTGTCCTTAGTCATTCCTATAAAATAAATTACTATAATAAGCAGAAACCATTCATGCTGGATAGACAATTCTACTAACCGTTTAATTAGGCTATTTTTTTTTTAAATGTCAAACACATTGAGCTTCTCTGAAAACTGCAGGCTGATGCAGTTCTCTATCAAATTAACATAAATCAATCAAGCCTCTGATAAAAAACGCTTGTAAACTAACTAAAGAAATGTTACAAGCAGATTCAAATCTATGACCTATTTACTAGTCTGCTGTCTACTGCGCCTCATTAAAGACATAACTTAAGGGCTTCCCCTGGCTTCTTCAGGGTCAAAGGTCATAATCAAATTAGCCGCTTGGCTTTATCTTCCACTTCAACAAGAAAATCTAATTAGTTTTTTATGCATTTTTGAAAAAAATAGTGAGTGTTTTCAAATTCGAATCAGATTATTTTGTTAAATTTATGCTTCTTGCATCAAAGTACAGTCCAAAAAAGGTGATGTAGCTATTAGTGGTAAATATATGCAATGGATTAAGTAATTTCATTCACATGCTGAATTACTTCCAGTAAATAAATGTGATCTTAAGCAAGTGCTTTACTTTAGATGTCTATTAGAAAAATTTGAATCACACTGTACATATGTTGACAGTTTAAAAATGTAATTATATTTTATGTGGGGCAAGTGGAAACACATATGCACGTATGTGAGTCCACTGAGGCGGCAGAAGTTCATGGTCACGGCACATGAAGCCAGTCAGATGGAAGAAAGACATAGGGTGGTTGAAACGATTATATAATACAATGCAATTATTACTGTATGTACATACATTCTACTTCCATTTTAAAATACCTGCATGTAATTTTTACATGTACAGTAATCTGTGACCAGTTGCATAAACTACTCTACGACTAGTCGTACAAGGACGTTTTTTTTTGTTTGTTTTGTTTTTTTAAGACTAGTCATAACATTTAAGGCAATTACATAAAACATAGATTGGTCTAATTTAAATTCGAAAAGTAAAACTGCTAGTTGGTCGGACTAGGTTTTAGACATAGTCTTAACATACTGTAGTTGGTATGCAACTGACCACTGGAATTCATTTCTATAAGTGTGTCTATAATTACACTGTTGATCACACCCCTACCACCACACTTAAACCTGTTCGTACCATCAAACTTGTCCCTAACTTTGGAGACCCCACCTCAAAAGTGTTTAGGAATATACTATGAGCACAGTAATACATTGTTCCAAACTAACTTTTTTATATATATATTAGTAGTTAAAGGAACCTATCAAGTTAATTATAAAGTTAAATATAAAACTATAAATTAATAATATAATACAATATAATATAATATAATAAATATCGAACAGTCTTAAAACTCTGAAAAAAAAGTTTAAAAATTAAACAAATAATCTACGAAATAGTTACGACTGCGCACAATTTGTAGGCCTGAATTTGTGACACTGACGATATATGCTTAGCTGGAACTGTTTTCATCAATAAACTATAAAGAGAAATTTATAGTTGCAGCATTTTCATGGTGCACGTTCTACTGTTTTTCTCTATATTTCACAGACATCCATCAAATCAATTGTCAGTTTTGCAAGATCTCTAAAATTACAATTTCTTCCAGAAGGATCCCAAATGATTATGACACAAAGATGAATCTACACTAATCTATCTGTTTTCCAACCCAACACTTCTGGTTAAAAAAACAATGACAGTCAACCTCTACGAGGAGCTCTATGAGTTATGACTTTTCTCAAGTGTATGCTGACAATGTTGCACTAAAGCAATTATGAATGTTGTTGCATAAGGCCACTGGGGAGGGTTTGAAGATATACGGTCATTAGATAAGACAGGGACCTAATGTGCCGGCTCCTCAGGCAACATTCCCAAATCTCTCCCTCCGCTTGTTCTCTCCATCTGCTAGGTGCTCTTTATAATGTTGCAAGAGTTTTGTTACATAATCATGTCATATCACACGTGAACCCATTTACGACTTCTGTTCTTACTTCTAGTGGGAAGTGCGGGTCATGGTGAAGAGAGAAATAAAGAGAAGGAAAATAATGTGACTAATAGCCCAAATTTTTTTTTTATTCTGGAATGCAAAGGATGAATAGACTACCAGAGTAATATAACGCAACTCTGACTGCTGTTATTTCATAATCATTTGTTGTATACAACATACAACAACCAATTCTGGTCCTTGATTTTGATTAGTTGTGGCCATTTTTTAATGACTCCACTATACCAGTAGGTGTTCATTGAATCATTCATTCAAGTGGTTTGTCAAAATGTTGATTCAACCAGGAACAAAACAAGTTACTGCTTAGTGAGTCATTGAATAATCAACTCAACCAATTACTTCAGAAAAACTGAATAATTTAGAAACTACGGTAGAACAAGCATTATTATGTCTGAAATGAAAGTTGGTCAGCATGAACTTATTGTTTATTGAACGCAATATCACATGCAAGTGTGCCACTGTATTAAATACTTTGCTCAAACATCACTGTGCAATACAGCTCCAGCTGGCTGCAAAATCTTTAGTGTGATCTTTTTTTTTTTATTAAACGTCATATTTTACAACACACATGCTTGCAGAAAATGCTGAATTTCAGCTCTTTTCGTTTTTTTTTTTTATCTTGACCTGACTTGCTTTCTAAGTTCTTGTGCAATTTGTCTAGTTTTAAAGCAATTAAATCCTTAGTGTACCACATGGCGAAACTCATACTTATGGGATCAACAATTTATAACTTTTTGTATCAAAGATCAAGTAAAAAGTATTTAGAAATCATGCTATTATTTAGTTTGCTTTTGCCCAATCTTTTAGTGAAGCAAATCCTAGATCTGCATGGTTACTTTATTCATGGCTGTGTGGAAAGATGATCCTGCAGCTGTTTTTACTAACACATCCTGTTGTGTCAGCAATGTTTCCCTCTCTCAGAGTGTGTGTAAAACCGAAATAGGCCAAACATCACAGATACAACACAGGCTTAAAGATGAGAGGGAGATAACCTGTGTCATATACACACAAAGATATCACAGACATGCAAACACATACAATACATGTGCCTACTGTGTTTGCAATATACTATTTAGTTTTGTTGTTTCACATGCATACACAAGGGGCCAAAAAGTAAATGTAGTTGGACACTTATGTCACACTTTAAGTATGTATGTCATTATATATATTTATATAAAAAATATCAAACCAAGTGACATTTATTTAAAATCAGGGTATCACAAGCACACTTTTCAAGAAGGAGTCTATGCTTTCAATTATAAAATGCTGACACAGACATTCTGTTTGGATACTCCATCAGAATCTTGCCTTGCAGTGGGTCATCCATGTATTTTATGAAAACATCATATTCAGACGCACTTCTCATTTGATGTGCTGCTTTTCGCTTAATAGAGAAGCAGGCATATTTAGACATTGGGTTAAAGTCCAGTTGCTTAGAAAGACCAGTTGGTTAATTACTAAATTTGCTCAGAAAAGTCAACTTTGTTCTGAAAATAGTTCTAATAGGATATGTTTGCAGATGACACTGAGGATTTAAAGTCAGGATGAAATGAAAATTCACCCTAACTTTTTCTAAATGCATGTTTTATCTTATGTTTATCCACACATCTGGTTAATTTTTATTTTAGATTTTTATAAATAATGTTCATTCAAAATGTCATAAATGGATTTTCCAATGAATGACAGACTTCTCTCTGGTGACGTGCAGGACTTCTCCAATCATTCAGGCTGCATGCTAACATTCAGGTCTGCCTCCATTCAATAGTGCTGTCCAATTCTTAATAGAATCGCTCTTTTAAGTTGGTTTACTTCCAGGTTGCTGACACAAGACACACAGCCAAAATACCACGCAAGAATCGAAGGAGCCTGTTCAACTAACTTTCGAGTTTGCCGAGGACCACAGAGGAGTCTGTCTTTTCGACATGCAGGATAACAAAATAAAGCTGTGACAATTAAATGAAATAATCAGCAATATGCATTCACACACGACTTAACTTGAATGATCATACCATGACACTGAGATGTCAGAAATATACATACGAGTGAGTGACGCCATTACGTGATTGAGCAAAGGAACGCTGAATCAATTTTGAAACAAACCATACATAACAACCAGTTTGCAGAAATCAAATCGGACTTCCATCTCAACAACCAATAGACAGAGCCATTCTTCTTTTTTTAAAAAACATTTACACATCAGAGTACAAAAAAAAAACGGACGTTTTTCAGACTGTTCTTGTGAGAGTGAACAGAAGAGTGATCATGGAGATGTGGGAAGGGTTTTTCAGCACAGCAGCTCTGTGGTTTGACAGTCCTCAGTTTAATCCTGTTAGAGCTTTTCAAAACTGCTGCGTCCACTCAGATGAGCAGATAGAGGCCTGTCTGCCTTTGTGTGTAAATTCCACCTGTAAGGGAGGGTAAGAGAGAGAGCAGAATCACACAATGAGTCTTCCTGCCCTGCCCCCTCTTATTGTCCATTTAAATGAGCTAAATCTATGCCCAGGATGGTGGAGTTGCTGGTTCACCATCAGGAAATCATCTATTTATTCAGTTTTTTGGGGGTCCCAGAGACTCCAATGATGGACGTGTAAGATTAATGAAAGTTACCTTCTTATTTTCCCTTCAAAAGGAAAAAAATGTTTCTCTGACTGTCAAAACCAGTTTGCTTGAGCAGAATAACCTCTTTTCCTTTCTAATAACCTATTTCTGTCAGTTATTTTAGTTTGAAGAGACACCCTTGTCCAAACAGCCAAAGGAGATTAAACAACCTTTCAATACGTACAAATTGAAATCGACTATATAGCAAAGAAACATCCCGGGTGATTTGAACAAACCTTAACAAGTTTATGCCCTGTGTCAAAAGAAATACACAATCTTTTTCGCTTGCTATCAGATTACTTGCCTTGAAAGGACAGCTGTTCCTATGAAGGGAATGATACAGTGCGTGGCTTGAGCTCTTAGATATAAAGGCATATTGTGTATTGGATTTCCACACAGTTGGTTGTTGCAGGGATTCCCGGAATCCGAGCGAGCAGCATTACAGGAGCCATGTGTCATCATTCCCGTGACCAAAAACTGTGCTTTAGTCTCATGGAAGCCTGACAGCCAATTATGGATGTGCTAAAGTGTTATTTCAGTTCACTTCACAACAAAATTAGCTTGCTCGAGGAAAACCGAATAATAACTAAAAAAAACTAATAGTCATGCCAGCAATATTCAATCCCAGGGAATGTTTATTGGCTGTTTTATTAACAATCAAAGCCCTGCTTAGTGGTTTTGTGGGCAGTGTATAGTGAGAATGATGTAACTTTATCACGCAGACTCTAATGTAAGACTTCCATCCTTAATTGGCTTTAGAACAAGATCCCTCAAGCCTGGCTCGTACCCTGTCAACACATTCCACATATAGAGCCAGCAGATGCTGCCAATGCCTGGACTGGTCAAGTCCACCACCAGCCAGCTCTAGATCGCAAAGGTTTTAAATGGGTGTTTCTTCAACTAAAGGCACAGTTTTTGTCCCAGGAGGTGACTTTATATATATATATATATATATATATATTAGGGCTGTCAAATGATTAATCACGATTAATCACATCCAAAATAAAAGTTTGTGTTTACATAATAAATGTGTTTGTACTGTGTAAAATTATTTTGCATGTATAAGTACACGCACGTGCATTTATATCTTTAAGAAAAATTTGTTATTTATATATAAAATATTTATATATAATATAAATTATATATAAATCTATATATAGTATATACATGCAAATATTTCTTAAATATATACAAGCATGTGTATGTATTTATATATATATAAAAAAATTAAACACACTACACACACATTTATTATGTAAACACAAACTTTTATTTTGGATGCGATTAATCGTGATTAATCATTTGACAGCCCAAATATATATATATATATAATATGTTATATGAAGGCCACATCTGAACTTTCACTCTTAGGGCCATGCGTGACGCAAGTGTGATTTGCTAGTTTCAGCCCAACACAGTTATAATTTTTACATCCTGCACCACGTTGTTTAAATAGCAAATGCATTTGTGCCCATTTGTGCGCCATTGGTCTGAAAACGAGGTGTGTTCAGGCGCATTGTTCGGTCGTTGCCATTTTGAGGCAACTGAAATAGACTGCGCAATATTTTTTTGTTATTTAAAGAGCGCTGCCTATAGGCGGGTCCACAACGTGCGTACACTTTGTCCCGTAGATGGTATGCTTGTGTGCTTTAACCTCACGCATGAGCAGATCCGTTCCCTCGCCACAGAAGTGTTCAGTTTTTCCGCCTGCAAATTCCTCCATGTAAATAGCGAATCTGTCATGGCACGAGCGCAACTGGCTTTTAAAGGGAATAGGAGACGAGACTCTGGTTTATTGCACGTTATGCCCAAAACACACCCATTACTCATTAAGAATAAAAGGTCCCTTTGCATGCGCCTGGCGTGCCCACCATTTTTCCCGTCGGTAAACTTGCAAAAGTGGATTCGGACACAACCTGAGTGCACTTGCGCAGTGCGCTTTAGACCATGCGCTTAGATCGTTAAAATAGGGCCCTCAAAGTCGGCATGAAACAGAAAATGTGCCTATATATCTTTTCTTTTCTGTTGTAACATACATCCAAAAGAAACCGCTTCTCGAATGAGAAAAAAAATGTAGGTCAGGACTTGATTTTGTCCAAAGGCCCCCGTGCCGTTGCACACACCATCAGAGTGTCATTGCAAGATGGAGGGAAAGTTCATGTTTTTGATTAAAAGATTACAAAGGTATATGAATTTTAAAAAGATGTGCATGGATAAATCATTTATAATAAACACTGTAATATTTCATAAAAATAAGATTAGTCAATTTTGATTTCATGGTGACTTCAATTAATAATAATAATAACATTACGATTTTACAATTATACTATTCTACATAAAGAGTTAAATAATTAATAATCATTTCAGTGTGTGAAAATTAGTTATAGGCCAATCAGTTTTTTACACAAATTATGACTATTGTGTGCATAAGAAATTATGTTCAAACTGACAATATTTGCTGAAATTAGCTATTTTCAAAAGTTAGTCTACATGTTTACAGAGAAGACAAAAGTGAGAGCATGTATAAGTAAGATTAAATATGAGATATATACAAATCAAGGTAAATTTTAAATGTATTCATATTTTAATATACATAAAAAAAAATTGTGTATTTAGGGTATATGAAATGCTAGCTATGAATTTATCAAGACTTTATTTAGTCTGGGATGCCTGTATTTTACATTCACTGTTGAACAAATTAAGTAAACTAGAGAGAGTGTGAAAAGTCTGTTTTAAGAAAACATATGGTCTAGTGCTTAGCTGACATACATAGTCCACGAAACACCCATTTATGCCATCCAGTCAAAAATTCTTTGACATATATTTAGTATATAGTTAATATCCATATGACATATATAGTTTGTGTTGGAATGATGACTATTGGCATTGGCACACATTCCCTGGTCAGCAGTGAGCAACACATCAGGCTTGTCACATTTAGAGGGCAATCGTAATGAATGGCAAAGCTAATCCAGTGAACACACTGATTTATAATTGAAAAGTCACATTTGTCTTGTCTCTGGAGTTTTACATTAACAAATTAGCTCTAAACATGAAATGCATGACCTGAATTGGCAAAACTAAAATAGACTTGACCTCGTTGATGCGCCAGACAGGTCTATAAATCTTTTTTTTTAACACATTATGTTATGCGTAGACAGTATAAAGGCTCGGTTTATGTACTCTAATGAAGTTCAAACGTAGGTGTATATATATGTGTGCGCTCACGTGTGTCTGAGTGCAATGTGATCAGGCCTGCATGTGAAGTTCTGGCTGGTGAGCGCAACATTTCTCACTCTCCCATTAATCAGCCTGTCAAGTTCGACAGATGTGTCCTAATTTAGCAAGCTGCACTGCTTCCTCTAATTCCAAGCAGGCACCAGAACCTTTCTCCTACTCTTTTGAAAAGGTATACCAGATTATGTCTATAGGATTATTGGTAACACTTTTATTTTGTTGGTCCCTTTTGAACATTCTGTTGACTATAAGTAACTTTGTATCTACATGTCAACTAACTCTCAGTATTAGTAGATTTTCTGTATCTGCAAACTCTTTATTTTGATGGCCCTCTAAAAGACATTCTACTGACAATAAGTAACTTTGCAACTACATGTCAACTTATTCTAACCCTACCAGTCTACTAATACTCTACTGATACTCTAATGAGAGTTAGCTGTAGGTGCAGTGTTACTTAGAGAACCAAATGTGTTAAAGGGACCATCAAAATAAAGTGAAACAGGATTATTATTATTATTTGCTCATCTGCCTGGTGTAAATCGTTAAAGTTGGCATAAAACAGAAATTAGGATACTCTTTTCTTACCAATTGTGACATATCTGAGTGAAATGGCTTCTGGAATTAGAAAAATCTAGGACTGGGCTTGATTTCATCCTTAGGGAATTGATTGGATCGTTGGGTGTGAGTCAAAATCTGTTAAGGGTTTGGAACGACAGTTTTAAAAAGCGTTTTTTTTACAAAAGGATCTGCATTAAAAAAAAGAGAGCGAGAGAGACAATAAAAGCATTGTGCATAAAACCACGCCTTTCCTGGAAAAAAAACAATGCATTTGCAACAGCTGAATGTAACATTTTCGACAAGCCAAAGATGTCAGTCTCTGAGTAATATATGAATTATTTAAGCCACCAAATAACTCCGTAAAATAAGTATGAACTATATGCAAAAAACATTTGAACATCTCCAGCGCGTTTTATAATTACCCAAAAATCAAACATGGTTCACCCCGGCCCTCACGCACATTATCTCATCTGTCAAAAACTTAGTCTGGCTGTCGGTTGGAACTAAACGCATTGACATACACATTCATGGGCATCTATCACATAAAAATAAATAATTACCTTCTGACTGACCGTCTGTTTTCAAATCCACATTATTGAAAAAGCACAACATCGATGTCTGTCAAAAAAATAACATGCACAACACACTGTATAGTATTTACGAGAAGCAATGGGCCAGCGACACACATTTCCAGGAAAACCCACACTCCCGGATGGTTTTACTACATCATTGCTTTCGAAGAAGAGGGAGTAAATGGCAGTCTGTCAGCTTCAACATGCTGTCTATCAGAGACGATAACGTGCGTAATACATTACGCACCTGAGTATAAATTTGTTCTTACTCCACACTGCATGCAAAAGAGACTAAACGCCATTCCAATTGAAAAACTTGGCCGGGTTTGTGAACATTGGTGTTGGCTTTGACAAACATTGTTGTTATGCACGAACTACGCAATGGATGAACGGTTAAGTGAGTGACCTTGAGATGAGTCCCTAGTCGTCCGATTTGATATGGTAATGTAATAAATATTATAAACTTGACAGGTGATTTCTAGAACATGTAGTTTGATCACTAGCTTTCTGAGTTTCTGAGCAGACATCGTTTCAAGGAGGAGAGGAAGTTCACGTTTTTGATTAAAGATTATGATAATAATATGATTTGCACAAATTCAATAAACAATAAGCACTGTAAAATTCTGTAAAAAAAATAAGTGAAAATTCCATTTTGATTTCATGGTGACTTTAACTAACATTTTGCAGGCAAAAAAAAGTACATTGTCTATTGTTGATAGTGTAGCATTGTTGATTTTGCAGCAAACAATGAAACAAACGTCACAAAGAAGTCCAAAACCAAACAGCTTTCTGGTTTGGTCAACAGTTAAAATTTTCATGACCAAACTTAAACCCTTTGAAAAATCTGCATGGGTATATCGTACTCATGCGAAATTCACAATTGCGTGGATTTCTTTTAAAATGGCTGGATTTTGCTAACCAAAAAATTCCAAAACATTGGTAAATGTGACCCCAACTTTAGTCTGATCACTTGATTACAACAATGAATGATTATGAATGATTAGAGAAAACAATTTAACAAAATATTGCAGTAAATACATTGACCCTTTTACAAAGGTTTTATAAAAGTTTTCTCAGCTCAAAATATTAAATTTACATCCAAAATTGAGTAAGCCATGGGGTGTCAAAGAATGAAAAATATTATTTGACAAATGAATGACAAAAATGTGTAAATTTCTATTGGAAAGGCGTACGAGTGGTAACGATGGAAATTTTTCCGTTTTTCTGAACCTATGAACAACAGATATGTAAATGGTATTGCTTAGGCTCACATATTTAAAAAAGGTATACAATAAAATAAAAAAAATAAAAAACTTAGGTTTTATCCAACCCCCTTTTATGCATTCTGGGTAACTACTTTGTTCAGAACCCTAACCCAGGTATAGACAATAGTAATAGTTGACTTGCTCACAGACACACACATTATTCTTTATGGGGACATTCCATAGGCATTAGGATTTTTATTTTAACTGTAAACTGTATTTTAACTGTAAATTGTTACAGTTTACTACCCTAACCCTACCCATCATAGAAAACGTTCTGCATTTTTACATTAAAAAAACAAACAAAATTACTTAGCATGATTTATAAGCTGTATTTCTCATTGGGAACTATAAAATTTCCCCACAAGGTCAGGGTTGCCATCTTTGTGGGGACATTTCGTTTAGCTAAACCACACATGCACACACAAACACACACACACACACACACACACACACGGGTCTCTTGGGAAACTCCTTATCCAACTGACAAAAATCCCCTCAGAATTATCTGTGTAGCAGTTGTCTGAAGCCACTCTTGACTAGAACTGATAATGCAATGCAGTGTGACTATAGTAGCCTACATGCTAACAACAGGCCTTATGCATGAGCAGTATAATTCATAACACATGCAGACTGTGATTATAACATTTCTTTGCTTCGTTTTGGCCGAGTAAGGTGTCGCATGGTGAATGAGCTAAATAAAACAAAGAGGAAAAAAAACTCCTCCTTTAATGTCGATCTCTAACCACCATTTCTGTGTGAGCCTGAACCACAGACACTTAGCATAATGCTAACGAGGTGTCGACTAAGGACTTCAAGGGATTATTATGAGTTTACCACAAAGGCCTGACCACAAAAAACGCTGATTTGGCAGTGAATGAAAGGGGAACTACATCACTTAGCTAAGCCGCCTGTATGCAGGTCTTTAGGGAGGAAATGTCTTTATCACTAATTAGCAAATGCGCCACAGCACCATGGACAGCAGTTTCTGGTGTCATAGTAACCAGTGCCGTAATACAAATTACAGTCAAGGGCTCCAGGCAAAGGTAGAAGGAAGTCACAAACAAATTTTCCCAGCAGGCAGTATAGAGTGATGCCTCCTGACTGATGCTGACTATTCAAGAGTGTGATGTTAAATCCATATCACCATAGATTGTCACCTTTGACTCTTTCTCATAACTCTATATGACCATCCTTTTTATTTGTCATTGTTTTTTTTATTTTTTATCTTAATGATGCATTCAATTCAGCATATCTGATTAATGTGATGAGGCTCCAGAGGCTCTAATCTTGGCATTTTTACCAGTATTTTCTATTGCAATAGTAAAACTCATTATTTGGGGAACTTTTAGTTATTTCGGTTTGAAGTAAAGAGAAAAATTACATTTTTAAAATAATTTAAAGATTTAACAATGTCAAGGGCATACATAAAAAATAAAAAATAAAATAAAATAAAATAAATTGAAAAAATAGACATAAAAAAAGCATGTATGCATGGATTTAATTATAATGTATTTTTACTATGGTTACACATAAATGAACAAATGTGTAATTGCATGACATACTTATCGACATGCTACAAAATTCAATAAAAATATTAGAACATTTATGTAATTAGAAATACATACATACATAAATACACACTCCGCTTAAGTGTACTGTCGATCATCTTTTTATATCCTATTTTGTACCTTTTTTATCCAAATTTATTTGCATATTCCACAAATGCAACGATGAATAAAGTATAAAAAAATTAGATGAATAAAGTATAATAAAATTAGAGTATATAAATGTATTAGTATGTTAATAAGTCGAAAGTAAAAGTCAACATTGTACAAACATTAGTTCCGTTCATACGAGACTTCTTTATTTGCACTCTGGCATATAACTCTTGGCTGACCGCTACATGATGGCTTCTGTTTGCAATAAGCACTTTCCCATTACCTTTATAGAAACTCCTTTGAAGTATTACAACCCTTTCCTTCCACAATATACATATAAAACACAATATGCTTTTCTTCTCTGACTTTTGTCAGGCAGGAGCGTGGAATTGGGAACCTTGAGCGAAGCCCCCCTGCAAAGCTCCCTTCATTTCATAAAGCGGTGGAATTCTCCTAAATGAAGGGAAAAGCTCTCACTTCCCCCGCAAACGACACAACCGGGCCGTTTAACAATCTCTGCTCAAATAGCCTCCAACCAAAGTAAATAGCCTTGATTGCTGGTTAATTTATTAGAGACAAGCCGGGTGCTGAGATCAAACAGGTCGTGGTCACTAGCAGCACCTCCACTGCAATGAATTTGCTGACCCTGCAGCCCTCAGCATTTTTCTAAAGGGGCATGTGAGAGACAAAGCCAAAGAGAAGAGGAGAGGATTGGGGTGAAACCCAAGGGAGAGGCTCACATGTGGTTTGGGTTTACAGTTTTTTTTGCCTTTTAATGTTGAGGTCTCTTTTTGATCAAGCAGGGTCGAGAGCTACTGTTACATGCTAACAGGGAACAGAAACACTATGGAAGTAGGAGTAATGATGCCATGGTGTCAGGTTAGCTGAGAGAAACTGGTTGATAAAAGGCACAAAAATACCCAGGTGCTGTTGTATATCTTCACAAAGTGTTGGGTACAGACTCAGCAGGGAATGCAAACGTGCAACAGAGCTAATGTCTCACATACATGCGCAGATACCACACACAACTACTGAAAATGCAAGTGTAATAAAGTTGTACAAGTTGACTGATGGCCTATTAACTTTGGAGCGTTTGGTCCTTAGTTTGCTAAAGCCATTATCTGGTTTCATTAGTGCTTGTTTTAATAGATGGGTTATGGGTTGAGTGAAACACACACACACACACACACACACACACACACACACACACACACACACACACACACACACACACACACACACACACAGTGGGCAACTATACAAAGACTCAGGCTTTCATTTTCAGCATCAGAAGTCACATTGTTTAGCCGAAGCTTGAGGCAGAATAACTGTAAACTTCAATTTTGTGGATCACTGCTCTGAATTTGCAATGTGTTATCATAAAAAATGTTACATTCATGTTGTGTAAATATTAGCATTGTGAAGTTAACATGTTAATGTGTGTGCTTAATCATCTTCTTCAATTTATTTATTTGTTTTTGCGTTGTTGATGCATTTATTTATTTGACATACGGCAACTAATGTTGTGTGAGATTTTGACTGATCAGAACATTTGGAACTGTTTGGAACCAAACACACATGCAGGACAAATTAATTTCATATCAATTCTTACAAATCTTTATTCATGCCCTTGTGAAAAAAAAAAAAGCACTTAATTGTATTAAATGTGTACTTGCAGTGCACTTCAAATCTTAGAAGTATATGCTATATTCTTTTTTTTAAATGTACTTGCAGATAATATGACATTAATGAAATAAAAGGCCACTTAAGTGTATTTAAAGAGAGTATACTTCATGACAATTAATGTCCATTTAAAAGTTTTCATTTGCAACATCATCTTTACAAATGTGTAATTACAAATATTAAATGGCATTTCAGTTCTAGAAGAAATGACATTAATGTTTATTTGTCAGTACATTTTGTCTGTACACTTTAATCATATTTTAAAGACAATAGAATTAATTACATATAATTATAGTTTTATTTATTTTAAATGTAATTAGCTAAACTTTAGAGTGCTTTTTGATGCTACACAGTAGCTTAGTATGCTCACTCTAAAGTTCAGCTAATTGCATTTAATATACATTTATAATATATAATATAATATATTTTAATTTATTTGTGATTAACATTAAGTGTCCGAAAACATTACATTCAGTTAACACTTTAGTAGCCTATATTTTTTTCAAGTATATTATTTCCGTAATAAGTAGGGCTACTCTTTTTGAAAGTATGCTTTGAAAGTTGTACTACTTTTTCACAGGCTGGAACAAGACACACACACATGGCACTGAAGACACAGCCTCTTTGATAACACTTTATAATAACTGCACGCTTATCATTAGTTAAGCATGAGTAAACAGTTAATTCATCATTTATAAAGCATTAATAGACATTAATAAGCAGTTTGTAAATACAGCTAGTAATGCTTTTTTCTTGATTTATAGCATATCTATAATGTGTTTAATAATTGTGTTTTCATACTTTAATGATCAATTAATATTTTCTAAATGAAGTATAGCCTTATTTACAAACCAGTTAATTAGGAGTTGTCAGTGATTCATAAGATCACTTAGAAAGTGTAAGTAAATGGAGTAAATTCAGGTATAAAGCATTTAGTAGTGGTCAGTTAACTATTTCTGTGAGCTCATCTAAAGTGAGGACTAGTCATGCCTTGTAAAGCATTTACAAAGGAGATTTAAAGATTTAAAAAAGATTTAAAATCTCCTTTGTAAATGCTTTGCAAGGCATGAATAGTCCTCACTTTAGATGAGCTCACAGAAAGAGTTAACTGACCACTACTAAATGCTTTATAACTACCCGAATTAACCCTGAATTACAGTATAAATACATGTTAATAAAGCATTTATTAACACACTAAGTAACTATTACTATATGTCTGAATAATAAGATGTATGAACGTACTTTTAAATAGTTTATTAATCATTTACTTACACTTTCTAAGTAATCGTATGAACCACTAACAACTCTTAAACAACTGGTTTATAAATAATGCAATACTTCATTTAGGGTGTATTCACACCTGCCTTGTTTGGTTCGATTGAATCGAACTCTAGTTCGTTTCCCCCCTTGGTGCGGACCTTATGGGCAGGTGTGAATACAGACCAAACAACCGAACCGAGACCCAGCTGAAGAGGTGGTCTCGGTACGGTTCCAAACGATCTCTGGTACAGTTCGTTTACGGTGTGAACATGAACCGACCCAATTGCAAGAAAGCACTGCGCCTTTGAGTTAACAGGCTTCCGTAGTCGGAGTTGCGTTATGGGAAAGTGAGCACATTTGATAAAATGAGTCGTGGTTTGACCTGGAGCTTCGAAGAGACGAGCTGCCTTATTAACATTTGGGCAGATGCCCATGTAGCACAGCTGCTGGAGAGGACACATAAAAATACTGATGTGTTCAACATGTTTACTGAACGGATGAAGGAGAGGGGATATGAGAGGTCTCCCGCACAGTGGCGCGTTAAAGTAAAAAAAATGACGTCTTCTCAAAATCCGAATTACAACATCGTATAGATGACATTGTATCATATGATACTCATTAGTTTCTTCATATTGCGTTTGTACAGAATAACACAAAATTAGTAAAAGAACAAATATTGCAGTACGAAATATCTCCATGCTGAGCCTTTTTTGCACTTCCTGATTTCCCTACTTGAGAATCCTTGTCCAATGAATGGACGACCTTAGCACACGTGTGGTTTTGTTTACAAATTTTGGTTCACTTGCAAAAAGAGCAGTGTGAAAGCGAACTGTACCAAAAAAAAAAAAAAAAAAAAAAATTTATTTGGTCCGGACCAAAGCAAGTGAACTATCGGACTTTCCTGGTGTGAACACACCCTTAGAAATTATAAATTGATCATTAATAAAGTATAAAAATACAATTATTAACACGAAAGGAGATGACGGAAAAAATTACGAAGACAAGCAGCAGCAGTTTCTGCTCTGCAAGACTATGCCAAACGCTGTGTTCGAAATCAAGAGTGCTAAGAGAACATTGTGCTTGGTATGTTTTCTGCAAACCAACGTTAGGTCTTCAGCCGACAGCTTAGATCCCGTCAAAGAGTAGGAGGTCTTTTGTGGTTGTTTCGAACACGAATGCGTTTACGACTAGTCCTGGAAGTGGTCAAAAGTGGACAAGTTCAAAATGTTTTAGACCCCATTTACACCTTTATTTAGCATCATCCACTTGTGATTGGATTGACAAAAACATTTCTTGATACCAGGTGTAAACAGGGCCTAAAAATCCCATGGCACTTCTCGTAAAACAGTAGGGATGTGACCCTGGTGTCTTGGTCAAATTCCCTCAATTGACCCTTATCAATCATGGCCTCCTTATAATCCACATCAACTGAATTGGCTCTATCACTCTCTCTCCACCTATACTGTAGCTGGTGTGTGGTGAGCACATTGGCGCCAAAGACGCCGATACACTGTGGCTGCTGTCACATCATCCAAGTGAATGCTGATGGTGGTGATTGAGGAGAGACCCCTGGTATGTTTGTGAAGCACTATAAATGCCTCCATTCATTCATTCATTCAGTTAATTTTGTGATAATGATGAGCTGATCATCCAGCGTATTGCATGGCTACCAACCAAATACATAAATAAATGTACATTAAATATTGATTTAAGTTGAAAAGGGAGATTGTGGAGACCATAACTGTATTCAACTGAATATATATAGTGTTAAAAACACATTTTAGACAGCATTGCTCATATTGTTTTAAAATGATGTCTCAAACCAGATGGGCCTTGCCACTGGCACACAGTACTCGTTGTTTTACATCAAGCTACACCTATAAAACATCTTCTATTGCTACTTAAGGGGAACCTTTCAAAAGGTTTTATAACCAAGTGATGTCATTTACAGTCAACAGATGATTATCATTAAGAGCTGTGAGCTGAGCAGTTCATTGAAAGATGCAATGCCTGAAATACAGAAAATATTTTCAGGTATAGTAATAAATTAAACTAAATGCATTGAACCATTTTCAATTTTCAATCAGTCTTAACCAGAGACCTGGCCGACAAATACTCCGGAGGAAACTCTGGCACAGAATGAGTCACTGAGGCCCGCAGCCCTACTGTAAATTACCCAATACCACTGGAGGAATGCTGATAGTAAAAATTCCAGAAAGCAGCTGGAATGATGAGAGAGTTAATATGACTTGGCCATATGTGGGCAAGATGGGAAATTAAGCATTCTGCTTTCACGGGCCCAAGGAAGGAGAATGTTCTGTTTCCCCTCGCTGCTGTTCAATATCAAAGCCCTTTGTCCCTCTTAAAGGATCTTTTCCTCCTCTGCTGTCATGGTTATTTGCTCTCATTGTGCTGGAAAGGTTTCAGGAATAGGTAAACGTACTTATATGGTGATTCTTTTGCAGCCAAGAGCTTTGAAGGGGATTTTACTGAAAGTGAGAATACTTTGTGCTTCTACGCTACTGAAATCAAGGATTTCCAAAGTGATACAAACATCCTTCTTATAGTTAACCTGTGAGTTGACCAATTTAAGATATGTTAGCTTTCAATTTTTGTTTTCCCATACAAGTGTAGAACTTTTATGAAAGACTAACAACTACATACAAGGGGTTAAAGATTAAATGAATACCCTTGAGTCTTCAAGTAAATAAATAATGAGCACTGTTTTAAAATAAATTATGGGGGGAAAAAACAACATTTGTTCTGTCCATGACTAATGATACTTTTATGACCATTTTGTCAGCATAATAATACTGTTTGATGTTCATGCATTACGCTTCCACAGAAAACCTCCTTAGCTTTTACCAGCATGCATCTCATCAAATATACAATCTTTTAATAAATAAGTAATCGATGATTTGCACAGCAGTCATTTAAAAATAGTTTTCAGATCATAGCAAAAAACAATTAATTTTAGACTGTGAACCTGTGTGGGATGCATTTGCATAGCATTTGCATAGGATGCATGCTAAAAACGATGCTATATACAATTATACACACTTCAACCAACTGTTGAACGTGTCCTTTTTATTATGTTTTCCTGCATGATTACATCCAATTGATAGAAAATATACGCTATTATTTTACACTAAAAGTAAAAAAGTAATGGCCTGTTAAAATAACATTATTAAAAAATGATGAATTTACTCAATTAAAGTGCCTAAGATGTCAAAAAATATATATCTTGAAACCCATCTGCAAACAGTTTTTTGTGCATGTGTGTAAATGCAACAAGTTTTTACTAGCGTTTATGCTTTGTTAGTGCGCTTGAAGATGCGTAATCTGAAATAAGTACTTAAATACAGAAATACTGATCAAGACGTACAGTATACTTAAACTAAAATAATCTAGATTTAGCGAAAAAGTTAACTACTGTTCACCATCCCATGATCTTGCTCTCAAGTTTTCCATCTGAAACTATAAAAGACACATGTGTTTGCCTTGACTAACCCCCATTTCCCTTCTGTGCACCTTCTCATTACATGCTTTATAACAGTCTGTGTAAAGTCAAACCACTTGTCGGCCTTCAGTGGTTTAGATGACCGTGTCACTGCGACTCTTAACAATGTGTTTGGGGAGGGCAAATAGGAGTGCAGTCTTGACACGGCTGGATTATCACCGGGACGAGACCTTTAAAGAGGAGGACTGGTCAAACAACAGAGGAGGAGAGGAAGTAGACTCAACATGAGTGGAGCAAGGGGTAATTAGAGCCATAAATATTAACCCACACAGACACACACAGTTCCACAGCCAAACTCACTTTTGCCAACATACACTGCAAAGAATAATTTTCTTTCTTTGTGTGTGTGCGTGCGTGCGTGCAATTTTGTCTTGCTTTCTGTTAAAATAGCTAAATTTATTCTAATTTTTATGATAAACCTCACTAAATTTCGATTTTAAATCAAGTAATTTTTCATTTTTAAATAATTTTAATGTTAAGAAACACAAGACAATGTATACTAAGACAAAATAGACATACTGGACATACTGCAACTCACTGTCACTTTTAGCATGTGGGAGTTAATTTAGGATTTTAAATTTCGATTACATAGATTACAGAGGGCACAAAATTGGACAAAGTTGTTCAGTTGGCTTTGGGTTGGTTTAAATATCCAGCATTACGTTAACTGCAAGGGGAAAAGGGAATGGAAACTAACTCAGGTGTTTAGGGGAAGAACATGACATACATGGACGGAAATGTTGTATGTTCATTCCGCTTTTAAGAAGCTTTATTACACTGATCTGTCTAAAAATGGAAGAGGATGAGAGAGAGGGCGGATGTCCAACAGTCTGACTCCCAGAACCAGTCACAGCCCTCTGGAGCACATCATATGGTGTTTGGAAAGAGTTAGTGCAGTAAATTAAACTCAGTGAGGAATCCTTGCAGTATTCACATCCAGGAGTGTGAAATGTTCTGATATAAAAAAGAAACAGAGGAAACAACTACCAGAAAAGTGTGTATGCAAACCAGCCATGAAATTTCACGAAACCCAGAGCTGTTCACAATGTTAGCCAGGACCGACCACTAATGGGAATGGAATGAATCTAGGTGTCTCATCCAGGGAATGTCCACAACTATTAAAGTAGGATTGATGTAGGATCCAATTGTTGAAAATGTGGAAAAGACTCCAAATCCCTGAGAAGGGGAATGAGACACTGCATCTGAACAAGACGCTATGCCTACAGTGTGACCAGTGTCTGAAACACGTGTCTAAATGCACCAGTTGCATTGGCCGGCAACAGCCTATGACGTCACCATAAATATAAAAGGGCGCCTTCAGGCATTCCAGAAGCATGGCAACGAGACTCAGTGTCTCTCAAATGGGAACTCGCACTGTGTCTGGGGAACGAATACCCACTCTGCCATGCTGAAGAGAATGCATACCCTATCGGCTATGAATAAGCATTCAAAAACTGACTCTACCGACTTGACTGATAGAGTCAGATTCCCCAAAGGTACGCACCAGCGAGCTGTCAGTGACAATATTCCCTACAGCCACTGCCCAAGCTACATACCCTAAATGGGGAAAGCCCCGGCCTTATGCCTTTCCTCACAGGGCCAAGTGGTAGGGCTTGGCCCAAGGCAGATCACAAAGGCTTGGAATCATACCTACTGAAAAATTCCTTTAAGGGAATATAGCCAGGCACAAAAATAGACCCTGCCTGTCACTTAAGGGGGATATAAAAGTTTCAACTCCTAGAATCACCAGGGAGGTTGGCTTCCTCTAGCCTGGCAGAAAAAGCCTATAACCTGTCTTTCATAACAGAATATCTAGATGCAATTCTCTCACAGAGGCCTCCAGTGAGAAGGCATTTCAAAGAGGCAATAACCACTCCACACCAGATTCTAGATATGAAAGTCCTAGAAAGTAAAGACTCAGCATACTGACCCTCAAAGCAAGGGGAGTAACCCTATTAGCCCGAAAAAAGGTTCTACGGGACCTATGCAGCACATAAACATAGCTCTGAGGGAGTGGAATACTCTACATAACGACCCTCTAAAATAAGGGAAGTACTAACCAAACTTAACCTGAAGTAAGTTATCAAGGAGGCTCACAGAGAGTGCTTCAACTCAAAATTAATCTAAATATCTCCTGGGGGCGGAGTGCTCAGTATAACAACCCTTGTAACAACCCCCTATATCAAAGTTGGAATACCAACCAGGCTCGACTTGAAATCAGCTTGTCGAGGAGGCCCACAGAAGGCCATCCAACTCGGCAGCTATTTATATAGCTCTAGCTGAGCAGCTTCATCAAGGAGGCTCAAGAAAGCCTACCAACTTGAAAGTATTGCTGTGCATAGCCACATGGAGCGAAGCACTCTGCATTTCAACCCGCTTAAATGAAGAGAGTACTACACATTTATCTAAAGCAGATTTACCTTATCAAGGATGCTCACAAAATAGCCCTACCATTTCATACAAGTCAAGTCACTTTCATTTACATAGTGCTTCATTTACAAAGCAGCTTTACAGTGAAAATAGAAAATGAAAGTAACATAGATTGTTTTGGCTTCACAGCAGCTCTAGAATAAAGTTATTGTCCAGCTAACGTTCGTTTTGATTGATTCACTTCCATTGCAAAGATCATTAGTTATTAATGATCTTACATGCTTACACAACACAGTTCTAACAGAAAACCCTTAATGCGCTCAGAACTGCTCATTTGCGCAACAACAGTGCCTGGTGGCTCCAGAACACAAACCTTGAAATAGGTTCCAAGGTGCAAGCGTTGAATAAATTTGAAAAATGTTATCATCTCCGTGTAAACTTCAACTTTAAACTGACAGAGTGTGTCTGCTTCCTGGACAATGTTAGGAAGACTGTTCCAAAGTTTAGGTGCTAAATAGGAAAAGGATCTACCGCCAGCAGTCGATGTTGATATTCTAGGTATTATCAACTGGCCGTAATTTTAAGATCGCAATAGATGTGAAGGACTATAATGCGTTAAGAGCTTGATCAAATACTGGGGAGCTAAGCCATTTAGTGCTTTGTAAAGTGATCAGCAATATTTTAAAATGTATACTATGTTTAATAGGGAGCTAATGCAGTGTTGACAGAACGGGGCTAATATGGTCATACATCCTGGTTCTGGTAAGAACTCGAGCTGCTGCGTTTTGGACCAGCTGTAGTTTGTTTATTAAGCATGCAGGGCAACCACCCATCAGAGCAGTACAGCCTTCTAGACTTGATGTCATGAACTAACTGTTCCGCATTTTTCATTGAAAGCATATGTCGTAATTTAGATATATTTTTAAGATGCAGAAAAAACTGAAAAATGCAGTTTTACAGATACTAGAAACGTGACTTTCAAATGAAAGATTGGTTTCAAAGAGCACACCCAGGTTCCTAACCGACGACGAAGACTTGATAGAATACTGTCTAACACTTGATGGATGTTCTAAGTTATTACCTGAGGAAGTGTTTTGTCCAATAATTAGAAGCTCTTTTTTTTTTTTTTTTTTTGAATGAAGTAGTAGGAAATATTTTATATATTTTAGCTATGCATCCAGTTAATGTTGTGAATTGGTAAGTTTCGTCAGGTCGTTAAGAAATATAGAGCTGATAATTATCAACACAACAGTGAAAACTAATGCCATGCTTCCTAATGATATCTCCCAAGGGAAACATGTACAGAGTGAACAACAATGCTCCTAGTACTGAGCCTTGTGGTACTCCATACTGAACTTGTGATCTATATGACATCTCTTTGTTTACTACTACAAATGGATAACGGTCATAAGATGATAAGAGAAAGTCATTTGTGACTCTAATGAGAGCTGTCTCAGTACTATGGCACGGTCTAAATCCTGACTGGAAATCCTCGCAGATACCATTTCTTTCTAAAAAGGAACATAGTTGTGAGGATACTTCCTTTTCTAGTATCTTTGACAGAAAAGGTAGATTTGAGATTGTCCTGAAATTGATTAATTCTGTAGGATCAAGTTGCATTTTTTTCAACAAGCGGTTTAATAATTGCCAGCTTAAAAGTTTTTGGTAAGTATCCTAATGACAAAGATGAATTAATGATATTAAGAAGAGGATCTATGACCTTTGGAAGCGTCTCTTTCAATAGCTTAGTCGGTAAAGGATCTAACATACATGTTGTCGATTTAGATGATTCAACAAGTTTAGACAATTCTTCCTCTCCTATGGGAATGAATGCATTGAATTTTTCCTCAGGGAAACTACAATGCACTGTCTGGTGCAATACTGTAGTAGACATTTGCATAGTTATAATTTTCTCCCTAATATTATCAATCTTGTAAGCAAAGAAGATCATAAAGTCATTACCGCTGTGCTGTTTGGAAACGTCTGGGGTTGAAGCTTTAGTTCTCGCTAATTTAGCCACTGTTTCAAAATAAATACCTAGGTTTTTTTTTTTTTTTTTTGGGACTATTTTCTTTAATCTTCTTTAAGCGCAAAGTATCAACTGTGTCTAAAGTGCTGGAATAGAGAGAGTAAAAAATTGATGTCGCAATATCGAGTTCTTACAAGCTATCTGGGATGCTGAGGAGATTAATCTGATCAGGAATATTATTAATAGAGCTATCTTTAGTGGTAGAAGTGAAAGTTCTAACATATTTGTAACACTTTAAGCGCAAAGTATCAACTGTGTCTAAAGTGCTGGAATAGAGAGAGTAAAAAATGTATGTCGCAATATCGAGTTCTTACAAGCTATCTGGGATGCTGAGGAGATTAATCTGATCAGGAATATTATTAATAGAGCAATCTTTAGTGGTATAAGTGATAGTTCTAACATATTTGTAACACAGAGTCGGCTTTGCAACCTTGGCTAAATGGAGTATACACAAGTCAGTATAATGATCTGAGATGTCATCGCTCTGCAGCAGAATTTCAACAGAATCAACATTGATTCCATGTGATAATATTACATTTAAGGTATGATTAAGACAATGAGTGGATCCTGACACGTGTTGTCTAGCTCCAGTAGAGTTCAGAATGTCTCTAAATGACAATCCCAATGCGTCTTTTTCATTATCTACATGTATATAAAAATCACCAACAATTAGGAATTTATCTGCAGCCAATTCCACACATAACTCCAAGTATGTGGAATATTAATCTAAGGAATAGTAATCTTGTTCAACCCAAAAAAGAGCTCATCACTAAGAAGAAGCTCTAACAAGCCTAACTACATCCTATGCTAGAGACAGCTGCATCAAGGAGGCTCACAGAGAGCCATGTAACTTGACACTGCTATCCAGTCTGGGGAGCGGAAGCCTAAACAGAATGACTCTCAAGAATGAGAGGAGGCCTAGCAAGACTCTACTCCAAAGACAGCAGCCAAGGAGGCTCACGAAGACCATTCGTGCCACTGTATATAAAAAGGGAGCTTTAGGGAGTGAAAAAAAACTCAGCAAGACAACTCTCTGAAATAAGAGGAGGCCTACCTACACCTTATACTAAGGACAGCTCTATAGGGAAGGCTCACACAAATTATGCCACTTGATACCGCTATCCAGGTGGAGTTCAGAGGAGTGGGGGCCTCAGTAGAATGACTCTCGAAGATGAGAGAAGTCTTAACTGCACCACATACTAAGGGAAAGAAAGCTCTATCGAAGAGGCTTATAGAGAGCCATTCCACTTGACACTACTATCCAATGGGGAGCTCGAGGAGGCCTCACCAGAATGATACTCGAGAAGCCCAGCAACACTCTACTCTAAAAGACAGTAGCCAAAAAGGCTCAAAAAGAACCCTACTGCTAAGTGTCGCTGTCTCAGAAGGAGGAGCTCTAAAGGGTAGAGGCCTCAGCAGGATGACTCTCTAAAACGAGAGAAGGCCTAACTACAACACATACTAAGGGAGGCTCTATCGAAGAGGCTCATAGAGAGCCATACCACTTTACACCGCTATCCAATGTGGAGCTCAAGGGAGTGGAGGTACTAACAACACTCAACCGCAACTAAGCTTGTCGAGGTGGCTCACAGAAAGCCATTAAACTTGACTCAAAAGATGGAGCTCTAGCTTTCTGACCATCACTAGTCCTGTGACTAATGCCAGGGACACACTTGAAACTAACTGAAACATTCTAAGACTGAACTGAACACAATTACTGACTGTTTCCAATGACTGCAGCAGATTTTAAACACCAACTTATTGTTCGTGATCGACTGATCATGTCTGCCTTGCTGCTGATCGATTGCTCCTGTCTGCCTTGCTGCTGGTTTCATCTGTATGCTCCGTATAGCTTTCTGTTTTGAATCTCTTTACTATCATTCCTTTTTGTTTATATTGCTAAATATATCATATTGCTCATCAATATGTATTAGATATAAATGCAGGGAGATAGTCAGGCTTAATGAGAAGATTTCAGAACTAGAGACACGCATCCAAACTTTAATTGGGGATAGTAAGAATGTAAGGGCTTTAGATACTGCTTTGGATGTGACTAGCTTGGTGAACTCTGTACATTGTTCGGTTCCGGCTGTAGAGCCCGTGCAGCAGGGCAACTGGGTGACCGTGAAAAGCTGTAGTCGCGGGACAAAACACAGCTCTTCCGTACCGACTACCATAACAAATAGATTCTCCCCACTCAGTGAAACCCCCACTGAATATCCTGTTGAAAGTACCCTAGTTATTGGCGATTCTATTACACGGAACGGGAAAATAGAGACACCAGCCACCATAGTCACATGTTTGCCAGGAGCCAGAGCACCTGACATCGATGCAAATTTAAAAGTGCTGGCTAATGCTAATCATAAATTCTCTAAGATTATTATTCACGTCGGCACTAATGATGTTCGACTTCGCCAGTTGGAGATCACTAAAATTAACGTTAAAGGTGTGTGAATTCTCAAGTATGATGTCAGACACTGTAATTTGCACTGGCCCCCAGAGTATCTGAGTGATAACTGAGTATCTCAGTGATGAGATACTTTAGTAGACTGTCCTCACTCAATGGCTGACTGTCTAAGTGGTGTCCGCAAACTAATATAGAATTCATAAACAATTGGAAAAGTTTTTGGGGCAGACCTGACCTGTTGAAAAGAGATGGTATTCATCCCTCCTGGGATGGTGCTGCTCCTCTCTCTAGTAATATGGCACAAAGTCTTAGAGATCAAACATGAGTTTGAGTGACATGAGTGAATTGGGGCTGAGGTCAAGAAGCAGACAGACCTAAACCGACCGTCTGCTAGCTGTCTCACGTCACTGAGGTCAGATAAATCCCATCAAATAGAGCCTCTTTCACCTAGATATCATTATATAGAGACTGTGTCTGTTCCCCGAATTAGGAAATACTCCCAAACCCATTTAAGGGCAAAAATTTTATTGATGTTCAACAAATAAAAACCAGATATAATACAAATTAACAAATGATAAAGCTCTGGTTGCTGAATATTAGATCCCTTACTTCAAAAGCACTTATTGTTAAAGATATGATCACAGATTATAACCTAGATTGCTGTGTTTGACAGAAACCTGGCTAAAAACAGATGATTACATTACTTTAGATGAGTCCACCCCCCAAGATTATTTTTATAAACATGAGCATCGTCTGAAAGGCAAAGGGGGAGGTGTTGCTGTAATTTATAGTAATATCTTCAGAATTACTGAGAAGTCTTGTTTCAAATATAATTCTTTTGAAGTGTTGGTGCTTAATAAAACATAATTCTTTAGAAGTGTTGGTGCTTAATGAAACATTATCCAGTGTAAATTATAAATTATGTTTGAGTTTTGTGCTGGCTACTCTATACAGGCCACCAGGGCACCATACAGACTTTGAAAGAAAGTCAAAGAATTTTGAAAATCTTCGATCAGAGTTAGTACTGGCTCCAAATAAAGTCCTAATTGTTGGTGATTTTAATATACATGTAGATAACGAAAAAGATGCATTGGGATTGTCATTTAAATACATTCTGAACTCTATTAGAGTTAGACAACACGTGTCAGGACCTTCTCATTGTCGTAATCATACTCTAGATCTAATACTATCACATGGAATCAATGTTGATGCCATTGAATTTCTGCAGCAGAGCAATGATATCTCAGATCATTATCTAGCATGTGTATACTCCATTTAGCCATGACTTCAAAGCCGACTCTGTGTTACAAATTTGTAAGACCTATCACTTCTGCTAAAGATTAGCCTGACTTCGTCATACTCATATTCTAGTCAGAATGTGAGTCTGATACTGCTCCATAGGGCTTTGATTATGAGGCGTGTCTTAACTGAACCAGGAAAAAAAAATCTCAATTGGATAGACCTACACTCTTAGAAGAAAAGGTTCTATATAGAACCTTTAAAGGTTCTATCAGCGCTACGTATTTGGAACCCCTAAAAGGTTCTATACAGACCCCTTTTTAAGGGTTCAATAAAAATAACCCTTTAGGGTTCTTTGTAACCAGGAAAAAGGTTCTATATGGAACCTTTTAGGGGTTCATTCATTATCATTTGTTTTGTCCTTTCCGGATTAAATATTTCATATTATTGACAAACATCAAGACCCTAAAATGTATTTATGAATGCATGTGAATGATCACAAAATTCAAGATATGGGGCTTAGAAAATGTATATATTTATATCATTTTATGTAGTTAATCAATATCACACGAAGAGTGCCATTTCAGCATGATTAAAATGTGATATTAAGTTACTACAACAGTTTAATAAACAAGAATTTAATTACAACTACAAAATGTTGCAGAATAATGTAATATATGAATGAATAATAGCCTATAAAGAACCTTTGTGCCAAAAGGGTTCTTTCTTGTCATTATAGAACCTTTTTAGCATAAAAGGTTCTTTGGAGTTGAGTAAAGAACCCTATGCTTCATATATAGAACCCCAATGAACCCTTTTTTCTAAGAGTGTACAACCAATCAGGGCAACGCAGTAAGTGACGTATGTTGTCTGTGAAGACCACAGGGTTTTCACATGGGTTTTCATTGCGTCCCATCTTCTTAGCGACCATCGGAGCCAGCTGATAAATTAAACTTTTGCCGACTCCTGTAGGAAGCACGGCAAACACATCTTTATGATCGACAAATGCCTTGATTGCAGTTCTCTGTTCATCTTTTAAAAAGAATGCGCTGTCGATTTCTTTTACTACAGACGCGATAGTGGAATCTATACATCTTCAGCTGCAGACATCTTTGTTGTAAACCAGTTCAAACCAAGCGCTCTTTGATGACGTGATGATTACGTAACTGCAGATTATCTGTCCATCATCGTATAAAGCCCGCCCTGGCAATTTGATTGGCCCGACGATTTCAGAACCGATCATAATTACTCCTCAATGGGCGGGGTTCGGGCTGGCATCCAGGCTAGCTAAAGATTGCTTTATTAATAACATTCCTGATCAGTTTTTATCTCCTCAGCATCCCAAATAGCTTAGAAGAACTCGATATTTCGACAGAAACTTTTGACGCTCTCTATTCCAGCACTTTAGACGCAGTTGCTCCGTTGTGCCTAAAGAAGATTAAAGAAAATAGTCCAAAGCTGCGGTACAACGAGGACACTCAGGCCCTTAAGAGAGCAGCCAGATTTCTTTTTTTTTCTTTTCTTTTTTTCCGCATTTCATGGAAAGAGAGCACGATTGCGTACAGAAAGGCCTTAAAACCAGCTAGATCTGCTTATTTTCCAACTCTATTAGAAGAAAATAAAAATAAAACCTTTATTTGAAAAGTTTGTAAGTTTAAAAGTTTACTTGTATTTATTTGAAAAAGTGGCTTAATTAACGAAAAATTTTGTTTCAACCCCAGATGTTTCCAAGCAGCACAGCAGTAATTACTTTCTGTACTTCTTTACTTATAAGATTGTTAATATCAGGGAGAAAATTATAACTATGCAACCATCTACTACAGCACCGCATCAGACAGTGCATTGTAGTTTCCCTGAGAAAAAAATTTGATTCATTCATTGCTATAGGAGAGGAAGAATTTTCTAAACTCGTTAAATCATCTAAATTGACAACATGTCTGTTAGACCCTATACCGATGCTCCCAGAGGTCAAAGATCCTCTTCTTAATATCATTAATTCATCTTTGTCATTAGGATACGTACCCAAAACTTTAAGCTGGCAATGATTAAACCGCTTGTTAAAAAAACACAACTTGATCCTACAGAATTAGTCAATTACAGGCCGATCTCGAATCTACCGTTTCTGTCAAAGATACTAGAAAAGGAAGTATCCTCACAACTATGTTCCTTTTTAGAAAGAAATGGTATCTGCGAGGATTTCCAGTCAGGATTTAGACCGTATCATAGTACTGAGACAGCTCTCATTAGAGTCACAAATTATTTGTTCTTATCATCCGATTGTGGTTGTATCTTAGTGTTGCATTTGATACTATTGACCATAAAATTCTTGTAAATAGACTCGAAAACTATGTTGGTATTAGTGGAATTGCATTAGCATGGTTTACATCATACTTATCTGACCGTTATCAGTTTGTAGCAGTAAATTAAGAGATGTCTTATCAATCACAAGGTCAGTATGGAGTACCACAAGGCTCAGTACTAGAACCACTGCTGTTCACTCTGTACATACTACCCTTGGGAGATATCATTGGGAAGCATTGCATTAGTTTTTACTGTTATGCTGATGAAACTTATTAATTCATAAAATTAACAGAATGCATAGCTAATATAAAAAACTGGATGACTAGTAATTTCCTACTACTTAACTCTGAATAAACAGAGATTCTAATTATTGGAAAACAAACTTCCTCACGTAATAACCTAGAATACTGTCTAACACTTGATGCTCTGTCAAACGTTGTCAGTTAGGAACCTGGGTGTGCTCTTTGATACCAATCTTTCATTTGAAAGTCACGTTTATAGTATCCGTAAAACAGCATTCTTCCATCTTAAAATATATCTAAATTATAAAAATATAAAAATATTCTCTCAATGACAAATGCAGAACAATTAGTTCATCCGTTCATGACATCAAGGCTTGATTATTGTAATGTTCTCATGGGTGGTTGCCCTGCACGCTTAATAAATAAACTACAGCTGGTCCAAAATGCAGCAGCTCGAGTTCTTACCAGAACCAGGAAGTATGACCATATTAGCCCGGTTATATCAACACTGCATTGGCTCCCTATTAAACGGATAAATAAAAAAATATTGCTGATTACTTACAAAGCACTAAATGGTTTAGCTCCCCAGTACTTCAAGAACTCCTCGCTGCAGACTGTAGCGCGGTGATGTCACATATTCATGTAACGTATGTGCACATGTGTTACCACACATGCGCCAAATCGTGGTGACAGCGCATGTGTAAATTTGACATAATACTTTTTTTAAATGTTAATGCAATGTAAAGTAATAATGAAAGCAGCAAAAAGGAGTATATATTGTTTAATATCTTTGTAGTATTTTAGTTAAAGATTATTTTCACACAATGTTGCACTTCACTGTGTAAATTACAAAATTACTGTAAACATTAATGGCACCTTATATATTTTTCGTGCATTATATAGGTTATTATAAAACATTTATTCCAATAAAGTAGTTTGAAGTTAAACCTCTGTATCCAATATTATGCATGCCAACTCATAACAGTGCTAACTTTTATTTCAAAACATATATGATTATGTGACACACACACACAGAGAGCTGGAAATTCCCCTCCATCACTGAAAAAAACAATCATCCAAGCAATACTGCCCTACAAAGGCAAAAGACCTTAACTCGCCAGAGTGTGAAACTGAGAAAAATGACTTTAAAGTTATCTTAATGTCCTGACAATTGAGTTATAGGTATAATATTGTATTTTTCACATTTTGTAGTGTATACCTGTATTAACCTATCTACAAAAAAACATTTAACTTAAATTTGACCTTTGACCCTTTTTCGGAAGTTACTGTATTCTGCCTTAGCATAGCCCACAAAATGACAATCGGTCATACCAAGGCAAAAGACCTTAACTTCTATTTTATAGCACGATGTTATGATAACACTTAAAGTGTAAGCAATATTAACCCTATTGGACTCATGATAAAAATGGCTTCACATGTATCAACAAGAAGTTGAAGTAGTGAGAATAGTTGGAAAAGTATGAATGGTTTTAATTAACATGAATTTCATAAAACAAAGTTGATTAACACCAATAAAAGTATAAAAGATGTGGAATATTTAAAGATTTTTTGAAAAGTTGATTCTAAAACTGAAGTGTGTGTGTGTTTAAAGATCAGAGCTGTGTGAGTCTGCAGAAGGGCATGAGGCCTGATTGTTCCCCTCCCTTCTTCATTCTCACAGTAATTTTGCAGATATAGTGACCTAACATTTATTAATACTAACTTTATTGTCATCTGAATTATAAATAATTTATTTCTGTATAAAATAATACTACCATTAAAAACACATTTGATTTTCTTTTTTAATCAATGTAGAATGTGTAACTTAAAAAATAAACAGAAATTAAAACCAATGCACAATGTTGTGTTTTATTGTGAGTGTACACAAATGTAAGCAAACTCTTTGCAGTTTGAATGATGTCCTGTATAAACAAAATTATGGAGTAGCCTATGTTTTTATGTTTCCACTGTTCGATCGCGCCCGCGCCTCTCTCTCTCTCACGCACACACACATGCGCTTACGCACACAAACACACACACGCGCCCGGTAACCGAACTGGGTGAGGCGGGGCTTTAGTTCTTTGTTGTATTCACCTGCTACGGCGTGTGCAACATTTTTCTGTCAACTCTGCATATATCATTCGCGATGGATAGCCTATCGTTTGTCGATGGAGTGGGTTCAGACTATAGGCTACTACATGATCTGACCGCATATGCAGGACAAAGCTCTGAGGACATCAGAAGTTACAGGGACTGATGGCAGCTGTACAAAGTACACACGCTACATCGTAATTGAAATTATAATGGAGAGTAAAACAAAGGCAGAACACCGTACAATCTGAAAGGTAGGATTATTTGATAGAACACCGGCACAGTAACTTCATATTGACGCGCGGCTAAACAAAGGCAGAGCACCGTAACTCAAAATGAGCGTTCCAAAACAAAGCCAAAGAGCCGTAACTGATGTTACGGTGTTCTGCCTTAGTTTCTCATGGGCTTTTGGAAGTTACTGTTAAGACAACTCATCATTTTCAAGAAAAAACAAAAGAATTGACTCAAGATACTTATCCACATGATAAAGCAGGTCTTGAATGTGCCAAAAATATAAAAAACTAATTTTCGACCAAACACGAAGTTACGGTCTTTTGCCTTTGCACGGCAGTATAGCCCTCAACCTCCTTATCGGAATAAAATCTACGCAGGCCCTTTCTGCCATCACCTACATACCCAGGTGGGCAGTCCTTGTATATTGCAGTGCAGTGCAAGCTGAGTCAATGAGTAGGGCACCCGGAACTCTTGCTTATATTGTCTGGAAAATGCACTCCAGTTTACAACACCTAATTTAGATAAAATACAATATTGAATAATTTTGAAGAAAGGCATTAACACAGTACAGAGTCATACAGGGAATTTCTTTTTTAAATATTTCAAACATATAATAGGAAGATGTTAGACAAAGATGTAGTGCCTGGACCAATCAGACACACACTAATTATTCATTATATTTAATGAATAATCCAGCAAACTCACTCTCCCAACAAAGGTTTATGAAACTTCCCTCAAAACTAACATCTCAAAGGAGCCAACATTGGCAGAACCCAGTGCCCTGTTACAGGACACCTTAAAACTGATAAGGGTTTACGACCCCAAAAAAATTAATGTGAAGAGGGCTGTTACACTCAGTGTTAGTTCTTACGGAGAAGGAGAAATTCTGTTAATCCTATATATTCTACATATATATCCACTTGAGAATTGTATAAACTCCAATCTCTCCAATCGCACATGGTAGCCTTTAGCGTCAATATAACACGGACTGTTATGGGTAGGTTTAGGTCTGGGGTAGGGTTACGGTTATGACGCCTTGGGATCTGCGTCTCATATTGACACTAAAGGATGCTATGTGCGTCGTATTTAGACGAGCGTCACATGTATGACGCCTTGGGTTCTGCGTCTCATATTGACGCTAAAGGATGCCATGTGCGTAAGATTTCAACGAAATGTCACAAGCGTCACATGTATGACGCCAAAGGATGAGAACGGGCTGAAATAACAGGGACCCTAAATGTACAAAACACATCACATAATGTAAATAAGTTGTCTCAGAATAAGAATATGTGAATAACTCAATTTTGACAAAAATGTCAGATAGAACCTTATAATTCCAAGGGGACGAATTTACACTCACCGGCCACTTTATTAGGTACACCTGTCCAACTGCTCCTTAACACTTAATTTCTAAGCAGCCAATCACATGGCGGCAACTCAGTGCATTTAGGCATGTAGACATGGTCAAGACAATCTCCTGCAGTTCAAACCGAGCATCAGTATGGGGAAGAAAGGTGATTTGAGTGACTTTGAACGTGGCATGATTGTTGGTGCCAGAAGGGCTGGTCTGAGTATTTCAGAAACTGCTAATCTACTGGGATTTTCACGCACAACCATCTCTAGGGTTTACAGAGAATGGTCCGAAAAAGAAAAAACATCCAGTGAGCGGCAGTTCTGTGGGCGGAAATGCCTTGTTGATGCCAGAGGTCAGAGGAGAATGGCCAGACTGGTTCGAGCTGATAGAAGGGCAACAGTGACTCAAATAACCACCCGTTACAACCAAGGTGGGCAGAAGAGCATCTCTGAACGCACAGTACGTCGAACTTTGAGGCAGATGGGCTACAGCAGCAGAAGACCACACCGGGTGCCACTCCTTTCAGCTAAGAACAGGAAACTGAGGCTACAATTTGCACAAGCTCATCGAAATTGGACAATAGAAGATTGGAAAAACGTTGCCTGGTCTGATGAGTCTCGATTTCTGCTGCGACATGGATGGTAGGGTGGTAGGGTCAGAATTTGGCGTCTACAACATGAAAGCATGGATCCATCCTGCCTTGTATCAATGGTTCAGGCTGGTGGTGGTGGTGTCATGGTGTGGGGAATATTTTCTTGGCACTCTTTGGGCCCCTTGGTACCAATTGAGCATCGTTGCAACGCCACAGCCTACCTGAGTATTGTTGCTGACCATGTCCATCCCTTTATGACCACAATGTACCCAACCATGGCTACTTTCAAGCAGGATAATGCGCCATGTCATAAAGCTGGAATCATCTCAGACTGGTTTCTTGAACATGACAATGAGTTCGCTGTACTCAAATGGCCTCCACAGTCACCAGATCTCAATCCAATAGAGCATCTTTGGGATGTGGTGGAACGGGAGATTCGCATCATGGATGTGCAGCCGACAAATCTGCGGCAACTGTGTGATGCCATCATGTCAATATGGACCAAACTCCCTGAGGAATGCTTCCAGCACCTTGTTGAATCTATGCCACGAAGAATTGAGGCAGTTCTGAAGGCAAAAGGGGGTCCAACCCGTTACTAGCATGGGGTACCTAATAAAGTGGCCGGTGAGTGTACATTACGCTAACTTTGTGACGCATGGGTAGGCTATTATAAGAATCTTGAAGGTTCTTTCTCTTAAACACCCAATGAAATTACAGAATCAAATGCCCTGCTAGAAAACAAAGGGTCGTAAACTTTTCCTCCAAAGGGACAACTTCTTATTGGCTCACAGACCCCAGAGGGTGTGACATCTTCATGCTTTAAAAATCACTGATCACAAGATCACCTCCCTTAGTCCCTTTTAAAAAAATCCTGATGTCAAGATGATGCTGAACTAGGAGTTTTCTAAGGACCCCCAAGCTTGTGCCAGGCTGCAGCCTTGTCTTTCCATTCACCAAAGATCCTCTGACTCACACTGGTTCTCTCTCTTCAAGACCACATCAGCAAAGATCAACTGGAGCCTCAATAAATTGCATCAGGATTCAAATGGGCGAGACATGCAAGTATCAAACTTAGTCTCATTATAAGGATACATTAAGTATCCTTACCCCTTTTTAAGAAGGGCGTGTTAGAACTAAACTGATGGTTTGCACTAACTTGGATGGGCTGTTGATCTGCTGAACTTCAAAAAATGATATAACTTCTTGCTTTCCTGTATTCTGCTTCAGCTCTCTTTCCCTTGGTAAACTGTATGCCTGTATGACTGTATTTTGCCCACACATTAGCTTCACCACACAAAGTATACAGCCATGTCCCTGTCTGAACTTTAACAAACAAAAATGTGAAGGGCCCAGATCAATTTACAGCCAGGGGGCCCATAATTTATGGCTATGGCCCTGATGGTAGCAAGATGTTTTCAGATTTGAACATTTTCAAATGAGTGAATAAACATATGCTAAGCATATCAGCGGACCAGCATTTGAAAGTGAAAATGTCATGTGAAGGCCAAGTATGGTACCCATACTCGGATTTTGTCCTTAACCCATCCAAGTTAGTGCTGGAATCTAACCAGCAACCTTTGGGTTACTGGCTAACCATTAGGCCATAACTGCCCTTTGTGTTACCGCCTAAAAACCCTGTTGGGTTATTTCGTAAATTTAACTCTATCTCCCACGCTGCATGTCTGCTACAACGTATATTTAAAAATTTGGCATATGGTTCAGAAATTGCTTGGGCTTATCTCCAAGTATGTCCATCTGCTCAACCGTCAATGTCATGGCTTATTGATTTTGGATGTGCTGGTGATAAACCAGCTGTGATGTTCTTCCAGAATAACAATCATTTCAACCACTACAAGGTTCTGGAGATATGGAGACCAGCTGATTCTGTTTTCAAAGAGAACAGAGAGCAGTGTTCAAGAGAAATGCAGACCTTGCCTCTTTATACGTTTATTTATCATTCCTCTCTCTTTCAAGCCAAAAAAAAATAATTGTGTTTCCTGTAAAAAAAGGTTTCTCAATGGGGTCGTCTCATTTGGATGGAATGTGGACGTTAGGCTCTTAAAAAAACACTTCACATATGAAATTGCATTTGATTTCATTTCCTTTTTGTGCATTTTATTAAATTACTATAAAAAATTTGAAGAAATAAAAGCCAGTAAGGATATTCAAACAAACAGAGCAACGTTTTGAAACTTTCACAGAGCAACCGTTTTTTTAAAAGATGCAATGACCCAGTAGCGTTAGTTTCTGAATTGTGGCGTACATTTGAGTAAGACAGGTTATTGTAAAAGAAAGAAATGTAGAAACCAAGTGGTGTCTTGGTTATATATGAATCAGTTGTTGATTTGATTTTGAAATGTGGGTGTAGCAATGAAAAATAATTGCTAGCTTGAAATCGATTGTGGAAGGGTGGGGTTTAAGTGGACTAAATGATTGGAGAGGTCTGGCATACATCAACAGAGAGAACTTGCTTTTACCAGAAAATCAAGTTATGATATTTAGAATAATAATTATGAGGTCAAAATACACATTTCAAATACATGGATAAATGAACTTACAAATGTCTTATAGTTGTTCCTGTATACTAAGCTGAAATAGGATTTAAAAAAAAAAACTTCATCTGATAAATCTTGCTTAAAAAATGTGTTAAATAAAGATGGTAAATAATTGAAAAAAAATGATGGTATGATAATTGTCTGGCAGAACTCAACAGATTAAATGGTTACTTTTAGATAAAATTATCCCAGAACAAAAGATTTGTCTTTTGGTTTTGTGAAGATACACAGAGCAAAATATCAAAAATCTCTCAGCACCAAAAGCATCTCTCAGCTTTTCATCTCAGATAAAATAGTAGACTCAGATTTAATCAAGCAGAAAAGATAATGCCATTCAAATGCCAAATAGGATGTTAATTTGTACAAAGCAGCACAGACTGACTGTGAGAAGTGCGCTACAAAATCTTGCTAATTGCATTAGGACATGCAGGTTGCTTTGTGGGACGGGTGGCGAAGCCAAAGGTCACTGGCAGCTTGTAACAAACGCCACGCCACATTACACCCAACAAGAGAAATAATCAGCCTCTTCACCAGGGCCAATTAGCAAGCCATACCTCTGATTGACTTTTACCAGCGTTGACATGGCAACACAAGCCAAGCCTCTACGTCTGTTTTTGTCTGGATGACACAGCCCTTTTGATAATTAACATTTGTATCATTATATTAAAGAGACTGTCAATTGTCTACGTAGGACTTGAATGTCAGTGCTGGAAATGGCTTTTGCAATAGCTGAAGACTATATTATAAACTGTTTACCAAAGAGTTTTTTATCATTTTTATAAAACAGATCCTGTCCAGGATGATGATTGGACAGGACCACGTTTCAACCTGAAATACATGATATAGTAAGAACTATGATAAAATAATGTTTTAATGTAGCCTACTTAACATATTATTATTTATTATTAATATTATTACTATATTTAAATTTTATGTAGCAAAATTGTATTAAAGCTATAAGCCGCTTGAGACCATGCAGTATTTTAAATACTGTAGCCGCAGCTAAGAGGGTCATGTTATATTTTATTATATATACACTACTGTTCAAAACTTTGAAGATGGTAAGATTGTTTTTAAAAGAAGTCTCTAATGTTCACCAATTCTGCATTTATTTGATCAAAAATAAAATAAAATCTCTGATATTGTGAAATATTATTACACTTTAAAATGCAATTTAAATTCATTTTTGTTCAAAAGTTATGACGGTGTGAATTTAATGCTGTTGACTCAAAATTAGAGATGCTATATGTCGGCCAAACCTTAATCTATTGAAACGAAACTTCGTATGCCTCATCAATACCACGATCTGAGGGTACCTGCGAAATCTGGGAACAGTGTAACTTATGGGTCGTGAAATCTGATTTTCTTTTATTTTTGCTATTAACTTTTGAAATGTTTGTGAGATAATCACCATCTAATGGCCTGACTTCTTAACTGGGTAATTCATTGGATTATTGTTAGTTTAACTGTCTATTGCTCCCTTAATTTGTAAGTCGCTTTGGATAAAAGTGTCTGCTAAATGATTAAATGTACATGTAAATGTAATTCCAGTATTTGTCACATTTTAGAATCAGGAAACATTTGAGAAGGTCCGTATTTTCTTTATCCAGTTTGAAATCTATATCACAGATTTCCAGTCCTACAGAAACACTCTAGTCTAGAAGCTAAGAGGTCAGTTATCTAGCAAGAGCTGCAATATCACTGGATGCGAACAGTGTCCTTTAGGAATTTGTGAGGATGGCAGTGTGAAAAAGGATTGGTTTACAATCCTAGGATCCCCTCACTGGTTTTCGATTGGGCATCGAGAACCCAGCCAAGTGCCAATCCCGAATTGGGCACAATGCCCAAGAATTTATAGAGCCCTTACACACGAGGAATGATTGCAACGGTTAGTCATGTCGCATGCGATAAAGGGCCCTTCGTCGATCAGATTCAGCAGGGTTGCTGGGGAGGCTGCACAATTGTTGAATGAACCACTTTGTTCTGGCTGCTGACAAGGCAGAGATGGTGTGTGATAAGGCTGTAAGCCCAGCTCTGTGTGTTCAATAGGTCTGCTTCTTCCTGCTAAATAATAGTGCTCTACTCTGTCCATGTATATGAGCTAGTCAGCCGCTAGTGAGTAAAACCTATTCCCTCCGCACCACGTGCAGAATTCCAAGAACAGACTTTTTTATTCAAGGACTGAAAGGATATGCTGTTTCATATTTTTGTCAGCACAATTTTGAAAGCTCCAGACAGCTGAGGAACACAATTCAAGTCATTTGTTTATGTGAAAACTTATATTGAGTAAGCTTTCAGTCAAGGAAAAACTAATCCAGATGAAAAAGCTTCTGCTAAAACGGTCAAAAACTTAAACCGTTTCTGTATATGAGATCACGATTTTCTTAAACAGCTCCATAATTTAAAAAAGTGCTGCTTCTGACGTCAAAACATGTTATCTGTTGTACTCATTAATAATGAAACTGCTGTTTTTTTTCTCATTGTTTTGCAGTGATACAATACCTTTCATCTACGTATTACATCAACTGACTCTTTTATAAATCAAAGTGAATTATAAAAGTTTATGGTATTACAGTACTAACATGACCAGCGGAAAGTCTTACATGAATTTCCTGTACACTTCTTGTAATGCCATCCTACCATCCAAAGGTCTATTACGGGAAAGCATGTGGTGTGTTTTATTATCTATAAAACAGTGGTGATGGTGACATTTTAAAGAAGCAATAAAATAAATGCAAACAGGAAGTGGGTTTGGCAGATAAAGAAATCTGTCTTTGATCTCGCCGGCACATAAATTGCTCGCAGAGCAAATATGCCAAATTAATATTCTGCTCTGTTAAATTGGGTAAGTCCAATTTAAATCAATGAGAATGTTGGGTAATACTTATATAATGGTCAGACATACAACTATAAGTAACTTTGCAACTACATATCAACTATTTTCAGGGAAACGCACAGCTAAAGTATTTACATAAGTAACTTTGCAACTATGGTACCGAATGGTTTTGTTGTAATCAAAAGAGAGTGCTAAATTAACTGTTATATTATTTAAAGCTAGAAAGCAAAAAAAATGTAATAAAATAATCTTTTGTTTTCTGAAATGCTATAAAAACAATATAGCCTATACAATAGCTGAGATCTGAGATAACAACTGGATGTACATTATCTCGCTTATTACACAGCTATTGCCACATAAATAAATAATTAGACACGAAATATTGATCCGAGACAAAATATTTTATTAGGTCTTTAATCACAAAGCTTCCGCGGAGAGAGCATAGAGCAGCAAGTTCAAACTAGACAGACATTTAAGGGATACGGTACAGTCATACCACTATTACACAGCATTTTGCCACTAATAATTATGGGGATAAGAGATGAATTGAGTTGATTTGATTTGAGATTTGAGATGAAACTGTTTCAAAATCGTTCCTGTTTGTTATCTTATAATCCAACAAGACAAAAGTCTCAAAATGGTAGCAACATTTGTATGAAACAAGAGAGAGCGAGTCCATGATGCTGGATGATATGATTAAATAACAAAATATTGATTTGACTTGAAATTTTAATTGAAATTGAATTTAATATTAGCTCATCAAATGTACAAATATAATATTTCTGGCAACTTGTCTTATTTTCCAATAAATATATCTAAACAGTAAAAAAAAAAAAAAAAAAAAGATACATTTACTTGTAGTAAAATTGTATGAAGTTATTAAATACCAGATTTAATGTAAGTGACAGATGTTTTCTTTCATATTGTGATGATCATAGGAGTGAAAATGCTGGGTTTAAGCAGCCTAAATGATTGGATAAGTCATGTAAGTCTGGCTTACATCACAAGAGAGAATTCTGTTGTTTTACCAGAAGACTGAGTTATGATATTTTTTGATTAAAAAATATAATTTCAAATAAAAATAAATGAATGATATACACAAATGAATTGTACACAATAACCTCAATAATATTAATTTAGAAAATAGACAGGTGAATTTAAATTTCAAGTTTACTTTAATGTGTTCATTATGTTCTATAGCAGTTTTTAATGCACATCTCCCTCAAATTAAGTGAACAAATCAAGCAAACAAAACTTCATAATTTTAATAGAAAACAAATAAATGTATGCGATTTTTGCTGTTAATCTCATTTCCTCTCCAGTCACATTGTGCTTAAAGTTGAATATGCACACTAAATATTCCACAAACATTCAATCTTAATTTTTTTCTTGAACAAGTTATTTGCATTCATGCCCAATGTATTTCAGTGATAAAGACAGATAGGCTACCTGAAATACCACAAATATATGTCGGTGTAAATTCCACAAATAATTTAAGTCTAAAGGACAATTTTACCTTGAGCAATTCCTTTGCATAACTGTAAAACTGGTCTTTGTCACTTTTTCATCTGCAGCCCATGTGACTCGTGACATCCTTTAAACAACTGCCTGATGGGTAAGTTGTAATTCATATCTAAAAGTATTTTTCTGTTGTATATAATGTCCAGGTGCTCCATAAATCAATTACAACATAACACATATGTGCCACTGTAAATTAGGGGTTGAAGTTATTTCAAAACCACTCACTTTGTCAAAGTAGCACTGATGTGAGGAATGAGAGGCCTCGTCGTTTCATTCTGTGGCTCAAGATGTGTGTTTGAATTTTCTCACAGTTAGATCAGAAGGCAGACAAAGACATGAATGATGGTCCTTGCTGAATATCTGACTGCATATAACATATAACATTAAAGCTAATAACATAAATTATCACAATATATATTTTTTTAGAATTAATAAACAGGCCTTTGAAAAGCAAATACAACTGATTCACTAGCACTGAAAATGTTAAGGTGTAACCCTATTGATCTTTTGTATGCAAATCATTTATGGATGTTCTTTTGTGATTTTGACATGGGATTATAATACAGTATGACATGCACTGGATGTGTATTGGGACAAAGACATATGTGCTAACCTTGTGAAAAGGAAAGAGAAAAGGTAGATAAATGGGCTTGTTTGGAGTCAGTAGCAAAACAGGACAATGGCAAAAGGGATTCCATGATAGGATCATCAATCACATGAATGTGCACACATACATGCACACTCAGAGAGACAATGCATAATTACACTGCATCTCACATGTGCATTTCCACTTCCTTGCAGGATGTAGTGCTATGCTATGGCCTTTTAGAAGTTATGTGCTATAAATAAAGCCATCTGACCAATTGAAATGGTAACAGCGGGTGCATTTCAACTAGATATGCCACAGAATAAAGTTCTACCACACAGAATGGTGTGGAAAGTTTGCCCTCGTGCTATCGCTACGCAGAGCCAGGAGATCCGGTTGACTGTTCTTATACATTGTGTTCATGTAATAAATATTCACAATTCATCCAAGAATGGAAATTGTGTCATAATTTACTGTTTAAACAGTTTAAAAAAGGTTCAATCATTCTCTAATTTCCCTCCATTTTAGGGACCAAATTAATAATAAAAAAATATTTTGGCAAGTACATAAAGGTAAATGTAAGCAGAATTGAATAAAAAAAAAAATCTATAAAAGGGGAATTGAAAAAAAATCACCAAAATATGGGTTGCATAAGATGTTTTGTAATAATAAAAAAAAAGTTAAAATTAAAACAAATAAGCAAACAAATAAATATAAAATTGGGACGTCGAGTGCTTTTACCCCACTTTCCTACAGAGTTGTGCCTTTTTTTTTACAATCATAGCAAGAGAATGGGTTGTGAAAAAAGGCTTGAGGATAGAAATGAAGGACAGTCTTTGCTGGATTGTAAACACTGTAACTGAGATACACTAATGCTTCGTAAGAATGTATTTATATAATAAATCATAAATCTTTTGCCACTGCACTGTCAGAGAGTTCATGTTTCCCAAATGTTCTTGTATCTGTTTTTTAAGAAATATCTATATGTTGCCAAGAATTTTTTTTTTTTCAGACAAACAGATAGATAGATAGATAGATAGATAGATAGATAGATAGATAGATAGATAGATAGATAGATAGATAGATAGATAGATAGATAGATAGATAGATAGATAGATAGATACATAGATAGATACTTTCTCATGTGTAGATGCCATCTGAAGGTCGATAGTCTCCTAGCAACAGTGCCAACAGGAGCACAGTGACTGGCCAGTCAGATTTTGTTTACTGGTTTCTCTGCTGACAAGTGTTTGGGTGCTGAGGGCAGAAATTAGGCCATGTCTAGTGACGTGAAAGAGACAGAGCGAGATGTGGGCTTGAGGAGAAGGGGGTGGGGGGGATGGGGGGGGGGTTGTGTAAGAAGCTGAAAGTGAAACAGAAAAGAGAGAGAAGACCGAAAGTGGAAAGACCGAAAAGTTAAGGAGGCCGCAGGGGTGCTTATTTAAAATAATAGGAGGTTGAAGGGGACAGATAGTGTAGATGTGTGTGTGTGTGTGTGTGTTTTAGAGCAGTTCATTGGGTTAGTGTGTTACTGTGCGTTTCTCAGATTGAACTATAATCCTGCCCATATCGGCTTATGATACCGCTGTGATCACGCAACAACATTGTTTTTGTTTTGATTCATGTTTGTGACCGTGCGTGCGATTTGTTTTTTAACCGGTTGGATTAGGTCTCTGAGGAAACTGTTTTTGAGAGTTTTTATGATCTCAAAATGAATAATAATGTGATTTAAAACCTATTGTAGAGTACCTTCAGTGTTGAAGATTTTAAGATTAATGGTGTTGGACTGATTTGCGTTGCATTCTTAGCTTTAGCTTTTTTCACACCAATTAGTTTTTCTTAGAAGCTGTGCTTAGAAGCACTCTTATGTCATATTCCAAGACTATAACATTACTTTTATATTCACTGTAGTTCACTTATATATGTATATATATTCACTTTTATATGCATGTAGTTACGCAAACATACTGCATACACTTGTTTGTCAACAATCAAACACGAAGTTTGATAAGTGAACTGGTACTGTAACATCCTTACATATAGCAGCAATCCATCAAGGTACAGTCAGCTGGTTATTAATACCTACAAAATTAACTAGACAGGGGTCTTGTATCCAGAAGCGGTTTTATTTTGTGAAACTGTAACAACAGACGTATGAAAGTAGCACATGTAGGAAGTTGCCAATGGTCAATTATATACTGTAGGTTATCTGTCAGTCATTATTCAAAAACATTTTATTGCAGACCAATCAGAACCAACAGTATGACATCAAATATCTTAGATATTAATTTGTTACATAAAAAATAAGATCCTTTATAATTATACTATCTGGGTCACCTTTTGGCAAGTGTGATAAATGCCATTTGAGTTCTACCAGCTCATCTTAAATTCAGATCATTGGTTGGCATCTTCTTATATATTTTTCATTGTTGGGCTCCTGCCCTTGTTCTTTGGGCTGTGAAAACCCTTTGTGGAGCTCCTTGGTTTTCAGCTCGGATATTAATCTTTTAATGTGTTCCTCTCTCTCTCTCTCTCTCTCTCTCTCTCTCGCTCACTTTCTTCACGGCCTCCACCTCTGTATGAACATAAAGGTTACGGTGTTTTAAAGTGACAGCTTCCCCCCTCACTTCACCATCTATCCGTTGCACGTTTAGGCCTCACACTTTGATGGCCGGCTGTTATTCCAGGAACGAGAGGGTTGCGAGGCTACAGGACGCTCTTAAATCTGCAGTGGTGAGAGAGGCCCTGTTTCCTGACTCTTCCTAGAATGGCTTTCAAACGTGCCTGAAACGCTCCAGTGCCGGCGGGGGAAATGGGTGAGCGGAGGCGATCTTATCTGCACCATCATAAACCTTTCACACAAATTAAGTGCGGGAACCGTTTCCTTGTCACTCTCTGTGTCTTTCTCAGGGCAACCGCCTGCTTTAAAAAAAGCTTTATAGGATGAGTGGAAGAAATCCTGAGGGATAGCGGGTGTAAATATGCACTCTCACAGTAAATATATCCATGATGCACTACTGAGCTACCTGTATGCGCTAACTGTGTGATTGTTTGGCCTGCATTGATATAAAACACAATGCAGGAGGTAGAGAAACACTGAACTAAATACTACAAACACATCTTTAAAATAAAAATAAAGTATGATTTGATCAAATATACAGGGGTACGGGAAGAGAGCACTCAGAATGATTGTCAACTATTAAACATAATGTCTGGCAGTACATTAAGGACTTCTTTGAGGTTGTGGACTTCCTGTTCTCTCTGAGACAGAAAGTAACAGGTGCTCCTGGCTCATAGAGGACATAACGCAGTGAAACATGATTGCTTCGCACACCCACAGGCACTAGATGAGGCTCAATGGCTCAGGATATAGATTCTTAATGGGGGAGACAGCTGTTCATGAAGTTTAATGCAATTAATCATCGAGTCCTAATCAGAAGGCTCTTGTTCATTCATAAATATCTATGAATTACGTTAACATTTTTCATTGTCTTGTTATTTTATAGGAGAATATAAACTGTCTATTAATTTCATAAAAAAGATTAAAATGTAAACTATAATTACTATGTACAGTATATGTATAGTTTATGTGTGTATAAATACTACTGTAATAATTCTGTTTTAATTATTTTGAATGGATGTGTCATGATTCTGCCATCTAGTCCTTGTCTGTCTTTAAGTCTTGGGGCAGGATCATGACAGACTCATGTTTTGTGTGCAAACACATGGCTTTGTGTTCGGCCATGTGCTTGTGTTGTCTAGTTACGTTACCCCGCCCCCTTGTTATCCTCGTCTTGTCATCATTGTCTAGTTGGCTTCACCTGTTATTGTCATTAGTGTTCCCCTATATCATCCCCTTGTGTTTGCTGTCCTGTGTCGGTTCATTGTGAGTCTTACCTGCGTGTTACCTTACTTGTGAGTTTCCTGTTGACTCTATTGTCTAGAGAAAGTTCTTCTGTCTAGTATTAGTCAAAGTTTACCCCCCTAGTCTTGTCTATGTTTTGCCCCCTCGTGGGTTTTGTTTTCCTTGTTTTGTCATAAATAAACATTTTGTGTCAGCATACTGTCTGCGCTTGGGTTCAAGTGCTATCCTCATAACAGGATGGAACAGGAATAGAAAATGTAAATAGAATATATACATGTAAAGTATATATATGTGTGTGTGTGTGTGTGTACACAATATTGCATGTATAATCCATTTATTATGCATAATATATTATAATATAGTACTATAATAATAATAATTGTGTTTATTTATTATTTGTATTATATTACTTCATTGTATTTATCTAAATGGAATAGGAATATACATTACTAATGGATTAATAACAGGTTGATATTTTTGAATATGAATTTTTTTTACTACTTTACATCTTTTCGCTGAAAATATACATACATATATTTAAGGACGTTTAATATCAAGTTCCACTGTGACAACTTACCCCACAAAACCTCAACCATACTACGTGGTCTCTTTTTTTCCTGGGCTGTAGCAGTGAGACTGTTCAATAGCGTGTGTCTACACAGAAAATGACACAGACAGATAATATTCACTGGAATAAAACATATATAGTCAGTTACTGAATGTATTGTTCTGTTCATTCTTTCATCCATTCAATGATTAATTAATTTGTGCCCTTTTGGGAGCAAATTTATTCTAATGAATTATGCATGTTATGCAAATAGACAAAGCAGTCACAGCGGCTTTTTAAACAACTCTGTTGAGATTCATGATTCATCTTAGCAGCTCTGTTCAGGACACAACCCTCCAGACTAATGCACACTCATTCATAATGCCAGATAACAAGCTGAAATGAAACATGCTGTACTATTCCGATTAAGGATCTGTCCTCCATCTATTCATGGTACGGATGATATCTCGGCTGCCTTGGAAACCACTGACTCAGGTAAAGAATTCACCTTCAAAGAAAACAGCCCGGTGTTGTTTCTGCCCGACCTGCCTGAAGAACGTTAAAAGCCTGAGGAGATCCTTCATTGCCCGATTTCAAAGACACCGTGACATACTTGAGTGTTCAGGCTTTCTCATGGGGAGCACTTGAGGCTCATGTGCAATGAGAGACAATGATGAAGGCCTCTTCATACGCCACAAAGGCAGAAAAAGAATTATGGGTTTTTACAATGCCCAGACAAAGACAAATACTGTCTGTAAGTAAGGGAGAAAACAGAGCTAGCATGTACACAAACAGAAAGAAAGCACTAAATGACAAAAATCTGGTTATAACACCTCAGTATTTTCAATGATTACCATTCTTATGGATTTTTACGTTAAATGACGTTGTAAATAGAAACCTCTGACGCAAACACAGATAAGCCAACGCTATCTATAATTCATACGAATTTGTATGACCTCACTCGTACGAATGAGGGGTCAGGGGTCATTCATACGAATTCGCACAAAATGGTAAACTCGTGAAATAAGTACGATTTACCCACCTCGTAAAATACGTATAAATTGCAGTGAGATTGGGTTGGATAAGCACTGGAGCGTTTGCCAAATCTGTTTCGCCAATATGGTATTATTACAAAGAAAACTGATCCTAGACCAGCGGTTATGGGCAGCATGCAGTGGTTTGAGTGAGAAAATTCCATGCTCTCCAGTCTATGGCCAGGGGAAGACTAAGCTTTCCGCTATTATTATCTTTATGATCCTTGAGATTATGTTTTTAGTCACATTTATTTAATGGAGTTGGCCCGTTTGAAAGGATTACAAAATTTTAAACAAGACTACACTTTAAAATTTTACAATGAATAAAAATGCTGTAATTCATAAAATGATCATAAAAGTGCACTGTACTGTACATACACTGACACATGCTTGTGTTACTGACTGACCCTGAAAGGAAGCTTTGTAAATTGATTATTCCTTTCAAACAGAGTGTGTAATCTAAAAACATGACTCAAAAACAAACAGAAAATCTTTTTCTTTTTTTTTTTTTTAGCAGGTGGCTTTGTTTATCTGTATCTACCTTTTTATCTGCTGGCCCTTTCACCTTTCCTTCTTTTCACTGCTCATCTCCCTGTCCACTCACGCATCGCGGTCTGTCTCTACTGTTGTCAAATAAACTCATAAATGACTCATTACTGAAATAAAGCAGGAAATATCTTCCGTCAGATTCACCGATTATGTTTGTATTGTAAACACAGGCTTTCTGCTTTGTGGTTCCATTAACCCTCATTTGTTGTCAATACAAACACACCTTGTTTGTGACCTATATTCACTATCACTTTGTTCAAGTTTCTGGCTTTACAAACATTGAATCAACACTGCCAGTAATCTAAACTCTACACAAACATGCCGTGCCCAACTCTCACATGTAGGTGAGAGTTGAGGATTTACAGTAGGCCAAATGACAGATAAGTGTAGAGACTCGTGCTCTGGTAAGAAAACTTTCACACTTTCATTGAAGCTGTGTTATGATCTGAGGTGAATAATGACTCATGAACAAACAAACTGAGCCCTCTCTCTCAGGTGCCGGTTCAAGCTGTGAAAAGATTGTTCACCACACCCTATGACCCAAACTAGCACGTAAAATTTCTACGGACAATGGAATGGTCGCAAAATGACGTCACACTCTGCGGCATCTTTTTTTGAAACTTGATTCAACATATATCACGTCAAAAATGTACAAAAACAACGCAGTCTCATGAAAGTCCATATCAATACCACGAATGTTATTTCTCGTGTCATTTATACGGCAAAAATGTTTTTTGCGTGTAAATGCTACGCACTGAAAACCGCTTGGGTAGGGTTAGGGGGAGGGGGAGGGGGTTGCGTGCGTATTACACGCCAAAAACTGCGTATCATATGCACGCGAAAACTGCGTATCATATACACGCAAAAACTATTTTTGGCGTATAAATGGCACGATAAATAACATTCGTGGTATTGATACGCACTTTCATGAGATCGGGCTCACAAAAAATATGCAGTCTACTCCATTTCACTTCATGCAGATTTAAAGTTAGCGTTCCAGCGTGATCCAGACATATACTAATATACCCCACCCCACCCCCCCCCCCCACCCCCACTGATCTAGATTGTTATTTTCATTTCTATGGATACAATTCTATTTTAAATTCAAAACAATTTAAACATGCATTATGTTTTTCGCCTTATTTCATTATCCCCATAAAACTAGCATGTTAAATATTTATAAAAAAAAGTTTTATTATAATAATGCCTAAATAAAATAGCAATCAATCAATCAATCTGAAGGACACCAAAGGTATAGAGTTCCAATTATTAGTAATAGACGTGTCTTGTTAAGGACCATATAAGCTGAGAACCAGATCTGGACCAAGGTCACATTTTAGTGGTCTCAGTTAGTCTCAAGATCTGTCAATAATGATCCGTTAGTTTCATTATCATGGACTTTTAGTTTGTTTTTATGTTCATCATGTGTTCCTTTGTTCAGTTTTCCCGCTCGTCATTGTTAGTTCATGTGTCAGCTGTGTTCTATAGGCAAGTGTTTTATAGGCAAGACAAGTATTTGTTTAGGCATGGAAACCTGCACACATATATTCAAAAGCACATAACTATAGAATCAATTCTTAATGCGCATGTGAACGCCATCAGCGTTTATCACAGGTTCGCGTTTAAAGTCTGTTTAGAGAGAACGGCGTCGTCTTAGCGGCCCCTAATTTAATAACAAATGATAATTTCGCCGGAAGTGAATCAATCAAAACTAACTTTAGCTGGAAATAACATTATTCAAGAATCGCTATAAAGCCAAAACAATCTCTGTTGCCTTAAATTACATGTTTGTCTCTGTAAAGCTGCTTTGAAACAATCCATTGTTAAAAGCGCTATATAAATGAAGGTGACTTGACTTGACTTCTATTAATCATCCTCATTTGTGTCTGCTATACAAGTTGGTCGTCTCACATTCATTCTCTGTCCGATCACCGTTGCGTTTAGTTGTGTTTGCTATCACCTATCTTCGTCTTCCTGCCTGAAACACAACATGAAAAGATCACACTCTGGTAGTTTAGGGTTTCCCAAACTAGGTTTTGTGAGAGAACTGCAAAAATACATTTTAAAATAAAAACAAAATAAAACATACTAAAAAATAATTGTATTTGTTTATTTGTTTACCAGCACATCGTGAGACCATGAACATGCAAATGTGTTCAATTATAAATGATTGAAATTTCAGGAAGTAAATATTTTATGTCAAAAGGGTTCTGCTGGCAAAACATCCGGGGTCTGGTTTTTAACCTTTGACCTTTTTTAAACACACTTGATCATTCGAAACACCGAGTACACTTTGGCGTTTTGTACGTGTTGAAATGTCCCTGATTTTTTTGTTTGTTTGTATTTCCAGTGTGGCGGTTAAGAGTGGAGGTCAAGGATCGTTGGCAGCATTTGTTGTGTATAAACAAACTACCTGCATGTTACATAATGCAAAATAACAACACGGCTGTTGTCATTTAAACGAAATTGCGTGTAAGGGAGCATCTCTGTGTGTATCTGTACATGCTCACACACACATCAAGTCTAGACACCTGTTGCTGCCCCATTGGTGTGAACTCATCCATGTGATAATTTAATCACAGCAGAGAGCAGTGCATGATGGGACAGACAAACTGTCATAAGATACATTTGCTTTGTCAACCTACAAAGCCGAAGCAGTGCCACTGGAAGCTGCGTTCTGTTTTTAAACAAGGAAAAAGTGTTTGTTTTGAAACCAGTCATGCAGATGCCGAGTGGACTAAATATTTATCCGCAGCTGATTGTTATTTTACTAGTGGTCAGTTGAAATAAATACAGACATGTTATGACTTCTTTATCTTTCAATCTGTTTATGCCTTAATAATGCAGGTATAACATTAAATTAATAAAAAGGCAATTTGTTGGATAACGTTTGAAATCATATTGTGAGATAAAAAGTCGCAATAAAAAAAAAACAATACTGAGAAAGTCAGTAAGATAAAAAATAACATGTGGGATATAAAATCACATTTTGAGATGAGAAAGTAGCAAATTACAAGAAATAGTCACATCTGCAAGATATAAAGTCACAAAGAAACAAAGTACATTTGTTTAATACTTTTTTCAATTTTTCTAAATCTTGTCCAATTTTATGTGGTAATTGCCAAGCCAGGGATATATATATATCCCTTTTAATATTGCTCATTTTGGATTTGAACAAACATCAAATTAATATCATCACAGCTATTTTAAATGAACAAGAGTCATTCATATTTCCTTAAAAAAATCGAATTATTAAACATTTTGCACTGCTAGTCAAATGATATAGGTCCATAAAGGATCTATTTCTTTAGGTTTTCTGCACCGTTTTGTGAGGGAAAATCTGGAGCATTCTTCGCAATAGATTTAAATATGCTAAAATAATGTTAAACTGAGTTGCGATTACATCTGTAACTATGATTATTAATTTATTTAGGCCAGTTTAATAAATAAACCATAATGGAGTGACATAATGGATGATGGTGGATTTCTGAGGGTGCAGATTGTTCGTGTGTCTTCCGCATTCCAGAATATTCCTTTGGGATTTGACCCTTGAGTTCGAGAAAATTCTCCATCACGCCTTTGACTTTGGGAGGACTGACAGCAGATATTGACTTTGAGCTCTGCTGTATGAATACATGCGTGACTCCTCTGCCCTCGGAAGCCTCTGATCCTTCACGCTGAAAGGGACACTGAAGTCACACCAAATCTCCCTGGAGAGGCATACAAAGGGACTCTGAGGTCAAACTAACAGTCTCTGGAACGACGTACAGCGATAAGGCTCGGTCGTCTCAGTCGAAATCAACGTTACGACGGTGCTGTGGCCTACGACATCACCGGGAGTGATGAATAAAACATGTGATGAGCGTGTCGACACAGCATTGACTGCATTATTCATGCTCAGTGCTGCTGCTGTGTGTGCATGTCTCTGCGTGTGTGTGTGTGTGTGTGTGTGTGTGTGTGTGTGTGTGTGTGAGATGCAGGGATGAGGTGTGGCTGAGATGCAGCATTAGAGGAAACTACCACTATAAAAGGTGGCTTAGTTGTATTTCTTTTAAGTGTCTCTTGCTCTCCTTTTCACATCTTATTTGACATTTAGTCTGTCTAACTAATTATGTGCGTTTAGCTTTCCTAGTATCACACTTTGTCTCACACTGTCCCAAAAACATGTGATTCATCAGAGACAAATCAGTATGATATGCTCACAACAACAAGCCTCAGACTGTGATGCTCAAAATGCTCAAAAACAAATTCAGAAATGTCATGATATCATGTCCATAAATACATGTTGTTTTCAAATATTTTTTCAATAAATTATTACACAAATGTAGGTTTTATGAAACACACAGAAGCATCACACAGGCATCGTGATTCAATTCATGTCCAATTCAAAAGCTCTTGATTCGATTCCATACGAACCTAGTTCAATTCAATTCCAGTTTATTTTGATTTGATTAAATTCCAATTCATTAGGGCAGGGTTTCCCAAACTGGTGTTTGTGAGGGAACTGCTGGGGTAAAAATAAATAATAAAATAAATAAAAAATAAAACACTTACTAAAAAAGCTGAAATATTTGATTTGATTGTAAACATAACAGACATTAGAGAATTGTAAACATTCAAAAGTGTTATTAAATTATTGAAATATTTATTTTACATTGTTTTTTGGCATTTCAGGAACGCATTTTATGTCAGAAGGGTATGACTGAAGAAAAAAAAAAGTTTGGAAACATCTGCATATTAGGGTATGTACATATCCTTTAATGTCAAATCAGTAATTGTTATTATTTTTGTACTATTCATTAAGAGGACCAGCTCATAAAAGTCATTAGTTTCAGTAATCAAGCTACACTGGTCATGCTGTATGATAACTACAATCAGAATTTTTGAGATTTACTATTTGAAATATCCAACCACTAACATGTACAACCATACCAATCCATCAACAAACTGACAGCATAGCTACTTTATTTATCAATCCTATATTTCACACATGATTGCTTTGGCAGCGTTAATAAAACTGTTTAAGATATAATATCACATGAGGCGAAGTGAGGACAGATCTCATGGCAGCTGACACTGTAATGTAAATGACAGAATATCAGTGCGGTGTTACGAGTCCCTATATGACTTATGGAGATTTCACACTGATGTGTGTAAAGCATCAGTTTAATTTGTGTGCGTTACTCTGCTAAGTGACTGAATGGATGTGTAAGCGCTGAATCAGTGTTTTCCAGGCTCCTGTATGAAGGTATATTTGGTGCAATACTACTGAACGCCTGTGACAGTGAAATTTGTAGTTGTAGAGAATAGCCACACATGTGTATCAGTAAAGAGAGGCCGACCGAGAAGGAATTTAATAGTTGAATTAAGTCGATATTTTTGTTTTTTTGTGCACAAAAAGTATTCTCGTCGCTTAATAAACTGAAGATTGAGCCACTGTAGTCACTTGGACTATTTTAACGATGTTTTTAATAACTTTTCGGGAGAACAAGGCGTCATATACTGACGCTCGTGACATTTCGTCTACATTCAGCACGCATGGCACCCTTTAGCGTCAATATGAGACGCAGATATTTATGGGTCAGAAGGCGCCTCCTAGCGGTCTAACCCTAACCCTACCCCAGACCTAAACCTACCCATATCTGTGCGTGTTATATTGACGCTAAAGGGTACCATGCGCGTTGGATTTAGTCGAAATGTCAAAAGTGTCAGATATGACGCCCTAGGATGAGAATGCGTTGGAATTTTCATTTTTGGGTGAACTAACCCTTTAATGACTAGGCTAAATGATTGCTGGCTAATGGTTAATGTAGGCTCCGCACACTGCCTCTACAGATGCATAACTCACTTTTGCCCCACATTTCACAGTGCACTTGGTCCAAAAGGGAGAGTGTGCGAAACTTGTCACTTGAAAACGAAAAACAGTGTTTGAGATTCATCGCAGCAGATTCAAGCAGTTGTAGTTACTTACTTGTGTTTGTGCTAGAAAAATATACAAGACATTTGTGAGAAAATATTCTACAAGTCTGCAACTCTCATTGGATTAATTCACATACTGATTTGCAGATGAGAAAAATTTCTCCATGACTTCACATTTTTTGATGCGGGTGTGTAAATGCGTTTTGCACCCTATTCACTGCAGCAACTTTAGCAAAAATGTGAGCATACGAGTTTCTTAATTTGTGATTTGTAGAGTAAGATTTGTGCACCTGCAATGAAGAATTTAAGAAGGTGTAACTGTTGTGTTGTGTTTGTGAAAGAGAAGGAAAAAAAAGTCTACAAGTTTGCAACTTTCAAAACATTTCACTCTGTGACTCCAAATGTACTGATACACATGTGTGGCTATTCTCTACAACTACACATTTCACTGTCACAGGCGTTCAGTTGTATTGCACCAAATATACCTTCATACCTCATGACTCCTTATAGACCAGAGAGACTGACAGAGAGAGAGACAGAGTGAGAGAGAGAAGGAAATAGAGAAACATATAGAAAGAGTAAGGAGGAAACAAATGAACAAAGTTGGTGCGACTACTCCACCTGCAGGCCCCAAATGTATATTTAGGTAAATGTATATTTGTGAGGAAGTTCTTCTTATTAAATTGTAACACAAAAAAAAAAAAAAAAAAAAAAGTATACCCTCCCACTGTACCAACAGCATGACAGCGAAGCAGGTCTTACATGCAACACTGGCCATTTATAGGCAGTGTAGGAGTCCACCTAAGGCCCTTTTTTTTAAAGACAAGGACATACTGAACTGATCATATGTGACAAAGACATTTATAATGTTATAAAAGATATTTCAAAATAATGCTGTTCCTTTGAGTTTTCTATTCATCAAAGAATCCTAACCCCGAGCTTTGCCATCACAGGAATAGATTACATATTAAAATAGACTACACCATATTAAAGTGGAAAACGGATTTACATTGTAAATAGGGTTCCACTTTATTTTAATAGTCCACTTTAGACACTCTACAAACTATAAGTAACTTTGCAGCCACATGTCAACTAACTCTCAGTAGCGTATTAGTAGACTGTTAGGTTATGGTTATGGTTAGGTGTTAGAGTTCGGGTAAGGAGAATAAGTTGACTTTTAGCTGCCAAGTTACTTATAGTCAGTAGAATATCTATTGGGGGATCAACAAAATAAAGTTTTAGCAAATATTAAGCAGACAGTCTACTAACACTATAATGACAGTTAGTTGACATGTAGCTGCAAAGTTACTTATAGTTAGTAGAATGTCTAAAGTGGACTATCGAAATAAAGTGTTACCTTTAATAGTAATAATATTTCACAATATTCATTTGACTGCAATATGATATTACCGGTACTCTATTTTTTTTTTTTTATAAATGCAGCCTTAGGGAACATATGACTCTTCTTCAAAAGCATAACAAATCGTATTGAACCTCGATTTTTGAACGGTGTCCTATACATTCAGACAGTTTTAAATTGAAAAATAAACTCAATCAGGAGAAACAAGAACTCCTTTGGATTGCAACAATAATGACCAGCTGATTGTTAATTGTCTCTTTTACACTCACCAGCCACTTTATTATATCGCTTGCTAATACTGGGTTTGAAAGCTATTTTGCCTTAAAAGACAAGTTCGGTATTTTACACTTAAGGCCCGGTTTAAGATCGTTTCTGATGAAATAGAACGGTTAAGATAGAAATTTGGACAAATGCTGCTGGCCCGAGAATTTTTACATATCTATCTATCCCCTATATCTAGTTTACAAAGACGTGAAACTCACCGAGTGGTCTGGGGTGTTCACTGATATGCTCACACAAAAATCGCTGCAAAAGATGCTTTCCAACAGCTTTTATCGTAGTTTTTGACCAACTCCATTGACTTCTATGGGATGTTCTGTGAGGTACGGTATTACTCCGCCGCCGGAAACGGAAATGGGGTTGTTTGTATTCTTTCTGTGTAGTCTTATCAAGGGGGTAATCCATCGACCGGAAGTTGAAGCCGGCCGCGTGCCGCCATCTTGTAGCAGAACTTCACTTGCGTTAGCATTCCATTGACTCCCATTCATTTTGGCGTCACTTTGACAGCGAATAACTTTACATCTGAGGCGTTTAAAGACTCCATTTGTCCATTATTTATTTCTAAAGACACACAACAATGTATAAAGGGCTCCATTACCTTCTATGTTACATTATGGCCCCGTAGAAACAGTTTTTGTAAAAATAGGCTAACGATTGCGTCATAACCACTCGACTCTCTGTCGCACAGTACAGAAATTACCGTATAGACAGGAGGAGAATCTCGCAGGCAATCAATCCATTAACTTAATATGGCGTACTGGCGTTACATTTTAAAATAAATACTGTACAAAATACTTACTCCTGCTCACTCACGCCAAAGAACTCTTTGCTCAAGCTCGCCGTCTCTGCAAGATTAACGTTGGCAGTTTTCACGCACAGCTACTAGAAGATTTACATCTGTCAGACAGGTTGCTCACGTCATCAAGCTTGGTTTGTGTCTGCGCGTCAGGAACGGAAGTGCTAAATATGGGCTTCAATTGTCTCAACTGAGTTCCAATGAGATGGCTCTGTCCACTTCTTATACTGTCTATGAGTCTTATGCAGTCGCGGTATCGAAGGCTACGCTAGCAATTGGCAAAGGTGCATTATCGCCACCAACTGGGCTGGAGTGTCTATTATTCAAGCTCTCAACGGAAGAATGTAACGGGTGTGAGGCATTTGGAAAAATAGGTCCACAGTTTTACAATGAATGGTAAAACACCTGTTGGAAAGCATCTTTTGCAGCGATTTTTGTGCCTGACTGAACCAGCCTGAACCGTTGATAGGGGAGGATGGCAGGATGGATCCATGCTTTCATGTCATCCAAATTCTGACTCTACCATCTGAATGTCGCAGCAGAAATCGAGTCTCATCAGACTAGGCAATATTTTTCCAATCGTCTATACGCTTGTATCTCGTTAGCCTGTTAACGCGCCACCCGTGCGCTCAGTTATTTATTTATTTTTTCTCGTGCGCGCCCGCGCCTCTGAGTTCATAAAAAGCCTAGGTGAGTAAGAATCAGTCAACAAACACGGTGAGTAATGTCTTGTCCTGTTATTGTCACCTGCACCTCATGCCACATGTTTACCATAGCCTTCCCCGTCGGCAATATAGGGTTTATATGTGATAAATGCAAGGAGACAGTCAGGCTGACGGAGAAGATTTCAGAATTAGAGACACGCATCCAAACTTTAATTGAGGATAGTAAGTGTGCTCGAGCCTTAGATACTACTTTGGATGCGCCTAGCATAGTGAACCATTTACATGATTCGGTTCCGGCTGAGTTATTGCCTGTGCAGCCAGGCAGATGGGTAACTGTGAGAGATCGCTCTAGTCGCGGATCAAAAAATCACTCTTCTGTTCCGATTACCATAACAAATCGATTTGCCGCACTCAGTGAAACACCCACTGAGAATTATGTTGATTGTGCCCGGGTAATTGGCGATTCTATTACACGGAACGTGAAAATAGAGACACCAGCCACCTTAGTCACATGTTTGCCGGGAGCCAGAGCGCCTGACATCAAAGCAAATTTAAAAGTGCTGGCTAATGCTAATCGTAAATTCTCTAAGATTGTTATTCACGTCGGCACTAATGATGTTCGACTTCGCCAGTCGGAGATCACCAAAATTAATATTAAAGAGGTGTTTGAACTCGCAAGTACGATGTCAGGCACTGTAATTTGCTCTGGCCCACTTCCTGTTCGAAGGAGTGATGAGATAGTTAGTAGATTGTGTTCACTCAATGGCTGGTTGTCTAAGTGGTGTCCGCAAAATAATACAGAATTCATAGATAATTGGAAAAGTTTTTGGGGCAAACCTGACCTGTTGAAAAGAGATGGTATTCATCCCTCCTGGGATGGTGCTGCTCTTCTCTCTAGTAATTTGGCTCATAGTCTTAGAGATAAAACATGACAACCTGGGGCTCAGGTCAGGAAGCAGACAGACTGGCTAAACCGACCGTCTGCTAGCGGCCTCGTGTCACCAAGGTCAGATAAATCCCATCACATAGAGGCTCTTTCACCTAGATATCATCATATAGAGACTGTGTCTGTTCCCCGAATTTGGAAATCCAAAAAACTGCCAAACCTTTCTAATGTTAAAAATTTAATTGATGTTAAGCAAATAAAAAACAGATATAATACAGATGAGCAAACGATAAAGCTTGGGTTGTTGAATATTCGATCCCTTAATTCAAAAGCGCTCATAGTTAATGATAAGATTACAGACTATAAGCTAGATGTGCTGTGTTTGACAGAAACCTGGCTAAAACCAAACGATTACATTACTTTAAATGAGTCCACTCCGCAAGATTACTGTTATAAACATGAGCCTCGTCCGAAAGGCAAAGGGGGAGGTGTTGCTGTAATTTATAGTAATATTTTAAAAACCACTAAGAAATCTAGTTTTAAATATACTTCTTTTGAAGTGTTGGTGCTTATTGTAAAAATATATAGTGTAAACAATAAATCGCGTTTGAGAATTCTGCTGGCTACTGTGTACAGGCCACCAGGGCACCATAAAGATTTTATCAAAGAATTTGCTGACTTTCTATCAGAATTAGTATTGGCTGCCGATAAAGTCCTAATTCTTGGTGATTTTAATACACATGTAGATAATGAAAAAGATGCATTGGGATTGGCATTTAAAGACATTATAAACTCAATTGGAGTGAGACAACACGTGTCAGAACCTACTCATTGTCGTAACCATACTCTAGATCTAATATTATCTCATGGAATAGATGTTGATGCCATTGAAATTCTGCAGCAGAGCGACGACATCTCAGATCATTATCTAGTCTCGTGTAAATTACATTTAGCCAAGGCTGCAAAGCCGACTCCGTGTTATAAATATGTTAGACCTATCACTTAAAGATGGCTTTATTAATAATCTTCCTAATCAGTTTCATCATCTCAGCATCCCGGATAGCTTAGAAGAACTTGATATTGCAACAGAAACGTTTAAATCTCTCTTTTCCAGCACTTTAGACATAGTTGCTCCGTTGCGCTTAAAGAAGATTAAAGAAAATAGTCCAACGCCGTGGTACAACGAGCACACCTGGGCCCTTAAGAGAGCAGCCAGAAAAATGGAGCGAAACTGGAAGAAAACAAAACTAGAGGTATTTCGGATTTCATGGAAGGAGAGCTCGATTGCTTACGGCATTAAAAGATGCTAGAACTGATTATTTTTCAACCCTATTAGAAGAAAATAAACATAATCCTAGGTATTTATTTGAACAAGTGGCTAAACTAACGAAAAAGAAAGCTTCAAGCCCAGAAGTTTCCAAGAAACACAGCAGTAATGACTTTATGAACTTCTTCACTTATAAGATCTATAATATCAGGGACAAAATTATAACTATGCAACCGTCTACTACAGTAGTGCATCAGGGAGTGCATTGTAGTCTCCGTGAGGAACATTTTGATTCATTTGTTGCTATAGGAGAGGAAGAATTTTGCAAACTTGTTAATTCATCTAAATCGACAACTTGTATGCTAGACCCTATACCGACTAAGCTACTGAAAGAGATGCTTCCAGAGGCCATAGATCCTCTTCTAAATATCATTAATTCATCTTTGTCTCTAGGATACGTACCAAAAACCTTTAAGTTGGCTATGATTAAACCGCTTGTTAAAAAAACGCAACTTAATCCGACAGAATTAGTCAATTACAGGCCAATCTCGAATCTGCCTTTTCTGTCAAAGATACTAGAAAAAGCAGTATCATCACAACTGTGTTCCTTTTTAGAAAGAAATAATATCTGCAAGGATTTTCAGTCCGGATTTAGACCGTACCATAGTACTGAGACTGCTCTCATTAAAGTCACAAATGATTTGCTCTTATCATCCGATCGTGGTTGTATCTCTCTATTAGTGTTACTTGATCTTAGTGCTGCATTTGATACTATCGACCACAACATTCTTTTAAATAGACTAAATAAATAACTGTTGAATAAAACTAATAAAACTATGTTGGCATTAGTGGAATTGCACTAGCATGGTTTAAATCATACTTATCTGACTGTTTTCAGTTTGTAGCAGTAAATGAAGAGATGTCTTATCGATCACAAGTTCAGTATGGCGTACCACAAGGCTCAGTACTAGGACCGCTGCTGTTCACACTGTACATGCTACCATTAGGATATATCATTAGGAAATATGGAATTAGCTTTCACTGTTATGCTGATGATACTCAGCTGTATATTTCTTCAAAACCTAACGAAACTTACCAATTCTCAAAATTAACGGATGCATAGCTGATATAAAAAATTGGATGACCAGTAATTTCCTATTACTAAATTCTGAAAAAACAGAGATTCTAATCATTGGACAAAAAACTGCCACACGTAATAACCCAGAATACTGTCTAACAATTGATGGCTGCTCTGTTAAGTCTTCGTCGTCAGTTAGGAACCTGGGTGTGCTCTTTGATTCCAATCTTTCATTTGAAAGTCACATGTCTAGTATCTGTAAAACCGCATTTTTCCATCTTAAAAATATATCTAAATTACGTCATATGCTCTCACTGACAAATGCGGAACAATTAGTTAATGCATTCATGACATCAAGGCTAGATTATTGTAATGCTCTACTGGGTGGTTGCCCTGCACGCTTAATAAACAAACTACAGCTAGTTCAAAACGCAGCCGCTAGAGTTCTTACCAGAACCAGGAAGTATGACCATATTAGCCTGGTTCTGTCAACACTGCATTGGCTGCCTATTAAACATCGTATACATTTTAAAATATTGCTGATTACTTACAAAGCTCTAAATGGTTTAACTCCCCAGTACTTGAGCGAGCTCTTAACGCATTATAGTCCTTCACGTCTATTGCGATCTCAAAATTCTGGCCAGTTGATAATACCTAGAATATCAAAATCGACTGCTGGCGGTAGATCCTTTTACTATTTAGCACCAAAACTTTGGAACAATCTTCCTAACACAGTCCGGGAAGCAGATACAGTCTGTCAGTTTAAATCTAGACTAAAAACACATCTCTTTGGCTTAGCATACACATAACACATTATAGATTTATATAATTCAATGTTAGGCTGCATAGTTTAGATCAGCCGGAACCGGGAACACTTCCCATAATTCCTGATGTACTTTGTACATCATAAGAAGGATGGCGTCTACGCTAATATTAGTCTCTCTGTTTATCCCGAGGTTTACCGCGAACCGCCGGATCCAGGCCATATCCAGATCTGAGGAAGGACCATCACATGGACACGACGACAACGCATCCCTGATGAGCCAGCCCCATCAACACTGTGAAGGCCCATGAACACCTCAACACACTCATCTCCTCACCGGCCGGATGACCCAACCCAACCAGATGAACTGGATAAATATCGTGAAAGTTCTGATCACATCTGACTCCTGACATTATGCTGCCTAACTCATAATCATACACTGTTCGTTCGTTGGCCAAAGGAGGACTGGCCCCCTGACTGAGCCTGGGTTCTCCCAAGGTTTTTTTCTCCATTCTGTCACCTGATGGAGTTTTGGTTCCTTGCCACTGTTGCCTTTTTCACCTCTCTTCGCTTTTGTCGCCATTGGCTTTTGGCTTGCTTAGTTGGGGACATTTAACATTTAATTTTGAATTTAACAATACTATTACAACATTGTTTTCCTGTTATCTCTGTAAAGCTGCTTTGAAACAATTTGTATTGTAAAAAGCGCTATATAAATAAAGGTGACTTGACTTGACTTGACTTGGTGAATTTTGGTGAGCCCATGCGAATTGTAGCCTAAGTATCCTGTTCTTAGCTGACAGGAGTGCACCGGTGTGTCTTCTCCTGTAGCCTGTCTGCTTCAAGGTGTAGTGTAGTGTGTTCAGCGATGCTCTTCTGCAGACCTTGGTTGTATCAAGTGCTTATTTGAGTTACTGTTGCATTTCTATCGACTCAAACCAGTCTGGCCATTCTCTTCTGACCTCTGGCACTGTATATTTTGGATATTTTCTCTTTTTTAAACAATTCTCTGTAAGAGAGATGGTTGTGTGTGAAAATCCTAGTAGATCAGCAGTTTCTGAAATACTCAAACCAGCTCGTCTGGCACCAACAATCATGCCACGTTCACTTAAACCACATTTCTCAGTTTGAACTTCAGCAGATTGTCTTGGCCATGTCTACATGCCTAAATTACCTGAATACTGGTCATGTAATCCAACTTTTAGTCTCATATTCTATAGTCAGATTAGAAAATCTAAATACCAACTGAATGAATGTTAAAGAACACAAAAGTGTATCTTAATAGTAATATGATACATCCAATTGTAAACTCACAGCAAACATGGTTATAATGCTAACGAGTTTCAAAAGCTGCCGTGTTGCTTTCAAAATATGAGATAATTCAAGAGTTTATCAATGAATAGTTTCTTCATTGGTTTGTTGGACCACAAGTTTGGGAAGTGTTGCAGAAACCTAAGAGCCCGATTGCATGATACAGTACATGAATGGGCTCAGCAATATTTCATAATACACACAACGGAACCATAAGGTGGAAGTATGTTATCACTTAGGCATGAATTTCACAATTCACTGTCTTTTAATAATTGTACATACGATTACATTCAGTGCTTGCGCTTCAGTTTTTGAACCCCCTCCCTCACTTTTTTCAAATGATACAGTTCCTTTTCACACTTCCCCCCTGTGGTCTAACATCCTCTTTTCTGATAGAAACTGTTAACTTACAGGACACAGAGCCAGTAGTGAGACAACCACCAAACAGGAAGGCCCATCCACAAGCCAGACCCTCTCCGGCTTTAGGGAGCTGGCTTCTTTCTGATTTCACACATCCTTCATTACCTACAGTGGCCCATTCATGAAATCGGATGCGACCAAGATCCAAAATGGCTGCCCTAGTGCCACAAGACACGGTTTGCACAGTCATCAAGGCCAATGCTTTTGACAGACGACTAACTGTCGCTGCCTTCTTCCTAACCACAGTGTGAAGAAATATTCCAACTTTTACCCACGATTCAAGCCACTACTATGACATCCAAGCATTAAAGAACTAGCGAATATTAAAGGAACAGCTTGCATCAAATGAGAGGTCTCAAACACAAAATGCCTGGGCACTACAAACATACAAACAAATACAAATTCATAGTTATTGGTGCAGTTATTGATGGAAGGACAAACCTTTAGAGTTGAGAGGCTCATCTCTTCTTCATTCCTTCCTCAAGATTGTATTCCTTGAGAACTGCCATTTTCTCCATGTGGATAAGGCAGGTACCTATATAAAGAGAGCAGAAATATCCGGCTTTATCATGTTATTTATTGAGATACAAAAAATAAGAAACAAACAGAGACATTTTTTGGCATATTGATTAAACATGGAAAGCATAAATTAAAATAAAACGAGTCCTGCATTAAACAAATAAATGCATGTTAGTAGCAGTTTCAAATGAATATGGGAAAAAAATCCTGAAGTGTTAATAGCAATTTTTTTAATGTTTAATGAACTTCATAATTACACCTTTACTGTAACTAAAACATCTGAGGAGGTGTCTGGGTGGGTCTGTCACAGCTCCTAAAGTTTTTCTTTAAACACAGGCCTCTTCGAGATAAGATTACAGGGCACAAACTGAGCATGACCACTTATATTTCCTTAACTAAATGACAAACTGTTTGGGTGTAGAAGCAGCAGCATAAATGACAAATTCTCAGGGTCATGGATGAGAAGCATCCCTGACCCATGAAAGGGATGGAGAGGATTTAGCTCTTGTCGCATCTAAATCAATATGACACACATGAACACACACCCGTTAGCAAGCTGGCAGGGCGTTTGCATGTGCGCTGACAACTGGTGTGAAAAAGGCATGTGAGGTCAGGCAGGGTTGAGCCAAGACTAGTTGAGCCTGGCCAGGTTTAGAAAGATCACTCATCTGAGGACGTTCTAGGCTGGTCTTTGAAGTCTTTGAAGAAAACTCATACTCGTGCAAGATGGATGGTGGGAAAGATCTGAAATTCACCCTCTGTTTCCTGAAGGAGGAAGAAAACTTGTTATTGGATTCGCAGGGAACAGATCTTCATAAAATACTCTATTAGATCAAGTCAAGTCTGTGATTGACCGTCCATTGCCATTTAACTTATCGCTTGGTTTATAATTGCCTCAATTAAATCCCAGACAGTATTATTCATACTCAGCTACCGACCTTTAACAGAATGAAAAATAATAAAGCGTGGAAGTATTTAACACATTTGTGACCTTCTGGAGGTCAAAATCAGTAAGATTAGAGGCCTTAAGGAAGCTGTGGTATATTGGCTGTCTGTAGAAAGCCCACACGCACTGTCATTTTGGAAACTTTTCCTGCTTCCCTAGACAGAGATAATGATGTACTGCTGTTTACCTGAGCTGTAATTAGTCTGGGCACATCGTTAACTGACAAAAAATTAAGCTAAATAGAGGCACAGCAGCAAACACACTGACAAACACAAGTATACACAATCAATCATTGGCCAAAAAATCCCACTCTACGAATATAAATCTGGGTAGACGTTATATTCAATTTGACACAAAGAAAAATAAGGCTGAAAAGGACAAAAGTAAAGTACATTCAAAATGTACTGGCATATACACCATGTTGTCAAAGCATCTCAAATGTTTTTCCAGATGGTGACTAATATCACAGAGTTTAGAGTTTCACTACTGGTTAGAGTTTCCTCAGTTGACTAAAATCTTAAAGTGAAATGCTTAAGACTTATTAAACAGGCTGAATGTCTATTACTCATAGCTTTTCAGTCAAATTAAATGTGAAGAGTGTCATTTCTGTGCCACACTCAACATTAAATGGAATTAGAAAACATAATGATTGTTTTCAAAATGGTTTCTCTGGCAGATAAACAGTTGGCCCCGCCGCAAAATCAAACCATTGGTTGAGCTGTTGCTGCTCTGTTAGGCTGTCCCGGTGCTCAAACAAACAAAGCAATGCTTTGATTTTTATTAGATTTTTTATACGAAATGTTTTGTAAAATTAATTGTTTCAGATCTACTGAACAGACTTAATATCTGTCCCTCACACCTTTTTTTATTTGTGTAAGGCTGGAAATTGGAAGAACTGGTTAAAGAATGACCACTGGTTTAGGAAACAAAGAATCTTGTGGGAAAATTAACATTTGACCTCCCCCCTCTTCCTTGAGACAAAAGTCTCACCTTATCCACAACATTCTGTCTCTCAGTAACACTTAACTCACACAAGAATATATATGGTTTTAATGTGAATGATTAAGTATTGTGTTTAGTATCATTTTAAAGGTCTCAGTGTGACTGGTACAATGGTCTCATTCCCAAAGAGTAAAACACAAGGTACTAAGGTTTTTAAGAGTTTAGAGATAACTGACTCAAAGAAAGGCAAATGGTCTTTTTTCCCCCACCCCAAGAGGTGTAACTTAATGCAAATTAGCAGGTTTTCCATGTGAAAAGATTCTGGCTATTTAATGGACTGCAGTGAAAAGCTCGAGGCTTCTCTGTAATTCTGAGAGCCCATGAGGTTGAGTGTCCAAAACTCAGCCTCATGTATTTCTTAAAATGTTGGGTTTGCATTTCTCTTATCCTAGAGCATTCGATGTTATTGTATTGATTATCTTTGAACTGATTGTGAAATTGGCATGATACTTTACCCAACATAATAAATTGTTACATTTGATTATTCTAATTGACTTTGACATTGTTCATTTAGCTAATGGTTACAAGGAATAGTCAAACACTCGCTCACATTTAATGATGCACAGATATCATTAAAACCTTTTCATTTTTGGAGTCAGATGAAATAACGCGTTAATACATATGAGAAAGTGTATTGCATTTAATCCAAAATCCCTTTAGCCTGGAAAGGACGGAACATGCGTGAGACCTTCGCCGCTGATCGAATGCCGCCATTGGTTCGATTTAGCGGGGACTTACATTTGCATCAAATTGAACAGAAGTTTCCACACAGAACACACACCCCATCTGGTTGGGCCAAGACTGCTGCTATTGGTTTAATAGTATTTGATAATGCCACAAACCAGAGTGTTTATAATCTACTAGGAAATTAAATCTTTACTCATCTCCTCACCGGCCGGATGACCCAACCCAACCAGATGAACTGGATAAATATCGTGAAAGTTCTGATCACATCTGACTCCTGACATTATGCTGCCTAACTCATAATCATACACTCTTCGTTCGTTGGCCAAAGGAGGACTGGCCCCCTGACTGAGCCTGGGTTCTCCCAAGGTTTTTTTCTCCATTCTGTCACCTGATAGAGTTTTGGTTCGTTGCCACTGTTGCCTTTTTCGCCTCTCTTCGCTTTTGTCGCCATTGGCTTTTGGCTTGCTTAGTTGGGGACATTTAACATTTAATTTTGAATTTAACAATATTACAACATTGTTTTCCTGTTATCTCTGTAAAGCTGCTTTGAAACAATTTGTATTGTAAAAAGCGCTATATAAATAAAGCTGACTTGACTTGACTTTACCCGCCAGCTTTTTTTTCTTTTTTTTTAAGTTTTCAAGCCAGCGCCAGCTTTTTTAATCATTTCTTAATAAAAAATTACACACTTCACCTTTCTTTTATTTTTTTTTGCTGAATGAGGTCCTATACTGTAAAAGGAACAGAGTTTGAATTAGCCAGTCATGATCATCATCTTTGCTGCTAGAGGACCATCTGATCTAACATTCCAGATTATGTCAACCAAATGCAAGATGAACCTCATTAGTAGGACCTCATAATTTTCTTTATACCATTTTATAACATTATATCGCCCTCTCCTCAAAGCAAACCACAATTGTGGCATTCCTTACTGGTACAGAGCAAAGCCGTTGAAATGTTGACATCATTGATTAACTGTTGCAGGAAAGCTTCACTGATTAATACAACGAATTACAGGAAGTGGGTCTGCAAGTGTCAGAGCGTTGAGGGGGTATCAGCAGATAGCCGTTGTCATTCTTAGAAGAGTTCACCCAGGAGAGGTGGGGTTGCAATGTGTAAGGGCATTGTGGTTTGGCTGTCAAGGTTGGCTCCCACAGTCTCTCTTCTCTCTCTCTCTCTCTCTCTCTCTCTCTGCTCTTCAGAAGAATTCCCCCAAAATTAATTTCAGTGAAACCAGAGGCCGTTTAACCTCTTTGTTGGTTATGTGGGATCTTCACCAAAAACTTTTTCTGTGAAAAAATGTCATCTGTTGTTTGCTATTATTTCGTTGTGTCTTTCTGGTGGGATTCAAAAGTGTTGAAATAAGAAGGTTTGTGTAGAGGTGTTGAAGATTGAAAATGTACTCAGATGACTTAACATTCCCCAGTGCATTGTACTTTATAGAGCAAAGCATCAAGCAACAACATTTTCAGCTTTGACCCCATTACATGCTGACCTTTCGAAACAGATAATAATTGCTGTAGAAGTACAAGATCCCCCGCAGAACCCCTACCCCCTTCCCCAATGTCAAAAACTTAGTGTGAAACCTAGTTTATCAAGAGCTTTTCTTAACCAATTAGCTTGTTAACCAAAAGCTAACTAAAAACATAAAGAAAGGGAAATATTTGACCATTATTATTTGACTTCAGTAACATAATTTGACATGTAATTTAAAAGACTAATGGCCGGTTTGACAGACAAGGCTTAAGCTTAGCACCAAACTAAAATGCATGTTTGAGCTGTCTTAACTATAAAAAACAATCTCTGACATATCTTAAAATACGTCAATGCCATTCTTTTGTCACAAAATTCACACCAGTAATGTCTTTTTCAATGGAACATTTATAAAAGCAACTTAAATGTCCCAATTAAACTACGGCCTAAGTCTGGTTTAATCGAAGCCTTGTCTGTGAAACCGGGTCATATTTTCATGACTAATACATACTGTGCACAGCATAGCAATTTTCTATCATTTCTAATCAGACACTTATAGACTATAAAAAAAAAATTTCTCTCAGCCAAAAGAGTGCAACAGTCAGGTTCCATAAATTTTGTCCATAGAGGAATTGCTTTTTAATGACAACTTATAAACATTTAAAGACAGACCTAACGGGAGTTATGGGGTTGTTAATGATTGGTTGGAATAAGGTTTTGTTTATCCTGCATTATTTGTACTTATTTTTTAAATAATTGTGTTTGACTGTAGACTGCTCTCTGAAAACCTACATTACCTATGATTCTGCAAAGAAATATATACCAATAAGAGAATCGCAACAAGCAAATTGTACAAAAATAACTCTTTAGCACCCGCCCACTCTCATGAAGCACCGCAAATGGCGTAATCAACGTAATTCTCTCTTTAAAGCCGTTGAGTACAGCCTTGAACCTTTATCTGTTTGTTCAGTTTTCAAGTACTTTTTTGCTTCAAATCAAAGTTTGTAATGTTGTAATTAGGGGCCAATCACAGAAGGTGCGATGGCACCTATTGTATCCATTAGTTTTCTTATTATTATTATTCCGCTTCGTCTTCTTCTTCCTCCGCTCTTGAAGTCTATAGCATCCTATAGAAACGTATGTTAAAATGTTGTGAAATTTGGCACACAAATAGAGGACAATCCAAACATTCACATAGCAAATTTGGAGTCTCTAACTCAATCCCTCTAAGGCAACCAACTGTCCAAATTTTCACTTACATTTATGTTAACTTTTGAACCGTAAGGGCTAGAAACAAAATTGACAAAATGACAAAAAATGTCTCTGATTCCTTGGCTCAAGCTGATTTGATTGCACCCTATGAAGCCATTTTCCGAAAATTTTTAGCCATTTTTACAATTTCAGAAAAACGTCTCAGGTTTCGTATGTAACCCTGGTTCCCTGAGAGGGAACGAGATGCTGCATCGAGACACGGTGGGAACGCCCTGTGTGATTGCGTCGTGAAGCACGTGTATTATCAGTCCAATGGAAAGACGAGACGTCATAGGCGGGTGATGTCATCGACCAGGAAGCTATAAAGCACCCCTGAAAACAGAACGCGAAAGCTTCTTAAAATCACAGGCATGCAGGGAGTATGACAAGGCGACGCAGCGTCTCGTTCCCTCTCAGGGAACCAGGGTTACATGCATTACAGACGTTCCCTTTCAAGGGAACTCGAGCTGCGTTGAGACGCGGTGGGAACCCTATACCCACAACGCCATATGACAAATGCCTGTTCTGTATGAAGACCTTTCGCACACTAGGAAACAAGCACCCTAGCCCCAGGAGTGGAGCTAAGGTCAATGTCATAAAACCTGACAAATGTAAGCGGCGAGGACCAGCCTGCCGCATCACAAATGTCATGAAGGGAAACTCCCGAGATTAATGCCATAGAGGCAGCCATACTCCTCGTAGAATGAGCCTGGACAGCCAAAGGTAAAGGCTGTCCGACCGCTTCATAAGCAAGTGAGATAGTCTCAGCTACCCACTTGCTCATCATCTGTTTTAGATGCAGGGCAACCTATATTAGGTGACCCGAAGCAGACAAATAAATGCTCTTATATACGCCACAGGGCAGCTCTGTGGACATAAGCATCCAAAGCCCGGCCAGGGCATAACAGATTAAGTTTTTCCTGATCTGGGGTATTAAAGGTGGAGGACAGAAGGCCTGCAGCACAAATGACCCACAAATTTAGTAGGGGCCTAGGAATACAACCCGACCTGGGGTGAAGAAATATCACCATACCAGGTGCAAATCCAAGTACATGCAGGCCTCAGCCTCATGTACCACGGAATTAAGGATCTCTCCTCAGAGATAACCCAGCAAAGAAACATTAATTACAGAAATCAAATTCTGTACCTACAGGGCAGAAAACAAGATTCAGAAGGCGTTCTCCGCACCAGGCAGAGAACAGTTTTTATTTCAATGCGTATTTAGTCTTCTCGTGGAGGGAGCTCTAGACTGGAGTATGAGAGCCCTCAGAGGCCGAGCCCACAGTATCCATAACTCCAGATGAGGGTGAAATATTGTATCCCCTGATTGGGACAGCAAATCCCTCCTGATCGGAATCTCCAAGGGAGAGCCGTCTAGAAAGGACACTAGGCCTGAGAGAAACACTCTCTGGCCGGACAGAATGGGGCTACTAATAATAGACAAGCCCCCACCCGGCGAACCCTCTCCAGAACTCCCGGGAGCAAAGATATCGGGAAATGCGTACAGGTGTAGCGTCAACCACACCTAATACATCACATCTAGTCCAAGAGCTGAATGCGTGAGGGAGAACCACATAGGGCAATGCGTTGTATAAACGATGCGAAAGGTCGACTTGAGTTTGACTGGAGTTCTCCCAAAGAAGCTCCACCACCTCAGGGTGAAGTCTCCATTCCCCGGGCCACAGCCCCAGCCTCAACAGGATATCTGCTCTGATATATGAGACCATCAGTGTGTTGTCCGGAAGGACAAGCACATGGTGACCTCTTGGGTCTGGCAGGAAGTATTAAGATTCTCGGGAATACCGCCATCACTTTTAGCCAATTATGTGCCAAAAGGAAGATGGTCCTGCCAAACACCCTTTGCCGAGCGACCACTCATGATCACCCCCGACTTGTGATTGAAGCATCCGTCGATAGGATTATGCGTCGACAAGAAGCCCCCAACACTGGGCCTGGGCAAGGAACCAAGGTTCTTCCACATGACCGAGGCACGTAGGCACAGCCATGTGACCTTAATCATGCAAAAACGGATTTCCCCTTGGAGAAAGCCCCTTGGTCTTGAGCCACAACTGCAGGGGTCTCATGTACAGAAGGCCAAAAGTAATTACGTTGTACGCAGCTGCCATGAGACCCAGCAGTCTGAAACTGTTTCACAGTGAGTGACTGGCCTAGTTTTACCCCATTTATGGCTGTGAGAATCGCAGAAATACGTGCTGGAGACAATCGTACCCGCATTGTTGTTGAATCCCATATTACACCTAGAAAAGTGGTCCTCTGAGCTGGGAGAAGCACACTCTTCTTGGCGTTGAGGCGCAACTCCAACATCTTTATATGAGACAGAACGACATCTCACTGTGCATCGGACGGTTCACGTCTCGCCATCGTCCATTAATAGACCCCTTCAATGTTTGTAAACATCGAACGCCTAGGTTGGGTGCGCGCGCAGCATGGGGTCAGAAAAACGGCGCGGCTAATAGACCGGCATATTGTTTCACTGTCTTTGCCACCACAAGAACGGGAAAAGTACCATAATAAACTTGTTTTTGGTTAATGGCGATTGTCTGCCTGATCCCGAGCTCCTAACAGAATGGGTAGACAACGTTAGCAAGCGGCCAGATATTCACTGGCCCGCCATATAACGTTACAGCTATCTGGTGGACAAGCCGAGTGTTTTTTTACACACGCGAAAAAGCCTACAAATCGCTAGACGCTTATAATAACGTAGTCTGTGGGCATGTCCACTTGTCTAGACGGTTTTATATAGCGATATAGATTTGAACTATCCTCCTTTGCACGGTCGCTTTGTAAACAGTGGGGCGGTACTTTTGCCGGCGCCGGCGACATCGACGTAATGACGTAGTTCCCGGCGCGTTGCAGATCAGATCAATCTGAACAACTGTAGTTAAAAAGTATATATATTTTTTATTTATTTAGAAAATGACCTATCGTTTCGCTAGATAAGACCCTCTTCCTCAGCTGCGATCGTGCACAGCCCGTTGAAGGACTTCAAATACCTTTGAAACTGCACGGGTGTCGTCTAAACGGATGAGATCCTGCCGGAATCCTGAAAAACTTGACTCCACAACTGGTGCGATTTTCACAGGTCCACGACGCAACGAGTAGGCATTTTTTATTTGACGAGAAATTCTCTTGTTACCACACAATTCAATGGGATGGAATGAACTTTCTGACCCCGACATGCGCACTGCGAACAGCGAATTTTCCTGTGACGTCAACCGTGAAGGGGTCTATACCTAGACAATGGACACCTCGAAGAGCATTAACCCTTACATGTACAACCCCCGCTTATACCATGGTCACTTGCCAAATAACACATTTTAAAACATTAGTTTATATTTTAATTATTTTTACAATCGAAATCTAAAGTTTTTACATACAATAACTTGGTTTACCTGGCTACACCTGAAGGTTTATTTAGCAACCGGAGATATTTATAGTCCGCTCAGCTCATAGAACCCTTCAGTTTAGCTAACTTACTCCGTTTTTAATTTTTCTCCGTTTTATTTACAATTTTTCTTTCTTCAGTAGCATCCCAGTCATCAAAGTTGTCAAATTCTCCAAAAAGGTTAAAAGAAATAACGAAGTCGCTCATTGTTGTATTAGTGGGCTATGTATAACGGCTAACTAGATGTTTGTTTTGATACAATAAATTGTAAACAGATACTTTGACTGCCTGTTGCTATGGTTACTCACAGCTGATGTAGCCAGCGCATTTATTTATTAATTTCGAACGGTAAACAGTCACTTTCACCAGAACTCCTTTACTAGGTGTCCTCTATCACTTTTTAATGGACACCCTGCAGCCAATCAGAATCGAGTATTCATCCAGACCATGGTATAAAGTACAATACGCGAATGCTCTGGAGTCTCAGAGGAGCCAGAGCTGCATCCACACATTTTGTAAAGTGCGGGGAGATAAACCTAGGCAGAATGGAAGAACCCGATACTGGTATGCTTAGCCCCCAAAAGCAAACCTCAGGAACCTCCTGTGATGAGGATGGGTAAATAAGTAAGCGTCCTTCAAGTCTATTGTGACAAAACAGTCCTCGGACTGAATCTGTAACACAATCATATTTAGCGTAAGCATTCTTTCAACTTGAGATTCCGAAACCTGCTGTTTAATTGACGCAGGTCTAGAACTGAGAATAGAAACACCCACTGAGAATTATGTTGATTGTGCCCTGGTAATTGGTGATTCGATCACACGGAATGTGAAAATAGAAACACCAGCCACCATAGTCACATGTTTGCCGGGAGCCAGAGCGAATTTCAAAGCAAATTTAAAAGAGCTGGCTAATGCTAATCGTAAATTCTCTAAGATTCTCTATTCATGTCGGCACTAATGATGTTCGACTCCGCCAGTCGGAAATCACCAAAACTAATATTAAAGAGGTGTGTGAACTCGCAAGTACGATGTCAGGCACTGTAATTTGCTCTGGCCCCCTTCCTGTTCGCCAGAGTGATGAGATAGTTAGTAGATTGTGTTCACTCAATGTCTGGCTGTCGAAGTGGTGTCCGCAAAATAATATAGAATTCATAGACAATTGGAAAGAGATGGTATTCATCCCTCCTGGGCTGGTGCTCCTCTTCTCTCTAGTAATTTGGCTCATAGTCTTAAGGCCCGTACACACCGGGACGAATATCAGCGCGCGTTATTCGCCAGCGTTTTTCAACGCGTTTTTAGTGTTCACACCCAAGCGATTTTCGCTGACGATGAGCCGAGTGAACATGCAAATTCATTCCCAGACATTAGATGGCGCTTAATGTAAAACAGAAACACCCTCTGCAATACCACTCCATAACAGTTCTCTTTTATCAAGATTTTTGTAGTCGCTGTCGCGTTTGTCATATAGTTCTTTATGTTCGGACACCAACGAGAACAGCAGCTCTACATTCATCTTGCCTTGCATCTTCCTCGTCTATTTCTTCCCGGCAGTGTAGACGCTACTTGGCGTATATCTTCTTCGCCGCCGGTCGGCAAGACCGTTTTGTGTTTGAGCGCCCCCAAGTTGTGTTTTAATGTAACTTCAGAAGCTCCAGACACGTGAGCAAAAGCGGCAATCTCATTGGTCGGATAGTTTTTGACGCGGCGCGTCAAACAAAAAAAACGAACCCGAGGCGTTTTTTTTAAAATGACGCTTTTACGCGTGGCGTTTTACGCGTCGGTGTGAACACTCACATTGGTGCCCTTTGTTTAGTCACGAGGCGTTAAACGTCGGCGAATAACGCGCGCGAAATTCGTCCCGGTGTGAACAGGCCTTTAGAGAGAAAACATGACAATCTGGGGCTCAGGTCAGGAAGCAGACAAACTGGTTAAACCGACCATCTGCTAGTGGCCTCACGTCACTAATGTCAGATAAATCCCATCACATAGAGCATCTTTCACCTAGATATAATCATATAGAGACTGTGGCCCCTATTTTAACGATCTGAAACGCAAGTATCAAGCGCAAAGCGCAAGTAACTTTGAGGGCGGGTCTTGGTCGCTGTTGTTATTTTACCGGCAGGATAAATGACTCTTGCGGCCGACGCAAGTTTAAAAGGGGTTGGTCTGAAATAGCTTCATTATTCATAGGTGTGGTTTGGGCGTAACTTGAAATAAACCAATCAGAGCGTCATCCAACATACCCTTTAAGAGCAGGTGCGCATGTTGCATGGCGGATTGTTATTATTATGGCGAATTTACCGGGCACCGCCAGGAGTGGTTCACATAGGTGATTACGCACCCTTCAGATGTTTTTTTTTTCCTGGTTCTTGACGGACAAACTAATTTGTCAGATGTCCTTATATACATACAGTGAAGAAAATAAGTATTTGAACACCCTGCTATTTTGCAAGTTCTCCCACTTAGAAATCATGGAGGGGGCTGAAATTGTCATCGTAGGTGCATGTCCACTGTGAGAGACATAATCTAAAAAAAAAAATACAGAAATCACAATGTATGATTTTTTAATTATTTATTTGTAAGATACAGCTGCAAATAAGTATTTGAACACCTGAGAAAATCAATGTTAATATTTGGTACAGTAGCCTTTGTTTGCAATTACAGAGGTCAAACGTTTCCTGTAGTTTTTCACCAGGTTTGTACACACTGCAGGAGGGATTTTGCCCCACTCCTCTACACAGATCTTCTCTAGATCAGTCAGGTTTCTGGGCTGTCGCTGAGAAACACGGAGTTTGAGCTCCCTCCAAAGATTCTCTATTGGGTTTAGGTCTGGAGACTGGCTAGGCCACGCCAGAACTTGATATGCTTCTTACAGAGCCACTCCTTGGTTATCCTGGCTGTGTGCTTCGGGTCATTGTCATGTTGGAAGACCCAGCCTCGACCCATCTTCAATGCTCTAACTGAGGGAAGGAGGTTGTTCCCCAAAATCTTGCAATACATGGCCCCGGTCATCCTCTCCTTAATACAGTGCAGTCACCCTGTCCCATGTGCAGAAATACACCCCCAAAGCATGATGCTACCACCCCCATGCTTCACAGTAGGGATGGTGTTCTTGGGATGGTACTCATCCTTCTTCTTCCTCCAAACACGGTTAGTGGAATTATGACCAAAAAGTTCTATTTTGGTCTCATCTGACCACATGACTTTCTCCCATGACTCCTCTGGATCACCCAAATGGTCATTGTCAAACTTAAGACGGGACTTGACATGTGCTGGTTTAAGCAGGGAAACCTTCCGTGCCATGCATGCTTTCAAACCATGACGTCTTAGTGTATTACCAACAGTAACCTTGGAAACGGTGGTCCCAGCTCTTTTCAGGTCATTGACCAGCTCCTCCCGTGTAGTTCTGGGCTGATTTCTCACCTTTCTTAGGATCATTGAGACCCCACGAGGTGAGATCTTGCATGGAGCCCCAGTCCGAGGGAGATTGACAGTCATGTTTAGCTTCTTCCATTTTCTAATGATTGCTCCAACAGTGGACCTTTTTTCACCAAGCTGCTTGCCAATTTCCCCGTAGCCCTCTCCAGCCTTGTGGAGGTGTACAATTTTGTCTCTAGTGTCTTTGGACAGCTCTTTGGTCTTGGCCATGTTAGTAGTTGGATTCTTACTGATTGAATGGGGTGGACAGGGGTCTTTATGCAGCTAACGGCCTCAAACAGGAGCATCTAATTTAGGATAATAAATGGAGTGGAGGTGAACATTTTAAAGGTAGACTAACAGGTCTTTGAGGGTCAGAATTCTAGCTGATAGACAGGTGTTCAAATACTTATTTGCAGCTGTATCTTACAAATAAATAATTAAAAAATCATACACTGTGATTTCTGGATTTTTTTTTTAGATTATGTCTCTCACAGTGGACATGCACCTACGATGACAATTTCAGACCCCTCCATGATTTCTAAGTGGGAGAATTTGCAAAATAGCAGGGTGTTCAAATACTTATTTTCTTCAATGTATGTGTCTTGCCACTATTGGGCAAACAGGTCTGATCCGTCATTACTACAATTAGCCTGAAAATTTTGGGTAAATGTGTAAGCTACAGTAGATAGGCCTACATTTTTTTACATCTTCATGGACACCACAATGATTTCCCTCATGTGTTAATATTTTTCCTTGTTATAATGCATGATTTGCAAAAAAAAAAAACTGCTGCATCTGTGTTGATGAGAGAATCAAAGTGTATGCGCGTTGTGCACCCGCTACATTATGGCCAAGTATGCGCCCCACTGACTTTAAACTAGGTTTTTTCTGGTCAGCGGCGGAATTGTTTTCTGGAACTGCAAAATAGAACTAGGGAATGTTTGCGCCGAAACACGCCTCCTTTTTGCGCCGACCCGCCCAGGGAGCGCAAGTTCATTTCCTAGTTTACCGACGTGCGTCTGTGGAGGGAAAAGCCTGCTTTGCGCGGGTGCAAAATAGGAATGATACATGCGTCAGTGTACAAAGTCATTTTTGCCGGGTGCAAGATTGGGCCCTGTGTCTGTTCCCCGAATTTGGAAATCCAAAAAACGTCAGGTTAAAAATGTAATTGATGTTCAACAAATAAAAAACAGATATAATACAGAGGAGCAAATGATAAAGCTTGGGTTGCTGAATATTCGATCCCTTACTTCAAAATCGCTCATAGTTAATGATATGATCTCAGATTATAATCTAGATGTGCTGTGTTTGACAGAAACCTGGCTAAAACCAAACGATTACATTACTTTAAATGAGTCAACCCCACAAGATTACTGTCATAAACATGAACCTCGTCTGAAAGGCAAAGGGGGAGGTGTTGCTGTAATTTATAGTAATATTTTTAAAACCACTAAGAAATCTAGTTTTAAATATACTTATTTTGAAGTGTTGGTGCTTATTGTAAAAATACATAGTGTAAACGATAAATCACGTTTGAAAATTCTACTGGCTACTGTATGCAGGCCACCATAAAGATTTTATCAAAGAATTTGCAGACTTTCTATCAGAATTAGTATTGGCTGCAGATAAAGCACTAATAGTTGGTGATTCTAATATACATGTAGACAGTGCTTAATTTGTAAAGTGGGAGGTCCTGGAGCGCAGAGGGGTGGTGGATCCAGCGACTCAAAACGGGGGTTGGAGGTAACGGAACTAAAAAAATGTACACTGCCTACATACACACACACATCGTTGTTAATGTTTTTTTTCAAAAAGCTATGTAGCTTCTCTGACAAAAAAAAAAAAAAAAAAACTTAACGCTGTGTGTGTATCAGGGCAATGTTTATTTTAATTTCAGAACATGCACTGCATAGGTGCGAAATTTTTGCTTGTTTGGGATCTGAGCAGCGTATTTGGAAATAGTTAAGCAAATTTTGTTGTCTTTTTGACATTTTTCCCAGGAGTGAAACGAGGCTAACAGCACTCTCAACCAGCACTACTTGCGCATTTGTCACTTGAAGTGCCTCCGCTCCGCAATAAAACTAAATGTATATTGCACCACAGCGTGAAGTCAGATAGTGTATAAGTTACATTAACGACGCCGAATGGCGCTACTGTTGTGTATACTCATAGAGAATAATGTGTTCGCCCGGCGCTGCGCTTCTCGCCGCGACCCACTTTACCCTGAAAGTTCACCTCGCATCGAAACTGCAAACACAAGATTTTTGTGGAACTTCAATGGGGAATAAATACTAACAAGACAGATAACAACATTGAACACTACACAAACAGTAATTTTTTTCATTTAGGCGACTAATTTTTCATAGTGACAGGAGGTGCCGGATCCAGTAAAAAAGGTTCCGGATCCAACGTCAGAGGTGCCGGAACATGTTCCGGCTCAAATTAAGCCCTGCATGTAGATAATGAAAATGATGCATTGGGATTGGCTTTTAAAGACATTGTGAACTCAATTGGAGTTAGACAACACGTGTCAGGACCCTCTCATTGTCGTAATCATACTCTAGATCTAATACTATCACATGGAATAGATGTTGATGCTGTTGAAATTCTGCAGCAGAGCGATGACATCTCAGATCATTATCTAGGCTCATGTAAATTATATTTAGCCAAGGCTGTAAAGCCGACTCCGTGTTATAAATATGTTAGACCTATAACTTCTGCCACTAAAGATGGCTTTATTAATAATCTTCCTAATCAGTTTCGTCGTCTCCAAATCTTGGATAGCTTAGAAGAACTTGATATTGCAACAGAAACTTTTAACTCTCTTTTCCAGCACTTTAGACGCAGTTGCTCCGTTGCGCTTAAAGAAGATTAAAGAAAATAGTCTAACGCCGTGGTACAACGAGCACACTCAGGCCCTTAAGAGAGCAGCCAGAAAAATGGAGCGCAAATGGATGAAAACAAAATTAGAGGTATTTTGGGTTTCATGGAAGGAGAGCTCGATTGCTTACAGAGAGGCCTTAAAAGCTGCTAGATCTGCTTATTTTTCAACCCTATTAGAAGAAAATAAACATAATCCTAGGTATTTATTTGAAACAGTGGCTAAACTAACGAAAAAGAAAGCTTCAAGCCCAGAAGTGTCCAAGCAACACAGCAGTAATGACTTTATGAACTTCTTCACTTATAAGATTGATAATATCAGGGACAAAACACTTTATAATAACTGCACACTATTAATCATTAGTTAAGCACGAGTAAACAGTTAATTCATAATTTATAAAGCATTAATAGACATTAATAAGTAGTTTATAAATACAGTTATAAATGTTTTTTTCTTAATTTATAAGCATATCTATAATGTGTTTAATAATTGTATTTTCATACTTTGTTAATGATCAATTAATCGTTTCTAAATGAAGTATAGCATTATTTACAAATCCGTTATTTAAGAGTTGTCAGTGATTCATAAGATCACTTAGAAAGTGTAAGTAAATGGAGTAAAATCAGGTAGTTATAAAGCATTTAGTAGTGGTCAGTTAACTATTTTTGTGAGCTCATCTAAAGTGAGGACTAGTCATGCCTTGTAAAGCATTTACAAAGGAGATACTTTCACTTACAAGTGATCTTATGAACCACTGACACCTCTTAAATAACTGGTTTATAAATAATGCAATACATAATTTAGAAATTATAAATTGATCATTAATAAAGTATGAAAATACAATTATTAAACCCATTATAGATATGCTTTTAAATCAAGAATAAAGCATTTATATCTGTATTTATAAACTGCTTATTCATGTCTATTAATGCTTTATAAATGATGAATTAACTGTTTACTAATGCTTCACTAATGATTAATAGCGTGCAGTTATTGTAAAGTGTTACCCAAAATTATAACTATGCAAGCGTCTACTACAGTATCGGATCAGGGAATCTGTCAAAGATATTAGAAAAAACAGTATCCTCACAACTGTGTTCCTTTCTTGAAAGAAATGATATCTGCGAGGATTTTCAGTCCGGATTTAGACCGTACCATAGTACAGAGACAGCTCTCGTTAGAGTCACAAATGATTTGCTTTTATCATCCGATCGTGGTTGTATCTCTCTATTAGTGTTACTTGATCTTAGTGCTGCATTTGACACAATTGACCACAACATTCTTTTAAATAGACTAGAAAACTATGTTGGCATTAGTGGAATTGCACTAGCATGGTTTAAATCATACTTATCTGACCGTTATCAGTTTGTAGCAGTAAATGAAAAGATGTCTTATCGATCACAATTTCAGTATGGCGTACCGCAAAGCTCAGTACTAAGACCGCTGCTGTCCACTCTGTACATGCTGCCATTAGGAGATATCATTAGGAAACATGGAATTAGCTTTCACTGTTATTATTATAGTTATAGTCCTTTACGTCTATTGCGATCTCAAAATTCTGGCCAGTTAATAATACCTAGAATATCAAAATCGACTGCTGGCGGTAGATCCTTTTCCAATTAAGCACCAAAACTTTGGAACAGTCTTCCTACCATTGTTCAAAGCTAGACTAAAGACACATCTCTTTGCCCATTTCAAAAAATGCTAATAATGCTAATAATGTTTAATTAATTTAGACTATTTTAATGAAATTTGTGTAGAAAGATTACTTGAGTAATACAGAGAGCAATGAAACCAATTATGCCATATTTGCTTGAATTTGCTGTCCGCCATTTTGACTTTCTTTGAAAACGTATTAAGATTTTCGTAATTTACGTGACGAGTATTGCGTAAGAAGCTTACGTTACGGGTAAAGTTCATCTTACTCGAGATATGAAGCCAAAAATTATCCTTAATTTTTCATTTATTGTCAACGCAGTGTAGCAGCTAGCAGACCTAGAGCGGGCTAACTAGCGCGCTCGCTCATTGGCTGCCCTGCGGCAACTGCAGCAGCCTACCACTGAGGTGCGCGTGACGTCACGCCCAATGGGTGCACTTCGCGCCCGCTACGCGTCACAGCCCGCCAAGAGGGGTGTGGCTTAGCGTATATAAACGCGGCTCAGAGGCTGCTTCCCTGGTTTTCATCGACTGAAGCGAAAGTCGCTCGTGGCGCCAGCACGGCAGGTTACGCAATACTCGTTCCCTCTTCTAGAGAGAACCGAGGTTACATTAGGTAACCGAGTACGTTCTCTTACGAGAGGTTCTCTCGTATTGCGTAAGAAGCTTACGCTATGGGAACCCCTTGTCAACGCCGTGCATGCCAAGCATCCACAACATAATGCAGGGGAAACCCTGAGAATCAGATATGTGGGAAATAGGCGGCCAGCAACGCAGGCCGACACATGTAAATAAGCACTTATAGGGAGAGACAGAGCGGTCACCGCCGGTCTGTATAATACATCAACCCAAAATAGTGCAGCTCAACCAGGAAAGCTAAGTCACGTGGGAAAAGCCTGCGCATGATAAAATCCGGGCAGGACACATACCCTTAGACTGAAAGAAGTCTAGCCTGCAGCGCGGGGACTTCTAAGTTATAAAACCTAACAAATTTAGACGGGGAGGCCCAGTCCGCCACCATACAAATATCATGAATGGAAATCCTGCTGGACCACGCCCACGATGAGGCAACACCTCTAGTGGAATGAGCCCTGATGCCCAAAGGGCATTGCAGACTTTAAATCCTCAGTGCTCTGACAGGGCAGAGGAGATTAACATCGCTCTCGCTGTCGGAAACTGGCAGCGCCGTCAGTGAAATAACCTGCGCTCTAAAGGGAGTGCCAATCACCTTCGGGACATAGCCATGTCTTGGTCTGAGGATGACTTTGGAGTCATTTGGCCCAAACTCGAGACACGTCGCGCAGATGTGTACATCCCCAACACGTTTAATTGACGACAGAGCTGTCAGAAAAACGGTTTTGAGCGAGAGGTATTTTAAATCCGCAGAGTCTTATGGTTCAAAACGATGTGAAAGCGAATGACAAGCTCGTTCCTTCCCAATGACTGGCCGTGCGTTGGTTCAGCGAACGCAGCAACGGCCGCCACATAAACTGAGCGTGGAGGGGGACCTGCCCTTATCCAACAGCTCTTGGAGGAAGCCGAGCACCCGCGAGACCGCACACGTTCGTGGGTCCAGACCCCTGTCTGAGCACCATTTAGAGAACACCGACCATTTAGACGCGTAGTGCCTTCTCGTAGAAGGAGCTCTAGACTGTGCGATCGTGTTAATGACGCTTTCTGGCAGGACAACGGGTACCCGTTGATTAACCATACGTGCAGAGACCTGCGCTCTGGATGGGGATGCCAGATTGAGCTGCGGGCTTGAGAGAGGAGATCTCTCCTCACCGGAATCAGCCAGGGGGCTGTGCGCGACAACCGCGTCTGCTCCGGGAACCAGACTTGGTTCTCCCACCGTGGGGCTACCAGCAGCACTGAGTGGCGCGTTTCCCTGATTCTCTTGATTACCTGTGGCAACATTGAGACTGGAGAGAAAGCATATAGTGGGCATTTGGGCCAGATTTGGGCCAGCACGTCGTCATTCTTCGAGAAGAACATTGGGCAATGAGCGTCGTATTTCGGCGCAAAAAGGTCTACTTCCGCTCTGCCGAAGAGGCGCCATAGCAACTGGACTGTCTAAGGGTGTAGAGACCATTCCCCTGGGTGAACATTGTCTCTGGACAGGCTGTCCGGTTCGTCGTTCAGATGGCCTGGCACATGCAAAGCTCTCAGCGAGCGCAAATGGTGCTGAGACCAAACTAGGAGGCGTTCTGTCAGATCGCAGAGGCTCCTGGATCTGACACCACCCTGACGGTTCACATAGGACACCACTGACATGTTGTCTGAACGAACTAGTACGTGGTGACCCTGTATGAACGGGAGAAAACGTTTCAATGCGTTCTCGACCGCAAGCATTTCCAGACAGTTTATGTGAAGGCTCTGCTCTTGGACTGACCACAGGCCAAAAGCCGGTCTGCCCTCGAAAAGCGCGCCCCACCCTGAGTTTGATGCATCCGTCGATATGACCTTTCGGTACGAGACGGCGCCCATCATCACTCCGCGCTGGTACCAGTCGGCCGCTAACCAGGGCTGCAGAGCTGACACACAGCTCTGAGTCACTCTGATTTTCCTGCAGCCTGAAACCCCCGCTCGGTGTGGCACTCGAGCGTTCAGCCAGCATTGCAACGGGCGCATACGCAATAAGCCCAGCTGAAACACTGCTGCAGCTGACGCCATGCAGCCCATCATCCTCTGGAACGTCTTCAGAAAAGAAACTGACTGACTGGGGAGTAATGAGCTCTTGGTCCAGTTGACCGTGAGACACAAACTTTCCAGATGACTGAGAAGCACAGCTTTCTGAGATAAGAGTTCCATCTCTGAGTGTGCCAAAATCAGCCAATCGTCCAGATAGTTCAGTATTCGCATGCCCTGAATTCTCAAGGGGGCGAGCGCACCGTCCATGCACTTTGTGAATGTACGAGGTGCTAAGGACAGGCCGAACGGCAGGACGGTGTATTGATAAACCTGACCGTCGAAGGCAAATCTCAAGAATGGCCTGTGACGGGGTACTATCTGAATCTGAATGTACATGTATGTGTCTTTCAGATCGAGAGAGATAAACCAGTCCCTCGGTCGAATTTGCGCGAGAATCTGTCTGGTTGTAAGCATTTTGATTGTAAGCATGTCTCCTCATAAAAGCTTTGTTCAAATCTCTCAGGTCTAAAATAGGTCTCAATTCCCCGTCCTTTCTTTGGTACGAGAAAATAATGGCTGTAAAAGCCTGACTCGCTCAGAGAAGGCGGTACTGTTCCTATGGCCCCTTTGCACAGCAATTTGGCTATTTCTAGTAGATGTGCTACTTCTGTATTCATTTCCGTCTCGGTCCGAGCCCAAAAACGCGGGGGGCGACGAGCGAATTGTAGTGAATAGCCCTGCTTTATTGTGCTTAGCACCCATCCTGACACCCCTGGAATCGCTTCCCATGCTTTGAAATGTATAGCTAGGGGGAGAATGGCCTCTGGCTTTCGATCGCACTCTGTGTGCTTGAAAGACTGAATCGGAGGAGCGTGCGGTGCTTAAATACAGTGGCTCGCTTTGGTTTGCTTCACATGTGGCGCCCCGATTACTTTGAATGGGGAGTGCTCTACAACAATGTTGTGATGCGCGAGCGGCGCTTGGGGTGGAGTGCTCATCAGTAAGTGTGCACGCTCGTGGGCGGGCACGTGACTTACATTCATAAGCGGACCTACTTTTTCAAACTCCTAGGGCCCTATCTTGCACTCAGCGCAAATGACTTTGTACACTGACGCATGTATCATTCCTATTTTGCACCCGCGCAAAGCGGACTTTTCCCTCCACAGACACACGTCGGTTAACTAAGAAATACACTTGCGCTCCCCGGGGCGGTTCAGCGCAAAGAGGAGGCGTGTTCCGGCGCAAACTTTCCCTCATGCTATTTTGCAGTTCCAGAAAACAATTGCGCCACTGACCAGAAAAAAACCTAGTCTAAAGTCATTGGCGCGTTGCGCGTACATTCAGATGCTATTTTAAGCGCGCGTGCTTGGTCATAATACAGAGTGTGAACAACGCGCATACACTGTAGATGATTCTCTCATCTACACAGATGCATTTTCCTTTTTGCAAATTATACATTATTATAAGGAAAAATATTAAAACACGAGGGAAATCATTGTTGTCCAGTCAAGTCAAGTATATTTATATAGTGCTTTTCACAATAGAGATTGTATCAAAGCAGCTTCACAGTATCAATATGTTGTGTCCATGACGATCGGAAAAATAGGCATAAAGCTTAGGCCTACATATTTACCCAAATTATGCATGTATAACCGAAGCTAATTTGGGTGGGTTTGTCCCATCTCCAATGCCACTTCTCTTTCTTCTACGGCCCTGACGAGAACATCGATCTCCTCGGCTGTGAACCGATTCTGAAGCGCTCCTGGTAAATGCGCCGTTATAATAGTATTGCGCCATGGAACAAGCGCACCTCGTTCATCATGCTCTTAAAGGGAATGTGATATGACGCTCTGATTGGTTTATTTCACGTTACGCCCAAACCACACCTATGAATAATGAAGCTACTTCAGACCAACCCCTTTTAGCTTTGCGCCAGGCGCAAGAGGCATTTATCCCGCCGGGAAAATAGCAACAGCGCCGGGATCCGCCCACAAAGGTACTTGCGCTTTGCGCTTTGACACTTGCGTTTCAGATCGTGCGCTGAGTGCAAAATAGGGCCCCTAGACTGTTTATCTGATTTACACCAAAATTTGCCCAGATCCTCTTCAGACCATGCCAAAAATAAAATAAACAAATAAATAGAGAACCTACTTTTTCGAACTCCTAGACTGTTTATCTGATTTACACCAAAATTTGCCCAGATCCTCTTCAGACCATGCCAAAAATCAATCAATCAATAAATATATATATATCAAAAGCTTTACAATAGACCAAGCCATTCTCGAATAACACATCAATGAAATTGTAGCCATGAAACTCTGCAACACTTTGGCATATTGCTACCAAACGTCATGTGTGTCATTGTTATCTCACACTGACCACTCTATAATAATTTGATAACAGCGCCTCCGAATGTTCAAAAGTGATAAGGAAGTTAATCATATTACAAGTGATTGTATTTGTGATATCTCTGCCATTTTGACTAAAATGTCTTTAATTATTCATAGTTACTGAAGCTCACAGCCATGCTTGCATGTCTCATTGGTCCTTTTTGGGCTTGGCCCCGATAATTGCAGCTTGCAGCTATATTTCACCTTTTGTTTGATTTATGGCTTAAAATCCAACACAAAGTGTAGATTAAGCAAATGCAATAGATATATGCAAGATATTCTATGGATATTCTAAAAACACCCATCTGTAATGTTATCTGCAGCACGTGTCATGTGGAGGCCAAAAGTGGTGGAAGGGCCGTTAGCGAAAATGGTTTTATCACAGTCCTATTTGAAACGTCTGTGCTACTAGCACTTGGACTATTCACATGATAAGACTCTTTAGATAGCTAGATATTCACAAAACTGTGAAAAACAGACTACGACTTAGTTACAGTCCCAGTTGTGGCTGGTAAGAGGAATCCCCTAAGTGAGTTGGTGTTAAAGGAGAGAGTCCTGCAGTTGTTGAAGTGTAAATTACACCTCTGTCTATATGCTGACAGCGCCGGCACTTTGTGAGGGGCCCCATGTCAAACCACATCCTCTGTGGCATTCAGTGTCCACTCAAACAACAGAGACCTTGCCAAGTTTCAGTCACATCACATAATTATGAATATCAGACCAACACGACACAGACAGTACTTCTGGTCCAAAACATAGTGCATTGCTTTGGTCCCTACAGTGACACATGTCCTCTAAAGGTGCATTTACACGGACGGCAATTAACTAGAGCACACATTCCTACTTGTGTCAACTTTGCTGCATTGCTAATAAGCTTTTATAAACGATAAAAATATGCTATTTTAATTGAAAATTAATGATTTCATCGCTTAATGCGGACTCCTAAATTAAATCTCATAAGCGAGATTTGATTTCAATAGTTTGCCATTAACATGTTGCCTAACTAACATCGTTAATTTGCATAGATATACATAGAACTCAAAAATTAATTTTTTTATTTAAAAAAAAAAATAAATACTGTCAAAACTAATTGACGAAAATGAAGTTATCTTTATTTAAATTAATAATCATTCATTAAATATAATGATTTAGTAGCTCATTTGCTTTTGGAACTGAGCAAATATGTTCGTACAGGATTGAAAATCAATCAGTTGGACCCTCTCCACATCAGACAGATCTGAAAATTATGAATGGGAACACTTTTTATTTTCCTATATCTGCATGTGAATGTGACTTATAGAAGAACAAGACCTTCCTCTTTGCAAAGTCTTTTAATAAATACCAAAAGTTGTGAGAGTTGGCAAGTAACAGTTTTGTGGTTTACCAATTTCTTGTGTCATAAGATAGCATGTCCTCCTTCTTGGCTTGTGAATTCTCAGAAACCATATAGTAACAGTTTCATATTCCCTTACCACACAAAATCACACGAAAAAATTAATAAATAGGCAGAGAAAAGTAGGTTTATCTTAAGGTGAAAGTGCTGCCAAGTTGTATTATATTAAATATATTTATCATTTTAATAATAAAAAAAAAATCTATATTCTGTCATCATTTACTTAAGTCAAGTCAAGTCAAGTCATCTTCATTCATATAGCGCTTTTAACAATGTAGATTGTTTCAATGCAGCTTTACAGAGATAAACATACAATCCAAGGCAACAGAGATTGTTTTGGCTTTATAGCGGTTCTTGAATAATGTTATTTCCAGTTAAAGTTAGTTTTGATTGATTCACTTCCGGCGAAATAATAATTTGTTATTAAATTAGGGGCCGCTAAGATGGCGGCGTTGTCTCTAAACAAACTTTAAACGCTAACCTGTGATAAATGCTGATGGCGTTCACATGCGCATTAAGTAATTGATTAATTAATTGATTCTATAGTTATGTGCGTTTGAATATATGTGCACAGGTTTGTAATTCTCTACAAACCATGTCTAAACAAACTACTTGTCTTGCCTATAAATTTGATACAGAATTTTATTTTATTTGATCACTTCGGGGTAGGTACGTGAACTGAAATTTTCACAACGCTTTATCTGTAGAGTGGGAAAGGGATCCTCCATAGGGAGAGGCTAGTTGGCACTTCAGCACTGCATTGTCATCGGGCCCAGGCAAAGCTCCTCGTCAGATCTGGATACGGCAGGCTGCGGGAAAACCTCGGGATAAACAAAGACACTAAAATGAGTGTAGATGCCAATCTTCTTATGATGTAACGAGTACATCAGGATTTAAGGGAAGTGTTCCCGCAGTTCCGGCTGACCTAATCTATGCAGCCTAACATTGAATTATAGAAGTCTATAATGTATTATGTGTATGCTAGGTCAAAGAGATGTGTCTTTATTCTAGCTTTGAACTGACAGAGTGTGTCTGCTTCCCGGACAATGGTAGGAAGACTGTTCCAAAGTTTTGGTGCTAAATAGGAAAAGGATCTACTGCCAGCAGTCGATTTTGATATTCTAGGTATTATTAACTGGCCGGAATTTTGAGATCGCAGTAGACGTGAAGGACTATAATGCGTTAAGTACTCAAGTACTGCGGAGCTAAACCATTTAGTGCTTTGTAAGTAATCAACAATATTTTTAAATTTATACGATGTTTAATAGGCAGCCAATGCAGTGTTGACAGAACCGGGCTAATATGGTCATATTTCCTGGTTCTGGTAAGAACTCTAGCTGCTGCGTTTTGAACCAGCTGTAGTTTGTTTATTAAGCGTGCAGGGCAAACACCCAGTAGAGCATTACAATAATCTAGCCTTCATGTCATGAACGCATTAACTAATTGTTCCGCATTTGTCAATGAGAGCATATGGCGTAATTTAGATCTATTTTTAAGATAGACACTTTTACTAGACATGTGACTTTTAAATGAAAGATTGGTATCAAAGAGCACACCCAGGTTCCTAACCGACGACGAAGACTTAACAGAGCAGCCATCAAGTGTTAGACAATATTCTAGGTTATTACGTGTGGAAGTTTTTTGTCCAATAATTAGAATCTTAGTTTACTTAACATAAACTATTCCTTTAAAAACATGTTTTTGAACCTTGCATACAAATGTAACAGGCGCCCGCTCATTTAAAAAATAAACAATAAAATAGTAAAAAGTTCATACCTTAAGGCTTAGGGTGAGGTGAAACCTGAAGAAAAAGGTCCATATATCTGCAATGAGAAGATAGGCCTGTTTGAAGAGTTCACAACCTCAACAACTGTTCTGAAGTCCACTGATAACAACGATTTTGAAACCATTTACAGAATAAACAGCCGCCAAAAGGACTGCAGTATCCCCAAACACTTTAGCAAAGCTATTCAAATGAATTATGTTTAACGGAAACTTTGTAATTTAAGTTATCTATTAATTTAAATTTCTTAACGCTAATCTCGCTTACCTCGTGTAGTGTAGTTATTTTTTTCTCATTCTTCCTATTCTCGTAGGCCATTCTCCTCTGACCTCTTTAGCATCACCAGAGGCACAGTTTGGGGGAGGTAACCCCCCAAGGGAGAAGACATCTCTCTGCACCAACAGAATTTAGAACGCTTTTTAAACTACTCGTGACTACCTTTACCAGAATTTATCACCTTCTATTGTATTGATTGTAGTACATTTTGACAAACTTGCAGAGGTTTTAATAGATTAACTGTTAGATTTTTCACTAAAGATTCAACTGTGGCATGTCAATGCATCCTTTGCTATTTTTCATTACAAATGCTAGCTAAAAAAAAAGAAAAAGGTTAACATTGGCCTTAGCATGGTAATGAGGAGCCATCAAGGATCTTACCTGTCATTAAATCATTATTGTAACAAATGCTATAGTTAAACAATTTCAAGTACTATACTTTTTAGGCCAATTACAAGTTAGAATCAAGACGACCTTCTTGGATTATTGACTAAACAATTGGTTTTACACATGTGTAAAATGTTTTTTGCAAATAATGACAGATATTTCAAGAGATGACAAGAAATGATCATTTTCAATATAAGAAAATGTTAAGAAAAGTTAGTTTGACCTATAATGGCACCCTTGATTTAGAAAATTCTGTCAAACTGATAAGTTGTTAGGTGCTTAAATAAAATACATTATCCTATGTAAACAATTGTTAACTAGGCTATTACTTTATTGCAGTTAGGTTAGGTCAAATAAAAGGTTAATTTTTAAAAAAAAAAAATTATACAAAAATGAAAAAATAAATAAAATAAATATCATGAGGGATCATGCCCTGGGACCCCTCTAAACGGTTCACACTTGCCCCACTGTTCAAAACAAAACTACGCCCTTGAGCATCAAGGCATTTTTGCCCATAGAAATGGCACTCACTATATTTTCTCTTTTTTGGACCTTGTCTGTAAACCCTAGATATGGTCGTGCATAAAAATCCCAGTAGATCAGCAATTTCTAAAATAATCAGAAATACAACCATGCCAAGTAACTTCAATCACCCTTCTTCCCCATTCTGACGCTCAGTTTAACATCAGCAGATCTATCTATCTATACACACATAAATGTTTTTTTTTGCCGATACATTTCATTGCAACCCAAAATTTCACAAATCAACCAAACCACAATGATATGTGCATCATCTTTTCTCTAAAGCATTTCAGTGGTGCAACTGCCCCACCCATTACACGACCTGCTTTCCTCAACTCTTTTTCAACATCTGCACTCTTTGTCCCTCAATCCAGAACTGCTGCATGGATACAGGACACACCCTAAAACTCTCTCTCTCGCTCTCCACAACCCCAAGAGTCGTACTGACAGAATGCAGAGAGCCCTGCAGTGTGTTTCTCCATCCTCTCTGACCTCCATACATGCCCTTACTGCAAAACGACTACGACCACACCCTTCTCACAGCCTGTAAACCCTTGAGTGCAAGGATGTTAAAACCGTCTGATTTCATTCCCACATAAGTCAATAAGGACAGAAAGTCTTGAGATCTTCAATGGTAACACATTAACAGACTTTTTAGATAAACACATTGCAAAAAAACAAAAGTTCCTATCTGATAGGGTGAAGTGATGAAGTAATCCTTTTGAACACAGTCTAGACACATTATTAGCCATTTCCGTTAATTTCTAACTGTTTGCACAATTGATATTTTTTCCGTGGTAGTCGATTACTCTGACATAATCCATTTCAAATAGACCTACCCATAAACTATAGATTTATTCATATTTCAGGATGAAAAAACAAAAAACAAACAAACTGTTTGCTGCCGACGATCTTGTGAATAAGCTGCACTGTTGACCAGACTTTGTGCTAAAATTCAAACATGACTGTTATGCATAATGCCACAGCTTAATTGCACTTCACCAGATGTGTGCTAATAATTAGCATACACCTTAGCAACACTGCATTTGAAAAAAAGTAAACATTTCATTATAAAAATGAAAGCATTTTATTTCCTCTTAAGATCATGTTGTCATCACATCTGACACAGATTACGATCTATCACAGTTTTTGAAAGCTAGTTTTCAGATCAAAAAAGAACAAAAACAGAAAATTATAACACCTATGAAAAAAAGACAAATCAAGAACTATAAAAAATATAAAACTTGAAAAGATCTATCAATTAATCTCCATTTTTTTTATCTCCAAGTACCATTTCAAAACATAATTTAAACTTTTCCTTTACACAAAATCAAACAGACAAATGAATTTGAAACATTAGTTTTCGTTTAAATAGAAGAAATGTAATCATTTTGCCATGCAGTAGATGTAACATTAAATATTAATTCAAACAAAAATAATATATTTCTCTCTTTTTTATAATTGTGTGTATTTAGATCATATAGATAATATATATTTATATTCAAGTCAAAACACACCCTCCCTTTATAGGGAAACAAGCTAAATTAAAACATTTACCACAAATATATAATCTATCAATGCTTTCATAGCTGCCATCAGTAGCATGGCTGTCTTTTAGGAACATTAAAAACAATGGATTTCAGCAAAACCATTTTGGCACAGAAAACCACACATAACGCCAGTAGCATCTGCTTTGTAAAAAGACAAGGAAAGATTAGAGAAAAGATTTTTTCTGTTTCATAAAAAAAAAAAACAAAAAAAAAAAAACAACATTCTGTGCATCGCTTTAGTCCAGGAGAGAGTGTATGTGCATCTCCTGAGCATTTGCTTGAGGCCAGTGGTGTATGTCCCAGCTTGTTGCTACTGCAGCATGCTTTTAATGGTCTTAGTGGTTGACTCGTCATTAAGATGTTTTGTTGTGTACCTGCACAGAAGACATTAAGTATTAATTATATTTGCTGCAGTATTTTGCCACATGTCAAGCCATCTTCAGCACTGTTGCCAAACAAGCATTATTGTTCAGCAAAGCATAATCATGATCCAGGACGCATGAAAGTGCATATCTCATGACACTCTATGTGGAATATTCCACACATTAAGCCACCAAAGAAAATATGTAAAAAAAAAAAAAAAAATTCTAAATGTGTCATCATGGTTTTTGTAACAATTGCAGTTGTGTGATGGACACTGACTGACACTGACTGAGTGACACAATGACATGTACTATTTATCACAATATGTAAATGAAAATCTAAATAAATTATGACTTATTTTAAAAGGGGTATGTAAGAATTTTTATGTATAAATCGCTTCTTTTATGTATTAATCTGAGATCTTGTGCAAACATATCCACATCACTATGATCAGATGCTTTTTAACTGCTGTTTTCTAATTGCTGTCATTTTTGTTGCGTTTATTTTGTTATTGAGAGTTATTACAGCACATATTACACAATCATTTAAATGTTGCTCTCAGCAGCAATGACGGCATCTGGATGTTTGTTAAAAGTATACAGGTGAAACTTGAAAAATTTGAATATCGTGCAAAAGTTATCATTTTGATGATTATGGCTTACAGCTTACCCCAAATTCAAAATCTCAGAAAATTTGAATATTGCATGAAATCAATAAAAAAAAAAAGGATTTTAAATACAGAAATGTCGGCCCTCTAAAAAGTATAATCATGCAGTGAAGGTATTTTCCAACCTTTTTACTTCTAAGTGAAGAACAAAAAATAACTTTGTTGTGAGTATGTGGAGACCCTGAATCACATTCAGTCTCTTGTACGTTGCATATGCACGAGTGCGAGAACGAGCAGTATGTAGCTGGCTAGTTCACACAAAGACCAATGTGTCGCTAATAACAAGGGTTTCTGAATTGCCCGTTTAATTTAAATTAATTTAATTTGAATTCATAACTATTTAAAAATTATAATATTTATCATAAATTTATATCATTTCACTTATTAGTTTAAAAATAACTATTTAAATTGTGATGACTTGTTTTAATAGCATTCAAATTATAAATTATATCATTTAAATTATATAATTTTTTTTGTATTTTAAATTGATTTAATAACAAATTTTTGTCATAAAAATGACTTTTAAAAAATATATATTTTTAATAAAAAAATAAATTAAAAAAAAAGCAAAATGTCTCGTAAACAGGAATGAAAAACTGAAATTGTGAGATTAACTGTACAAGCCACTGAATGTTGGGTTCTTGAACACAGTACCTGAGAGCATTTAGAAGACCTTCCACACTGTTTGGTGGCTGATCTCTGAGCACTTTAATGCAGCCTTTCATCTGTTTGGGAGGGAAAAGCCATGGTTAGAGTGGCACAGTAATGACAGCACTGAACCTCATGAGTCATGACGCTGCGAGAGAGCCATCACCACGTTTTCTGAGCACTATGATTATGATTCATTCCTAGTGCCTAGAGGGAGGGGAAAACAGTTAGGAGATGGGTTCGCAAGTAACGGGAGATGATGGTTCACTCACATCTATTTTGGAGGACTTTGCGAATGCGCCGACAGGATGGACGTAGTCGTAAAGTATGATGACCCCGACCATTACACGCAGACAGAAGGAAACGGTTTCATCACTGCTGAAGCGGCTGCGATACTCTCTATATCCAAACAACATCAGAGAATAAGCTAATTATTTACCTCCCAATTTCTAGTGGATTGATTCTACATTTTTTCTTTAATAACTGCAAACTTTATGGTGTCATCAGACAGATGAGAAAGTGGCAGACTTACGGGGTTTCCAACATAACTTTGCATACGCTTGCCATAGTGCTCAATACATCTGTGGTGTTTTCAATGGGCAGGTTTTTATTCTGTTGGGCAAAAGACAAAGAATTAGTTATTCTTTACAAGTTATTTTTTTGACAATATCACTGAGAATTGATTTTAAACACTTTTTGTTACCTCAGAAACAAATTTTGTTGTGCCATCACTTAATGTCTTCAGCATGGGCGTGGCATCAGCATAAAAAAGAGATATCCGATTGGCCAGCTCATTATTCACTTCATTTTCTCCCTCTGCCTATATAGACAGATACCAAAAACATTGTTAATGGAGTTAAGCAGAAAGGAACACTAATTTTATTTTAAGAAGAACAGTTTAGAACAGATTTTTCTTTCTGACCCGTTTCTCAGAAATTGTCACAGTCAACGCCTCATGAAAATGATTAATAGTAGACCATAAAGGGAACAATGTGAAGATGGATAGGCATCAAGAGGCTTTTTCTCCTGTGCCCTAATTTCTCAGGTGAAAAAATCTGTCAAAAATGCTAATACATTATTAATGTACTGCATATTAAAAAAAATCCAGTCTCTCAACAAAAATGGATGGATGTTTCTCAACCCTTTTGCTAAATCGGGAGGGAGTGTATATCAGCCAAAGTTTTGCAAGTTCACAAAGCTGTCATTATAACAACTGAATATCCTTCAATAGCAATACCATAAGTCATTTTGGTTAATGGGATAGATAGGTTCTGTGGAGAAAAAGTGATTTGGGAGAAAGGTGGGAAAAGTGAAGACTCCCTCAGATCTAAACAAAAAGTAAAGTTTTAGTTATTTCTCAAAATATGTAATAAATAATTGACAATCTTTTCAGTGCAATAAAATCTGTCTAAATCTACTGATTTAGCAGTTACTTGAAAACGCATTTCATAAAAGCAAAAATATCAGTTTCACAATGGGGACAGCCAGACAACAAATGTATTTTATATTTAATAAGAAAGCAGTTTAATCTTAAACTGCATTCACCTGCACATTCTGGTGTGTCAAATCTAAAAATATTAAACTATAGTCTAAACTGGGGCTAGTGGCAGATGTGGAGGTTTCCAGAGTGATGTATTTAGCTCTTTTTCAGTAGTAGGGCCCTGGGGAGCCTCATTGGGGCTTCTGAATTCAGTCTGGGAGAATATCAGAGGAAAACCTGTGTCATTTCACTAAACAAGGTATGCAGACTGCATGGTGTCCCCCAGGGCTATGTATGTGGCCCGTTCTCAGATCAGATATTTAGTCCTAGGAGAGAAGGACATCTCTGGGGAGGACAGGCAGAAAAGCTGACCACAGATCAGGTGTCACACTAAATTGGTGCACCTCAATGCACTTCAGTGAGCATCTCAGAACTCACTCGCTCTCCCAGTGGGAGACCATTTTCTGTTTGGGTCCTCAACAGTCCCCTGAGGGCTGGTGTGTGCAAGTGGCTGAGTGCTTGAGTTTTGTGTGAGAAAGGAAAAAGGAAGTGTGTTAGTTATATGGAAGGGGTTTAGATAAAATCAAGAGTTGCTTCAAAGATGTACTTTTAATTTAAAGATATATTACTTTCTTATAATTTATATATATACATATTAAAGATTATATTATTATATATATTTATGAATATATTTGAATCTGTTTGTGTGAATAAAAAGTTAAATGGGGAGAGAAATGTAGCACAGAAAGATTAATAGAAAAGAGAAAGAAGGAAGAGGATGAGAGAAAAGATTTTTAAAAAAAAGTCATAGCAATAGAGAGGGGACAGTTTCAATTCTTGAGAAAACTCACAGGAACGTTATTGATCCTCATGCGACTTAGGGTCCTCCTGTAATAACTGAAGTCATTCTGAATAGCAGGATTAGTCATCTGAAAAAGAATGAACACCAAATGTTCTGTTTAAAAGGGTTCTCTTTTTAAAGAAATTGATACTTTTATTCAGCAAGCATTAAATTGATAAAAACAAATTATAGAAATCTTTTGTAACATTACTATTTCAAATAAATGCTGTTCTTTTGAATTTCTATCCATTAAAGAATCTTGAAAAAAGGATATTAAAAAAAGTACCACAAAATATTAAGCAGCAAAACTGTTTTCAACAAACTGTTGATTTTTTTTGTCTACTGGGCGGAAATCACAAGTCTGACTGAAGTTTAATACGCAAAGTTATGGGTTTGTAAACAACCCGTAATTCCAAGTATGACCAATAGTAACAATGATGCTTGCTTTAACAAGAACTATTTATAAAATTAACCAATTCATAAAAAAATTGTGTATGTAAGGGTGCTTCAAAGGAAGGCAAATCTGGTGTGACAGGACTGAGGTAGACAAATACAGGCTGGTAGTCTAGAAGCCAAAGAACGCTTACAGGATTAGCTAAAGCTTTACTTAAATGACTAACAGTTCCTTTAGGTAATCAGAGCAATCTTTATCTGTCAGGACCTAGACTGTCTGGGACCCATGGATCCCCTATTGAAGTATTGTTTAAACTTGAAGAGTAACACAGTAGACTCGCAGCTTGTGACAGATGGATAAATATGCTTTAATGAAGAGTCATGTTCAGTTTAGTGTTGGATGACAAGTTTTTGTGACAAAGGAGGGGGTTATAATCAAGGCGACACTGGAGATGGCTGAGAAGACAAAGGTCAGGGTGAAAAATGACCTCTTTAGGATTTGCAAGAGCAGAGGTCAGCTATCATTATCCCAAATGTTCAGTGAATTTTGGACAGAGACAATGATTAATAACCCTGTAAAGCCTGAAATACCATATACAGTGAAGAAAATAAATATTTGAACACCCTGCTATTTTGCAAGTTCTCCCACTTAGAAATCATGGAGGGGTCTGACATTGTCATCGTAGGTGCATGTCCACTGTGAGAGACATAATCTAAAAAAAAAATCCAGAAATCACAATGTATGATTTTTTAACTATTTATTTGTAAGATACAGCTGCAAATAAGTATTTGAACACCTGTCTATCAGCTAGAATTCTGACCCTCAAAGACCTGTTAGTCTACCTTTAAAATGTCCACCTCCACTCCATTTATTATCCAAAATTAGATGCACCTGTTTGAGGTCGTTAGCTGCATAAAGACCCCTGTCCACCCCATACAATCAGTAAGAATCCAAGTACTAACATGGCCAAGACCAAAGAGCTGTCCAAAGACACTAGAGACAAAATTGTACACCTCCACAAGGCTGGAAAGGGCTACGGGGAAATTGCCAAGCAGCTTGGTGAAAAAAGGTCCACTGTTGGAGCAATCATTAGAAAATGGAAGAAGCTAAACATGACTGTCAATCTCCCTCGGACTGGGGCTCCATGCAAGATCTTACCTCGTGGGGTCTCAATGATCCTAAGAAAGGTGAGAAATCAGCCCAGAACTACACGGGAGGAGCTGGTCAATGACCTGAAAAGAGCTGGGACCACCGTTTCCAAGGTTACTGTTGGTAATACACTAAGACGTCATGGTTTGAAATCATGCATGGCACGGAAGGTTCCCCTGCTTAAACCAGCACATGTCAAGGCCCGTCTTAAGTTTGCCAATGACCATTTGGATGATCCAGAGGAGTCATGGGAGAAAGTCATGTGGTCATATGAGACCAAAATATAACTTTTTGGTCATAATTCCACTAACCGTGTTTGGAGGAAGAAGAATGAGGAGTACCATCCCAAGAACACCATCCCTACTGTGAAGCATGGGGGTGGTAGCATCATGCTTTGGGTGTGTTTTTCTGCACATGGGACAGGGCGACTGCACTGTATTAAGGAGAGGGTGACCGGGGCCATGTATTGCGAGATTTTGGGGAACAACCTCCTTCCCTCAGTTAGAGCATTGAAGATGGGTCGAGGCTGGGTCTTCCAACATGACAATGACCCGAAGCACACAGCCAGGATAACCAAGGAGTGGCTCTGTAAGAAGCATATCAAGGTTCTGGCGTGGCCTAGCCAGTCTCCAGACCTAAACCCAATAGAGAATCTTTGGAGGGAGCTCAGACTCCGTGTTTCTCAGCGACAGCCCAGAAACCTGACTGATCTAGAGAAGATCTGTGTGGAGGAGTGGACCAAAATCCCTCCTGCAGTGTGTGCAAACCTGGTGAAAAACTACAGGAAATGTTTGACCTCTGTAATTGCAAACAAAGGATACTGTACCAAATATTAACATTGATTTTCTCAGGTGTTCAAATACTTATTTGCAGCTGTATCTTACAAATAAATAGTTTAAAAAATCATACATTGTGATTTCTGGATTTTTTAAAAAAATATTATGTCTCTCACAGTGGACATGCATCTACGATGAAAATTTCAGACCCCTCCATGATTTCTAAGTGGGAGAACTTGCAAAATAGCAGGGTGTTCAAATACTTATTTTCTTCACTGTAAAATAATATTCAGAAATCTCAAATTATTTGAAATGGATCAAGTCAAAAAGTTTACATATGTTTTTTTTTTTTGTTGAACATCATATTTGATACATCAGGCTTGTATGGCTCTATGATTTTATTCAGAGGCCCAAACAAAATTATGCAATATTGCACAGTTGCTGTTATTTATATGGCCATAACTTAGGATGAAATTATGATGGCTTGTTTAATTTAAATCAATAAGATCTTTATAACAGTACAGACTACTTAAAGGGAATGCATTGTGCAATGCATACGAGTTGTCACTCTATATCTCCCAATAATGTCTTAAGATTATATTTAAGTGCCTTAAGATCAAAGCTCTGTAGTTTTTATTGTGGGTGCAAAACATATAATGCAATGCAATACAATAATAACTGAGAGATCTGAAAGTCTAATGCATCATATTTAATAAATTTTTCTTCTAAAAAGGATGTATGGATAATCATGTAGACCAAAGTTGCTTCAGTCCAGTAATTGTTCATCTTGAACGATTGATAAAAATATCACATGTACATGTGTTTACTTGCTACTTGTATAAACTATCAATTAGAGAGGACTTATTGTGTACAACAGGTTTTTCCAGCAAAGTTTAATTACAAAGATAACTCAGATGAAATTAATACAATGTTTTCAATTGACATCCTGGTCCACAAAACTAAGGCAGAGCTGGTATTCAGTCCATGAACTGTCAGACCAGACAGCTAGACCCTTCCTATCCCATCCCTGCAGCGTACGGCACTACGGCATTGGCGGGCTGAAGTAGGTCACTGCGCCAAGCTGAGAGGAGGGCATGGTTGGATGGAGGTTGGCATGCCACCTTACACCCCCTACTTTCTCACATTTAGCAACCCCATCTGGGGAGGGTTTTGGAGGGAGGGGGGTTGGGGGTGTTCGGGCATTTTAATTGGGACATCCCAGCTCCGTGCCGCAGGGCGTCGGGGTGTATGTGAATGCTTGCATTACCAAGAGAAAGAAAGGCGCTAGTGTTGGTGCTGAGACGAATAAGAAAACGGCTAGACGAAACATGATTTGATTTTTTTGGACACATAACCGGGACAAATTAGGTGGTTTACTGTTCAGTCATTTAGGGTTGTGTGCGCGTGTCTGAGTTTCTGACATGGTCAGAGGAGTGAAAATCAGAGCACAATTTAGCTCAGAGTGATGTTGTCTTGACATAAGCACTTTTAACTGTCCGTTCTGCATTATACATTTGGCGTAAAAGAAACAGCAGGTGTTTAAGCAGAGGATAAGAGAATGAAAGAGAGGCAAAGCTCAAAAGCTTCTATGATCTTAAATGTCGATAAAGGTTTGGCAAGCACCTGAGGGAGCAAAAACTGGCTGGTGCTATTGGAAAGTAATTATTTTCTCATAAGCTGGTTTCTAATCACAATTAGCATGCCATTAGTGAGAAGGGGAAGCTTGTTAAGGCATCACATCCAGGTCAGTCTCATCTATCGCATGGTAATGTGCAGGCTGCATATTAAAATTCTGCTGACTTACATGATGAGCTCATATTTTAACCATGCATTTCATTTGACTAGAGAACATTAAACTATTTAATAATTTCTACTCATTGACATCAAAATGGGTGAGTCACATAAAAAAAAAAAAAGGTTTAGGTCACATTTAACTGCAAAAATAAAAAGAAATAAAAGGAAATATATTTGACAAAGACCTGAAGGATGTTTTTACATTCATTAAGATTTTTTTCATATTGAAACATTATTAATGTATATTAATTATTTTAATGACAAGAATTAGGGATATTTTTTTCCCAAATACAGATTACCGTACCACATCCGAATGTTTAAAGTTTTAGGTTTTTTTCAGAATTCTAATTATTCTCAGAAGCGATTTTCATTAGATTTCCATTACCATATTTGTTTTTGTTAAGTCAGTATAAATTAAAGGCAATATATACTACCATGATGCATGAATAGTTTATCTTTTTTTAAATGATGATAAGGATTTAGATGGGTGCAATGTTATCATAATAATACATACATAATTATAATAAATACAAAAGTTAATGGTTCAACAAGGCTTCATTTTCTTTAATAAAATGTAATTTCTAATTATTTGACTCAAACATGTTATCGAAAGGTTTCGCGAGACCCAACTGACTTTTGACTATTGTCTAGTATCAGTCATTGCTGAATTAACATTTAAATGAACAAGAATTTCAAATGCAAATCAGTGAAAATAAATAGGATTAACTTGTATAATGCATTATAGTTTCGCTTTCATGCAATGTTTGCAACAAAAAAAATATGCCATTAAGGAAACAAAGGATATTTATTGAGGTATGGTCCTCACCTTGAGCTCATCAAAGCGCAGTGTGAAGTGTAGGATCTCAGCGAACTGTTTGGCGAGGGCCTGCTCTCTCTCCAGATGCTGCGTGGGGTCATCGTATGTCTCACTAGTGAGTGCTCTCAATAGACTGTGCAGTGCTGCTTCTGTAGAGTCACACAGGGGTCAGTTCAGGTCTCAATGAGTACAACTTTAATGGTTCCACACAGTATAAGATTTATTTGAGCAGCTTATTGATTTAATAAATTACTTATAAAAAAAATGCATTAAAAAATATACATAAAAAATATTGTGTTAAATATAAATTCCAGCAAGTAATTAGAACACATTCAAGGGTGGCTCTTTATGATCTGCAAATAATCTGACTCATTTTGAAATCTGAACAATATACTGATATATTTCAGTTTTGAACCAAAAGTTTGCATAAAACAACCCCTGAATAAACTGGGCTGTTTATCAGATTCTATACAATATTCAGGTTTACTAAATGATAAAACTGATACAAAACACATGCAGAGAATGTATGTGATATGATATGCTGCCGTATTGATTCGTACTGCCTGCAGACCAACAACAAGAATCAACTTTGGCAACAAAAGAACATCAGACATCTGGTGTCATACATAACCTAACAAACTAATAATAAAGGTTCTTTAATGCATAAGATCAAACTATTTGCACAGATGGACACACATACTCCAGACTAAACAAAAGGTATGCTCTTCCAGGGCCTAATCTGAAGTTTTTAGATGTTCTCCCCTAACACAAGGTGATGTCCGTAGCCCCAGTAAATGTCTCAATGACTTAAGAGGCTGTTCTTAACCCACAATTCCCATTCTCATACTCTCCATTACTTTGAGGCAGTACACAGTACACAGCAGCATGTTAGAGCAATTACATTACATAAGAGTCAGTCCAGCAGCCATAAACGAGTTTATGGTTGAGGTACAGTATGATCTCAGTATGGCCACATTGACCCAAGGTCCAACTACTTTTTAATTTTGATCTCATTTACAAGTCTTAAAATATACATATAAACAAAACCAAACAGAGTTGCCTTTGGAATGATTCATGTTGCTAGTATTGCGAAATTGCGAAAGTAAGTCATGCTGCATCTTTAAAGAAAGCAATGGAAAGAAAAAAAGCAATGGTTGGGTGATGTGGCTTTAAATCCATGCATCAACAGCAGTTGCATTCAGTAAGCATTCAGGTTAAGTCTGCTCTAATAATCCAAACAATATTGGGGGTTTTCAGCTTTATTTTTATTGGCTTGTTTGGAAATTGCAGCAATCATTCCCGTCTGAAGAATGTAGCTTTGTCAATAAACCTATTTTTCCCATATGGCTCAGGAAATCCAGGAGATTTCTAGATGTAAAGTTTTACATAGTCAAGCCAGTCATATACATAGTCAGTCATACAGGCTCCTCTCCACAGCGTAGCGAGAGAGAGAGAGAGGGGGGGGGGTACAGGCTGGTGACTCAAGCGGCAGCAGTATGTAGAGTAAATTGAGCAGATTTGCCGTACGGTAATGACCTCCATCTGCTTTAGTCAGCTTGGCAGGGCAGAGGAGCTGATTAAAAATGGCCAAGGAAGCACACTATTCTCATCCCAGTCAAAACAGAGCTAGCAGACGAGCGGCTTTTAAGAGTGCATGCTGAGAATGGAGTGTGAGGACGAGGCCGGCAGATGAGAGGAATGAAAGGGTGGGGTGAGGGAGTACACGTCACATCTCATCACATCATGAGAAAGCGAGAGAGATGACACGAGATACGCGGGCAATGTTAAAATGATAGATATATACTGAGGAAGGACAGTAGTTTAAGATGAACCAGTTGACTTTAAACCAAAAAATAAAAAGTTAAAACAGAAATGTATTAACTAAAAGCATAGGTTGTAAATATTTTTTTCCCCCCAGTACATTAACTATTCAAAAACAAAACTTTAGTAGATTATATTTAGTTACTTTTTAGAGTTTTTAAAAAATACATTTTATTTCTTTAATACAGACAGGTTCATCGTCATATGAAAGAACTACATGCCAAGTGATCAGTGTAGATTAGCAAAGCATGTCAGGCATGAGAGCTTGCGTCAAAATTAGTGTTGTGTTCTGGAGCAGAAAGAGCGGGAAAGCAAGATGACCCAGTTCTGCGAGTTATGTAATGTATGGCAGACACTTGGCGAGGGGCTGCGCTCATTGACTACTGGTTCAAAAGCCATTACATGGACTTAAAGGACAGGGCTTCAAGGGCTTCAGGGCAAGATCACCTTAAGTTCAACCCATTTGGTCTTATTAAGTCGCTAACATTCCTGTGTTTTGATGGGCAAATCAGCTAAGGAAGCCATTAGATATCATGATCATTTTTGTCTATGCATTTCAGTGAGAGGTTTGTAACATTTAAAGCATTTAAGCCCATCCGTCAACCATTGTTACCCAGTGTTTTGCGTGAGATTATGAAAAGACCAGCTGGGGTACTTCCCTGGGGCAGCTCAGGTGTTAGTGTGTTTGCACACAAAGTGTTAGTGTGCATTTAATTTGTAAGATGTTTACAGCTCTAAAAACTCACTGAAACAGATACGGCCAATGGCTCTTAAGCACATTGAAAAAGACAGTTCACCTACAAATGACAAAACTGTTTGTAGGGCTGTATGATTAATCAAAAAACAAAACTCTCGATATGGCCTAGTAAAATGATCAAATCACAAAGACTGTGATTATTATTGTTATTACTTTATAGTCATATTGATACACAACCACAAAACTTTTGGCCATATTGTGTAGCCCTACAAACAAGCACATCAAACTTTTTTATATTATTATTTTTAAATAACATTCTATATTTTTCCATCAGAAAAATCCCCATAAGGCCATTTTTTCCCCTAAATCATGCCATCTGCATAAATTGCTTTCTTCTACCCAACATAAGAAAAGATGTTAAACAAAATGCTTATACTGATTTCTTGTAGACAGGCAAATTAAGACAATCAATTAATTTCAACAGTACTTATGGTGCTTTCTTGACATTTTTTTGCGTCTCTGTGCCCATTTGCTTTTATTATATGGAAAAGAGCAGCCTGGACATTCCGTTAAACATATCCTTTTGAGTTAAATTGAAAAACCATGAACTCGAATGACATGAGAATAAGTAAATGTTTCAGTGACATTACTACATTAAACTACTATGTATAATAATGCAATGGGGAATATTGGTGGGTCCTTATAATAATACAATAATAATAACAAAGTAATTATAATTTAAAAAAAACTCTTCTTTATTTTGGCTTAAAATATTGTGATAGTATCGTATTGTGAGTTCAGCTTTTATTATATGGAAAAGAGCAGCCTGGACATTCCGTTAAACATATCCTTTTGAGTTAAATTGAAAAACCATGAACTCGAATGACATGAGTGTAAGTAAATGACGGCAGAATGTTCAATTAAAATGTTGCATAACTACTAGGGGTGTAACGATACATGGTTATATCGAGATAAAAGAATGCACCTATATGTATCCAAGGCTCAGCTAACTGTATAAGGTATAGGCTAATTTACCTCAAAACTTTAATTCTGTCATCATGTAGGCCTACTCAACCTCATGTCATTTCAAACCTATAAACAAACACAAGTGAAGATATTTTTTATGAAACCTATTTCTGTCCCTCTATTTAAAGTCCATTCCCCTAAATCTTAAAAGATCCAAATGTCACAAAGGCATCGTAAAAAATAATCAATCGAGTGGTCTAATCCAAATCCAAGTCTTCTTAAGAGAGACAATAGCTTTATATGATGAACAGATTTACAACGGCGTGCAAACTGTAGTAAAATCAGACACTCAAATGCTTGCATGACGTGTGAAAACAACATGAGAGTGAGTAAGTGCAGAATTTAAATTTTTGGATGAACTAACCATTTACAGTTTGGGAATAGTCATTTTGACATGCTTTCTTGCGACTGCTATTGATTTGCATTGACCATCTGAAAGGCACTCCTCAACGTGAAAGCGCAAACATAATTTAAATCACCATATCACATTTAGGTATAGCAATATAAAAATATAGCAATTCAAAGTGGTTTAGATGCTTTATTCTTATATATAGTGCATTATTAGCGGGAGAGACGGGACATAGAGAGCACCGGGAGAGTCTGTGTAAGAGATCCAACGAATGCCTGCATTGAAAGCACGAGTACTGCGTGAAAAAAAATGAAAGTTTACGGAGTTTCAGTGACATTACTACATTAAACTACTATGTATAATAATGCAATGGGGAATATTGGTGGGTCCTGATAATAATACAATAATAATAACAAAATAATTATAATAAAAAAAAAAACTCTTCTTTATTTTGGCTTTAAATATTGTGATAGTATCGTATTGTGAGTTCAGCATGGGGAGTTGTATAAAATTGTGACATGACTGTATTGTTAAACCCCTAATAACTAGTTAGAAAAATAGGCTAATATACCTAATCTCTGTGAAAATTGGTAGAACTTCTTTAGTTTGCCTACTAGTGGCACCACAGCAGCCCACGCCTGATCTTGTAATGCCTCGTCATTAGGGTTCTGGATTGCCTGAAAAAACAAACATCACAATAACACAACATCTGGCGACTTAAAATAATGTTTCCACAAGTCTAAATGGAACATATTATTTTATGACATCATGAGAATTGTGTACAGGGGATTAAGCTTTTAAATGATGTGCTCTTGAGGGGGGCAATTTGAGGATGTAAATGATGTCAAATCCAAATACACAAGATGTTTACAGGTTTTTTTTCTTCCTTTTTTTACATTAAGAACATCTAGTTAATGCTTTCTCTCTCTACCTCAGTGTGCTTTTCAATTTCCAAATACATGTGGCTCATTAAAATAATTACTGAGTGTGCTGACATAAAAGGAATGCACTGTGTTCTATTGAGCAAATTAGAAAAAAGAAATTAAAGAAAACATTCACTTTCATTCTGCAGAAGACGCCAGTCCTTAGCAACTGTATCTATATAGCAACAGTATCCGTGGCAACCAGAGTATCAATCACACTGACACTCACTCGTACAGAGGCGTGATTGAGCGGAGCAGAGAATTTCAAATAACGCACACACGAGATGAGCTGTTTTAAAGCCACCAATATTGTTCCCTCAACTCATTTTGAGTGAATTTATTTACTCAAGGAACAACTGTTCATGCGTGTACCTCTCGTATCTCTTGGCCCGCCCCTTTATACGCCTGTAGTTCATCAAGTATTCCCAGAGCATCCTTCAGGACCACATCCACTTCTTCCCACGTTTCCCGCTCTGCTTCTGTTGGCTGGGCATCTGGAGGTGGAGGTGAAGGTAGAGGGAGAGGGAGAGAAAGGGGAATAAATTAAGTAGGTCACATTTCATCAATGTCTGACACATTAAGAGTGAACATACTGTACGTATGCAACTCATGAACAGGAATCAGAGCTTTATACCTTAGAGATTGAGGCATGGATAAAATGAAGGATAGAACAAAGAAAACGGATTACTTACTGACACTTTGTACACTAGATTTAACCCTGTTAAGTTGCTGATACTATGGGCAAATTCCACTATCACTGTGCCCTACCAACTCCAAATAGTGAGTACTCTGAAGGAAGAAGGGTATTACTGTAACATCTGGTACATCATACACATTCACTACCATAAGTCTACCAGTCTAGGAGGCTGTAAGATTTTTTTGTAAAAGCAATTCATATTTTTTGTGACTCATTAAATTGACCAAAACTGAAAAAAAAAAGAAAAAAAAAAGTTTTATCATAAATATATATAAAAAAAACGTTTCTTAAATTTTCTCCTTTTATTCAATATTTTGAATAAATTACATTTTAAAATGTATTCAAATAGAAACAATAGCTATTTTAAAACTAGACAAAAACATAAAAAAGATATCCATAAAATTCCATTCACACTACATGGTACCTCGAGTTCAACTGATCAAGCGGGCCAGGGCACGGTACAAAATGATTACACTAGTTAAGTGAACTAGACTAAGGGTGCATAACGTGCTCGAGTATGGCTCCGATCGCCTAGTGTAAGTACACCCTAACAAACAATTTGTTAAGTGATTTGCTTGCTCACATTTGTTTGAAATGTTCCTTCCTGTAGTATTCTTTAAAGTTGCAAAAACAGCATCTGCATTTTGCCCATAACTACACTCAATAAGTTTAAACTTGGCACATGAACGTTGCATATACATAGTCCAAATGTGACATCACTATATCAGCTTGTTAAAGTGTTTGTTAGGCCATACAGACTGTTCTATAATAGAAAAAAAAAAAATACAGTATTCACATTTTGGGGTGACCTACTCATTTAACAGAGCCTAGCCGGGGCCTTAAAGAGTATTTGAGTAAAACCTCTACAGCTGAGCCAGTTTCATATGTTTAAAAGGCAAAGTGTGGAATTTTAAATGGTGGAAACTTCAGGCCCACATCTAAAGGGAAAACTCAATTAGACATTGGCAGCTGTTAACTACAGCTGGCTTCAAGTGCAATTTAAGAAATGAAGGGCCACCTCCTTTCTCAGCAAGCATTCAGATGCCACACATTAAGATTGCAATAGTCTTTTTTCCAATTTTATCACATCTTGATACAGTAGGTCCTGTTCAGTGCTCTGTGTCTTGGAGTCTCTCGCACTCCCATCCTCTTTATTAGTGTTAACAATAGACCTTGTTCTTATAGATGTTTGCCTGTTGACCCATGAATGAGCCAATGATTTCGAAGTGACTCCATATCGCCCCCTGTCTTTCTTCAAAGAAACAGCTACTGTGACTAAAAATCAAGACAAACATTGTAGGGTGGAAATGTTCTGTGGGCAAGGGCAATAAAAGCCAGGAAACTCTTGTTTTCCACTGTCTTCTTTTCTTTGGTTCATTCACCTTCCTTTGCTTTGAAGGGAGTTTGTAGGCTCCAACAAATGAGATGGTAGCAGATTGTGTGTGGTTCATGAACAAGTCTCCAGGGGAAAGGAGTTTTTAGATAGTATCAAGTCCCAAAAGGGAACTGGCATTATATGGTGACCGGGTGATGACCTACACATCTCAATGGCAAAGTTGATGACAAAGTGCCCAAACATACCAACAAGGACACATGAGATACTAAAGTAGTGCATATTGTGAAGGAAGCTTTAAGAATGGAAGACTGTTTACAAGTAATACATGAAAGAGTTTATAGAAAGGGGAGAAATATCTCACTTTCAAAATCGAGGAAGAAGTTGGGCTCTTGTTCAAGGTCTGTGCATGTCAAAACTTTGAGGAGGTTCCCCATGACAACGTACCTAAAGGGAAAGAGAAAAAGACAGAGTTAAGCGACACATTTTGAACAGAAAGCATGATACTGGCGGTCAGTTTAAGGTGGGGGCACTTAAGTGCTCTACTTTGATTCCATAATGGAGCTTATCTCCCCTGTTATCGGTCAAGAAACCATTGCCCCTCCAACCACCAGTCGACGCTCCTTCCCTTTACCCCACAGTTTCCACTCTCCAGACACAGCGGTTTTCCTGTGCAGGCCCTTGGGTCGACCAGATGTCACTACTGTAACCCCCCTCCTTCAGCACACACACAGAGTTACGGGAATCCCTGCGCTTAGGTGGCCTGTGCCAACTGTGCATGTCATGCCTACTGCTCACGTTCAGTTCCCTATTGAGGGGCCCCAGGCGTTCAAAGTCAAGATTTAGGAAGTAGACTAGTGTTTTTAGATGTAAAAACAGCCCTCTAAAAACCATTAATTCTCTTGGGATAACTGAGGCCATTGGGTTTACCATTTTGCTTTTGCAAAACATGAATAACAGTAGACGCTGACAGTAGACAGGGGTGCAGGACAGAAGCAAGGCCAAACAATCCTTCCATACAGCTAAACCGAGGAAGGAAAAGTCACATTCCATTCAATAAAAGGGTCATTTTAATAGAAGACAGGACTTTATTTATGGAGTTACTGACTTTTTGAACTAATAAAAAGTATCTTCGATCCCAGTTTAAAGCACAAACGCATTGAAACCCAATATACTTCACTTTTTACAGGTCAGGTAGAGTACATTAAGCATTCAAGGCGCATAAAGTACATTTTATCATCAGTATATGTGTGCAAGCCAGTGTTTGCCTTGTTTGTCCACAATGATACAACTCTGTGATTGTTTTTACATTTAAATGTACAGATTTTTAAGTTTTAAACATTTCTTAAACAGAATGAGATGAGTTGTTAATACAAACTGTTTCTTTGCATTTGTTTTAGATTTATTGTCAGTACTGGCCTTGCAGTTCTGTGACCGTGTTCATCTGCCACCACTGAAGACCATTTTTGTTCCAGGAAAAACCCTGAAATGGAGTATTCTTTAAAAAAGTATGCGTTCAGCTGTACGTACGTAAAGTGTTTGCGTTGAAACAAAGATACTTTGGGCTTTATGATGACAATTTCAAGAGCTGAGTGGCCTAACGCAAACTTTGTCTCAAAGTTTCAGGAGGAACTGTTTGGAACAATGGAATGTATTTTCAATTTAGCATAGTGATGCCAGTGAAACTTTATCAAAAACATGTTATAATGACTACTTTGGAAAACCTTGGCTAAAATTGAAAGTGGACCTCTAATGTTACAGATCTTTACAAAATCGCTCCAATACAGTTATAAAAGCACTGCATACATGTTTTAGCCTGACAGAAAGTTAACTATACAAAGACAATTCTGAGAAATCACACAGAAGGAAAAAATCCTTCCTTCCTAGTATATACACCTCTAAACCAGTCACCTGACATATATAACCAGATAAAACACTGAGAATTGTGGTGGAGGCATTTTCACATCGGCTTACAATGATATTTCTCGGTATAAAAGTTGTTTTTACCAAGAACTCCAGTGGTCCTGTAGTTAAGCCTCTTGCTTTTATTGGCAGGAGTATCTGGTTTGAATCCTGTAATGCATTTTTTTGTTTGTTTTTTGTTTATACATTTACCAAATTTATTTAAAAAATTCAGCTGCAGATCATCTATTAAAAACTACACCAAAACAATGTGTGTTTTTATTAGGTTAAATTTAAGACAAAATTGGAATTTTAATATCAGTCATAAGTAAGTAATAATTAATGATGGGCCGTTAACACCTGAGGTGGTAATGTGGCCACGATGCAAAGCAGACATTTTTTGGCTCCTACAAGGCTCCACTGAAAATTCCAAAACATCTTTTTGAGCTTGTAACGGAGGCTTGACTCTTTCATTGATATGAAGGCTAATGTCACAGCTATCTGGACACATGCTTGAATGCATGCACAATTCTAAAAAGGAATATTTCGCAAAACTTTAATGGAAACAGTTTTTGCGCATTTACAGTCACCTGACGTAGATGATGTGGTGTGATTGGACAGAAGACGAGACTGAGTTCTTCATTAAACTCAAAAAAGACAAAAGTATTACAGGAACACTGGATTCCAAACAACAAAGAAATACCACAATTTATCAGGACCATGAAGCAGAAATGAGTGAGAAACGCCAGAAACTCCTCATATGAGCCGCTCACAGTATAGTCTTTCCTTGACACACACACACACACACACACACAATACAATACTTTTGGGTGGGCACTGCCCATCTTTGTTTACCTAAAACCACACGCACACACCTAACCCAAATCCTTAACCTAAACCTAATTATAACCTTAAACCAAGTCTTGACCCTCAAAAAGGCCTTTGAAGGGTTATCAGAAAGTGAGGACAGGCCAAAATGTCCTCACTCCAGGGTCTCAAACTGGTCCTTACAAAGATAGTTGTTGTCACACACACACACACACCTGACTAATCCGTATAGTTTTTAAAGCTTGTCGTAAAGGTAGCTGGATCATACATAAAGGATGAACAACAAAAACTGGGTTGTGTTTTCTTTCACCAGTAAAAAAGATGAAAGAGGAGAAGCAAGCAAACGAGAGGGAAAGGGTCAATCTAGGCCATAACAACAGCAGCGTATTACCCATGATTCCTGCGCCTCTGGCAGGACAGGAGAGGAGTATAAGAACACACACACACAAGCATGCAGACAGCTAGATGTAGGTCACAGACATGAGTGTTTATGTGTGTGTATGAGTGTTATGTAATCTAGCTGATGGTGAGACAGGACACTTCTAAATGCAAATCTAGATAGCATGGGGAAAACAGTCACTCCTACACGCCTGTCATTACAATTAATGTTAGTCATAGGGGTGAAGTATAAATAGCAGATCACTGAATGTCTTGGAGTGAATGAGGGAATTATATTGGCAGCATATTTGCAGTTTATATAACTGGTTAGTATGTGGAGAGTCATATAGCGTATATTTTCTTAACATACAAGAGTTTAGGTTAAAATGTATAAGGGAAGGTGTAAAACTTTTTCCTTTAACTCATCACCATTTTTTTTTTTTTACATTTTCACAATCTATTTGTAATCATTAATTTAAGAACAGATATTCCATGTATTCTCTCAGTTAATGCAGAATTATAGACCTTATGCACGAGAGAAACGAGGGCGCCGCCATCTTTAGAAAACTGTCTTTGAACTTCCGTTTCTGCGGTCGCTCTGTATATTTCTATGGCATCGCTGTCCAGGAGTAATTAGCTGGTGAAGTGGATTTACTTATTGTAGAGTTAACGGAAGTTATCACGAGCATTGTAATGTTTATCATAAGCATTGTAAAGCAGATGTCTTAACAAATGTTGACCGGGAACTTTTTTTAACGAGCCTTTTATTCATCTATGAAAGCTCGTTATGAAAATACAGACCGGAAGTCAAAAGACAACGAGCGCAGCGCTGAAAAGGGGCGGGGCTACATAAGATCTATAAAGTAAGGCTGAAATTATAAATTATAATGAACTAAATTGCCAGCCTTATAAGTAAAGATGTCAATTTAACATCTCAATTTAGTGTGACTACTAATAAAAATAAATAAATAAATAAATAAATAAAATCAGCTGAGATGCTTAAAAAAAAAACAGTGAAGAGCAATACAATGACCAAATATGTGACGGCCAAATATTTTACAAAAGACCAACAATTATATACAGTATATAAAAACAATAACAAACATTCTATTCTATTCTAAAAAGTAAATCTTCTAATATACTTCTAAAAATGTTTTGTCATGTCAATGATTTTGCTGGCTGCAATCAAAACTTCATTTGATTTAATTTACTATTTATATGATAATAATAATAATAATATTATATAAATAACATTGATATATTTATTGGCTTAATTAATTGACATCATGCAATTAAAATTGAATCATTACATTTGGTATAATTTGAATCAATCTGTTCATTTAATTGATGGATATCCCTTATAATTATTAAGTAACAAAATAAATAATTGAATTGAATTGAAATGAATTGTAGATATAACACCCCACACGACACTGCTGGAATTGCTTGAAATTTCATGTCAACTAGTCTGGTGTATGTCTGGGCTGGGAACCCGGCAGAGATGGGAGTGTATGTAGAGTGACAGGAGACAGGCTGCTGACAGGTGGACAGTTGAGACATGAAGAGGTAGACAGGTAAACGGGACAACAGAGACAGAGAGTGTCTAGAAGCTGAGGCAAAGAGACATTGGGCATGCGATTTGACGAGGAGTGACGCAGGGGTTGAAGTCAGGTGAAGTGTCTGAGCTGAGATCATCTGTGTGTGTGAGGGTCTCAAACAGTTACAGGGACTGAATATGGAAGATAGTGACAGTAAACCAATGATCAAAAGCACTGTAACCCATTCTGACAGAAGACAAACTCACCTGAGCCAGCACACTCTAACGGATTCAGACATTCACACTTTACAAAAGCAGACACATGGACACATGGTGAGGGACAGCGACAGGTTAAAGCTACACAGAGGATCATGTGGAGGTCAAGGCTTAGCAAAGCTCAGGATTAGAGTTCAAGGTCAGTGGTGTGAGTCAATCTCACGAAACAACCGCTGAAGCAGTGCAAAATAATAGTATCTTCCCTTAGCTTGCTTGCAAAGGTTAAGTTATTAGGTGTTGTTTTTTATAACAATGACAAATAAAGAACAAATTGAATTGAAGTTTTTAGGTGTGCAAAAGTATGTTACATAGAGTGTTTATTTTATGGACAACCAAAAACACAAGCCTAGATAAATCTGAAGAACAATGAAATCTAAAATCACCATATTAATATATAATATAATTTAATATAATTAGTGTTGGGCAACTATTAATCGCATCCAAAATAAAAGTTTGTGTTTACATAATATATGTGTGTGTGTACTGTGTACAATTATTAATTTGTGTATATATATATATATATATATATATATATATACACACACACACAAATTAGTATAATATAATATACCGTAATATAATATAATATAGCGTAATATAATTTAAACAACATTTAATGCTTTTGTGCCCACTTTACTGTGTGTTCATACTGATGGAAAGTTACTAAAAATAAATGTGGAATAAATCCAAGCCATGTCAAAGATGCACTTTGATCACGTGCGCCAACCCCAAATCCCAGCCAGCGCTCCCTCTAACCATTAGGGGGGTCATTCCAAGGACGCCCATTAAAAAAATACAATATTGCACCAAATTTTCACTGACAATCATATTTCGTATTTAAACAAATAAGCAAACAAGAAAAGTAAAATATTTATTTAGAGAAAGATCTTTTTTTCATAGACAAAATACATAGTCAAAAGTTTTCATTTATGGTAATGATATCATTGGCTTAAAGGTCCTAATTACTCCTCATGACAACAACAGGATATGTGGGCCACACTGAGGCAAGAGTGAAGATTATATTAGGCTCAGTGCATTTGCCTCACAGCTTCATTCACAGCGGTCCCAAAGGGTGAAGGCGAGCTCCCCATACGAGCGCTTTCCGACAGAGAGAGTCTCTGACCTGGTTGTTTTCTTTTGGAAGCCTCCTACTGGGAGATTGCGTGCTGGAGGAGAGGAGCTACGATGGGATCTGGAGAAGGAGGGGGGCAAAGGGGGGCTCATCTAAGCCTGCTGGGCACTTACCATTCACTACTGCATTCTGATTGGCTGCACGCAAAGTTCTCCTTCACTCCACTGTATCCATGGAGCTGAAAAAAAGCTTGTGCTACCAAAAACACACCGACAGCCAATCAGAAAGCAAATGGCGAGGTGGAGGGGAGGATGAGGACACTGATACAGTAGTCCCGACTTAAGAGCTTGCGTATGAATATATGAATAGCGATGAGGTAATGCGCCAAAAATGCACAACTAGCGCAACAGCGACACGCTGTTTAATCACTGAATTCAACCAATAACTGACAAGTCAGTCTGAGGATCCAGAAATAAATCATCAGTTAATGTGTAATGTAAAACAGAATGAGCGGCTTTTATACCCGCTCCATTATTTTACAGTAATCTAAATGCAAATGCAATGCAACCGATAACATATGGCATGCTGGAATTCTGCAAGAGCACTGCAGCATGGGAATCCACGTGATCCGCCATACTACGCTATAGTTGTGGCGGCATAGGAAAAAAAACAACACCCCCCCCCCCCGGTCACGTGGGCACGGCCGTGGAGTGGCTAACCGGCTGCCTGGGGCATCGAGGGGGAGGGGAGCGAGTGAATTAGTGTGTTTTCATGTGCTTGCTTATTTGAGTGAGTGGATGTAATAATCCAGTTATGTATGTGGTGAAGTATGTGCAGAATTGATCCTAATGGGAGAATATTGCTAGAAGAGCGACACTTAACATAGCAGCCTGGTCTAAAATCTAATTTATAGATGCTTAGCCAGAGATTTATGCAATTCAGGCTTAAAATGCACATTTATTGACGATCACTTTCCAAACATCAAGTGTGCGTCTGTGATATCTGTAAATGTATGCTCAAGTAAGAGGGATGACTGCATGCCTGTGTTGCATCACGCAGTGTCACTCTACAGCAGCATCACTTACATCCCTGTCTGCAGTTTTAACTTGACCTAAATTTCCCGGGGCGTGCCGCCACATCTTATTAGCCGAAAATCTGTGCTCTGATTTCACCCCGAATCCTTGAAACCCACCCAATCAAACAGAAAATGGGGGCGCAGATACCCTTCATCCACCCTAAAAATCGTACATGACCTGCCTGACCCCACCCGGCTGTGGTGATGCGTTAAATAAAATGAAGGAATAACAAGGATGATGGATGAGGGGAAGCGTGCGTTTGTTTTTGACACGTAGCTCCGCCCACGCTGGCCACACTGGAGTAAACAGCCGCTTTAATGCCTTCTTTAAGCACAAAATCAAAACAAACTGCTGGATAAGCCAATGAGGTTGCGGCGCTCTTGAGGGATGTAAGCTATTGGTGTATCTGGTTTGAATGTTACTGCAACAACAATGTCAAATGACAACCGTGACATTTGTAGCTGCACCATGACAAATAGCGACACGCAAACAGTGTGATGTTATTGCCGCTCACTTACAATTGTTATCATTTTTAAAAAATTGCATAATTCCTAGGTAGGTGGTGGTGTATGGTGATAACTGAAGAGAGGTTGAGAGTAGGATTTTTGGTTAATCTCTCCTATAATAGGACTTCTTAGGCGGCGATGTACCTTTCACGATCAAAGCCAGAAACCATGGCAACCGAATATCATAAGCCAAAACAAGGCACCTGAAATGTTGGGAGAAGGAATTTTAAGCCGCCCCATTCCAAACGTTCAAAGTCTGTTTAATCGACAAACATGCATCACTTCCATTTCTGAAGCCGTTGAGATTAATGTAATCTTTCAAAGTTCCTTATGTTTTGTAAAGGAACAAAAAAAAAAAAAAAAAAATTAAGAGACAGAACTTAATGCATCCTGTCTCCTAAATGTTCTGTAACGTCCATGTTCGCTTCAGAAAACAGCAGAACTGGAGATAATCCAGGTGTTGGTGTCCTTCTTTTACTGTGAAGGTCTTTAAGATCTGAGAAAGTCATTTGGCGCAAGACAAGCGCAGGAAGTTTAGCCTCTGCATACAGATTAACACTGGCTGTGGCACTTTCGCAGCCTGAAGATGGAGATATTGGCTAGGAAGTTTGCATGTGTAAGAAATACAATGTCTGACCCCCTTTTTGAAGCACTGATGTCTCTTGGCTATCAAATAAAAAATATATATTATTTGACAAAAAGAAAATGTCAAATGCTTGTTTTTAGTTTCTTTTGGTTTGCTTAATTCAGAGTATGTGTGTGGCGGTTGTTCGTGTGGAGCGTGAAGGGTGGGGCACTGTCAAACTGTGATGGGATTTTTGGGGTTGTGTACAGCATGAGTTGGATTTACGCTAAGAGGCTTGAGATGGATTTTTAGGCACAGAGCACCCTCTGCTGAAAGGTGTGTGCAGTCGACCACTCCCTATTCTCTGGAAAATAAAATAAAACGTAAAATAAAATAAATGTATATTGCATCAAGAGAATACTATTACCCACAATTCCTAATCTATGACTGACGTAAATTTCATAATAAGGCAAGACGAGAGTAAAGGAAGGTGAAAAAGTTTATCATGAACAATAATTTTTTAATATTAACCATTGGGGATTGGACTGATGAATTGGGCACCAAGACCAAAAAAAAAAAAAAAAAATATGAAGCCTGCACTATTTTCATTACAGACTTAATGATGGCTTCATAAAACTTTAGCAAAAATGTTCAATGGAGAATGATATTGACATTAACGCAGTAGGGGAATGACAGTGTCTGTAAAACGTCTGTGGTATGCATGGGTGGGCGGTAAGTGCAGTGTGTAGATTACACACAGTAAATGAAAGGGGAGCTAAACCAATGAATATTTAACTAATCCTTCCTCTCCCTTCAGCTGCATCAACATGTCTCTAAGAGCAGGCACTGACTGACTCACAAAACACACTGCCATCCTTCTCATACCTAAGAGATGCCTCAGATCTCAGTGGCTGCGTCTGCTCGCTCAGCACCACTTCACCTCATATCATGTCTTAAAAGGGCAATTATTGCCAAAGGTCAATGGAAAAGCAAAAGTGCACTTAACAACACAAGTGTATCCAAATTCAAACTGAAATATGTATATTTAGCTTTGTTGAATGGAAACCTCTTCATTTCCTTAAGTTACTTTCTACTTTGTAGTAGAATTAAAAGGTTAGCTCACCCAAAAAAAAAAAAAAATCTGTCATCATTTACTTATCCTCATCTCGTTCCAAACCCGTAAGATCTTTGTTCATCTTCGAAACACGTTTTAAATGAAATCTGAGAGATTTCGGTCTCTCCATTGACAGCCTACGTAACTACTACTTTGTCGCTTCAAAAAGTTCCTGAAGAGATCGTAAAACTAATCCATATGAATTGAGCGGTTTAGTCCAAATCTTCTAAAGAGACACGATTGTGATGAACAAATTTAATTTATTTATTCACGGATAAACATTCATTAACGCACTGAATCAGTTATGGTAAACTGAAGCTCAAGCATATTCGCCTGACATGCAAGAATCAATAAGGTTCATTCTCATGTGTTACACAGGACGTTTGTTCTTATATAAAGTGATCGTGTCTCTTCAGAAAATTTTGGACTAAACCGCTCGATTAATATGGATTAGTTTTACAATCTCTATATGAACTTTTTGAAGCTTCAAAACGGAGGGGCAGAAAGCTCTCAGATTTCATCAAAAAGATCTTCATTTGTGTTACGAAGACAAACGAAAGTTTAACTGGTTTGGAACGTCATGAGGATGAGTAATTAATGACAGAATTTTCATTTTTGGTTGAACTAACCCTTTAAGTCATACACCCACAGCTCTGGTAAAATGTAGGCATCATTTAAAGTTTTGCCCCCCCAAAAAAATTACCTTTATTGTTAATTTCATTTATTTATTCTCATCATTAGTTTAGTTACCTACCCCAGTATGGAGATTTCAAGAGCCTTTCTAGGGTTGGTCACTAATGTCCCCTCTTCACTGCCCAGCTAGTGACAGGTGGTAGTACAATGACATTCAGAAATTAATTTATTTAGTTAAATCATTCATCTATCAAGTCAACCTACAGTATCATTTTTAGGAATTAAGATTACCAACATAATACACAAGTTGAAATCTTGACATCACAAAAAAGTGATGAAAGTGTCTAAAATCCAGAAACAACACACCCGTCTAGACAATAAGCTTATAAGTTTGCAAATGGCGCCACCTGCTGTAAAAAATAAACAATTACTTTAACAATTAAACACCACCAAATGTGCATTACACCAGCCACTACTGTAAATCCAAATGAGATATACCATGGCAGAAAACTCAAAATCAACTGAATCAAACACACTATTTTCCATTTTAACGGCAAAAGACTTTATAAATATGGTAAACAACAGAGTTTATTTACTACATACTAGATTCAATAGTAGATTTTCCCTGTAGGACAATAAAAGAGGCAAAATCATGAACCATGTCCAGAGAGCAGAATATTAGTCATTTGGGATGGACTTTTTTTTTTTTTACAACCCAGACAAATAGCAAGGTAGGCCTACTAAAAAGCATTCAAAACATCTTCTCAACCTCAGAAATGGAACCTGGAAACCACCCAGAACACCCTAGATTTGTAGAAAACCCATTCAAACTAAAACTATCTGCATATTCTACTCTGTCAAGGGTTCCAACACTTTCCAACACCAATGAATTTTCATGATTTCCAGTCATTCATGACTCTTCCAGTCAATCAAGCTTACTGATTTTTAAAAATCATTTTATAGAGATTTAAGATACAAGTATAGCGTTGATTTTTCACAACTTCACAACGAAGCATAATCAATTACATGACTGTTCCAAAAGTTTGGGGGCGAAATATTTTTTTTATGTTTTTGAAAGAAGTCTATTGGGCTCACAAAGCATGAAAATACAGTATAAAAACAGTAATATTGTCAAATATTACTAGAATTTAAAATATAGTTTTCTACTTAAGTGTGACATACTTCAGAAATCATTATAATATGCTTATGTTTTTGCTCAGAAAACATTTCTTATTATTAACACTGTTAAAAACAGTTGGGCTGCTTCATATTTTTGTGGAAACCATGATACATTTTTCAGAACAGCATTTATTTGAAACAGTAATCTTTTTTAACATTAGAAATGTCATCACTTTTGTTCAATTTAATGCATCCTTGCTAAATAAAAGTATTAATTTCTTTCAAAATAACAATCTTTTAAGATTGTATTAATTTTAGGACTGTCAAATGATTAATCGCGATTAATCGCATCCAATATAAAAGTTTGTGTTTACATAATAAATGTGTGTGTACTGTGTATAATTATTTTATATATATATAAATACATACACATGCTTGTATATATTTAAGAAATATTTGCATGTATATACTATATATAGATTTATATATAATTTATATTATATATAAATATAGATATTTTATATATAAATAACAAATTTTTCTTAAATGTATAAATGCACATGTGTGTACTTATATATACAAAATAATTTTACACAGTACAAACACATTTATTATGTAAACACAAACTTTTATTTTGGATGCGATTAATCGTGATTAATCATTTGACAGCCCTAATTAATTTTTATTATCATTTCAAACCTTTGAAATTCCCAGGACTTGTAGGAAGGCAGTTCAAGGCACCAGTTTAATTATAACTAGAATTAGTGCACATGATGTGGAGGAGACTTTTTTTTATTTATTATTATTTAAATTACCAGCAATCCAAACTCGTTTCTAATCGAAATGCAGATGGACAGACTGTAACTGTCAAACTGACACCACCAGACATCTGAAAATAATCAGGCATTAATCGTACACTTATTCCAACAACAAATAGCTCAGAGCAATCGTATAAATCCTATTAAAGTGGTGAATCCTCTTGTAGAGGCAGTTTTCAAGATTACCAGACAGTGGCAGCATTGGCTGATATGCAGGGGGAGGGGCTGACACTGTTAAAGATGACCTCAGGCTCCACTGTTAGGCATATATAATCCATCCTCGCCTTGCAAAACTACAAGGCGTTTTCATTGGCTCCCAGCCACAAGATTTGGAATAATCCAAATGCTAAAATTAAAATTGGTGTGTGCATTTTATGAACTAGGTGTCTGCTTACAGATAGATGTCAAGATGAAAAGGGTGTGTTCTCAAAGTCAGCAATTATGTGTGCACCAGCTTGTCAATGTATCTATGGAAACAAAGGCAAAAATAAATATGGGTGGTTAGGGGAAGGAAATAATACAAATAATAATTTGGGGGAGGAAAAAGACACTAGCTAAAAAAAGTCATAAGGGTGGAGGCGTGTTGTCATCTAAAAAAAAGTTGTGGTAGTCTTTTCTTCCCTATTGTGATACAATTGTGTACATCCAGGTGAAACAGATTCTCGAACAAGAAAAAATTCATTGAAAATATCAATCATTGATCGTTTGCTATTGCTGTGAGTGACCAGGAGAGGAGAGGTTATAGTACTGCCCTCAAGCCAGCAAACACGTCGTCATCAGAGAAAAGAAGAGATGTTGTTGCAAGGGGGAGGAGAAGTTATTTTGATTAAAGATTACAAGGGCACATGAATGTAAAAAAAAAAAAAAGTATAAATCCTTTATGATAAAAGCTGCAATATTCCATAAAAATTTTTTTGGAACTTTTGCTTTCATGGTGACTTTAAATCTATAATTTTAGACAGACAGATATATGACAGAGACAGACAGACAGATATATGACACAGACAGACAGATAGATATATGACAGACAGACAGACAGACAGATATATGACACAGACAGACAGATATATGACAGACAGAGAGACAGACAGACAGACAGATAGATAGATATATGACACAGACAGACAGATATATGACAGACAGACAGACAGAGAGACAGACAGACAGACAGATAGATAGATATATGACAGACAGACAGATATACAGTACTGTGCAAAAGTTTTAGATCGGTAAGATTTTTTATGTTTTTAAAATAAGTCTCTTCTGCTCACCAAGGCTGTAATTATTTGATAAAAAATACAAAAAAAAAACAGTAATATTGTGAAATATTATTACAATTTAAAACAGTGGTTTTCTATGTGAATATACAGTAAAGTGTAATTTATTCCTGTGATCAAAGCTGAATTTTCATCATCATTACTCCAGTCTTCAGTGTCACATGATCCTTCAGAAATCATTCTAATATGATGATTTGATGCTCAAAAAACATTCATTATTATTTTCAATGTTGAAAACAGTTGTGTACAATTTTTTTTTTAAAATTCTTTGATGAATAGAAAGTTCAAAAGAACAGCGTTTATTTAAAATAGAATATTTTCTAACATTATAAATGTCTTTACTGTAACTTTTGATCAGTTTAACTCATCCTTGATGAATAAAAGTATTGATTTATTATATTTCTTTCCCCAAAAAATAAAATTTAAATTCTTACTGACCCCAAACTTTTGAAGGGTAGAGTTTAATGTTACAAAAGGTTTCGATTTCAGATAAATGCTGTTCTTTTTTAGTTTCTATTCATCATAGCATCATGAAATAAAAATGTAAAAAACTGTTTTCAACACTGATAATAATCATAAATGTTTCTTGAGCATCAAATCATCATATTAGAATGATTTTTGAAGGATCATGTGACACTGAAGACTGGAGTAATGATGATGAAAATTCAGCTTTGATCACAGGAATAAATTACACTTCACTATATATTCACATAGAAAACCGCTGTTTTAAATTGTAATAATATTTCACAATATTACTGTTTTTTTTTTGTATTTTTTATCAAATAATTGCAGCCTTGGTGAGCAGAAGAGACTTCTTTTAAAAACATAAAAAATCTTACCGATCTAAAACTTTTGCACAGTACTGTATGACAGACAGACAGACAAACAGACAGATATATGACAGACAGACAGACACAGTGAGGAAAATAAGTATTTGAACACCCTGCTATTTTGCAAGTTCTCCCACTTGAAATTGGGTCTGAAATTGTCATCGTAGGTGCATGTCCATTGTGAGAGACATAATCTAAAAAAAAACAATCCAGAAATCACAATATATGATTTTTTAACTATTTATTTATATGATACAGCTGCAAATAAGTATTTGAACACCTGTCTATCAGCTAGAATTCTGACCCTCAAAGACCTGTTAGTCTGCCTTTTAGGCCCTGTTTACACGAGAACGATTCCGAGTGAAAACGTAAAAATATTTTATCGGATGTGCCTTTCGTTTACACGGTGACGCCGTTTTTATGGCTTAAAAACGCAAAAAAGTGAAACCACCCTCCAGAGTGGAAAACTTAAAAACGCTCCACCGTCGCGTTCCCGTGTAAAGGGTAAAAACCGGTAAAAACGCAAAACTGTCCTCGATCACGTGCGGGTTTACGTCACAGGCATTCGCCAGTACAGGAAAATAATAACTAACATGTCGGATTATTTCCATACGTCGGACCTTCAAGTTGCCACAGCAGCTCTGATAAACGTACAAGAGTCTTTTCAGCAGTTGTACAAAATATTCTCAGATATTGGTGTTGTTGTGTGGCAGTGCTTCGTTGCCACCTAGCCGCCTGGAGTGCACACTACATCGAATTTCACACACTTTTGCGTCACCATATGCACGCAGATTTCCCCTTCATAACGCTCGTCTAAACGCAGAATAAAAAGTGAAAACGCAACGCCACTTTTGCGTTTTCTCTTCTGATCGTTTCCGTGTAAACATAGCCTAAAATGTCCACCTCCACTCCATTTATTATCCTAAATTAGATGCACCTGTTTGAGGTCGTTAGCTGCATAAAGACCCCTGTCCACCCCATACAATCAGTAAGAATCCAACTACTAACATGGCCAAGACCAAAGAGCTGTCCAAAGACACTAGAGACAAAATTGTACACCTCCACAAGGCTGGAAAGGGCTACGGGGAAATTCCCAAGCAGCTTGGTGAAAAAAGGTCCACTGTTGGAGCAATCATTAGAAAATGGAAGAAGCTAAACATGACTGTCAATCTCCCTCAGACTGGGGCTCCATGCAAGATCTCACCTCGTGGGGTCTCAATGATCCTAAGAAAGGTGAGAAATCAGCCCAGAACTACACGGGAGGAGCTGGTCAATGACCTGAAAAGAGCTGGGACCACCATTTTCAAGGTTACTTTTGGTAATACACTAAGATGTCATGGTTTGAAATCATGCATGGCACGGAAGGTTCCCCTGCTTAAACCAGCACATGTCAAGGTCCGTCTTAAGTTTGCCAATGACCATTTGGATGATCCAGAGGAGTCATGGGAGAAAGTCATGTGGTCAGATGACACTAAAATAGAGCTTTTTGGTCATAATTCCACTAACCGTGTTTGGAGGAAGAAGAATAATGAGTACCATCCCAAGAACACCATCCCTACTATGAAGCATGGGGGTGGTAGCATCATGCTTTGGGGGTGTTTTTCTGCACATGGGACAGGGCGACTGCACTATATCAAGGAGAGGATGACCGGGGCCATGTATTGCGAGATTTCGGGAACAACCTCCTTCCCTCAGTTAGAGCATTGAAGATGGGTTGAGGCTGGGTCTTCCAACATGACAATGACCCGAAGCACACAGCCAGGATAACCAAGGAGTGGCTCTGTAAGAAGCATATCAAGGTTCTGCCGTGGCCTAGCCAGTCTCCAGACCTAAACCCAATAGAGAATCTTTGGAGGGAGCTCAAACTCCGTGTTTCTCAGCGACAGCCCAGAAATCTGACTGATCTAGAGAAGATCTGTGTGGAGGAGTGGGCCAAAATCCCTCCTGCAGTGTGTGCAAACCTGGTGAAAAACTACAGGAAACGTTTGACCTCTGTAATTGCAAACAAAGGCTACTGTACCAAATATTAACATTGATTTTCTCAGGTGTTCAAATACTTATTTGCAGCTGTATCTTACAAATAAATAGTTAAAAAATCATACATTGTGATTTATGGATTTTTTTCTTTAGATTATGTCTCTCACAGTGGACCATACCTGTCAAGTTTTGGATTTGAAAATAAGGGAAATATTCCGGCGCCCACCGCGAGCAGTCCCACCACCCCATTCATTTTACCACATGTAAAGGGTCACACAATAAAAAAATAAAAATGAATGATCTTAATTAAATTGATGTAAACTTTTCAGCCAAAGCAAAGGAATTAGTGGTGCAACGGATCATCAGTGATCCGTGATCCGTTCGGATCAATATCCTCGGTTCGGCACACACGTGATCCGCGGATTGATTTATGAAAATAAAAAAAAGTTGTGCGAATGTTCAGTCCACATACAGCGTGGTCATGACGAGCGGAGGAACGGAGGAGCTTGAACGCCCCGCGTCATTTAAATCCCCTGTATGGGAGCGGCTTCCCTGTCAAATACAATGATGAAGGAAAGAGGTTAGTGGATAAAACCGTGACGGTGTGTAGGCACTGCGGCACAAGAAAGCCATATGACAGTGGAAACATATCGAGCATGGCCACGCATTTGAAGCGACATCACCCCGGTGTTTAGTAGCTGCGTTTACGTGGTTCAATCGGAATTACGCTATATCAATCTGATTGATGAATGAATCCGAACACGGTGTTTACATGAACGATAAAGTAATCGGGTATTCTTCTCCTCTATTGGTTCTTTATATGTTTTAAACAGTAGACTTAATATGTCTCTGGTCATGAATCATGATTTGGAGACGATGAGCATGAACCGTTGTGCCGCTGCTGCTTATATTGATCACGCAGTAAAACCCCGCACCCAAAACCATTTGTGTGTGGATGTGAATCTGAAACAATGACTGGTGGGACGTTGTCCTGCTTCACTTCACGGACGCTGAGTGAAATGAGAATTTTTTTAATAACGGAACACTCATTTATATGACACTTTATTCAGCAGGAAGAACAGTTCGTTCCGTGCGTCACAGGTCATTACGCTATTTCAACGTCATTGCACATACGCAGTCCTTTTAGTTTCGGTTTTCAATCTGATCAAGTGTTTAGGCATGTTCTCTCGATCGGATTACAAAAGGAGTGAACCACCCCTTTCAATCCGATCGAAATTCCAATCGGACCGAGCTCAATCAGATCGATTAAGGTGTTTACATTAAGTTTTTCTGTTTGAGCCGTCAATCCGATTGGGTCCATGTAAACGCAGCTAATGACAGGAGTGAAAACTAAGGCTGCTCAACAACTGCTTATCACCGCGGCATTTAAGCAGCCCCTTGTTGCACAATCAGACCGGGCTAAAGCCATCACAGACGCTACCGGTGTGTTTATTATAGCCTAAGTTGTTTTTCATTAATTATGTTAAAAAGAAGATAGCATGCCTTGTGCACTTTAAGTTGATTTTATATATTTTAATTTAAAAGTGTTAATAAACAAAAAGACAAAACTTATGTTTGTTTGTCTTGTCTTTTTTTTTTTTTTTTTTTTGCTGATCCGAAAAATGATCCGATCCGTGACTCTGATCCGAGAAACGATCCGAACCGTGACTTTTTTGATCCGTTGCACCCCTAAAAGGAAAAGTTCACAGATAAATGAAAAAGTTCCCATATCCCTTACATTTTAAGACAGTGTTATAGCCTAAATGAAAACACAAAAGGGTAGGCCTATATATGAAGAGCATTTATTTAAAGTCTTATTTGCATATTTTCTGTTCATTTAACATTGCTTGTCTTTATTTACATTTTATTTTCGTTCCACACATTCTTTTCATTTCATATTGCTTTTCTTTTTGCAGTTTTTCTTTTCATTTCACATAGCTTTTCTTTACTCTTATAGTGAGTTATTGTACTAATTTATTGCAGACTTTGCATTATTTAAGACAAGAGCGCAAACAGTTCTGTTGTCTAACGTCATCCTATTCTCTGTAACAATCTTTCGTACCATGCGAAACACCCTTTCTGATGTTTTTGTGCCACTAGCCCGCGCTTGTGGTTGGGGGATTTCTCGTGCTGACATACATCATTCCTTCCCCCGTGTCAGTGAGATGCTAAAGTCGCAGTTACAAAACGCGTGACTGTCCCCCACCCTTCTCCTCTTCAGAAAAGTAAATTCGCTGCCATTGATCGCGGTATTTACATGAGGGTTTTGTTTTTTGGCAGGAGTGCCTTCCTATTCCTATCTATCGTAGCGTCCATCATCCGTCTGTTTCCCCACCCCCCGCGTTGTCTCGTTCTCATCATCTGACCTCACACGCTAATGGTGCGTTCTATTATTGCCAACGAACCGACTCGGACCTCGGATATGACGTCACTACGTTAATCTTCTGTTAGCAACGCTAGCCACGTTAGTAACACCCGTTTGAAACAAGGCTTCTTTCAATATTGCACTCTCAACAACCGATTCCCATACCCACAGGAATTGATACGGACGCAGTAATACGATACGAGTGATTCAACTCATCATTTAAAATACTAAAGCGGTTCAAAAACAATGAAAACAATTCATACAAGTCACACAGGGCGCAGCCATCTTGAATTCCGTAACGGTATTCTTGTTCGGTCTCCTCACAGTTGTCCGACGTCCGAGAGGAGAAATCCGAGGAAAGGGGGCGTGTTGCTAGGCAACGTCTGTCTTCCGATTCGGATCTCCGAGACGGATAAATAATAGAACGCACCATAACCTCGCGACAACTGCCACCTACAGTCTGTAGTAGGCTACTGCAGGTGGCAGTTATCGCGAGGCTAGTGACAGAGCTCAGATTGGGAATGTTTTTTTTTTTACTCCGCCCGGGGTATTATTATTTTTTAATAACGCAGGTTAAAATACGGCAGATTTATGGGAAAATACTAATACGGGAGGACGGCGGGAAAGAAGGGATACTTGACAGGTATGCAGTGGACATGCACCTATGATGACAATTTCAGACCCCTCCATGATTTCTAAGTGGGAGAACTTGGAAAATAGCAGGGTGTTCAAATACTTATTTTCTTCACTGTAGATAGATAGATAGATGATAGAGACAGACAGACAGACATATAGACGATAAACCAAACAAACATACACACATATAGATGATAGACCAAACAGACAGACAGACAGTTAGATGATAGACCAAACAGACAGACAGCAGATAGACAGATAATACAAATTCTGTCGTCATCTACTTACTTCCATTTGCACTAAGTCAATAGAGACCAGCAACTGTTTGGTTGCCAACATTCTTCCAAATATCTTTTGTTTTCAACAGAATAAAGACTCATACAGGTTTCGTACAACTTGAGGGTGAGTAAATGATTACTGAATTTTTATTTTTGGGTGTACTATCCCTTCAAATCTGACACAGAGCATTGCGCTAAGATTATTATGATTGGCCACCAGTTTGTTCTTTGCAGTGTAAGATTAATACAGTTTTAAATATAAAAGTAATTTTCTGTAAATAACTGAAACAAAGGATTCAATTAATCACAATAATTTGTGATCATTATTTAATGAACAAAGCACACTCAAAAAAAAAGTATGACAAAGCCATAAAACAGATAATTGATCGCCATAATCACAATTATTTATTTGACAATTGTCAGCCAAATTTCATAATCGTGACAGTCCTTGCCCTAATAATAATAATAATAATAATAATAATTCATCACACAACAATGCATTTCCAATGTATAACATCTAAGCATTCTTGCCCACCCAACTGAAAACTGGCACACATTCAGTACCCTCTCCATGCTCTGAGAGAAACCACAACAGCTATTCGCATGGCTTTAGACTCTCCTCCATCATGCATATAAATGGGGCCACGTTCTCTAAACTCTGACACTTTGATTACATAAGCCGCCATCCTAGAGGAACAGGAAGCTGCATTACTCAAGCCTTCTTTATGTCCCACAATGCCGTTCACTTCCGCAGTGGCCTTGTTACACAATCTGGGCTCACATCTCTGTATGAAAAAAAAGTGCAAAGCAAGATGTTTTTTCTCTTTTAAAGCTTGAAAAACAATTGTGACAGAACTACATGCCATCAACTGCTGGGAAAACTGCACTGCTTTCTCAGATGTCAGACTATATAGTTGAAGATGATCAAACAAAACAAAAATACTGTCTCAAGTAAATCATAAAACAATAAACACACAAAAATATTTGCCGTTTGTGTCCAAATCTTAAATGAAAGAATCCAAAGCTTATCTCAATGCTCAAACCAATCACAAATACTAAGAGAGATGATAAACTCAAAGACTGCTTTGCACCTGCAACACATTAACAGCCGTGAGGACAGGAGAACTCCACATACCAGAAAACACTGAAACAAGAATGTCCCACACCCCGATCCAGCAGCCCAATGCAGAATCATACGAGAGCTTGAGCACCAGGACACCCAGAATGCTGAACTGACAAAAGAGATTCACTGCTAAAATATCAGGGTAATGCAGGAGAGAGGAAGTGGACAACTGAACTGTGGTGTCATTCAGACGTGAAGGTCTTTCAATACACTCAATAAAAACTGAACACCTTTACATGTTCAAGATACAGCACATGAACACGATGTCCATAACAAATGTAATGCAATAAAATGGTCAAGTGTGTTTTTCCTAACCAACTTTGTGCATCAAGTCATTTTGACATTCACATTTTCTGTCAGTATCTCCACCCACAATAAAATCTCATTGGTTCAAACTCCTGCTCTGTGTTTGTATTTTAAATGTCAAATATGTTTTAACTGGCTGTGATTTTGTTGCTTAGTGCAATGTTTGGTCCAACAAACTTGATGCGTTGTGCCTAGCTAGGAAGAGGTGTGATATGAAAAGCAATTACAGCACAGTAACTGTAATATGGCAGTGATTTTAAAATGGGTCATATTTTACCATACCCTTTTAATGTAAGTGCATTTTCACAATGAACTGATTTTTGTGGTTTAGTTTCAACAAATTCATCATGTTGGTTCTGAAATGTAGATATCAAAAATAATAATAATAATAATAATAATAATAATAATACATTTATTTTGTATAGCGCCTTTAAAAGTTGCTTTCTCAAAGCGCTTTACAGACAAGCATAACAACAGAAAGAAACACTACACTCTTAAAAAGTTAATTGTATTTCAGTAAGTATTTATTTACCAAAATTTTCTTTGTAAAAGTCTTTAGTGTCAGTTTTGATCAAATTAATGCAATGTTACAACACATTTCTATTTAGAATACATTAGTGCCTTCTTAATAAGCTAATTATCCTAGAAAAAAAATATTACAGTTAATACACAAATTTGAACAAAACAGTTCCTTCAGTTCACAACCGTTCGAATGGTAAAAAAACTGCACAGTAGTTGTAACAGAGCTGTGACTGTGTGTTGAGAAGCTTACCAGCAGAAAAGCACAGGAGGTGACAGAAGGGAGGCCTAGCCAGGCACTCGCCAAGGTCGCAATCCTACAGAAGTACTAACAATCTGCAAAAAGAGAAGAGAAAAAGAATTTTCATTATCACCGCTAAAAATACGCAAAATATAAAGAAACAGAGCTGTGATATCAATGACTGAATGTGCTTTTAAGCAGCATTTCTCCTTTTCAATTCCTCTAAAAATGTGTCTTTTACAATCCCCAGTCCCCATTATTTCACAATTCAAAGCATAGAATAATCCTTAACACACTAAAGCCAGACTAATTTATTCTCACAACCTAATCACTCAGTGCACATTAAGTTCCTGAATTTAAACTTGCTTCAGACGTCCTTCAATTTCATGTAGTTTTGTTATACCACGCCTGAATAATTTGCCCATAACCACAGAAACAAACAGAGTGTCGTCTTGTGTCGAAGCTATCAAAACAACTACTGTGCGCAGCTTTGGTCTAACGGCTGCAGTGAATCAACCCCTCATCATACCACAAGGCTCAAGCTTGCAGATGTGTGGTTTGATCAGGTCAGGGAATGTGCTAGATTTGAAATAATTATGTTCTTAACATTCAAGATGACTTTGTCCCCTCTTCATGTAATGCCTGTAGGCTGAAAAACTGTCCTAGTGGTAAAGCACTGGGAGGTGTTCTGGCCACTTCCTCTTGTGCAACACTTCCTCCAATTCACGACAGACTTCAGCTTTCCATTGTGCTTGCTAGCTTTACCCTTACCTTGTGTCAGTGTAAACCATATAGTGCTGTTATTCATGGGCGTCAGTTTGGTTTGAAATGTGCTGGGGACAGAGACGCATCCGGAAGTGCATTTTCAGAAGTGGTGTGTACAATGACGCAATATAAGTAACAGTTAGTAAAAAATATACTAATCATAGAACGGATGTACCTAACACAAATAAATAAAACATCTCCAGGTAACCAGCAGAGCATTCATTTAGTTCGCTATTAAATAAGAGATCTAGCGCTTAAATCTGTTGTTTTTTAAATCAAGCTGAGCGCTCGTTGCTGCTGCGATCAGTTGCATACAGTTGTTCTCTTGTGGCTCGCCAGCCTGTTCTCACGTAAATGAGTCTCTATAACACGCATGGTGTATTGTCGTGTAATATATACGCGAAAATGAGTTTTTACGTGCATATGAGACGCAGTTTTTCACGTGCATTTGATACACAGTTCATTTGCGTGTAATACACACGCACCCCACACCACTAATTCTACCCAAGCGTATAATACACACGCACCCCACACCACTCCTAAACCTACCCTTAACAACCAATGCGTATCATATGCATGTAAAAACTCACTTTAGAGTATAAATTACACGACAATACACATGCGTGCTATAAAGACGAATTTAGTGTGATCGGGTTGGGCTCGCGCACAGTCTTCACTCGGACACGCTCTTCAATCTATCGCTGTTGCAGATACTGTCTATTCGTTCCGGTGAAATCACAAAATAAAATGCATACAAACCCGTAACCGCTGACACGCTTGGCAAAAGATCTACCACTAGACCATTTAAGATCTCAAACAAAATTTGCGGATCGATGCATTTCAGCTCATTTGAAAAATAACAAAAATAAACTGGTGCCGCAGAGGGGACATCTACACTCATGACATTTAAAAAAAAAAAGAAAAAAAAAAGAAGGAAGTACGATAGTCGGACCTAGAGAATTATAACAGGATCATGTCAAAAAGAAGTGGACAGGACTTCAGAGCGTTTTTTAAAGTGGTGGGTACAAAATGACTCATGATGAAATCAATCAACGCCTATGCTGTTATTTTACAAATCCAAACCCTACAAGACATCAGTGTGTAACACATCCTCCATCGTTTGTGCTAAGAACGTGGATTATGCTCATAATCATGACGTTTATTGAGAAGAGTGTTTTTTTTATTTTTCCAAACAATCAAATTAATGATTTTTTTAGATTAGTGTCTGAACAGCCTGTTAAGAGCCTTGGAAGGTGGTATGATGCCAGCCTGAATGATAAAGATCAGGTACAGTTGCTGCGGAAAGAAATCAGAAGTGGGCTCCAGGCCATCAACAACACTCAGCTCCCTGGAAGACTGAAGGCCTGGGCCCATATTCCTAAAAAATCTTAATGTAAAGAGTAGCTCCTAAGGACAAAATTCAAAGAAAATTCTTAGAAATGTGGGCCTTTACTCTTAAAATTAAATAAAAAATCATTGTAAAGAAAAAAGTAATTCAGAAAGCATCTTAACCCTTAAAAGAGGTCTTATGGTCAAAATTGTTAGGAGTATGGACGAGGACTTTTAAGAGGCTTAAAAGAGTTTCTTTAGCAGAGGAGAAAATGGCAGAAAGACGAAGAGAGAGAAGAAATGTGTTGCAGACAATGGATGACGGTGAGTTAAGACACTATAGATTAGATCGTGCACTGCAGCGATTATGTTTATGACAGATCTTATTAGAGACACGCTAACATCTCAGACAGCGCAGAAATTCCATAGTGCCAGAAATTAATCACTACATTAAGATATTTGGCAACTGGGAAAATGCAACAATGCAGCAGTGATGATTAGGGTCTGTCACAACCTTCTGTAAGCTGAGTGATCACACAAACAATTACAGCACTTTCAGAACCTCTTATTGTTCATTTCTTTTCCACTGGACATTCCCACCTTGCTGGCTCAAAAACTGCATTTATGAATATAGCAGGCTTCTCTGGTGCGCACAAGCAGGGGATGAACCGTTAATAATTTATTATTAACTGCTTTAAGCTCCCACGTCTGCTTCTTGCCCCGTGCGGTGACATCCGGCCCGAAATTTTCTTTAAGGATGGCCTTGTGTTCATCCACTAACTGCGCTAACAGTAAACACTGTTCCTCTCTCGTCCTTCTTGTTTTTATTCCATGTTTGCTACATTCAAACCAACATTCAAACCACCACTTAAATAGACAGCAATCAGTGTAATTGGAAAGAGTGGAACAATTTGTATCATTCTAAGCCAATCAAATACCTTATAGGAAATTAACACCTTGGCAATCACCTAGCAACACCCTCCCATCCAAAATGCCCTAACAACTGAATAACAATGCAACAGCATAAATCTGGTTTATATTCATTTCCTGTAATTTTTTATATAAATTATACCATTGAGTTCCTTTAGTGGTTCTTGAATGTCTGGCACTCTAAAGCCGGAATTCTTTCTCAGAAGCACTAAAATAACAAATTTAGAATATATAATATAATTTAGTAACTTAAAATTAAACCAACATCATGAAATTCCTTACAATCCTTTTGCTAGCTTTTATTCACTATGAAGTTAAACATGTAACGTAATATAAAATGTCAATTAATTTTAGTTCATTAGGACACTAAATTCAATCAATGCTAAATTAATCAAAACAATACACACCATCCGATATATTCACATGGGCTTTTAAAGAGTTAGATTACACAAAACATTTTGTCATCATATATTTCACCCATGTCATTTCAAATAAGTATTTTCTTCATCTTGGTTTCTCCAAGCTTGCTGCTCTAGTCGGTATGTCTGTGGATTAGTGTTGCACGATACACCGATACTTCAAAAGTATCGCGATTCTCGGAAATTAAAAACGTCACGATTCCTAAATTTATTAGTATCGATACTTCTAAGAATGACCGTGTTCCAGATTTGTAACAGACGTATTTCATGTTGGTATGTGCAACGCACGCTTCCAGTGTCTCCCTATAATCTGTGTTTTAAAAACCTTTACAAAAGGATGACATTCTCCAACGGGGGGTCCTGTTTGTAGATCAGGATGCTCTCTGCACACGCAAGGTCTCTCGCTCGCTCTCCCTCTCTGCCGTGCGCGCGCTACGCGGTTTGGAGCAGTCTCTGTCTCGCATGCACGCTCGCTCTAGATTCCGTTTATTAGTGTATTATACGATTAGAATGTTGTCCCAGTTTTAAAATAAAGCACAGCAGTGATTTGAGAGTGTTTCTCCCTTTTCAGGAAAAGTATCGGAATCGCAATTCTTGACTTGGTATCGGTATCGAAACAATATTTTTGGTATCGTGACAACACTACTGTGGATGAGTATCCGAAACAAGGACTGGTGGGACGTTGTGCTGCTTCACTTCACAGATGCTGAGTGAAATGAGAATTTTAGAATGACAGGACACTCATTTATATGACACTTTATTCAACAGGAGAACAGCTCGTTCCGCGCGTCATACGTCATGGCGCTATTTCGTCGTCATTGCACATGCGTAGTCCTTTCAGTTTCGGTTTTCAATCTGATCAAGTTTACATGTCCTCTCGATCGGATTAGAAAAGGAATAAACAACCCCCTTCAATCCGATCGAAATTTCGTTTGGATCGAGCTCAATCGGATCGATTAAGGTGTTTACATGAAGGCTTTTCAGTCCGATTGAGCCATCAATGCGATTCTTAACGGATTATTTCGTTGCATGTAAACGTAGCCAGTGCGGTGACAAATATCTTTTCTTTTAAAATATGTGGTCAGTACTGGCATCCCTATACACAGAATTCAAGTGATTGTAAGTAAAAGTGAAAAGCAAGTACGCGTTCAAAGGAGATTACAAATCAATACCCTGCATTGATTGCGGCTCATTGATGCCTGCAAATTATAGGCCTATTCACAGAGTATCCATAATCGGGTATTCAAAAGCGGAAGTGAAAAACAAACACGCGTTCATAAACAATGAAATGGCTTCATTCATATGAGCTAAGTTTACAGTGCCTTGATGAACTTCTTCCTCAAAGTTTTGGTTGTGTGGACAGAAATCTCTCAGCTTTCATTTAAAATACTTTTTTTTTTGTTTTTCGAAGATGATGAAATTCATACAGGATTGGAATGACATGAAGTGAAAGTAATTGACAGAATTTTCATTGTTGGGTGAACTATCCCTTTAAATCTGAATAAAACATTCACCCTATCCTGAGCAGTGTGAAATCAAACATCATCAGAAAAACATCCAGGACTCTCTAAAAATGCTTGACAAAATAGCAACTGCGAATTCCTGACCATGTGTAATGTTACTCTTTGTAAAATACTCTTAGCTTGACAGATTTGTCAGAAGGTCAGATAACAAAGGCAGTTAAAACTCTGCTTGCACAAGTTTCATGTTTCCTTGAGAGGTGATATCATTCCATCCCTCCTCAAACACATCTGAGGTCAGTAGGTGGTGGCTGGTGAGTTCAAACTGGCAGTTTCTTTGCCAATGAAATTGCAAAAATGTCCATTTGCTTGTTTCACAATCTTCAGTCAGTCTAACAATAATTCCCAACATGATAAAAATGCTGAAAATTGCTCAGTTTAGATCCAACATTGAGAAAAATGTAACAGTTAACTCAGAGCAGATCAAACCATGAAAAAGAGCATGCCTAACCAACCATGCTGTGTGTCACGAGTCACGATTGGTTCGGTGGTCAAGCAAAGGCTTGCGAGGACACTTGCTTTAATAAAATGGAACCCAGTTCAGATAAGACAGTCACGGATTCACTGGCCTTATTGTGATGCTTTATATTTAGCTAACAAACCATAATTACAGGATATAACACGATTCTATCATTCGATGACAGAAAGATTGATATCTGAGCAAAGGCGGCTGCTGAGTGGCAGAGGAAGTTTTTAACTAACAGCTCCAGATATGGTCTCTACTAGATCTTTCCAAAATCTAGGAGAATGTATATGCAGATCATTTGCATGCATGGATTACTACATGGGAAAGTCTCAGAGGCTTATCTAATAGATTTGATATTTTTAACATATTGGGTGTGTTGATTATTGGGTTTAATGGGCCTGTGCTTTAGGAGACACAGTCGAGCCTAACAAAAACACATTAATGATGTTAAACGTTAACCTTGCCTTCATACTTCCATACTGAGAGATGAGGAAATGGTCTATATAATATATGCTGTGACATAAGTTGGCCTATACAAAAATTACATCCAATTGAGTTAACAAGCCTGTTGATGTCCAGTAGCCTAAACTGTAACAGATAAACCAGCCAGGCATCCAGCACAATCCAAATATTATCCAACATCTGTTCATTCCTAACAATGTTGATGGAGAACAGCAGCGAAATCCAGTCACTGCAATTAGCAGAGCAGTGGGAAATGCTGGAGTGCAATTGGACCATTGTGTCGATGCTTTGAGAGCATGCTCTACTCTGCAGGACAACTAGATCTCACATTAGAGTGAAAATCATTCAATGGACTGCCAGAGGCATAATGCAGATCATGCTTTGTGAGGTTTGCATGGATCACATTTTTCTCTTGCATGTATAGCATTACATGTAAACATTATGAAGACAAATACACATACTAAGTGTTATGGTAAGTATGATATTTATCTTCTACAAGGAAAATTGAGACAAAACTTTTGTAATGGTAAATAATCAAAAATATCAACATTTGCTTTGCAAAGCACACCAGTCTTGCTTAATTTGCTCTCTAAAATACAACACAAAACACCTAGTTTCTCAGTTTTCAATTTTTACTGTTAATGTCGATTTATAAATACCCTTTGTTTTTATCAATTCATTAATCAATAATACATGTTTGATTCATGTCATTCATATACACACACACAGACATTAATGTTTATGAACAACAGACAGCAGGGTTTCAACGTCTCTCCCAACACTTCCTTCTCTCTGAATATTCATTTTTACCATGAAATGTCACATTACAAAAGTAAAGTGCATTACAAACGGTGTTCTAGTCTAAACACAGACCACACCAAATAATTTTTTTTGCCAATCAGTTTTATGCCAGCATACTAAATGAATCATCTCTCCATTATTGCATAAGCTCATTCCTGTGGATGACTTTATAATCATCATCACTTGATCGAGCCTGGGAATGCTGCGTTACTATGGCAGCTGCTGAGATTCTGACACCCTAAAGGTCTAATGAGAATTCAGAACTCAAAAACACGGAACATCGTACTTGGAACGTCACCAAGGCAACAGCTTGGAACCCCTTGCTGTGAGGGGCTGGAGCTCTGGGAGAGGACGGGAATCATGATGCCTTTTATTCTACGAAGTGAAGCTAATCACTCTGGAAATTGACTAGTTTAGTTTACATAAGACACAGTGTAAACGTTACTGAGTGAGTGAGTGAGTGAGTGAGTGAGTGAGTGCAGCATAAGGCAGTGTATTAGCATAACACAGAGTTGGCAAATTCCATGAAATAATATAATTAGTGGTGGTGTTTGCTTATAACATCACTATATCTACTGGTCACATTTACATATTAACAAGTTGTATACAGTACCTGTTAAAAGTTTGGAAACATTACAGTTATTTATGTTTTTTGCAAGAAGTCTCTTAAGCTCACTGAAAATGTTATCGTCACAGGAATAAATAAAAAATTTTAATGTATTAAAATAAAAATCATTATTTTAAATTAAAATAGCATTTCACAATATTCCTGTTTTTACTGTATTTTTAATTAAATAAATGCAGCCTTGGTGAGCATCAGACACTTCTTTCAGAAACATTAAACAATTGTAATGTTTCCAAAATTTTGATTTATAAGATAACACTATTTCAGGTTTTGTACTTCAAAATGTCATTAAATTTTTTTCATTGTAATTACTAGTGCTCAAATACATAAGTACATTTGAATGGAAATTCCAAAGTAGAGCATGTTAGAGCTACTGTATACTGTGTTTGGTCATCTAATCAACTGATACAAAAAACTGACAAATGCAAATAAAATTTATGCTACTTGAGAATTCCCTTTTTTGACATTAGAATTGGTGCACAGAGAGAGTCCACTAACAGGTTTGCCCAAAAAAACTTTCCTTAACCATGGTAAATGGTACAACATTTAACTAATAAGCCATTTAGTAGCATTTGCAGCAAACTTTTTTATATTCTTTTTATTATTTAGGTTTATTGGTAGGTACAAAACATATGACATGTTTCATGTCACATGTCACAATCACAATCACAATCACAGCAAACATTCAAATCTGCTTTGCACTGCCGCTGGTCCAGAGAGCAGTTGCTATCTAGGCCTATGGGTACGAAACAGTGTCTCAAACAGTATCATTATTTATGTGTTACAATAATATAAATTATCACAGTAGTACTGGGATAAAAGTTTATAGTTCTGATATAAACACTGATGTATATGGTAGCGATCAAAATAGACCAAAAAAATAATAAAAATCACCTTTTCAAAGTAAATTGATGCTTCACATAAAAGATTGTATACATTTCTCAAGAGATTTGTACAAAAAAAAAAGTTATTACGAGTGAGTCATTGAATCATTCACTCAAACAGATTTTTTAAAAAGTAATTCATTCAAAGTAAACAATATTTAAAAAGAATAAATCTATAAACATTTTGTCAATTTATCCAAAATGATGCAGCTCTAATGTAGAGTAACTCTGGAGGAAAAGGATAAAAAAATGACGCAGCCAGATTTAATCCTGTGCCGCTCGTTTGAGCGCCATAGCTCATCTTGTAAGAATTACACACAGATTGCTGAAGGACAGAAAGATTTTATTCACTGTGATCCCTCTAAAATTGACCTAAAATCTAGCTTATATCTAGAGTTATCTAAAAAAAGAAAAAAACATAAAAACATTTCCAGGAAGCTGAAATCATTTACAGAATGATTTCTTCTGTGGTTCAAAAAACAACATGGATGATTACTATTGCAAACATGTATATGAAATGGAAATGGAAAATCAGCATCTCTAATAATCTCTCTCATCATCAAAGCATCAGTTTTGTTTCTGTCGGTATGGTACTGTTACAGTACAGGAATAGCTCACCCAAACATTTAAATTCTGTCATTTATTCACACTCATGCCATATGATTTACTTCAGCAAAACACAGAATTCAAGTCATTATTGACTGAAACGTTCCACCACAGAGTTTAACTCTAAAAGCAAATAAGGCTGGTAATTCCAGAAAGCAAGGTTAACTTGCCGTCAAACATACCCTGAGATCTCGATTGATTAATCCAAACCTTGCTTACTCGAGGTATGCTGGTTCCAAAACCACGTCCGGGACTTAGTCCATCCAACCCACGGCTGAGTATGTTAACGGTAACGTGCACAACATTCTCAACAGAGTGACGAATCACCATGGAAACGGACACTAAGAAAAAGGGGTTTAGGGGTAGGTTCAGAGTTAGTACCTAGTTATATTACCCAGCTATTGTAATTAATATAATAAGTACATAGTATATCTACATGTGGAACAGGACTGTAAAATAAAGTACTATGTTTTTTTATTATAGAAATACATTATCTATTATAGCATAAAAAAACCTTTAAGCAATTTTTATTATTTGCTAAGAATTGTGGTTATTTTTACCACCATTCTTCAAATAGGCTACCCCATTGCATATCACAATTGATGAACTCACATACAGTGGGTATGTACTGGTCACTGTTTTACTCAACTTGCGTCAAATGCAAAACACATTTCTATTTTCGATTATTCTGCGCCGTTATGAACATAGTAATGCTGCAACTGCGGTTGCCTATGATGCTGCCGCTGTCGTGTTCTTCACTGGATGAAGGTAAGGTGCACATTGAGTTGTGTTGACAGAGTTCAGCGATTCGGAGCGGAGGAAAAAAAAAATCAGTTCATTTATGAAGTTGTATGAACAACACGCATCATCCGTGTACGTCCGAGTGCATGTGCACTTTGGTCAGAGCGGTAATAACGTGGTAATGTTTAGGCTACATGCCTGTTTATTGCGATTAAACTCAGCATATGCCACATAGTAACCATAATCTTTGACTTGAAATCCAGCACACAAGTAACATGGTCTACTATTTTAGTAAAATGCTTGGTCTCTTTTTTGAAGCTTACAAGCTCCAGTCCTGTTCATTGTATTTGCATGGAAAAAAGCAACCAGTACATTATACAAATGTTTTCCTTTTATATCCCACTGATGAAATGAGGTCATACGGGTTTGGAGGGTGAGTAAATGACACAAATTTTGGGAGAACTATCTCTTTAAAGTGCAGAAAGTACACAACTGCACTGGCCTAAGCCTACGCTAACTGAAGCCATTTATTTACCCAAGACAGACCTTGTCTAGAAGACAACAAATGCAGAGAAACTGCTTGCAGTGGGAGGTTGAGTCATCTAACAACATTCTTTACTGCCTGCACAATTACTGTCTTTACCCCCCACACCCGTGCTGTCTGTTTGCTTTGACCCACACTAAAACAGTGTGATGGACAGGGACATACTTACTGTCCCTGAAGGTGAAATCGAAGAGGTTGGTGAGACAGCAGCATGGGTGGTTTCCTCAAACTGGTGTCCTACAGAGTTTAGCTCCAACTCTGATCAAATACACCTGAGCAAGCTAATCAAGGTCTTCAGGATCACTAGAAACTCACAGGTAGGTGTGTTTGATCAGGGTTGGAGCTAAACTCTACAGGACAGCGGCCCTCCAGGACCGAGTTTGAGGAACCCTGGGTTAGAAGGAAGCTGACATAGCAAATATAAGCACAACTAACAGCTGACAAAAGCAACAGTGAGCAGAGACGTGCGCACATGCACGGTATCTGTAACTGTTCTCAGTATATTATACACAACAAAAGAAAACCCTTTGAAAAATTATCATCTAAAGCCCTATTCGCACGGGATTAGTACTATATGGGGACCTCTAGTCATTTGTAATAATTGCGGAGGTTGTCTGTGATCTTAATCCCGTGCGAATCGGCCATGTCTGTAATTTGTAAAGTAATAATTCCCCCGCAAATGACCTACCATATTTCGCCGAACACCGATCCTGTGATAATATTAGTCCTGTGCGAATCGGCATCTCTGTGATTTGGCGGATCGTATATAATTTTTTCAAGGTTTTTGTTTCATGCGCACCTTTTTATCCATCTTTCGCGACGAATGGAGGCTGCGCTGGAGTGTTTTGATAAGTATTTTGGGTGCTGGGTCATATCGCTATAACAACTATACAATTTGCAGAAAGAGAAAGTTGAAAATCATCAGAAGAGCAAAAACAAAAATAATGTTGTTATATGGAGATGAATGGTATAGCAGCATGCGGTAAGGAACATTCTTCTGTTTATGATATAGTCTATCATACAGATAGACCTATAATAACGGCGAGACATTTCCAAGCAATAGCCTCGATGTCATCGGGAGATAAGTCAGTAAATTTGAGTATAATCACAGCCTTCGGTTATCCCGTGCGAATGCGCCACACGAAATTCAGATGTGGGGGGGTAATTTCTAAATCACACGAGGTCCCCAGATAGTACTAATCCCGTGCGAATAGGGCTTAAAGCATTTGAGGACCAGAGAATGCAGGTAAAACCTCAACCTGGATTAGTGAGACTCCTAAAATGGACCTTAGAATTAAACTGAGTCTGACAAACGCTTAACTATGAAGACTATCTTCCAAACAACTCAAGTAAAGCAACTGGTTCCATTGAACACTAATATTTTGAGTGGAAATGATACGACCAAGAATCAAACAGATTGAAACTCATGTTCTCTTAAGTGGACTGTGCGACTGTATCCTGATGATACAGAATGAAAAAAACAATCAACAAGGTGTGTGTTATTAAATCTCCTGATGATAACCAATCAATAAGCACTTAAACATCTAGTGAGGCACTTTCTCTGTAATATGACCAACACAGAATCAATGGGTGTTGGATTTCACTCCAAAATAATATTTCTTCACATTCACCCTCAAGTACATTCTTTGTTTATTTGTTTTAAACGTCAATGTACTTTATAGTGCAATCTGAAAGTTAGCATAACCCTTGTTCCCTCAACATCAGCTTTTGGATTATTACAGAACATATGCTCTGTGATTTGCTATGCGTGGTTTTAACTGTGGTTATCATGAACTAAATGTATGCTACTATGGAAGACCAATGGTTAATTTTAATAATACTCAAACAGTCAGAATATAAAAATGTTACCATATAAAAAGGGGGTTGTAACAATTTTTACAGATGTCACTGTTTTTGTTAATAAACAGAAATTTACATCTGCATCCTAACACAAGCTACTACTACTACTACTGTCAACTCAAGCTACTGTCAAATGTGCATTTTTAAGAGACAAAACATGTCATATTATTAATATTGCAGCCTGCACTGAAAACTGTGCTGAAGGTACATGTCAAAGCTAGGCAACACAAACCTGTTTCATGAAACAATGTCACCCGTTAGCACATTTACAAACTAATACATTATTTTTCTATTAAGATACTTATTTTGTTACTGGAAAAAAAACGTCAAGTTTTTCCAAGTTTTACTTGGGAGCAAAAATCTGCCTTTAAATTTGAAAGAAATAAAGATTTGCCAATTATCGTAACAATTATTTATCAATATCGACAGAATTTTGTGGGCCATATTGCCCAGCCCTAATACTGTTTTTCCCTTACATTTTATGGTTTTAGGTTTAATAGTTTACTTCAATTAATTTGTGAATATGTAAACATTAATAGCAAAAATTATTTGATGAAACATTTTAGTAAGTGTGAGTCTTTAGGGACCTCACAATCCGATCTGATTCTGGGAGTCACGATCCAATTCCAAAATGATTCTTGATCTACTTTTTTCTTATTAACTTATTACGTTTACCGACTTGAAAATCTTAAAATCTTTTCTTTATTTAATTAAATATTTCACTAAGTTTTAATAATTACAAATTAAAAAAATTTATTAAAACAGCTGTTAAGAATTTAAACCAAACTAATATAGCTTTAAGGAACAAAGAAACATTACACGCACTAAACAAAGAGTGCTTTCAGTATCTGTATGTTTTCTATTCAAGAGCAGCGAGTGATTTTTCTCTCACACCTCTTTACTGTTGTTTGATTATTAATGACATCATAGACAGTGGGAAATCTAATAAGCTGCATTCACACTAATGCACAGATCTCTTTTGAAATATAAGATGTTTTTGTCCTGTCTGTTTAATCCCTTAAGACATAACTGACTGTATTTTCATTCATTTCTTGTCATTAAAGCATTTTAAGGTGCAACAGTACATTTAACCAAATTTAACAGTCACATACACAAGCACTCTTCACAAAGCGCAAGTGAACATTTGACATTGAAAGCAGCCTTCTGTCAGTAAGCATCATATTTTTTATTTAAGACGATATAAATGATGCCTCGGCAGATGATATAATAAATGATGCCTCAGTAGAGCATTTGAGGAAAATACCAGCGGGTGAGACCGCACACTGCAAGCGTAACATGTCAAACAATTGAAGCAAATGATGACTGCGAATGTCCAATGAAGCCCGCGAATGTCTTCTCTTCGATCTTTATAAAAGATGCCAAGTTTGAGTGGTGTGTGTGTGTGAGGAATTGGAAGCAAGCAGAATATGTTTCTAAAGCACACATGACGTTAAAAAAAACCCAAGTTCAATCAATTCTGAAATTCTCAGTATCGATCCAGAATCTTTGGAGAGAGATTCGCGATGCATTGGTTTTTTTTTTCTCCCACCCCTAGTAAATTCACACATAAATGTTAAAATGTCTTAACGCAGATTAGTAAACCTTTTCTTTTGGGCAAAGAGGAAATGTGGAGCCCTGGGGTGGACCATCTAAAACCAGCCAAAGCCTCAAGCATGAAGAGTCATGAGCTGACTAATGCGGCAAAAACAAGCTTGACTCATATCCTCTTAGGCCCAGGGACACCTCAGACATCACCAAAACCAACCAGATTCTCACTCAGTTAAGCATGACCTCACTGTAATAAGCAATCTATGTTGCTTCAAGTCAGCTCTAAAACACGCCACTCATGTTTTCTGACTGAAAGCAGAAAGTCTATTCTGCTTTACTGAAGATTGGCATGTTAAAGGCAACAGATGGATATTGTTGGGTTTCCTTCCCGACTGTTGGCAAGTCATCTGTGCTGGTAGCCCTGTTCAGCCATCCTCACCATGGAAACGAGTGGGAGGAGACGCAGTGGGCACTCAATATATGTAGAGTGTCAAAGTGACACAGCCGAAGTGAAATCTGAAAACAGGCTCATTGTTGCCGAACAAAAGAAATTACAGAACTGCAATTTAATTGGGCAATTAAATTCTAATTTTCCATTTAGCAATTGTCTGCAGGTCTGACTTTATTTTTAACTAAATCTAAAACATGACATTTTATTGTGTGTCTGTATTTTTATCTTTAAAGACATGAAATGGCATCTGCAACACATTTAACTAACAAAATGTCTTCTTTTTTTTTTTTTAAGGAATACAATATAAGACAGGGCTTAAATGTTTTCACTAGGATTTGGTTGGGTTGTGAAAAATAGTCTACAATAAAAGTGGTTAATATTTTTCTCATCTCCACCCGTGCAGCTTTGGATAGACCGGCAGAAAGAAGTTGCTGGAAATTGCTAATGAAAGTGAAACGTAAAGAAAAATCTGTGATTAATCGTAATTGATTTTCAATTTCGGATTCCAACGATTATGAAAACAAGATAATCGAGGTAAAACGATTATTGTGCTGCTGCCACATTACGTCCTTTCGTTCCTCCCTACCAGTCCCAACTCAACAACCAAATAATTGCAGGACGTGTTTGATTTTAAAGGGATAGTTCACCGTAAAATTTTAATTGTCATCACTTTCTCACCCTCAAGTTGATCCAAATCGAGTTTCTTTTATTCTGTTGAACACAAAATAATATATTTTAAAGAATGTTGGAATTAAAATACTTCTATAGTCTATTTACCAACATTCTTCAAAACATCTTCTTCCATGTTCAACAGAAGCAACAAGAAACTTATACAGGTTTGAAACAACATGATGGTAAGTAAATTATGACTAAATTAAAATTGAGTGAACTATTCAGTTAAACAATGTTTTCAAAAGCACATTAAGCCGCAAGAGCAACACGATCTCATGAAAGTGCGTATCTATACCACAAGTTTAATTTCTCGTACCAGTAATACGGCAAAAATGATTTTTGCGTGTATATGCTACGCACTTTAAACCGCTTGGGTAGGATTAGGGTGTGGAGTGCGTGCGTATTACACGCCATAAAGGGCGTATCATATGCACGTGAAAACTGCATATCATATACACACAAAAACTATTTTTAGCGTATAAATGGCACGAGAAATTTAATTTGTGGTATAGATTCGAAGTTTCATGAGACCGGGCTCGCAAGAGACGCTGTTTCCCAGGCGGCTTTATGTGTGCCGAGTTAACGCTGAACGTGAATACGCAAATAAACTTCGGGTACGTGCCAAAAATTGTACACACAAAAATGTCAACATGCCTTTTTGGAGAGGATTTACCAACACAGTGGGTTATGTCTTCTTAAAGGTAGGGTAAGCAATTTGTTTTATAAACAGTTTTTATATACTTTATTTTAAAAATATTATACAGGTGTATTTTTTTTAAAAGGGTACAAGTGCTAGATGTGTGTGTCAAGTGTTTTCATTTCTATTTAACACTTCAAAATTGAAATGTTAGAATCCTGATGTGGCAATCAAGGGAAATCGTACTACTCACCTCAACAGTTACTGGTTGACATGTGGAGACATGACATTAAGACAGACATTACATGCTGCAGCGAGACAGAGTACAGAGATCACCTGAGGTTAAACTAAATCAGTTCAAGTCCACAGGGGCATGTCTATGTGCTTTTGAGGTTTAACAACACCTATCAGTTAATGACATAACACTAAAACATCATTCAACCGTCAACATTCTTTGAAAAATATGGACAAAATTAAAACTCTTTACAAGACATAAACACACACGTAAGAAATATGATGTACATTTCCAGTGGTAAAGGCAAATGTGAGGTAAAACAGGAAGTTTCGCGAGCCAGTTCTGAAGAAAGATTAGCACTAACAATAAGCTTCCTTATGTCTTTCATAAGCAAATTCTACAGATTAGCACTCTTAAAACAACAAGCCTACAGTATTGAGATCACTTCTCCCACTATACATTTTGCTATTAACTAAACGCCTAACACATAATTCTTCTTATAAAATTGCTTAAGTAAATATTATAAAATGTTAAGTAAATGAGGAAAGAGTGCACTGGTTCAATTACAAAATGCATATCGACCATCACCGATTTATATGCTGCATTCTTGTGAGTTTTACAGCACCAATCCTTCACTAACCTCCAAATACACAAAACGCTTTCCTAGAACTAACATACTGGAATGAAAAGATTAGCAATAAGTGCTAATTACAATAATGTATGCACACTCGGGCTCGTAAAATAAAAATTGGAGTAATTGACAGTGGATGCAGCTTTGAGGACAACTATATAGTGCACACCTTACCGTTCAAATGTTTGGTGTCATGTTCTTTTTTGTTTATGAAATCTCTTGCTCTCCAATGCTGCAGTTTAATAACCAAATAATATAGTAAAAACAGTAATATTGTGAAATTATTATTACAATTTTAAAATAAGCATTTTAAAATGTAATTGATTCCTGTGATGGCAGATCTGATTTGTTTTGTGGAAACTGTGATGCATTTAGTTACACGATTATTTTAAAGTTTAAAAGTCTCTACTGTCAAAAATATTACTGACGCCAAACTTTTAAATTGTTGTCTATAGGCTATGCATTAAAAATATATATATTTTAGATTTTAAATCCGGGAAAACATACCAAAAATACTCATCTTATTCTCATATTATAAGGCTAAAAATTATTTTTGACTGACTGGATTGCAATCTAATCATGGTTTGTCAGAATGTCTTTGGATATGCAAACACTTTATTATTTTAATTATTGAAGTATTTTAAGTATTTACTTTGTTTCCTTTCTCACTGATTGCGAAGGAAGTGTCTCAATGTATTTTTGTTTGGGCCGTGATAAACTACTGTATATTTTAAAAAAGGGATCAGCTGTCCCAATGCAATTTCCTGTTTCAAGTGGAAATGCATCAACACTGGAAAGAAAACGGAGCTCATCATCATACCATTTCATGGGGTCTCTAACAATAAAAAAATTATTCATGAGCTTTCCAAAAAAAAAAAAAAATTATTCTGACGAATTTCCACTTTTGCAGCTAACCTGCAGATAACAATGAAATATGCACTGCGCAAATATTACAGCTGATATTTTAGCCATGAATATAGTTTAAAAATCCAACCACTTTAAAGGGGCTATATATAGAATTCAGAAACTGCAAGAAACTAAACGCTATTTAAAGTTCCCAATACTCGCGGTTAACAAAGTTCATTTTCGTTCTTCTCTAAGAAGTAAAAAAATACTCTTAATGAACATCCCGACGCCGCTCACATTGCTAAGAACGACGTTTAGATGAATATGTAAATATGTGCAGCGCGCTGTCATCTCAATAACAAAATGAACAACAAAAATGACAACAGTGAGAAAACAGCAGTTAAGAAGCATCTGATCATAGTGAAGTGGTTTAAAAGCTCTGGAATTCACCGGCATCATCACGTCGACAGATCAGGTAATTAATCTATCACTGCTATGATAGATTTTTTTAAGTATATTTAGACTATAAAGATCTGGCTATGTCAGACAATAGTTGACAATCCCTTTTCTTTACATGAAACATTGACATTACAGTACAGAATGGCTCTTTCGGCATTACCCTGAACACTGTAAAAACCCAGTAAAAACGTCCTGAGTAATACATAAAAATCAGTCTACTACAATCTTTAAATGGTCTGGGTGGGTCTTGTTGTATCAATTACAAGCTGTTCACACATGGGCAATAAAAAAAAAGCAATTAATACACACAAATTCTTATATAGACCGGTAGTCCCATTAATACAGTTGAGGTCACAATTCATTCAAAGCTTCTTCAATTGTGGACTGTTAAATACAATTGTATACCATTAATCTAAGTGCTTACTAAGGCAGTCCTCTCTCAAACAAACAAACACTAATCGACACACCTATCACTTCCACATCAGATATACAGAAGCGGATTATTTCCTTTATACAACATCTGCCCGTTATACAACATCTGCCCGTTAAACAACACTGTAAAAAAATCCTACTTACAGGTTGTTTGACAAATTCGGTTTTAAAGTTTATTCAACTATTTAACAGGAAAAAGTTTGTACAACTAATTGACCCTAAGTTGAGACAACTCAAAAATGTCCTGCAGCTGGTTGCCTTAAACTTTTAAGGTTTCTCAACTTTTTTTTTTACACAGTGAAGACCCACAATATTTACTCCTCATGGTCTGACATGCAGGCAAAGCAAAGCATGCTATGCCAACCTGGTTCAAGTTTTGTAAAGAAGCCTTGAGCAAGTAACTTGATAAAAAATAAAGTAAAAACAGTTTTCTATTTGAATATATTTTTAAAGCTGCCGTCGGCAACTTTTTTTTTATCATATTCAGCAAATTCGACACTATATTCCGACAGAACAACATACATAAAGTGGTTTTAGAAAAAAACCCGAGCTTCTAACTCCACCTGGAGCGTGTTATTTGTTTTGCAAAAATCCACCGCTCCCGGTTCATTGTGTCCAATCAGCGCAGGGGGGTGTGAGATATGACTGTCAATCACAAGTCGTGCACGCACATGTCAATCACATGCGTGTGCCTGAAGTTCGCGCAGTAGCGAAGAGCGATGGCGCACTGAAGAGCACGAACTCGGTGGGAGGGTATTCATTGATAGTGGGGAGGGGCATGAGAGTTGTAAACATTCAAAATGTTTCCTAAGTCCACTCAATCTGCCAGAGTTGCCGACGGCAGCTTTAAATATTTATTTATTTCTCATTTATTCCTGTGATGGCAAACTACATTTTCAGCGGTTCAGTTGCTTCAGTGTCACATGATCTTTCAGAAATCAGTCTAATAAGCTGATTTGCAGCTAAAAAAAAATTCTCATCATCAAAGTTAAAAGTTGCTAATATCACATATTAGTGATAAATATGTTTTGGAAACCGTGATACATTTTTTTTAATGATTCTTTGAGGAAGAAAGAAAAGCATTTATTTGAAGTCTATTTTTAAATTGTACTTCTGATCAATTTAATGCATTCTTGCAGATTTTTTTTAATATGCGTCTATATTGTGTAAGACTATATCCATAATCATCACCAAGCCCATTATATTTTTATCAAACGTACATAAATGATGATCCATTCAATTTACTCCCTGCCTGCACAACAATGATATTAAATGCAATCCCAGGAGGCAACATCCTCCAATACAAGCAAACAGGATACACATAAAAAATAAAAAATAAAATCTCAATCTAGCTATGACTTAAAATATAGGCTACGGAGCCGGCAAAAAGTGTCTAAAACCACCACATCAGAGCCTTCCTGTATGCTTGACTTCAAGCCTCACCTACATACCATAAAAGGAAAGGGAAAGAGAGGTGATAAGATGTTAATCGAATGATATGAACTCAGTAGCTACACATGAATAACTAAGATGACAGATATTTATCCAATGGTATACATTTGGAAATGTCAGCATAATACATGAGGAGGTTTATAAAGTGATAAGACTATATTCATCAGGGTTCGTGATTGATCTCAGATGGGCAGAGATGAGCTTGGGATATACAAATCACACAAACCAGCGCTCTATGCCACACCAATACTCGATAATGTCCCATTATTATGACTATGACATCATTGGTATTGCAAATGTTATTTTGATTTACATACCAATAAATGCCTACATCAAACTAATGATTTTAATAAGCCAATCAAACAATTCTGACATCTTAATCAGTTTGGAAACCAAATGTTTTGCAAGTACTTTCATTAAACTGCCCAATGCACATGGATAAATGACCCCCACATTGGACATTTAGTGCACTACACTTGTAATCACACAGTAACCTTGGAATCTGTGCAAAAACATCAGATGGACCTTTGACTAATGAATTAGACATTTCTAGCCAAAGAAATGTTGTAGACCTGAGCATTGACCAGAAAATGTGTAATTAGACATTTAACTTACATATGTTTTTTAAGATACAAAATAAAATTCCTTACCTATCACATTTTTTTTTAAATATCCTGATATTTCAGGGTTTTCCATGACGATAGAAACAGAACAGCAAATAGTATCTATTTCTACTTATTAAAAGTGTAACGTTAAGCCCTGCATGTGTTGCACAATGCATGGCAGAAGTTACACTGCATTGCATTATGACACAAATCTGATTTACTTTTTTCCACCCATAAATGCATCTAAACATCGTCATACAATCATATTTAATTTGTTCCTGTCTATACGCTTTCAAACAACGGATAGCCACGGGTGCCATCGTGCTGAAAGCACACGTACAGCTCAGTCACATGCTGTACTACAGCACCCATGCATTGAGTTATGAATATACACAATGAAGCGCAGTACATGCAGCATAAAGATATAAGAGAGGAACGAAAACGCACCTTTGAATTTGAAGCAATGAGAGGAAAAACGTATGAAGTCCAGGTAGCACCGCACGCTATAAGCTCCAGGGAGAAGGCTTTAGATCTCTCTCTCTCTCCTTCTCTGTATCTGAGCCTCTCTCGCTCTCAGCTGTTTTACCGACTGTTATTTCCGGGTTAATAAAACGTCATTGTGTTCTTGCATTTTAAACCAAACGCTTAAATCAGGCATCACACATCATCATATAATATGAAAACCAAGGACATTACTTTAAATTCTATATATTCTCATATGCATTAGACACGCGACGATTTGTTTTAACATATCTAAAGTTACTGTAGTTGTTTCAACACGCCCCCTGCCGGCCAACACTTATACGACACACCTGACGGATGAACTCATTCCTGTTATGTAAACCTGTGCAAATGCAACAAGTTTTGTCACCCAATCACACATAATGTCATATTCACGTGACGAGCCACTTTAAACTTTCCCGCTACAAATTAAATATTCAACTAATAAAAAACATTAAAAAATGAATAAATAAATAAATCTGAATGCAGGAATTTGTGGTAATCAAAGTTGCTTGTTTAAAATATTTTTTTCCATGCAATTCATTACATTCACAGCCCTCATGTATTTTTAAAAATATCAATAAAAAAATAAACAATAAATTACAGTACAGTAAAATAACCCATTACAGTAAATCAGTTATAGTAAAACAGCAGCAATGATCAAACTTTTTTATTTTTATAAATGCATTATTTATTATTAGCTATAGTGGAATAAAAATGGCACTGGTATTATAGCCACCACTGCTGTTAATAAATCAAAATTAATAGACTAGATGAAAAATTATAAAAAAAAAATGTGAATGCTACAGTTATAAGGAGATATCAAACTATTTACTTTGATTTATGAAGAATTGTAGTAGGCCTATGTGTTTTGTGTTGGGAGAGAATAATGGATATATTTTTTTATAATAGAGTAGCATTCAGGCTATCCTAGTTAATTGTGGGCCTGGTCTTTATTTCAGCGGTTATTGATCACACCAGGACTCAATCACCATCATCCATACTTAATCATCCAATTAGTTACTATATAAGCTCCACTGGAGTGTGAAGTCACGCTAGGAACAAGGCATATGTTTGAAGTTCTGCAGTTGCTATCTAAAACTTTAATTACTTTAACTATAATATGGCCAAAGAGAGGATCCACATTAACTTAGTTATCATTGGCCATGTGGACAGTGGTAAATCCACAACCACTGGCCATCTGGTCTACAAATGTGGAGGAATTGACCATAGGACTATTGAGAAGTATGAGAAGGCTGCGACCCAGGTTAGTATCAACTTAAATTGCCTATTATTATTGTTTAGGGTGGTGGACTTTCATTTTTGGTTTTCTTTTGAAGATGGGAAAGAGTTCCTTCAAGTATGCTTGGGTGCTGGACAAATTGAAAGCAGAAAGGGAACGTGGCATAACAATTGACATTTCCCTGCTGAAATTCAACACTCAAAAATACACCTTTACCATAATTGATGCACCTGGCCATCGTGACTTTATCAAGAACATGATCACAGGCACCTCACAGGTATTTATTCTTTTCAGATGTTGACCTCTTGAGTGTTTATCTGGGTTTCTTTACTGATATTACCTCAACCAAGTTGAATAAAATGGCAATATTTCTTTACTCCTTAGGCTGATGCTGCTCTACTGATCGTCTCTGCTGCAAAGGGTGAATTTGAGTCTGGGATTTCTCGCAATGGTCAGACAAGAGAGCATGCTTTGCTGGCGTACACTCTTGGGGTCAAACAGCTCATGGTTTGCGTCAACAAAATGGACTTGACCGAGCCACCGTTCAGCCAGAAACGCTACGATGAGGTGGTGAAGAATGTTTCTGTGTTCATAAAGAAGATTGGCTTTGAGATAGGTGCTGTACCTTTCATACCCGTTTCTGGCTGGATTGGTGAGAACATGATTGCCCCATCTCAGAAGGTGAGGCCACTTTACACACACCATGAAGATCTAGACAAGTAGTGCCTAAATCCTGTTCCTGGACTACTACCCACCTGCAGAGTTTAGCTCAAACTCTGCTCCAACACACCTGTTGTAATCAGACATCTGTCTGTAATCACATGCTCCTGAAGATCTTCATTAGCTGGTTCAGGTGTGATCAATCGGGTTGGAGCTTAACTTTAGAGACTGGTAGATCTCCAGGAGCAGGACTGGGTACCAATGATGTAGAGCTGCTGATTTTGTTTGCATGTTCTGCTTCAGATGCCATGGTTCAAAGGGTGGAAGCTAAAACGGAAAGAAGGCCATTCAAATGGTCGAACCTTGTTGGAGGTGCTCGATTCCCTACTCCCTCCAGTGCGTAATGCGGGCAAGCCACTGCGCCTTCCCCTACAAGATGTCTACAAGATTGGTGGTGGGTAAAATTGCCAAGTTGTTTAAGGTCTCCTTTAAATCCGTTTTGGACGGTACCCTTGACATATGCTATGCCCCCCAGGTGTTGGCACGGTCCCTGTGGGTAAGATTGAGACCGGGATCCTGAAGCCTGGAATGGTTCTGACCTTCTCACCAGCGAAGTTGACCGCAGAGGTCAAGTCCATTGAGATGCATCACCAGGGGCTTCAGACTGCCCTCCCTGGCCACAATGTGGGATTCAACATTAAAAATGTATCTGTAAAAAATCTTCGGAGAGGTGATGTAGCAGGGAATGCACAGCAGGACCCTCCATCGGATGTCAACAGTTTTATTGCTCAGGTAGCTCTGGTTTATGCTTGTTCTGACATTTGTTTTGAACTCTGGCTGACAAACTAGTGAGTGTTTCTCATGCATTTCAACAGATCATAATGCTGAACCACCCAGGCAAAATCAAGGTTGGTTACTCCCCTGTACTGGACTGCCACACGACCCATGTTTCCTGTCGTTTTGCTGAGCTGAGGGAGAAGCTAGATCGGCGTACAGGGAAGAAACTGGAAAATTGGCCCCAGCACCTGATGTCAGGAGATGGTGCCACAGTCAAACTTGTTCCAAACAAACCCCTATGTGTGGAGAGCTTCTTTCATTACCCACCTTTGGGTAAGGCACTGGATTTAAGTACTAAAATACTGCTGCAGAAAGCCATGTTTTAAAGTCACTATCTCTCTCTCTCTCTCCTTCCTATCAGGTCGATTTGCTGTAAGGGATTTAAAACAGACTGTTGCTGTTGGGGTCATTAAATCTGTGGAGAAGGTGGACCAAGCCAAAAAGGCATCACAAAAAGCTCCTGTATCAAAATGAATTGATAATTTTGTCCTTTTTATGATTTCTTTACCAGCAGTCTGGTATGTGAGCCAAAAGGTTCTCTTTAAGTTGAGCATTTTTGTATAGTTTTATGGAACCACGCTTTGTTGCCTTAAAGTGAAGACTCTTTTTAAGTGTTACTGATGTATTTCAGTTGTCTGAACTGAATGTGAGGCCCAATATGAAGTTTGGCTGTAGATAAAGCATTATTTTGTTGCTGGACTGCAAATAAATTTAAGTTTTCACTTCAGTTTGTCATTGTGTAGTCTTTGTCCACTTGGAGTTGTTTTAATCTGAATTGGTCATAAATTGACCATAATTGTTAAACATGACACTTGAGACATGGGAGTTTTGTTTAACATAGCCATTTTATTGATAAAGGATGAGGAACATGTTTAGACAGTGGACATTGTCCTCAATCTGCAGTTTAAGAGACACCTGTAGAACATTACACTTCTCCCAACTCCACATCCAAATTAGGTGCAGCAAAAGGGGTCAATTTTTATTTCAGAGTTAAGTTACTCAAGTTCCAACTGTGCTAACTTTGACTCTAACTTCATACAATACTCATTTAAATTGATGGATAAACCTGACATAATAGAACCTTGATTTAATTGCCTCTAAAGATTGGATTGGCCAAATCTCACTTCACTCACTAAATGGAAACTGGTCAATCCATTTAAATTGAGCAGCTAATGAAACTGTTCTGGATCTATAAGGGTTACTGGCAGCATGGATGAAAATGGCATAGATTCCAATTACAATACAGTACATCCATGTCTATCACTTAAATATAACATCTATAAACTGAGTAAACAACTTCCCTATTTTCAAAAGTATTCAAGTAACCAAGATCTCTCAAACAATATTAATGACAAAGGGTGACCTTTGTGGAACACCATTGGATTACAAAGCACTGTCCTTCAGTAAGACAGTAGTAAATGTACTTGTGTGGATAAAACACTGATATGGGATCACAGAGGAACAACCTGTTCAAACAGGTAATGGTGTATGCATTGCAGAGGTTAATTATTTTACACTAGGTAGCAAGAACAAAGAAACGGCAAACACAAAATAACATTTCACTCTGACATGCTTTAGTGGTGTTAGGAAATGTGAAGGTAAAAACACATAAACGAAAACCAATGTAAAGTCCAGTTGTTCCATCAGGAAGAGAAGTCAACTTCTATCTGTCCCTGCTATAGATGATAGCAAAGATGGACACATTAATAAAACTTATTTGAACAAAACTGGCCGCAGCTGTAACTTACTGGCAGGTAGAGTACAAGTTCACAAATTTACTTTTCAGACCAACACCGGTTTCTACATTTACACAAAAAAAACAAAAATCACACACTCATCCTTGTGTGAAACACACACGCACAAATTTATGTACAATCTTATATACAGAATCAGTAATAGTGGAGGGAAAGTGCTGGTCTTTTAAATGGGTGCAGTCTAGCCGTTGTGCGGTAGGTTTTATAAAACGGTACGGATAACAGCGGTACAGTTAGACATTTTATTTACACTGTCTCTGACGATGGTAAGGTGATGTGTTTTTCATTGTGGTTCCATCTTAAAACTTGCATTGTTGATTCAGCAGCTAAGTCAAGTGCGTCCCATAGCCAGAGCTATTGCGCTGGGTGGGAGGTGAAGAACCGACGTTTGTGTGTCAATCAGACAAGATATGAACAAAAGACATGGGAAATACGCCTTTCCTCTCTGGCTGCCCCTCGATGTGCCCAATCTGAGGACAAAAAAAGACAGGTTACAATCAGAATGTGGCTCTAATCAAGTAAGGAAAAATAGTTGAATAGCTGAAAATGAACACACACCAGACAATTACCAATTAATGTTCAATAATTCAATGGCCAGAACAATTCTGCTTGTAGCATGGTTAGCACATGTACATATTCATTTAAAGAGTTTATGTCAAGCAATTTTTCAGGTTTTCATCCTTTAGAGATGCAGTCTTGTAAGAATGAGTCATTTCTCCCGCCCCCTTCTCCTCAGACTGGAAGGCGCTCACACAGTTTAAGCACACGCAACAGGAACGAGTGCAATGAACAATGAAAATTGGCAAATTGGCAACGTCCAGTATCACAGACCAAAACAAAAACAAACATTCCAGCCTGGAAACACACATTTCAAAGTAAAAAAACTGGCAGTAGAAGTGTTTTTCAGAGAAACGAGTATATGAAGTTAGCATGTTTCCTCAATAGATGCAAACATATTAAAAATATATTATTTGTATGCTTTAGTAGAGTGAAAAAGTTACATACAGCACCTTTAAAGACACTGTTTGCACTTTTGGTTGTATTCCAGGTAGCCTGTATGTTCATATTCTGTAAGAAATTAGTTTCCTTTTGGTGCAATAAACAGCCTAAAGTAGATTTTTGTTTTTGTCTGTTTCTTGTTTAAGATACATTAGGGAAAGTATTTAAAGAAACCTATAGAGAATTTAGGGGTTTTTGTACTGGGTAGTTCAAGTCAAGTCATCTTCATTTATATAGCACTTTTAACAATGTAGATTGTTCCAAAGCGGTTTTACAGTGATAATAGGAAATTAATTAACACAGAGAAAACTCTTAAGTTCTCTCTACACAAACTTTAAAAACGAGAACTTGTGAGAACGCTGATGGCGTCCACATGCGTATTAAGAGTTCATTCGATAGGTATGCGCATTTGAATATATGTGTGCAGGCATGTAGTCCTTCCCTAAAAAAACAACAACCCTCAACACACTACTTGTCTGGTCTTAAAATGTATAATAGAGAATTTGTATCGCTTCGGCGTAGCCACACAAACCGTAATTATCCCCACAACGCTTTGTTAACGACAAGTTCTAGGAACAAGCCACCAGGGTGGTTCCCCGAGAACTAATGGTTCCCTTAGGAAAAATGTTCTGGTTGCATTTGCAGCCGCGCTTGTTGTTGTGACTTTTATTTTGACGGTGCGGCGGACCTTTATTTTGACGCCGCTGAGAACGGCAAAGCCTGAGCACACAGTGTTGGCATACATTAGTTTACTATTTGTCAGTCCTGTCTAATACGTTATTAGATAGAGCTGTTATATGTAAGCAATAAGGAAACGTTACTTGAGGCTGTGCTGTATTGTGAATAAGTCACAGCTGAAGGGGTTATTCACGATACAGCACTAGCCTCGAGTACCTTATTGCTTTTATAAAACGGTTACCACACAATACAAATGTTAAAGCTGAAAAATATGTATCTATGCAACTTTCATGAAGTAAAATCACTAAAAGCATTCCTTCCCTTGGAAAAAATAGTCCCTGACCGTAAACAGCACCACATACATTATTTCTCCAAAGACGGTCTTAATGAGAACCGACATAGAACCGTTGGGTGAAGTGGTCATGTTTTACGTGGATAAAACACAGATATTGACCAATCAGAATAAAGAATTGAAATAAACTGTTTTATAAATACAAAGTAGACAGTATATGAAAAGGCATTAGTGTATGCCGTGTGGTTGATGTCCAGTGTTTCGCTTGGTCCCCTCAAAGTTGGGTTGGATTTTCTCCTCAGCGTAAAGGTTAAGAGGCCCATCTATCACTGTTTTCCATGTCTGTAGAGTTTGTTTGTGGAGTAAATTCATAGGCTATAATCTGTGTTTAAATGGCTTTTTTTTTCTTTTCTTTTTTTTATGGTGGGTACAGAGCCATATAGAGAGAGAGTTGCGACAACTCCATTCACTCCAATGGAACGTTTTTTTACAGCAATGGCGGCTCACGGAGCCTCTCAATAGTTCCCGGAAGTAGCAGCAGCGCCGTACAGTTACAGCAGAACAGACCGTTTGTGATGCACTTTTAACAGGTAAGACGTTTAAAGAATAAGATTGTATATTATCAGTACATCTGAATCAAATTAACTTGTGTATTAAAGCATGCTAGTTGATTATTGCTCTCTAAACTAGTAGTTTTAGGGGACTTTATCAAAGAAAAGATGGGTCATGATACAGTTAGTAGCGCATAAACCACGAACAGCCTATTATAGTTAAAATTAACGTTATATTAATGCAGTTTTGTCCTTTGTTGTGTAATAAGAGGGAAAGGCTTCTAACAAGGGTTAAATATAACATTGGGGATTGTGATATTAGTGATAGAAGTTATTTAAATGCAGACATCCCAAGTCTCCCGGAAGTTCCGTTAGTCTCCCGCATATTGATAGCGGCTCCCTGATGACCATAACTGTATATACACTACTATAATTTGTCCCATTCGTGTCTCCTTTATCTCTTTCAACACAAGAAGCACAAGTGATTCAGTGGATCCTGAAGACTCCCTGCACTGACGCTGTACCCTCACCTACAGTCTCAGCTCCTTGGATTTTGCAAGACTTTCCTTGCTCCCTATTTTTAATAAACATTAAACCTCCCAGTGTTGGTCTTTGTGAAAAAGTGTAGATACACCTAAGTATGATTAGCACAAAATTGAGCATATTTTCTCCTCTGTGCCGGACAGTACAAGAACAACATGGAGGAAAGTACAGACAACATGCTTGACGTTTATTAGACATTTATAAATCCCATTGTGCTAAATCAGTGCAAAAGTATATATATATATATATATATATATATATATACTGTATATATATATATATATATATATATATATATATATAATGTCATTGACAAATTAACCTTCAAAAAGGTGTTTTTAAATAGTTTTTTAGACTTCATTTGTGCGGACAGTTGCACAACCTGACAATTTTTGAGGATTTAAGATAAAACATAAAATGTTTTATTTATAGCCTATTTTAAATGTACTAAAAATGAAATTAAACTAAATAGGTTTTATAGATTAAAGTGATGTATGCCATGAATTTGTTAAAATTATTTTAAAAGGAAATAATGCACTTGGACAATTATGAAATAATGTGTGTGTGTGTTTATAATCATGTTTTGTTTTAAAATTAATTAATTAATTAATTAAATATATTATGTATTAATTTATATAGTAATAAGTGCATGGGGTGCTTGAGCATTGTAAACATTATGATTAAAGAAATTTTACTTGTTTGCAATAGATTTTTTTTTAAGACAATCACCTGTTTCCTGCAAGTCTCCTGTCCTTGTGAAACCATAGTGAACATTATGTGATACCCTTAAATAACATAGAAGTTTAAGAACACAAAAATACTTAAAAACAACTGCAATATGGTCTTTAACCAAGGTAACGTTAGCCAGAAAAATGTTAACAAAGGCAGATAAGGCTGGTTGAACACACAAAAAATTAAATATTATCAGATTTTTACCTTTTAAAAACAACATTGCTGTACCTACATACACATACTATATTCACGTATCAGTGTATTATATACATATTGGAAATCAATGCATTTATTGACTGCAAACTACCAAAAAGCACAGTTCTGCTCTCTAACTCCATCGATTTGAATTGGCGCCGAAGCACTTCCTGGAACTATCTGAGGTCTACGCGAATCACGTGACAACTAAGCATTTCGAACTTCCGTTGTCGCAACTCTCTCTCTATATGGCTCTGGGTGGGTACTGGTGTTTCACAGTGTACAATACACTGTAACGTCACTGAAGTACTCTGAAGTAGGAGCTAAATTAGTTCATCCAAAAGGAGCTCCTAGAACTAAAAATCTTTCCTAATTCCTGTGGTACAAACAAATCCGGATACTTCTGTCAATAGTTAAAGGAACTATGAAAAGGTTCCCCCAGTGTGAAAGCCCCTATTATTAGAACTGAATTATTCAGAATTGACCAAAAATTGTGAATTGAATCGATTTGATTCTCTATTAACCCAAAAAAAAAAAAAAAAAAAACAGCCTTAGTACAACTACTTTTAATGTCTACAATTAAGTGACTCACTTACTTAACCAAAATAAGAACAGAAGAAATGTGGTGATGTGGTCAACAAACCTTACACTATTTAAAAGCCAAGAACTATTTCATAAATCATTTAATCAAAACATTGGAACGTCTGTCAAACGTTTCGAGTGAAGAATTTGTTGCTGCTTAAAGTAATGTAAAGTCTCATGCTTTGTTGCATATACTTGAAAATTTGGAGCGGTTACACTTACCCACCACTCCTGATCCTCTTCCCCGGTTACTATGATGACCTCACCCTCAACGAAAGTGAGCTCATCGTCGTTATCCGCCTGACAATCATAAATGGTCTTCACCCTTCGCATTTTACTCTTAATCTGCAAAAAAAAAAAAAAATGCAAGACTTGGTTGTTAAAAGCACCTTGTTACTGACTCCCATGTACTTATCTGAAGCTTCTGAGACAGAATCCTCACCGGATTAATTTTCCGGGGCAACGGTACAGGTGTCTCCTGAGCTGATGTTGGACTTCCATTGGTGTCTTCACTAGACTGGACTAGCTGAGGTGACAGGTCACCTTGTTGGATGATTGTTGGAGTATCTGGGGGTTCGGGCTTGGGAGACACTTCTCCAGGAGGAGGTTTATGGAGGATCTCAGTGGTTACAGGTTTGGGTGGGGAGACATCTGTCAGTTGGGGTTTGGGCGGGAGATCTTTCAGCTGAGGTTTAGGTGGTAGGTCTCCCAGCTGGGGTTTAGGGGGAAGGTCGGACAGCTGGGGCTTTGGAGGTAGTTCTCCTGGTTTAGGGGGTAATTCTGAATGCTGTGGTTTAGGAGGTATATCTCCAGGTTGAGGTTTATCAGCTAACGGAACTTTCGGTGGGGTGTCTGAACTATGCAGAACTTTCTGGAACAGCACAGGTTCAGGAGACTGGTTGGTTTTGTCCATAGATGGGTGATGGATGGTGTCTATCTTACGCAGGGCAACTATTGAAAAACAAGAAAACATCAGCAGATTAGTTGTGTGTTTTCTGTCTAATATAAATTTTGTCTTTTCTTTTTTTTCTATTTGAATTTTTAAGACCATTTTGGAAGACAAATGAGGAAATATTTCCCTCACAAGATGTTGAGCAGAGCACACTAGAAAAGGGGTATCCAAAAAGTGTAAAAAGAATGTTTGAATGGTGATGTTTAAATTGTTAAAATTATGACATTTGTAATATTACTTAATGTTTTACTCATTTTGTTTTCTAGGTTTTTTTTATTTAGTTTTTGTTAGTTTTAAAAGTGCATTTATTCTGTGAATACAAATGTCCTAAATTAATTCTGTAAAGCGTTCAAGAAAACACTTTTGCTTTTAAAGAAGTTTCTCAGCATCACCATCAGTGTTCAGTGGTAGTTGTAAGGCAATATTTTGTGCTGCTGTGAAACAATATTTATTGTGAAAACTTAATTTACTAATAAATTCTATATAAAATGTATAGAACATTTATTTGAAAAAGATAAATAACAAGATACACTCTTAGCTTAATACAAACTAAATTAAAATACATACTTGAATGCAAATAACTATACAAAGTGACTGACTAAATTAATTATTTCAACATTCAGATGTTATACCATTGCAATATTCACAGGCAGAAAGCATGTCACCTACCCTTCTGAGGTAGTTTGGGAAGAACCCGTGGACCAAGTGTGGGCTTTGTGGTGTTGAGACTAGAAATATGGAACATATGTAAAGCTCAAAGATATGTCCGATAACAGGTTGCACGCTCTGTAAAATCAGCCATAATGTATAAGAGAGCTGTTTTGCATTCCCAAATACACGATGACAAATTTACATGGACGTATTCAAATGAAACACAAAAGGCCATGTATAAATATGCAATCTAAAGTTTGCTGACATTTTTAATGCAAATATAGCTCTAAAGTTCAAGCTCGTTCTACAAAACATGCGCTGAAATGTGGCCTTTCTGAATTCTTAATCAGTTATGTTTGGATTGTTTTATTTGCTACATTAGAAACGTTAGAAGATGGGTTACCTTTGATGTTGCGGAATGCCTTCAAATCTATTAGTTAAAGGGGACATCTTGTTGGCAGGAGGTGGCGTTGAATCACTTCCTGCAACGATGAGTTTGAGTTTAAATATATTTTAGAGGTAGAAGCCTATATAGCCCCTAAGGTGACATTAGCAGGAAAAAAAAAATGTAGTGGAAATTTCACACAGTAAAACTAGATATACACTGTCGTTCAAAAGTAAATGTTTCTGAAAAGAGATTCTTGTGGTCACCAAGGCTGCATTAATTTGACCAAAAATCCAGTAAAAACAGTATATTGTAAAATAGTATTACAATTTGATGGCAAAGTTGAATTTTCAGCATCATTACTCCAGTCTTCAGTGTCACATGATCCTTCAGATATCGTTTAATATGCTGATTTGCTCTGAAGTTGTTCTGATTAACATTTTTGTGGAAACTGCAATAAAATTCAGGATTCTTCAAGTTCAAAAGAACAGCATTTATTTGATATAAAAAAAAATTTACATAAAAAAGTAATTACTGTCATTTTGATCAATTAAATGCATACTTTATACATGAAGGTTTATCCACATAAAAGTTTGTGTAGATATGAAAGTCTCATGGAAATTTTTTCAGCAAATGTCACAACTAAGCGAACTTTAAAATAAAATAAAAATTGTGCTGCGATATAGCAGAGGTAACAGGACCAGGCCATGCTCAATAATGGTCTTAAAGGCATCTCAAATTATGTTATTATGTGAATCACCTGGCAGTTAATTAATATGGGTCATATCAAAACAGATCATGTGAGGAGATATACAAGATGCAATGCATTTTAACATGTCTTTCACACATTAATATCTTCTAGACCATTATGTTACCATGCCTTGCTCTTTGTCTTTACCCAAAATGTTAAGAATCATGCAAATCACAAGGGCAGGGTTCAATACAGAGGTCAACAGATTATGGATGGGGTCGGCTGAGCCTTTCATTGGCAACATTGTCCTCTCAATTTTGTTTTATTTCATATCTAAAAGAGTTTAACATGTAAAGCCACCACAGAATGAATGGGATGCAAATGATCTGGTAATCAAACCAAAAATGAAGACATTCACCTTGTGGATGTTAAAAAGTCATAAGGATTGACCTAAAATTGATCAAAAGACAATTTTTTGGAAGAATTTAATCTAAAAGACACTAAATTGATCTTTCCACTAAAAAACATCTTATATACAGTGAAGAAAATAAGTATTTAAACACCCTGCTATTTTGCAAGTTCTCCTACTTAGAAATCATGGAGGGGTCTGAAATTGTCATCGTAGGTGCATGTCCACTGCGAGAGACATAATCAAAAAAAAAAAATCCAGAAATCGCAATGTATGATTTTTTAACTATTTATTTGTAAGATACAGCTGCAAATAAGTATTTGAACACCTGAGAAAATCAATGTTAATATTTGGTACAGTAGCCTTTGTTTGCAATTACAGTGGTCAAACGTTTCCTGTAGTTTTTCAACAGGTTTGCACACAATGCAGGAGGGATTTTGGCCCACTCCTTCACACAGATCTTCTCTAGATCAGTCAGGTTTCTGGGCTGTCGCTGAGAAACACGGAGTTTGAGCTCCCTCCAAAGATTCTCTATTGGGTTTAGGTCTGGAGACTGGCTAGGCCACGGCAGAACCTTGATATGCTTCTTACAGAGCCACTCCTTGGTTATCCTGGCTGTGTGCTTCGGGTCATTGTCATGTTGGAAGACCCATCCTTGACCCATCTTCAATGCTCTAACTGAGGGAAGGAGGTTGTTCCCCAAAATCTCACAATACATGGCCCCGGTCATCCTCTCCTTAATACAGTGCAGTCGCCCTGTCCCATGTGCAGAAAAACACCCCCAAAGCATGATGCTACCACCCCCATGCTTCACAGTAGGGATGGTGTTCTTGGGATGGTACTCATCATTCTTCTTCCTCCAAACACGGTTAGTGGAATTATGTCCAAAATGTTCTATTTTGGTCTCATCTGACCACATGACTTTCTTCCATGACTCCTCTGGATCATCCAAATGGTCATTGGCAAACTTAAAACGGGCCTTGACATGTGCTTGCAGGGGAACCTTCCGTGCCATGCATGATTTCAAACCATGACATCTTAGTGTATTACCAACAGTAACCTTGGAAACGGTGGTCCCAGCTCTTTTCAGGTCATTGACCAGCTCCTCCCGTGTAGTTCTGGGCTGATTTCTCACCTTTCTTAGAATCATTGAGACCCTACGAGGTGAGATCTTGCATGGAGCCCCAGTCCGAGGGAGATTGACAGTCATGTTTAGCTTCCATTTTCTAATGATTGCTCCAACAGTGGACCTTTTTTCACCAAGCTGCTTGGGAATTTCCCCGTAGCCCTTTCCAGCCTTGTGGAGGTGTAAAATTTTGTCTCTAGTGTCTTTGGACAGCTCTTTGGTCTTGGCCATGTTAGTAGTTGGATTCTTACTGATTGTATGGGGTGGACAGGGGTCTTTATGCAGCTAACGACCTCAAACAGGTGCATCTAATTTAGGATAATAAATGGAGTGGAGGTGGACATTTTAAAGGCAGACTAACAGGTCTTTGAGGGTCAGAATTCTAGCTGATAGACAGGTGTTCAAATACTTATTTGCAGCTGTATCTTACAAATAAATAGTTAAAAAATCATACATTGTGATTTCTGGATTTTTTTTTTAGATTATGTTTCTCACAGTGGACATGCACCTACGATGACAATTTCAGACCCCTCCATGATTTCTAAGTGGGAGAACTTGCAAAATAGCAGGGTGTTCAAATACTTATTTTCTTCACTGTAAATAAAAAAATCGGTAACACTTTAATTTGATAATCCACTTTAGATAATCTACTAAATGTAAGTAACTTTGCAATTACATGTCAAGTGTAAGTCATTAAAGTAAAATTCTTAAAGTAAAATTCTTAAAGACTTAAAGTAAGTCATTAAAGGTGCCATATGTAAAAATTGAGGTAAAAATATCCAAAAAATTAGCTACACGCATCAAAAGAATGAGAAGAAATAAGTGCGATGATGTCATTCAAAAAATGACAAGTTATAGTGCTGCCGAGATATAAACCTGAATTAGCATGCTAAATTACTAGCCCCGGCCCGGTCGGTGTCATAATACCAGTTTCGGCCATGGGAGGCGGTATGCGGGCAACATACATAACCACCAGCCAAACTGCAACACACGAATAACTCGCACGGCTTGTGGGCGTACCTGAACCTGATGTCAATCGTGTAAAGGACAAAAAAGGACTTTGGTACAGCCCACTACTACATTTCAGTTCAGGGAAGAGTTCAAAAAAATGATTGGTCGATATTATGTATGAGGAATACATTTTGGTAAGTTGCGGCATACTGTATCTTTCAACAGTGTTCGTGTTTTTTTACTATTAGCTAGTAGAGATGATCGGTTCACGTACGGATCTGTCGTGTAACATTTACAAGCGCCAAAACGGTATTTATTGTTTGAACTGCGTAATAAAATTGACAGAATCTGAGAGCTGAGATTTTTTTATATCATAACTAACCTGCTCTGTCTAGTCTGTTGGTCTCCGTGTCCTCTTTGCTTTGCGATTTTTCTGTGCGTGACAAAATTGATGTGTGGCGTGAGAGCGTGTGAAAAGTGTCAATTGCGTGTGTCTCACGGTGAATTCGTTGGCAGCTCTGAATGGTGCTAGCTTGGTCAACATCAGCGAATGCTGTCTGTCAAATTAATGTAATTCAAACTAACAATAAAAAATTTAATATGAACAAAACGAATACTGTAAACCTTCACATAATAGCCCGGGCTTTTATTTTTCCAAATCGTCGAACTGCACCAGCTTGTATTTGAGACAGCTGTCTATATGAGACCGGCCTTTATAATTTAGTGTTGAGATGTTGTTAATTGAGTCTCTAATCTCTAAAAATCTCCAAATGCTCCACGTGAAACTGCGGTCTTACTATCGTGTCAATTGATTTGATTAATATGCGTGAGGGAGAGAGAGCAGGACCGCGCTCGTGTTGTTTGAAGACGTGAGAGTGCGCGCGCGCGGCCGGGGCTCTCGCTCTCTCTCTCTCTCTCTCTCTCTCTCTGCTCGTAACGCGCCCTGTCAAGCGCAGCGGCAGCAGTCATTCTATTCTACATCCCTCACCGATCAAAATAGTCTTTGGCGGGACAAAGCGGACTATTTGACGGTTTTAGAAGATTAACAACCCGAAACTAAAAAACAGACTAGAGTAGGCCACCTTTCTGGAGGTATACTGCCCCCATCTGGTATGGAATATGTGGAGTATGAATAGATTTTTTGACATAGGCACCTTTAAACAGACATGACTATAAGTAAAATTGCAAGTTCATCTCAACTTATCCCACTAACAGGAACCCTAACCAAACAGTCTACAAATAATCTAAAGAGAATTTGTTGACATGTACTAGCAAAGTTACAATATCTTAAATGGATTATAGAAATAAACTGAATCGAAACCACTTCATGTGGATCTGAGTAAATAAAAACCTGGACAAAAAAACAACAAAAAACCCAGAAACCCTATAATACAACAACTAGGGTTGTTGCTTAAGTGTAGCCCACCTTTACAGAGCGGGCTGTATGACAGCGGGGTAGGGGGGTCTGAAAGCGTGCGTTTGTGTCCCGGGGGAGGGGGCGGGGGCCTCTTCTTTGACAGAGTGGAGTTGCCAATAGCGGGGGTCTGTGTGGCCGGGGCGAGGGTGGAGGGGGGCAGATTTGACAAGGGAGGGGCTGGAGGGAAAACAACAACATAAAACAACAGCATGCACTGATGACAAGGTGAAGAATGGACACTGTCATTTAACATGGGTTCTTTGGAGGGTGCGGGAGGAAGGAAGACAATAGAAAGGGAAGAAAAGAATGATGGTGTGGGTAACCTGTAGGACAGGATGACAAGTGTCAGTGAAAACGAAGCAGGCCAGATAAGTGAGGCGCTTTAAAGTGGAATTCAATTGGAGAAGGGCATCAAGGGGGTTAAAGGAGGGCATCAAGACACCACAAAAAAGTCCAGTGAGCTCTTTTCTACATTATAGATTTAAAAAAGACAGTCAACAGCCAGTGAAAAGCTCAGTCAGAGATGCTTTGTGTGAGACATACACAAAGGCATCAAGTTAACAACTTCAGCAAATTCTGGGCTTTAGTTGTTACTATGGAAAGTCAAATTAACCATTTACATATAATAGCCAAACTGTAGCAGAATCAGAAGGCTCCAAATGAAAGTATATCAAGCAAAATATACCATTCTGTATATGTGGATTAGTTGGTTTAAAACTTTTTTTGTCTTTTTGTCTTGTCTTGAAATTTTGTCTTGAAACAAGTAAATTCATTTATTATGTTATATTAATATTTAATATTTGACAATCTGTCTAATTTGTTCTAGATCAGGGTTGCAGAACTCAGTTCCCAGAGGGCCACAGTCCTACAGAGTTTAGTAAATGAACATGAGTGAACAAATTTGAACACTCCTTGGTTTGTGCTTGTTTAAAAAAACATTTGAAACTTGGCAAACTTGCACCTTCAATATTACTCTGTCATGGAAACTATAAACCTTAATTAAACAATTAATTCAAAAGGAATGTATACCTGTATCATATGAAATTACCCTGTACTCACATTGGACCAGCGGTTTGGAAAATGAATAGATGGATGATTCAGCTGCGGGTGCCATCTTCTGGCGAGACTCGGGAATTATTTCGGCGCAACCCTCACAGTGCATTATGGGTATTCTCTAGCCGTTGAGTGTACATTGGTTGTACACTCGTTACTGCGATGCATTATGGGATTGAATGAGTGCACTCAATAATGTCCACAATGGTTTCGGACACCACTGAAAAAGGGCTGTCCCCTCTAATAGTTCCCTATTTAGGGTATGGGGGTGATTTCAGACACGGCCCATTAGTTTTCAAATGAGCCTGAAGGACTTGATGAGCTGGATCAGGTGTGTTTAAGTAGGGTTAAAACTAAACTCTGCAGGGCTGTAGCCATCCAGGAACTGAGTTATGCAACCCTGTTCTAGATCATTCAAATAATCTGAAATTAGTTTCTTTAGGAGGTACCATTCAAAAATTTGGGGTTGGTATTAAAAAAAAAAAAAAAAGTCTCTTATGCTCAACATGACTGCATTAATTTAATAAAAAATAATAATAATAATTTTGCTAAATATTATTACAATAAAAAAACAACAGTTTTCTATTTGAATATATTTTAAAATGTAATTTATTCCTGTGATGCAAAGCTGAATTTTTAGCATGTTTACCTCAGTGTCACATGATCATTAAGAAATTCTAATATACTGATCTGCTGCACAAGAAACATTTCCTAAAATGTTGCAAACAGCTGTTAACATTTTTCTACAAACCGTGATACATTTTTTTCAGGATTCTTTGTTGAAGAGCATTTATTTGAAACTAAAATCTATTTGACATTATTTGTTTTTAACTATCACTTTTAATTAATTTAATGCATCCTTGCTAAAAATATAACTATCCATTTCTTTTTAAAAAAATGACTGTCCCAAAATGTTTTTATTGTTGTGTGCTTTCATTTAAAAACATAAATTTTACATTGCAGCAGCCTTCAGTTTCGGACACAGTTATAAAATGTCATAAGATCAAATAATGAGGTCATTAAATAGATTCAATAAGCAGAAAGGGTGTATGCAAATAGAAAATTAGATAGTCACTGATGTATGGTCGAGTGCTAGCCAGAGTAGCATAGTGGGAATGAGAGCCAAGGAAAGCCAGAGAAGGAGCTGTAAGAGAGATGAGACAAAGAGAGAAGAGAATAAAATAAAATAAAAGAGAGAGATAGAGAGAGAGAGAGAGAGAGAAAGAGAGAGAGAGAGAGAGAGAGAGAAAGAGAGGGAGAGAGAGAGAGAGAAGAAAAGATGGAAAAAGACAAGATAACATTTTACATAGTTTTGCCTGTTAATACCATGTCATATCGGAAAGTCAAACCATAAACAAAAGTATCAAATGGAAAAGTAAACTAAGCAGGAGTCTGTGGCAAAGCATCAGAAAACAGGTTAAAATCCCGACACATATACAGAAATATTACAGTTACAGACATACAGTTGTTACAGTTCTGTTGTCTTTTCAGTAGACTATAAGTAATTAACAAATAAATAAAAAAAAAACATTTAAATAGCTATCTGGATAGCTTGATTGTGATTGGTCAAGCAGTCAAGTATTTACCAGTCCACATTTTAAACACTTGAAGAGACTTTCATGTTTTGTTCAACTTCAACACATAAAATATACACTGTGAATGTTAAAACTTTACATAACTATTAACTACTGGGCCTACTAAAGCTGAAATAAAATATTAATATTAGATGAAAAACTTTGACTAAACATTTTCAGCAACTAACTGCAATAAATAAGTATTAAAATAACAAAAATAAAACAAACAAAACAACAACAATAAAAAGGACAAAAGCACTTAACAAAATGAGTAAACTACAATGAAAACTGAAAGTATATATATATATATATATATGTGTGTGTGTGTGTGTGTGTGATGTATGCCATTCTACACAATTGGTGCAAACTGATGTGTATATATACATACAAATCATACTTTATTGATTATTTTCAATTGGGAGGAGGCTGTCCAGGATTTTAACTTATGAAAATTATATTGAAATAATTTTAGCAATTATTTCCATTGTTGTTTTTAAAAATATCTTTGATTAAAATAAAATATAGATTTTTTTATATGTACTTTGTTTTGGTAGTGACATGAAAATGTGGGACACATTTTTTTTAATGTTTCATGATTTACAGTGTATGTTTTAGTCCATTGGCCGAGACTGATTTTAACCACACCCCTACATTTTTGTCCCCCTCTCTCATAGCTAAATGGTGAGTAGATAGGTCTCATCATGTTGAGGTAAATGTGTTCAAAAGTCTGAAAGTCACAACTAAACACCTTTTTTCTGCAATTAAGCAAACTTTTTTGGGTGTTTTTCCATAAAATGTCTTTTTTTTTTATGTGCGTACAACTGTTAAAATGAGCATTTTTTAACTAGGCTCAAAAGTATCTAAAATTGTCACTACCGAAACAGTCAAAACCGAAACGTGGTGAAGTTTCGGTTGTGACATTATTGTTTTTTGGGGATTATTTGATAAAATTTATTTTTTGTGTGTGTACAACTTTTAAGAACTTTGCTAGCTAACCATGTGCTGATTAGCATCAGTGAAGTTTCAGTTGTGACATCATTGTTTTGGTAGTGACAAAAGGATTCAAAATACAACAAATCTCATAAATTACACGTTAAATATTGTTTTAATATTGCAATTGTTGTTGATTTACCAGTGAATACTTCTTAATAAAATAGCAAAAATATATTTACAAGGTAGATTAAATAGGTCAATACAACCCTTCTTATTAAATGTTATTACACAATGTTATTGTGTTTCGGTAGTGACAAATTTGGGGAGAGGAACAATATTCCAAAACTTTCTGAAAATACAATATGAGAATTAAAGGTAGGGTAGGTAAGCTTCAGAAACTAGCAGAAAACTGCTGGATTTTGAAAGTATCCAACAGAGAAATTCCCGTCCCCTCCCTTCTGAGCTCCTTCCAAAGCCACGCCCCCAAAACACTTGAACGGGCAATGCCAACCGCTCAGCTGGAGCGCCGTTTACCAGCGCCGAGCGGCATCCAAAAATATGGAGCGCAGAATCACAGGTAAGAAAATACCTAACTTTATCATTATGAATATAAACAACTAACATGGCTGTTTGTACTCACAATCAAGGTAGCATATCGATACTGGTTAAGTGTCAAATATATTGAGTTTGATTCGGTAACGAGCTAGCTAGCTAACAGGAATTTTGACTGCTCTTTCTCTGCCATAATTGTGAGACTCCGTAGCTTGCGGTCAGTACGCGCCTCTTCTCTTCCGAAATGAACGAGTCAACCGAGTGCTCGCAAGTGGGCAGCTCCTGTTGCAGCAGGGCTGGTAGCCATGGCAGCGAGGCAGAGTGACAGTCACCCAGCCAATCATTGCAATCATTGCATTCGGTCCGAATGGAATAATGAGCTGTGTTTATTGCAGCCCTGAGAGGACTACAGACACTCTATTTTTATAATCTCCTTTCAGAGTACTTACATTGTAGAAATGTATTGGTGTATGAAGACAGTTTAAACAAATTTGGCAAAAAGTGTTTTAGAAACAAACTGCCTACCCTGCCTTTAATTACTGGAAATGTGTACCTTAGATATCATACAATTTGCATACATACAAAATTTTTGCTGTTTCCAACTCTGACTTTGAACCAATTCTGTAGATAGGCCCATATATGGAATTCCAAAAATACTAACACAGTATATAATACTACTAAAATAACACTGCAAGTTGCTAAATAAGGACTACAACTACCAAAAGGATGTTTTTAGAATTGTTGTATTTCTTGTTTAACAACTTGCTTGCAACATTGAAAAGTTTTTTTAAAAGTAATTTATGTAAAACAAAACGTGAAAGCCTCTTCAAAGGTGCTGACTAAAGTCCTTACTCTTTAATCAAAAACCCATTTGAAACTCCATAAGGAACACATGGGCCAAAAATGCTAAAACCTAACTAAAATGACAGAAGCTGGGAGTTTGATTAATAAATGTATACATACAAAAATAATTATTGAAATTAACACAATTATGGAATTCACAAGAACATGTGATTGGTTAGAACAATTTTATGTTCTGTGGCATCTGATTGGCTGTTGTGTTTCTGCGTTACCTTTGCCAGCATTCCTGGGTGGCAGAGGTGGGGCATCTGCGACGGGAGAGGACGGGCAGTCAGTGGAAACGCTGTACATCTGATTCGTGAGTGCAGAGTATGAGAGGCGCTGCTTATCACGCTGGCCAATGAAACCAGGCAGAGAGAGCTTGTCATGAGGAGAGAGACTGTATGAGTGACAGAAACTCTGCGGACGGGGAGAACGATCTTTCTTAATGGGACTGGGCTGGGAATGAAAGACAATGAGAAAATATTTCAGTCTCTGAGTCAGAGAAGTTTGAATATTTTAAGATAGGTTCAAAGGGTGATGCGTTACTTTGTCGTCCAGATCATCATCACTCTCGTCAAGCTCTTCCAGTCTGAGATTCCAATCATATTCCACATGGACTTTAGTATTAAATTTCCCCGCAGCGGCTTGTACCAGCTAAAACACACACACACACACACGCGTTAAATCTACAAAAACAAGCACATCTTTACATCATGGGGCCTTCAGCACATCTCTAATACCCCCTATTGATCTTGAAAAACATCTATTACCAGTTTTCATAGGAAAGATTGTCTCTTCTGACCCAAAAGTTACTCACCGCTTCCTCACACTGGATGATCTTCATCCGTCTGGCCACATCCAGAGCGGTTTCTCCATTCTGATTGGCTGAAACAAGAAGTCACATTTTAACCGGACCATATACATTACAAGTGTTTATCATTATGAAATGCAAGCTTGTATGTATTTGGTGTCTAAGTAAATATATATATATGCAAGTAGTGATGCAAAGATATACCAATTCTATCCAATATTATAGTTCTAGTCAATTCTGTCTCAATAAACCAAAAATAAAATACTAAAATCAATCATTTGAAATGCAACAAATAAATGAAGGCATCACATCACTATAACAGAGTATGAAAATAGAATATTCCTTTTGATATTTGCTAAAGATTACATTTAACAGTGCTTTTTAATTATTTGCCTAAGCATAAGTCCATAAGTATAATTAAACATGAACAAAATAAAAACAGCATGTGTAACTCACTGATATCAGTAGCTGGTTTGCCTCTCAGCAGTAGTTTGAGGCATTCATGTTTCTCATACATGCAGCAGTAGTGCAGGGCCGTGTTTCCTCTCTCCGTCTGTTTATCCAGATTCCCACTGGACAGAGACATTAGGAATCAAATTTCCCTTGATTTTATGACATATAAGAGTCTATTGTACTATAAAAAGCACACTGTACATGTTAAAATTGAAAACTTCAAACATAAAGCAAAATAAACAATGTATGAAAACCAATCTGCAACCATTTTGGTGGTGAAAATGTTAACAAAATCATCTGGGCACAGATTTTCAAATTCAAATCTTTCCTTGAGGCTGTGACATGAACAACATTTTCACTCTTAATGAGCTGCTTCATACCTTCATTATCTACATGAATTTGGGTCAGCAGTGACTAAACTGCACACATGGGGAGAGAGCAAGTCAATGACCTAGTTCTGTTTACCTAGTGAGAATACAGAGAATGGCTACACATCTACACCACTATATCCCGATAGGCTACTTCATTCAAATAAAATAGGGGTGTAACGATACCCTTATGTCACGATTCGATACGTATCACGATACTGAACTCACGATACGATATTATTGCGATACTCCAAGACATATGGTAAAAGGTTAACAAAAAAATTATGCTAAATGCTAAATTTGATATTGCATTGTGTGTGAAGCTTGGACTTGGTGCTGATAAACCAAAGCACAGGACAATAGTGACAACAGAATACAAATATTCTCGATTCTGAAGCTGAAAATACAGAATTGTTTTTGACGAATATGCTTGCACTCTGTCACTGACTAGATATATTTCAAATAATGTAGGCCGCTTTTTACTGGTAACATAAGAAATTTGGCATTGTCAGGACCCACAAATACCCCCATTGCATTATACATTATATTCAACATTATATATAGCAGTCTACGATGCATATTGTCAAATTTTTGTATTGCGATATATTGTGACACCACTAAAATAAATGTCATAATTCAATCACATAAATGTAACCTTACCATGCTACTTTTTCTCGGTGTCTGATTTAAAGCGACAGCATTCTAGATCTAACAAGTCGTAGTTGATGAAAATAACCGTCAATTCAAATTGCAAACATCAATGACAACTTTAAATTGTCAATGATGACAAATGACCATGGTATAAGTGACATAATCCATGGCTAGCTATAAACAAACTAGAATTTGTTTTCATCCTGTGGAAAACAATGGGGGCCAGCAACTGTTTTTGGTTACCAACATTTTTCAAAATATCTTCTTTAAGACTTTTGTGATCAACAGAACAAAGAACCTCAAACAGGTTTAGAACATCTTAAAGGTGAGTAAATGAAGACAGAATTTTATTAAATTTTTGGGTGAACTATGCCTTTAATATTATATCATCAAACTAATCACCCTTACACGGAAATCGCACAAGCATTATTTCACTTAATTTTCAAATAACCCCCTGAAAATTGAGCTAATTTGAAACTAACTCGGACGGGGTCTCTTTCAAATGTGATCAGGGTGCGGAAAGAAAAACCTGAAGTGGAGTTGTCACAGTCACAGTTGTCTGAGTTGGATTTATTTCCCTTCTGCTGTCATATTTCTCTTAAACCAACCTTCAGGCCAAACCTGGAATCGTTTCAGTGTTCCAGTTCTCAGGGAAACCAAATTATCATTATTTACTAGGATGTGAGCCAAGTATAGTTCTGGCTCAGGCATAACGTGATCTTCCAATCTTGTTATGCAACTTTAATCCACACAGCAGAGAGCAAATTGAGCCAAAACTGAACTTAAATTACTCTATTAGCATAATAATCCCTTCAAAAGTTCTAGAGCTTGTACATGGTGATCATGGTGTCACCCTAAGGAAAAAAAAACACATTAAAACTCATCCTGGTTAACTCCTGGCTCTGCATAATCACAGTGATGGAACAAAACAGGAGGTGACTGCCTGACAGCCGAGGACAGAAGGTGAGGAGAAAACGAATGCTGAAGATCATTCACCGCAAAATACAGAAAACTGATAATCTAAACATGGCCTACCAGTTATTTTGTGGTAATAAGCAGGTATTTAATACCTGTTTTGGACGAGGAAGTCGACCAGGTGCAGAGAGGTGTGGTCAGCTGTCCTTACGGCGTAGTGCAGTGCAGTCTCTCCTCCTTCCTATAACATACAAGAACACACACAAATACTCATTCAGCATGTGTTAACCCATTTTACTTTCTTAATAATTGTCGTGGTGTAAAATATGAGTGATTTTCAGCATAGCCAATAAAAAATTTAAATAATCTATCAACGTATTATTTAAAACTGCTCATTCAATTTGTTTTAAAAAATGTATGATCCATTTTTGTTAAACTTTTTAAATTGAATTTAAATTGTATATATACCACAATTTGCCTGTGCATGTTATATTAAAGACAAAAAATTTTAACTGATAATTAATACTTTTATTCAACAAAGATGCATTAAACTGGTCAAAAGTGACAATGTTATAATGTTACAAAATAGTTCTATTTCAAATTATTTTCAACTTTCTATTCATCAAAGAATGTATCACAAAAAAATGTGTAATAGTTACCACAAAAAAAATATAAAGCAGCAAAACGGTTTTCAACATTGATAATAATAAAGAAATGTTTGTTGAGCACCAAATTAGGGTATTTCAATCATTTCTGAAGGATTATGTGACACTGAAGACTGGAGAAATGGCTGCTGAAAATTCAGCTTTGCCATCACAGGAATAAATGTAATTTAATATATATTCAAAAAGAAAAGATTTATTTTAAATTGTAAATATTTTACAATATTACTGTTTTACTGTATTTTTTATTAAAACTTTTCTGTGTTAAAAATTTACAAAATATATATATTAAGCGAGTACATCCATTGTACTCGAGTAAATCCATTTTCCAAACAGGTCGTACCACATACAGTATATTGATGATGAAGAACCACTAAAAATATATGGCTGATAGTGATATGGATGGACGCTGCTTCATGTTTGATGATTCAACAAAACATAAACCAAAAATCAGCTGATGCCCTAGCCAGAAGCTACATAATAAAAAGCGAAACCGAGATGATTTTAGATTGAGGATGTTTTTGCGACTGCACCCACTCAGGAGCAGCTGTTCATCTCAGAGTCAGACAGCAGCAGCACTATCAGTAATCAGCTGAAGGAACCAATAGTGCCAAAAACTAGAGAAGATCAAGGCAGAGGATTCGAGTCACGTCCAGAGTGTCTGCTTTCTGATGTCCACCAGAACTCAAAATCTGTGCTCATCAAAGGCTCTGATGTGAATGGGTCATCCATCATGTCAAGTCATAGTTCAGGTCACACTCTGTTCCTGTGGACCTACTATCTCCTCCCAGAATCCTTGTTTCTTATCCAAGCTTATAAATACTTTCAGAGGCCACTTAAATGATTCTTTCAGCCAGTAAATGGAAAAAGTGCCTGTGTGATAATGATAGATTCAGATGCTGTCACTCACCTGTCCTCCTTCAGGTAGTGGTTCCATAAGTTCCACCCCCTCAGCATACACCTGGATCAGACCTAGCAGGTCATGTGACCTGACAGCTTCAAACAACTCACTCATCTTGGCTGCTGCTGAGCTGCAGGTTTTTCTTGCAAACTTATGATCTATATACTTAGCATTGATGAACTCCTTACGAACAGTCCTAAACTCGACATAAGAGAGGGAGAAATGAAAACAGTATTTGACATTAATATCCAAACCGTTCCAAAAACGTTTGAGAAACTACATGAAGGAAATAGTTGGAAATTAATTTATTTACATAAAAAATATTATAACAATTTATTTGAATAAAAAAATTTAAAAAAGAAGAAAATTCCCATGCATTTCCCTGCATGTCATTGTTCAGCACGTTTGCCAGGCATACTTACATGTCACTAGCAGGAGTGGGTTTAGGAGAGGGGGAAGGAAGATCTCCCTCCATTATTTCATTAAAACTACTGTTCCCTACATTCTTGGCCAGCTGAAAGCAAAAAAGAACAAAACAAAATGAAAGATGAATAAACTATAATTTTGTTGAAGAGTTGCATTTTTAGTCTGGCTTTTAATAAAGTGTATATACACAATGTTTTTGAATTATTTAGTTAATGATAACCTGGTAGAGTAATACATTTTGCACATACAATTTAAATTTTACTTTAAAACATTGAAACATTTAGCTGAACTTTAGTTTTGGTTAAAGTATTCTTTATTTTATGCATATTTGAATTTTGTCACAAAAATTAGTTTGCGATTAAACAATAATTGTCAGACCCTCTGCACTCCCTTGGGATCCCCTGTTTGATCTATACTGTGTTTGAAAAGAAAATGTTTCCACCAACAAACACACCAAGAGTTCAGAGGTTCCCAGCTTGTCTAGCTCCATAGACTGGATGCGTGAAATGTGAACGCCCATCTCCCGGTGAATGCCTGAACATTCGATGCACGTCAGGATTCCGAGGTTAGTCGACAACCATTTGGGATCTGAGAACATAAAAAAAAAGAACATGGGAAATTAGGAGGCATGCAAAAGCAACCAAATTATTATTTTTTTATGCTTTACCACAAGGGGTCCTCGTTGGACTCATGATTCAATGTTTTAGAACAGACCTGGAAACCCTGGCACCCTACTAGAATGTTTCAGATGAGTCACTAATTTAAACAGCTGATTCAGCTCATCATCTTCTTAATGTGTTGAAAAGGGACACATTTAAAGAATTCAGGGAGGTGGTCCCGATGATGAGAGCTGAGAAACACTGTTCTGGAACATGGAGAATACATTTTGTAGGAGTTTAATTCAGAATGGCATGTTGAGCATATGAGAAATTATTTATTTGAGTGTCAGTGTTGACGACAGGTGTGTATGTGGCTCCATGAGCGCCAGTGATGTCTCCAGTGTAGAACCAGTGACAGGGCTACAAAGAGAGGACCGACATGCAAACACGCATCAGCTAAATATAGATACAGGTTTTCTTCAGCAGCACTCTCTGCATGCTCTGTAAATCCCAGATGTACTCATTCTTTATTTCTCTCATTCATTTCTTCTCTGAAACACTCACAATCAGTCAGCATCAAATGCATTCATTCATGTTTTAGCAGTGATTCATTTATCTAAGCTCTGCTCAAATAGATGAATCACTGTATTAGAAGTCATGTTACTTGACACAGATTAGTCTGTTTAACTCTCAGCCGAGGGGCTAAACAACAGCTCAACACAGATCTATAAGACTATTATAGTCATGGCGTCACTTGAATGCGGGACAGCCTCCTGTCCTGCATTTAAGTGTTTGAATCACTGAAACAGTTTGCTAGAATGATTAATTTCAAGAAGTTCAAACATTGATTAATTTGAGTCATCAGTCAAAATTCCCCACAGGTATCACTATTATTATTGCTTATACTTGAGTGTTTTTAATTTTTTTATGTGCAACCCATCCCACATTGTTTACATGAATGACACATAAAATAACCACCCATAACACCTAAACAACTGAGCAATATATAAATCTATGGAGTCAATATGATGCCACATAGTTTTGCAAAAGAATAAAGTATCGCAAAAGAAAATAAAGTTTTGCGAATCAAAAATAAAGTATTGAGCAAAAAAAAAAAAAAAAATGTTTTGCTCACAAAAACAAAGAATGGCAAATGTGAAAAAAAGTATTGAGGACAAAATAAGTTTTGCAAACAAAAAATAAAGATTTGCAAAATAAAGTACTGCACAAAGATAGATGTAATTAATTGCAAAAATCAATGGCAGGGCTGTCCTCTCTCGCCTTTGCTTTTTGCAATTGCAATCGAACCTCTCGCCCTTGCAATTAAAAACAACCCTTTAATTTCACCCTTGAATTTAGGCCAAATTAACCATCATAACTCCCTCTACGCAGATCAGTCTATTCCACCCTTAGTAAATCTGTTGGAAACATTCGGTAAACTCTCCGGTTACACAGTAAATTGGCAAAAAAGTGAATTCTTGGCTGTGACTAACAACATCGATCCAATTTTTATGCGTAATCTACCTTTTAAAATAAACAGTTTGAAATACCTCGGAGTTAATATACCTAGAAACCCTAAGGATATATATAAGCTTAATTATTTAACAATGCTTGAAAACCTACAGGACAATATAAAATGCTGAAGGACCTTACCACTATCAGTGATGGGGCGTGTGAATGCTATTAAGATGGTGACGTTACCCAGATTTCTTTTATCTTTTCCAGAATTTGCCGATTTATTTACCCAAAACGTTTTTCAAAACTTTAGATTCTATTGTGCTGCCTTTTGTCTGGGGCTTCAAAGCACATAGAATATCTAAAGTTCACGTGTGTAAGCCTAGGTCGCTGGGGGGGTTTGGGTTTGCCAAATTTTCAACATTACTACTGGGCTGCCAATTGTAGAGCCTTAACTTATTGGCAGGACCCGCGCCCCAACAGTCCCTCAACTGACATCCCTTCATGGCTTATGATTGAGCAAAGTGCCTCAAATTTGTCACTCTCCTCATTACTTTTTGCTGTCCCAGCCACTTTTAAAGCTGCAGTAGGATCCCATTTTATGATTAATAACTCTCTTAGGATATGGCTTCAGATTGGTAAGGCATTTAAATTGCCAAATACCTCTTTTCTTACTCCTGTCTGTCGTAACCATGCCTTTAAACCTTCACTATTAGACCCAGTGTTCACAGGTTGGGCTAGAAAAGGAATCCTTACCTTGAGAGATTTATATATATTTGACAATAATTTTGCCACATTCACTCAACTAACAGAGAAATATGACCTTCCTGCTTTACACTTCTTTAGATACCTACAAATGAGAAATTATGTTCGCTCCATTGTGCCAAATTGTGAAATATTATCAGCCGATAATGAATTACATAAATTGCTTATTGCGTTCCGAACACTCCAAAGTTAAATACAAAATGTGTAAAAAAAATTTTTTTTTAAAAAGTCAATTAGATTTTTCCACTATTCATCTGAAAAACGTTTGGGAAGAGGAACTAGATGTTCAGCTCTCTGAGGAGGACTGGGAAAAACGTCTTAAACATATATACACCTGTTCTATTAATGGTGTTGCACAAAATATAAGGTGTTGCACAGATTACATTACTCAAGGGTTAAACTTAATTCTTTCTATCCTACTATCTCCCCTCTCTGCAATAAGTGTGAATCTGCAGAGGGCTCTCTTGGTCATCTTTTCTGGGCATGCCCAAAACTGGGTGAATTCTGGTCAGAAGTTTTTCATTTTCTTTCTGAAGCTTATGCTTGTGGGCTTCCCTTGGATCCTGCGACTGCCGTTCTTGGCTGGTCAGCCTCCTTGCTACGCCTTAATAATGCTACACGATTGCCTATACAGTATGGTTTGATGATTGCCAAAATATGTATACTCTGTGCAGATACTCTATACTCTATCAGATACTGTGCAGATACTCTATACTCTATCATCTTTGTGCAGTACTTTATTTTGCAAATCTTTATTTTTGCTTGCAAAACTTATTTTGTCCTCAATACTTTTTTTCACCTTCGCCATTCTTTATTTTTGTGAGCAAAACATTTTTTTTTTGCTCAATACTTTATTTTTGATTTGCAAAACTTTATTTTCTTTTGCGATACTTTATTATTTTGCAAAACTATGTGGCTAGGGATGCACAATGATATCGGCACAACATCGGTATCGGCCGATAAAAGCTTAAAATGACCATCATCGGTATCGGCAGATATGAATTTTTCTGTCGATGAGCCTTGCCGATAGGGTGGCGTGTTTCCTATGCGCACATGACGACCGTGAACGTAGCATGAGCGCCAGCAACTTAAACTTCCAACAAGTGGAGGCATTTCATGCATGGGCATCAGTTTGGCTTGAAATGTGCTGGGACAGAGACGCTTTTGGAAATATATTGTCATATATATTGTATTTGAAATATATAGAAGTGCTGGGTAGGCTAGAATGACGCATTATTATTTTTTCTCTTTCGTGCTGTTGGTCGATCGATCGATCGGTCATGTTTTTAAAGACGATGTGCTCTCCAAGCTAGTATGCTCTCCACAGAACATAAAATATTCATTTTATTTTTCGTGTTCGCATTTATGAGGAACAAACGATGTTACGGATGTGAGTGCTCTGAAAGCGGCACTAAAAGACTGCTTTAAAACTCAAACAGTAAGCACAAAACCTTTCTTTAAAGTAAATTTCGTTTTGTATTAATTGTATCTTAATTTTAATCAATGTTTCATCAACCATTTTCCTGGATTTAATAAATAAAGCAGATAATAGATATCATGACACGGAGGCGCCGGCGAATGAACTGGAGCTCGTCTCATAAATGAAACGAAACTCAGCATAGCCTCACTTCCTCACAGACCTGAGAAATATATCTATTATCTACAGAACGCTAGAAATCATATTTTTAAACAGAACAATTCAAAACGAAAGAAAACTATGTAATCCGTATGAAATGTGCATTTCTCTCTGGCGCGTTCACTAGCCTACTGCAAAGATCACGAGTCAGCATCGTCAATCGTCAGCCGACACAGAAAACACTTGTTTATTAATAAACAATTAAAATGTCTCCTTGCTATATTTAACATATTCATAATCATTACTTTTGCCGGTTCTTTGTGACAGCTTTTACATAGGCTACTTTATTGGCAGCGCCAGCCTTACATGTTATATAATAATAATAATAATAATAATACATTTAATTTGTAATGCACTTTATATTTTAGGCAAATCCCAAAGTGCTACATGATAAAAACAGTTAAATGCTAAAAATATAAACACGTGTAGAGCATGAAGATAAGAAAAGAAATAATGATAAAAATTCAGTCATAAGCTCTCCTAAAAAGGTGGGTTTTGAGGCCAATTTTAAAAGCATCCACAGTCTGTGGTGTCCTCAGGTGGTCAGGGAGAGCATTCCACAATCTGGGAGCAGCTGAGCAGAAAGCCCGATCTCCCATTGCACGGAGCTTGGTCCTGGGTGGTTTCAGGACCGCTGAGTCAGATACACTGAGGCAGATCGGAGGGCACGTGTTGAGGTCTGTGGGGTGAGGAGTTCCTTGAGGTAGGAGGGGGCTTCACCATGAATACATTGGTGGATAAGGAGGGAGACCTTGTACTCAATCCTGAATGAGACAGGAAGCCAGTGTAGTGATTTGAGGATGGGGGTGATGTGGTCAAATTTGCGCACCCTCAACAGGATCCTAGCAGTGCAGTTTTGGATATACTGCAGATTCTGAAGGCTTTTTTCAGGGATCCCGGTGAGGAGCGCATTGCAATAATCCAGCCTGGAGGAGACAAAATTGTGGACAAGCTTCTCCGCAAGGAGGTCTTGCAGAGATGTTTAATATGAGCCTCAAAGGTCAGATGGGAGTCCATTTTAACACCCAGGTTGGTGGCTGATGTTGAAAGTGGAATATTTTGACCAGAGAAGGTGATGCTGGTAATGTCAGATGTCAGATGACCGAATCTGATGTGGAGTGCCGACTAAGATGGCTTCAGTCTTGGAGCTGTTTAGCTGCAGAAAGTTTTGCTTCATCCACGCCTCTACCTCCTCCAGGCAAGTAGTCACAGTGGATGATGGCAGGGGAGCAGAAGGGATTGGGTTTGTTCTGAGGTAGAGCTGAGTGTCATCAGCATAGCAGTGGAATGAAATTCCATGTCGGCTGATGACTTGTCCAAGGGGGAGCATGTAGAGAATAAACAGGGTGGGGCCCAGCACTGAGCCTTGAGGGACACCACAGGTGGCGTTGTGTGTCAGTGATTTAGCCTCTCCCAAGGCTACATGCTCAGTTCTCCCGGTGAGATAGGATGAGAACCACTCATGGACAGAGTCAGAAACTCCGATAGTTGAATTTAGGTGGTGGAGAAGGATGTTGTGGTCCACAGTGTCGAATGCTGCAGTCAAGTCCAGGAGGATGAGGAGAGTTGGGGAGCCACCATCCGCAGTCATCAGTAGGTAATTTGTGACCCTGGCCAGGGCTGTTTCTGTGCTGTGGCCAGGGTGGAAACCAGACTGAAATTTTTAGAACAGGTTGTTTTGTTTTAGATGGTCCTGGAGCTGTGCGGCAACTACTTTTTCCAACACCTTAGAAAGGAAAGGAAGGTTGGAGATGGGCCTGTAGTTGGCAAAGACTTCTGGGTCTAGGGTGGGTTTTTTGAGAAATGGCCTGATGACAGCAGTTTTCAGAGTTGATGGAACATGGCCAGCCTGGAGTGAGTGGTTAATGACCTTTGTGATGAGGGGACTTATGGAAAGAAGGTTGGATTTTACTAGGGCTGTGGGGAAGGGGTCCAGGAACGCGTCACCGCTGCATCACCGAAAACAGGAGCATTTGGTAGACCTGTTCAAGTAGGAGAAGATGTACTGTACATTTTTCTATTTGAGAATTTATTTTTATTTATTTTACTCCAAAGGACGTTTGAAAGAAGTTTGAAAACTTAAAAATAAAATGTGGCACTGGCATATCATTTATTCTCCAAGTTAAATAATTTACCTATTTTTCAGGGGTGAATGTCTGTCTACATTTGTAAAATTATACATATATGGTAGAATCAAATGTTGTTTTGTTTGTCTTGTGTATTGCCTTATCTACAACACATGAGTGTAATACGGTAAAGGTACAGGAGACAGAAATGGATTTCTCTTCAGTAAAATTAAAGTATAAATATATCAGGGAAAAATGTGTATATATATATATATCGGTATCGGACAAAATTAGTTTGAAAATATCCGAAAATCCAATATCGTGCATCCCTATATGTGGCATTATATTGACTCCATATAAACCTGCTAACAACCTTGGTAACACATAGCAATATAGCAATGTGATAACAACCACCTAGAAAACCTAAGAAACGGAACAGGAAGATCATTTAACAACCACCAAGAACACTTTTGTTAAAACATGCTTAAATCCACATACAGTACACCACCATAGGAACACAGCAACACTCTAATATCCTTGTTCCCATGGTCCAATGCTCTCCAGATTTATATGGCACATAATGAACACATGAAAAAGGGTCACATGTTCTCATGGTCCAATGTTTCCTGTGTTTATTAAGCATATAATGGGCCCTGGGAAAATGAGTCCTGACCTTTTAAAAAGTTTGCTTAGTTTTTCCTGCATTGGAAATATTTTGGCGGCCGTCAAAAAGTATCTTTGTCCAGCCAAAGATTTTATTGTTTAATGTGACGGTATCTGCCTTTCTGCAGTCTCGATTCTCTCTGATAGCCGGCTGCTTTAAAACGGTCCTGTGAGTGTTTGTGTAAGTGCTTTGTGAAGAGCGTTAAAGGATTCTATTTACAACGTGTTTTTGCAGTGTTGAGCTTGGTAGCCAACCACAGACATATCTGTTGAGCGCGTGAACGCAATGGCAAATCAGATGTGTTTTAGTTGGGTAGAATCCGCTCAACACAGCAGAGCTTTTCATTATAACCAACAAAGTATAAACACAATGTCAATAAAATATTAATTGCACAGCGTAGATAGACAGCTTCATAGATTATAACGGGCTTTTCGCAAGAGTGCAGTTTTGTGTACCTCGTATTTAAAGGGCCCCTATCATGGATATTTGAAAGTTTCCTAATGTTGTTTTGGAGTCTCCTACAACAGGTTTGCATGCATCAAACGTCAAAAAACTGTTTAATTTTCTCATAATATACATTTGCACATCACCAGATTTTTAATGATTCTCAAACGATTCACCAAATGAATCAATCTCTCTAAATCCCTCCTTTCCGTGAGCTACTCTGCTCTGATTGGGCAGACAGCTCAGTCTGTTGTGATTGGTTTACCGCGTAATTCCCATTGCCACCAACAGCTCTGTGTGTCCTGAGGCTTCCTACATCGTAAACTAAACACAGTAACAAACAATGACGTCGATTTTACCATCTCAATCCGAGCGCGAGTCCGATGATGAAACACTAGAAGAACCATTCATTCAACCCGAACCTCCATCGCAAGGACGACTCGACCAGGACGTTTCAGTGATTCACTACTCAGTTTGAGGCAACTAACGTTAATAGTAATAGCCGAGCTCTAGCGTGAATGACTGATGTAACATAAAGATTGGTAGTGGGAAAAAAATGTCTTTACCATCCTATTGTAGAGCACAGCGTCTCCTCGACATGATCTCTCCAGTATCCACAGGACTCAGCTGCCGGTTTGAGGTTTAAGTTCCCCTGGTGTCTGGCGCGCAATAAGTGGGCAGGCTAATGTTTCGTCTTGACGTCACGACGAATCGGCTTATGATTCGTTTAAAAAACAATTAATTTCATTGACTGAAGAGTCGACTCTTACTTTTGAAAGACAATAACTTTATATACGGTGCACTTTCAGATTTAAAACTTTGCATGATGTTTTCATTCACTTAGAGCTATATTACACACTACATGAAAGGTCATTTTCAAAAATCCATGATAGAGGCCCTTTAACTGAAGCAATTGACAGCTTCAGTGATTATTCAGTCACAGATGAGCCAGCGAGACACGCACAACAATTTGTCCTCTTTTGAACTCTGATATGCCTCCTATTATGTTGTGTGGATTGCAATATTTTATGTGCAGCTGTGCTATCAACCTCTTACATGCTATCAAACATCCTCTGTTTTTAGTTTTTTTTGTTTTTGTTAGTTAGCATTATAATTATAGTCCTTGGTATGAACAAGCCCTTTATACTGGCACTATTTAGTAGCGATGATCATCTAAAAGGATAGCATCAAATATATTTTCATTAATAACCCTGAAAATGTATTAAAACACATTTATATGTATAAGCACATATTTCCCAGATTTTTGGATTATTTATTGATTTATCTTTTGGACCCTTTCCTGGGCCATATCCTCTTGTAGAGAGAGAAAACAAAGAACGAGAAAAGGGCTGATCAAACAATCCCTGGAGCAGCAGTCGCCCTATCAGAACGTTCAGCACAGCTTGCATGAGCCAATTACATAAGAGCGTGATGTAACAGCACTCGTCTATTCTGACTGCCTGATCCTCACACTGCTGCTGCTGCTGCTTCATCATGACAGAGACAGACTCATTTCACTGGTAATGGAGTGAGAGAAACAGAAGTAGGGATTAAAAAAAAATAGAGAGACAGATTGCTGGCAGAACACAAGTGGAGAAGAGACTGAGAGGAGCTAGTGAAAGGAGGCAGAGAAACAAAGACAGATAGATAGATAGATCGATAGATAGATCGATAGATAGATAGATAGATCGATAGATAGATAGATAGATAGATAGATAGATAGATAGATAGATAGATAGATGGATGGACGGATGGACGGACGGACAGGGGATAGATAGATAGATAGATAGATAGATAGATAGATAGATAGATAGATAGATAGATAGATAGATAGATAGATAGATAGATAGATAGATAGACAGACGATAGATAGATAGATAGATAGATAGATAGATAGATAGATAGATAGATAGATAGATGGACAGACGATAGATAGATAGATAGATAGATAGATAGATAGATAGATAGATAGATAGATAGATAGATAGATATAGACGGACAGACGATAGATAGATAGATAGATAGATAGATAGATAGATAGATAGATAGATAGATATCCTGTCCCTCCATCTCTGTCTGCTCATTTGTCTTTCTTTCTTTCTTTCTTTCTTTCTCTTTCTTTCTTTCTTTCTTTCTTTCTTTCTTTCTTTCTTTCTATCCTGTCCATCCATCTCTCTGTCTGATCATGTCTTTCTTTCTTTCTTTCTTTCTTTCTCTTTCTTTCTTTCCATCTAGTCCATTCATCCATCCACCCATCTATCTAGTCCATCCATCCATCCATTTATCTATCTATCTATCTATCTATCTATCTATCTATCTATCTATCTATCTATCTATCTATCAAGTGAACTTGAGAATGTGAGAAATTAAGCATTTAAGCATTTTGCAAGGGGCAATTTAGCGGGTACAGTGCAGTTAAACTCACTGAAAAATACAACTTTTTAAAACTGATGACACTGAGTTTGAGGTCATCACTTCACAGAAACAAGTGCAACACAGCATCTGTACCTGGAGCCCCACAATCACAGCACACTTCATTTCCGGGCATGCGTAGCACATCGTCTATTATGGCTTTAGTGAGATCTTCCAGCCCATCATCTCCTCCACCCTGCTCTCCTCTGAAGGCCATGTTTAACGCCTCCTCCTTACTGTTAGTTAACACTGAGATCCATCTGTAGAGGCAGAAACACATTAACAAAATACCAGAAGAAATTATTATTTTTTTGAATAACATGCAACCAGAAACGTATTAGGTAAGTAAATTGTATCCAATTTGATTGCATGATTGTACATAGTTGCTACTGTAAAGCCTCAAAGTTGCTGCACCCTCTCCATCTCTGATTGGTCAAAACTGACACTGATTTGCTGCATAACAAAAAGATTTCTAACTTGACAAGCAGGGTCTTAAAATCAGGGTTTCTACAAGTATCTTCAAATGAAATTTAATGCCTTTTTAATGCCATTTTAAAAGGTTTTAATGCCATATACGACCCATGACTAACCACGTATATATATATATATATACGTTTTTTTTCTTTTTTTCTGGAACACATAGGTGTAATTTGCGGGTGGGACATGTCGATTGTCCCCACCATTTTTTAAACATCTCGCGGCGTATAGGACGGGTCGCAGGAATGGTGGTGTTTCATTAGTATTATTATTATTAGTGTTTTTGTTGTTGTCATTAATAATTGCTCACACTTGCAAAAGAGAAGATTTGACACATGGCACTGACAATTCAACCAAATAAAAAAAGTGTTAATTCTCTTCCTCTTCTACCGGCACCGTCTCCTCCTCTAATGGGCCCTTTCCTCCACCTTCTCTGGGCCAGCATCCTCTAACCTGGCCTTTTTAGGGGGCTTTCCTCTCAGGGCGGATGAGAGCATGCTTAATTGCTTTTTACCTGACATCTTTGAAAGACAGATGCAATGATTAATGCATCCATGGCCCGGATATAATTATAAAATATGACATGATTTTAAAAGTGACCTATAACATCGAGAGAGAGAGATTTGGAGAGAGAGATGTTTATAATGTGACAATATGTCAGTCATCGTGTGATAACGAAAATATGACTAGGCCTAGACTACTTGTTCTGAGCAGGTGTTGTCAGTGAACAGGCTGTAGAACTGTTGTCTAAGTTACAGACACTCATAAAAAAACTGATGCTAATTATCTGGGAAACGTTTCTCTAACAGCAGTCAAGTTACCATTGTTTGTGTCAAACAAGTTGTGAATTTTTTGTAACATTAAAACAGGAGATCATGACTTATCTTGAATCTTACCCAGATACAGTAGTGCTATTTTCTAATTGGCTAATGTGTAGACCCTTTCTTTTTTTGATTGGCTGATAAGTGGCAGGCTCGACTAGTAAGAACTGCAGGGGAGACGCGCTTGATTCCTGTCGGTTCCATAGTGAGAGCGGCGCGGCCAGAGACATTTGGGGCGCTGCGGCATATTCAATATATTATAAAGAGTTTTTCAGCGTAAGAAATACAATGTGAGCATGACAAAAGACCGAAATGAGTGACTGTCACGCTCAATGCGTGACACTTGAGAGCCCTGCGTCAAAGAGTATAGAAGAACAATATACGTTCTTTGCCTGCGTTCTGTTGTGGCTCGTGCACAACACTTCTTCTCTCGGACGCGCGCTTCAATTTTTGTTACGGTGAAATCACAAAACATAATGCACACAAACATGTCAGTGCTTGATATATAACCACTAATAAACAATCGGTTTGGACGAGAGAAAAAAAAAACTTCTTACTGCGGATTACAACCCAAAACCTCTGACATTCTTGACTAAAGTTCTGCAACTGGACCATTAAAGTACATGCGTGTAACAGTCGGGTCTATTCTCACTACTAGCAACATATATTATATCTCATTAAACGACAAATTAAACACAATGTACTATTTACATCTAACGCCGATTTGTGGCCGTCACACGGCATATGGGATTTTACGGCGCTGATTCCCATTGTTCCCAACTTTAAATACTCTTTTACAAACGCCGCAAAATCCTTCATCATTTTCACCACTAACAGGCTGCAACCATGCCTTAAAAGTTTTGTTTTCCAGGCACTTTGGCTGGAATTTGCACGTTCCCATTTTTCAAGGTTCAGACCATGGTTCAGACCCGTCCACCGCTGTACAACAGACCCGCGTCACCTCCGCATCACGGCACTTTTGCTCCGGCCGGAAGCAATTACTAAACTGGTTCCGCGTATTTATCACATGAACGTACATATTTTGCAACAGCAAATACAAATGATTATTTATGAAGGCTATATTCAAATAAATTTATATAAAATTCTCTTCAAAACCATAAAAAAATGTAATGCCACTAAGAATCAAATTTAATGCTTTTTAATGTCTTTAAGGCCTTAATTTTCGCAAAATCCATTTAATGACTTTTAATGCTTTTTAATGCCCCGCGGAAACCCTGTAAAATACTCTGCCACATGATGCCGAAATACCAGTGTGCAAACCAGACAGTGTTTCGCCTCAGAAAACAACAGCTAAATCCTAAACCAACATTTAAGCCCTTCTTTCAGACCCTTTCCTTTCCGTTCCTATGTTTGTCCGCTTGCCATTCATTCCAAAATAAGCTGTTTTACAAAAGATGGGGCGATATTACTGTGCACAAAAGCATGCCATGACCCCTTGTTAGCTAAATGAAAATACCGGCTTTTGGCTGTTAACTTTTGTATTATGTTGCAGGTCAATTTGACCCATTTTGATTTTTGAGTTGTCTGAAATACAATATTAAATATTTTTTCCTGACATATTGTGACTTTTTCTCATGCAGTGTCAAGAACATGCATGCAAAGTGAGGGATACACTGATGTGTTTTAAAGTGTACACATAATTTCTAATATGATTTTGATGTTTGCGAGTCCATTTCTATGTGTCAAGGCAACTGTACAGACCCAAAATAAAAACATTTCCTGGTTTTATGTTGGTATAGTTTTTTTTTTACTACCCCGTTATAGCAAAAATGAGCTTTTAACACTTTTTAGTACTGAAAAAGACATGAAATAATATTTACCTATGTTTGATTTAGGATCATGAACATGCCTGTCAAGACACTGATGATGTATTGTGACTGTGAGGACACACTGATGTGTTGTGGTTTGTGGATAAATCATTTTTACACGATTTTGATGTTCACATGTCAATTTGACCAGCATCGGCAGCTGTACAGACCCGAAATGAAAAGATTTATTTGATGTATGTCATGGCTCTTCAACTCCAGTCCTGAAGGGCCAGTGTCTTTAGCTTTAACCTTAACCAAACAACACATGAATAAGCTAATCACTGTGTGAGGAATTACTTACAAATGTAGATGGGTATGTTAAATTGAGGTTGGTACTAAAGTCTGCAGAACAGTTGAAGAGTTGAAGAGCCCTGACATATAGCATGGAATTAAATTTATGTTGGTTTCTTATGACACTGTGAAAGTTAAACAACTTTTTTTTTTTCAATAAATCATAAGTTCAGATATTTATTTTCTTAAATGTGTGAAAAGTATATTTATATGAAAAGTTTACTGTTTGCAAATGATTCTTTGTTGTTTTTCAGAGTGTGATTTTTGGGAAATTGAATTGAATCCAATGTGGGTCAATTTGACAGGCTCAATAAAAGTTGTACACAGAAATCAAACATAATATAAGGATTAAAAAAGATTCCAGTCAAAGCTGAGGTGAAATTACTGCAGAACTGACGTATAGAGTGGTTATAGGGCCTTATTCTGATCAATGCCTTTTAAGGGTCCTTTATAATGGTTGTTAAATGGCTCAGTGAGGGAGTTTTCTAACAGACACCAGGGAGTTCACAGCATCGTGGGTACGAAGCAAAGCCAGCAGTTAAAAATACTCAGAGACGTTATGAGATGGTGCATGCTTTGCTTTTTGTGAGAATGTTTGCATCTAAAGCGGTCTGGGAAACATCATTGTGGTGTCAGTGACCCCAATGAGTAAGTGGCAACTTCAGAAAAGCAAACACCACTTCACAGATTTCACGCCGCACAATATCCATAATTGGAATAGTAAAAGTAAAGTGAAATATTTCGGTGAGAGTTAAAATCTTAATAAACTTACTACAATTTCTTTTAATTAACTTATTTCCATAAAAATTTGTCAAATACCATAATCGACATATAAACCATTTCTTAGACATCACTGCATTCACAGAGAAGTTAGATGAGAGGGTTTGCATAATTAAAAAAAAAAAAAAAAAAAAATCTTACATCAGAAATTCCTGCTCATCTTCAGCCTGGAAGTGATATGTGCGGTTATCTGAAACATATGACAAGTAAAAGATGAGCCGTTTGCACATGAAGTGACTTCCACTAATTAAACACCAGAAGATAGTATTAGAGTATTATTATATGAAGATTTTCTTAAAGTAAACAAACACATTATCGTAAGCTCGTAATCACTCATGTGGTTTCCCACAAGAATCTCTTCTTGACTCACGGGAAATGAGGTCGAAGCACTTCCTGTCCTCACCACTGGGCTTGACCTGACATGTGAGCAGGTTTAGTTTGACAGGCTGCCTGTTTGACTGAAACAAAAAGTGACAACAGGAGAAATGCATGTTTGACTACTTCATATTCCTGCTATAACTTCCAAACAGCATCAAAAAGGTTTTAACTCACAAGCTACTTTGGGTCTGCAGGCCAAAAAAGTTTTTTAAAAACTATTTATGTTTTATACTGGTCTATGTAAACATGTGCTAGATCTTGTGGCAGTCTCATGTTTTGCAGCGTACTAAGTGCATAGATAAAAATAAATAAATAAATATTTAAAAAATCCTTGGACGTAACTTGCAAGGTTTATCAGTAAACTATAGGAAACCTGATACAGTTGTGCATACTGGCTACTGACGGAACAAAAGTGTTGAAAAAACGCAACACATTACGTTACGTTACACTGTACACTGACAGAGCCCAGTGCAGACAGACTGTTATGCATATTTCTTGATTTGATAATGAAATGTGAGACACAGGGCATCATGAGTGAATAAAACATTGGAGGGTGACCTTAGACTGAGAAAGAGATGCTAACAATGCTCCTTGTTCAGTTAAATTGTGGTCATATTTACCATTGCTCTGTGAAATTTTGCTGGCAAAATCCAATAGGAATCCCTGAGAAAGGGAGTTTCACGTAAGGGCGGAAAAGTTCCCCATGCAGTTTTGGTAACGCAAATTTGCTAGTTGAACAAAAGAAAGCTTCTTGGTTTGAAAGTGACTTCTGTGTGAGCTGTGCTTCATGCATTACTATACTACATTTCTCAGACAATAAAAGTGCACTGTCAGTAGCCAAAATTTCGATAAAGTAACTTGTACTGTGTCCAAGACATTGATGTTTAGAATGCAGAAAAAGCCTTAGCACACCACATTTTACATGAAGTGAATGAAAAGGATGATATGGAGGAGGCAATATATTAAATTTGATAAAGTGGTCAACACTCAGTTGCTCATTTTCCCAGTGGGCTGTTAAAGAGGGACAATGGGATGTCTGGGTTGTTATGGAAACATTCAGCAAAAGTTTAGAAAGTCTTTTCACTGTAAATGTTAGACCTCTGTTTAATAGGCTGATTATAGGATGACATGGTTTATAGTGAACAGAGTAAATCACATGTGTCTGAGTTACTCACAGTGGCATGAGAGATGGTGAGAATTCCTCCTTTAACTGAGCACTTCCTCCTCTGCCACACCTTCCTCAACCTACAACACAATTATACTTCTTAACACTACTTATAGCAGAGAGCAGGAACTCATATCAATCAAAAAGCTCATATAATTGAGGGTGTGTGTGTGTGTACCCATCACTCTTCTTCATTAGATAGCCTTTCTTCTCACAGCCAAACTCTTTGTTTCCCTGCAGCTGGTGCATACTGTAGCCACCCTGCTTGCTCTGAGAGTCCTGCTCGAGTACAAACACACACACACACACACGTGCTTTAAATAGCTATATGCAGACACCAATCCGAACAGATTCTGTATACAGCATTTTTGTAAAAGATGTGAACAGATCTTAAATATTTCTCACCAGATTTGCAACCTTTTAAAAACATCAGCTTTATCAAACAACCACTTATTTAATTTGCACGCACACAATGATCTTCATCACAAACACACGTCATGCTGTACATGCTGAACACTTACTCTTCTAGACTTCAATCCACACAGGAAGCGGGTGAGAGAGAAATATAAGAGGGTGTGAAAAGCATGTGTCGGTACTACTGAATCGTATAAATACACTACAGTAATGCTAACTTACAAATTAGCTGCTCCTATGACTTATGTAAACTACCATGTTACCGTAATTACATGCAAATTTGCTGTCGTGACAATAAGTTAACAACAATTATTCATTAGCTAACTACCTATTAATTGTCTTTATTTTAAATGTAATTTATTAAACATGATAGAGCCAGCACCTCTTCTCTGAGCAACCAGTGGGGCACAACACTGGTTACCAGCAAGCCCTATTTCATACTGGCTACCAGCATGGTACAGCACTGGGCACTCCCTCTCAAACTCTCCCCTGTACAGGTCGAGCATTAGGGAGGGTTATATATAAGACCCACAGATGTACTGCAAAATTCAATCCATCATATTTCATTATGTATGGTGTCATGCCATTGAACAATTAACTATAACTCTATATGTGTATATTATTCTAAATATGAAGTATATACAACTCTGGCAAACCATATGTAAATGTAATCATCACTATTGCAACTGTTTAATCCTAAACAAGTCACTTGCTTGGCTTTCACAAACTAGTTTGGGCAATTCATTGAGAATTTGCTTTGGTCCTAAGATAGAGCCCTGAGGCACACCAAACCATACACCTACCTCCTTTTGTTCCAGCTGTAGAGAGGATTTAATGAGATCCCTTAGTGCAGTAAGCTGCTTTTTCTCTTCATCTTGTGTTTGTTTTATCTAAATCACACAAAAGCAAAAAATGAATTGTTACACATGTACCCACACAGCATTAGGGGTGCAGAAAAAAACAATGATATTGTAAAGAACTGAATTATTTTACCTCTTAATACAATTTTAATATTCTCATGCCAAGAATCATTTTTTATTGGACCAGCAAGGTAAAACATGGCAAATATTAGTCAATGCACAATTATTTTTATTTGACCAACAATCTTAGGAGGAAAAAAATACATAACTGTGCACAGCACAGAAGTGTAATACAGCTTTAAGAGAAACAAGTGAGTATACAATTGCAAAATAGTTTTATATTACTACACATTAAAAAAATATATCACGTGACCCTAGATCAGATCCCATCCATAACAAACAAATTTAAAACATTTTTTACCCAATCAAAAAGTTTTGGCATAAAGTAAGTAGAGGTACATACATTGTAAAGATCAGCTGCTAATTTCTCAATGTACTGCTTCAGCTTATCTGCTGTCTTCAAGCCATCTTGGAAAAAGCTGATAAAAAACAAAAAACAAAAACTAAATTTTATATTGCAACCAGCTATCATTAAAGACCATAAATATTCTGTCAAAAAGTCAGGGGAAATTATAGACAATTTCACAGTCTATATAACACAGAAACTTGCAAACATCAAGGAGAGATGGAGTTAATTAGTGAAAGTAACTTTGAAACATTCAAAGCTTTGAAATAAGCAAAAATATGCAGTTTTTGGGTAACTTTGGTGGAAATGTCCAGTATTAAATACTGGCAGGTGACTAATATAGTGCCAACACTAACAAACTGCCAAGAGTGTGAGTCAAATTGGATGAGTCAGTGGTTCAGACACTGCGGCCACACGTTCTGCTATCAAGACCGACCTGATGTTTATGTATAAGATTTGAGCATGATTCTTCTTTTAAGTGATCTATGGGGGTATTTTATCAAAGTAATAAAGAAGTGTAGAGAACTAATCAAAGTATGCATAAGGCCTTCGCTATAACTTCATTAAAACGTTAAAATTGCGATTAAGTTTAAAAACAAAACAAAGGTAACACTCGACAATCCACTTTAGACATTCTACTAACTAAAAGTAACTGCAACTAATCAACTGCCAGTCATTAGAGCATTAGTAAACTGTCTGACTAATATCTGCTAACACTTTATTTTGATGTTCCCCCAACATAAATTTTACTGACAAGGTAACTTTGCATGTCATGTCAACTTTTTCTACTAACCCTTATACCTAACCCAACCCTAACCTAATAGTCTACTAATACTCTAATGAGAGTTAGTTGACATGTAGTTGCAAAGTTACTTATAGTCAGTAGAATGTCTTAAGTGGACCATCAAAATAAAGTGTCACAAAAAAAATCTTTTTGTTTGACACATTCGGATACTTTTAAAAGAAAAGAAATCTAAAAACTTTTTTTAAAGTGAATTATCTATTAAAAGGTTCGAATTATGTGATATAATTAAACAAACTCGATCTGCTTTGCACAAAAGAAAAATTGACTCGCACACAAACAAAAAGAAAGCAATGTTCAAATACAAAGGTCAATTCAAGCGAAAACGCAGTGGAGTAAAAAATATTGTGTTTTACAAATATAAAAAAAATAGCCTAGAAAATATTTCACAAATAAATACAAACCATCCTACAAATTGTATATAACCTTTGAACAAATACCAAATCTAGAGCACACAAATGCATATATGTCGAGATCGAGTTGGTTTGCGAGTCGAGTTTTCCTTTGCAAAGCAGATCGAGTTTGTTTGTTTAATTATGTCACATAAACAGACTTTAAACGCTGATGGCGTTCACATGCGCATTAAGAATTGATTCTATAGTTATGTGCGTTTGAATATATGTGCGCAGGTTTGTAATTCCCTACAAACCATGCCTAAACAAACTACTTGTCTTGCCTATACATTTTTATCACTTAGGTAGGTACAGCAATACAAATATTTACTTAATCGCAAACATTAACTTTGTCTTAATAATGACCCATGCAATTCTTGAATTCTTGGTAAAGCTTGAAGGTTTCTGCTGATGCATCTATAGGTCAAAGACAACACTAGCTCAGAATAACTTTAACCTTTAGAGTGAGAGGGAAAAAACACTTTCAGTTCTTTCATTCAGATCATCACTTTTTTTTCAGACCTTCAGGACAGTGACACTTGCAAGGCTACATACAGTAGTTCAATAACACTTTCAGTTAACAATTTCCTCACATGTCCCGTACACATTTATAGTGACAGTTCTACAAACTAAATGTATGATGTATGGACTTCAAGGATTTTTGGACTACTTATTTAGTATACTGATATTGCAAATATCTGTCAAGGAAAAACACTTCTGAAAAATGTCACTTACTTGCACTGCGCGTGGTAATACTTGATCAAATTCTGAAGAAGGTCAACCCCTTTTTTGGTCTTTATTTCATTCACTTTGATCAGGTACTGCAGGAACAGACAGAATTTGATAACAACACAGTTCAGTATCCCAAAAGTAAATGCAACAGATATTCAAGGATTTTGAACGCTTAAGTGATTTTAAATATATGACAAATCTACAAGGGTCATTCTGGGGGCACATATTTAGATGTAAATATTTGATTGAACGATTATACATAACTGTTCTTATTTCAGTAGCAACTAAAAAGGGACAAAAATCTTATCTTCTAAATCTGAAACGAACATACAATGACAAACCAATCCCACAAAACAAATGAATTAAACATCATCGTAATCCCGGTTTATCCCAGAGGGGTAAATTCCAGAACATTTTGCAAAGTCATGCCAGCCAACAATTTTTTTGGCTATGCTCAGAAACTTAATCTGTCCTGTTTGACCCCTTGCATGTCTGAATATATCATGGGATGAAATGGCACACATTCCGCTCATCTTAGAGTGAGTGATTTTATTTGTGCACAACCTTTGACTCACAGTTATTTAAATCACAATGTGAGTCATACAACAGTATGAACAGTTTCCTAATTAAGTTAGAGTGTGTGCTTATCTTTGTTATATATAACGCACGTAGTAGGTATCTCTATGTGTTTGCTTAAGTTGTCATAAGTTTGTTATTTCCTTTGATGCTTCCTGTATCTGAATGAGTCATCTCACTGCATAATGAATTATTCATTGCTCTCATTTTTGGATTAAACAACTAAAAACAGAAGACTGCTAAAATATGAAAAAGTCAAGACAATCATAAATGATGTCATTGATTTTCAGTAATATGCAAATGCCTCTTTTACATTAGTGGTTAATTATAAGGTAAAATGAGTAATTGAATTAAAGTATTAGATTTTATCATGTGATTTGGTCAAGGAGCATTTGAAGAGCAACCTAACAAACCCTTGATGCACAATTAAATGAATTCAAGATTCTAAATGACAAACCAAATTCATTAACATGTTAAATAACCCACAGCTATCCTCCCTAAAGAACAAAAACAGCATTGATGATTATGAATCCATAAAACGAGCTACTACAACTACTACTACTACTGAGTCATCGGCTCAAATGCTAAGGGAATCATTAAACTGTAAGATAAACAGGCCATTTTCATTAAAATGGCAGCATTACAAACTCCTGATTTATATTAGGGAAACCAGTCACAACAGCTAGTGATGTGACTACTAATACAGCAACCTGTAACAGTCAAAGATCCATTTAAGGGGTCTGATTGGCTGCATCTGTGGGTTTATGAACGTTAATATCCTTAACAAAACCTGTGGTCTCATGTTGATGAAAATTGCTGTATTGACAAATCTGTACATAATCAAAACAAAGCAAAGTGTTTTGGGTTGTGGGAGCACTAGTAGAAAATATCACGGACCATGGCTTGTACATGTATGTAATTCGTAAGCCTTTAATCTGGAAAAGATATTTAAAAGCACCACAACTATTGAAATATTCCAATATAGGCTACATGTAATCAGCATAATCTGAAAAAAAAAAAAGCAAGAAGATTATTTTCCTGCTATTCTCTTCTGGAAATATTGAAGATGCTCACTTGCCATTTAATATGCTGCATTTTAGTCACTTTGATCCAGACCAAAATTATACAGTATGGTAAATGTCCAAAATTGTGTTTCTTGAATAGCTTGACTTTTCACAACTGTCTGTATCTATTACCATTCAAAATAGTGTTGCACGGTGCACCGATACTTCAAAAGTATCGCGATACTCGGAAATGAAAAACTTCACGATTCCTAAATTTATTAGTATCGATACTTCTAAGAATGACAGCGTTCCAGATTTGTAAGAGAGTATTTCATGTTGGTGTGTGCTGTGTGCAACGCACTCTTCCAGTGCCTCCCTAGTCCCTATGGACGTGTGTGTTTTTTCTCCTCATCATGCGTGTGTGACAGGGCGCATGAACTGAACGAGCAGAGAGAGAGAAAGCCCCGGTCGCGCGCGCACTCTCTCTCTCTGCGGAGCCAGGCTTCACCGTCTCAAAACTAAGCGCTGTCTTGCTCTCTCTCCCTCGCACACATTAATCAAAATAAATCGTCACGATGGTAAGGTCGGGAGACTAAAGTTTTTTTTTTCTTTTTTTCTTTTCTGAATTACCGCTGGGTGTGAATTGTGCTAAAATATGTTGCCTTATCTTCTCTGAAAAGCGTCCCGCACATTCAGCTGACATAAACCACACTTTAAATAAACGAAATAAACTATCCAGTGATTAAATGTTTTCTGTGATGACACAAATCTTGTGGGATATCCTAACCGCCGGGATAACAACGCACACACGTCTGATAATGACACGTCCAATTCGTGAACTAATGACTCATTTGAACCGATTCGTTTTAATGAATGGTTAAAACAACTGATCTTTCCAACACTGAACTCACGATACATCTGAATCGGTGTATAACTAATCGGTAAGACTTTGTAATAAGGTTTCATTTATTACATAAATTACATAAAAAGTAGGCTACAGTTTGCTTTCTCAAGTGTAAGTTGTTTTAAAACAAATAAAATGTGCATTTTATGTGCATGATATTTGAGTGTTTCTCCCTTTTCAGGAAAAGTATCGAAAAAGTATCGAAATCGCAATTCTTGACTAGGTATCGGTATCGAAACAATAATTTTGGTATCGTGACAACACTAATTCAAAATGAACAGAATAGTCATTTATATATTAGTAAACAAAGTTAAAGTTTATATTCCGAATATGATAATGGCATGTATAGCATGTTTCTGGTAAAAAAAAAAAAAAGGACAAGTTGAGTGCACTACAGACCTCACACATCTGTAGTTGGAAGAGCCTCCGTTCTTTCTCCATCTCCTCTGCGATCTCAGCACCAGTGATCTCTGTTCGGATCATCCCGTGCTGCTTGGCGTGCTCACGTTTTTCCTTCTCGATTTTTGTACTGAAAGATTGAAAGAAATCTGTATATTTAGCACAAATTCATCTGAGTTGGCTGGCAATAAGAGTACTGTGTTTATTTCACATTAATCTCACATCTGCGGGGGAGACAATTATCTCGCTCATGCTTTTTGATGATGTAGTTAAATTACTGATAATTGCAACAGCCCACAGACAAAGTAATCGGTCTGAATGGACAAAAGTGTATAAAGACACACTAGCTCAGTGGTTTTCAATCGTGGTCCTGGGTGCGTCTCAATCAGTTCCCTAGTTAGTAATCAGGGCGACGGACATTTTTGTCTCAATCGCAAAATCATTCCGGTGCACTGAAAATTTCGCTCCCTAAAAAGTCCCACAATGCACTGTAAAAACCAGTGATCATCGATGATCACTATGTTCCCTTAACGGAAGTTCTGAAGTTCAAAACACAAATCACATGAGCCAACTCTCTACACAATGACAAATGTTCTTTAAAATACAAACAATTATTTAATAATATTTCAGCTTAAACATACATCACTAGTAATGAACAATGAATCTAGCTAATAATTATAATTTATTTACGACAGAAATGTTGCATGTATATATAACAAGCAAAGTATTTATCATAATTTAAATAGCATTAAGAAATGATGTCAGAAAGATTTCAATTCTGCTTTTGTTCATAAATACTAGTAGTGATGTTGTACACTGATGACCTTGCCATGTTGCCAGAAATAGAGTCATCAGTGTGCCAATGTGTAGTGAGCCAGGGTCCTTACTGTCCTTACCAGTGCCAAATTCGTGTAAAGCTGCACTTTTAAACGCAAGTCATGTCATTTTTAAGTTGTGTAGTAACAGGACAAGTGTTTCCTCACCTTTGGTGTTTCCGCGGTATATATTACAGCATTTCATTTTGATCCATATTCTATTTTACATAGTTTTTTCATGTTAACTATTGTGTTTACTAATGTTAATGGGTACACATTTATTGTAGTTGATGCATTTTTTATTTCATTTTATTTTTATTGTCAAAAAAGGTTGTTATTAATTTTGGTATTATAATCACAAACACTAATAATTCTCACGGTTGACATGAGGAAGAAAACACGTCATTGGCAAAACCCAAAAGTAATATAATAATAGATATTATATATAGCTAAATAAGTTCATAATAGCCTCATTAGCCTAGGCAAGGCAAGTTTATTTATAAAGCACATTTCATACACAATGGTAATTCAAAGTGCTTTACATAGAAAATTAAAAAGAAATAAGAATAGAATAAAGAAATTAAAATAATCAAAAGAAACAAGAATAATTAAAATAGTTTAGAATAAAAAATAAATACAGTATAAACAGTTGGACCCCTTTCTGAGATGGAAGAGATCGAGCAGGTTTACGCTGCCACTGGACCTCCCAAGGGACGTACTCTGCTGGGGTGGTGCTACACCACCAGTAATGCCCAGCGGGGCCCACACAGACACCAGTAATGCCCAGCGGGGCCCACACAGAGCACGCTTCGCTCGCGCTGTCTGCTGCCGTCAACCTTAACGACCCTCTCAGCGACTTCTTATACTCTCAGTATAATTTACTCTTTCACACGCCTCATCGGAGTGAAAGCTCTCCCGGTCTCCTTCAAAATCTCTTCCAGTCAGACAGCCAATCTTACAAACAGTGGCACAGTGCTCATTCAGTAAATGCACAGCTAAACAGATGTGTTTTGAGTCTGGATTTGAATGTGAATACTGTAGGAGCACATCTGATCTCTTCTGGAAGCTGGTTCCAGCATAGTAGCTAAAAGCGGACTCACCATGCTTAGAGTGAACCCTTGGTATTTCTAGCTGACGTGATCCTAATGATCTGAGTGATCTGTTGGGTTTATATTCAGTGGGCATATCTGCAATGTATTGGGGTCCTAGGCCATTAAATGATTTATATACCAGTTATAATACTTTAAAAACTGGGAGCCAGTGTAAAGACCTGAGGGTTGGTGTGATGTGTTCATATTTTCTGGTTCTGCTCAGAATCCTGGCAGCAGCGTTCTGTATGAGCTGCAACTGTCTTATGGTCTTTTTAGGAAGGCCAGTGAGGAGTCCATTACAATAATCCACCCTGCTGGTGATGAAAGCATGCACAAGTTTTTCCTAAGTCTTGATTGGAAACAAAGCATCTAATTCTTGCAATATTTTGCAGGTGATAGTATGCTGATTTAGTTATTGCTTTGACATGACTACTGAAGCTAAGGTCTGACTCTAGAGCCACACCGAGATTCCTGACTTGATTTTTTAGTTGTTAGACCCTTTGCGTTAAGGTATGCGTTCACCTTGAGAACCTCATCTTTGTTTCCAAACGCAATGACTTCAGTTTTGTCTTCGTTTAACTGAAGAAAGTTTTGGCACATCCAATTGTTTACTTCATCAATCCATTGGATCAGGGAGTCAATGGGGCTGTAATCATTAGACGATAGTGCTAAGTAGAGCTGTGTGTCGTCTGCATAGCTGTGGTAAGAGATTTGGTTCTTTTTCATTATTTGGCTCATTGGGAGCATGTACAGGTTGAACAGGAGTGGCGCAAGAATTGAGCCTTGAGGGACTCCGCATGTCATGGATGTCCACTCAGACTTATGGTCTCCTACCCTCACATAATAACCTCTTGCTTCTAAGTATGACCTGAACCATTTTAGGACTATCCCAGAAAGCCCCCAGTTTTCCAGCCTGTCAAGAAGTATGTTGTGATCGACAGTGTCAAATGCAGCACTGAGGTCGAGTAGTACCAGTACCGATAATTTGCCTTTATCAGTATTTAAGCGAATATCGTTTACTATCTTTATGAGCGTTGTCTCTGTGCTGTGATGCGATTTGAAACCAGATTGAAAATTGTCAAAGTATCCATTCGAGCTTAAGAATTTGTTTAGCTGATTGAAGACAACTTTTTCAAATGATCTTGCCTATGAAAGGAAGATTTGAGATCGATCTATAGTTGCTTAATATAGTCTTATCCAGATTGCTCTTTTTTAGGAGGGGTTTGACAAATGCAGTTTTCAGGGAGTTTGGAAAACTCCCAGAGAGAAGTGAGGCATTTACCACTTCTAGAAGATCTGCTTCAAAGCTGTTTAACACACTTTTGATGAAAGATGTGGGAAGTGCGTTAAGGGCGCAGGTTGATGTTTTAAGGTGCTGTACGGTTTCTTCCAAAGTTTTTCCATTAGCTTCTTTAAAATCAGACTGTTTAGCCTACTATTTACATCAAAGCTCTGATAAAAAAAACTGATCAATTTTGCCCTTTCTTAAATTCTTTCTCTTATCTGTTGTTGGGAGTACAGCAGAACTCCTCAAACAGTAAATAAAGTAGAACAATTACACTATGTTTACAACTCTACTAAAATTCACCTCAGAAATGATTCTCATTCAGAGCTTGCGAGAGCTGCGAGTGTGTGTAATGACGCTGTAAACGTGCTGGCATAGCAACGTTATACATTCAGTTTCCCTTTCCACACATATGTCCTACAAAGGCCACCTCGTTTAATGCTACTGTACTGTAGGCTGAGGACACTTCGCATATGTCATCCTCCAGAGGATGTGTCCTACCTAGGATGCAACCTTCGAAATGAGACACAGCTAGTGTTTCAGATAAATACACAGTGGTGGGTCCCCAGGACCAGGATTGAAAACCATTGACTTAGCTAACCTTTTATTGTGCAAACTTACAACTTCGTTTCGTAATCCTTCCAAGCCTTGTCAAAGGGTTTTTTCAGGTCCTGAAACCGAAAAAGGAAAGTATTTAGAAGAAGAAAAAAACAGAATGAGCCAAGTGCCTCATGTTCACAACAAAGTAGATATCAAAGACTAGGTAGTGCACTAATCCATTTACATTACATTTACATTAGGACCACACATTAGGACCACAACAGCCTCATTACATAATTGTTTTGATAAATATCTAAAGCACCAATTGTAGATATGACTATTATAGTTACTTGTGGTAACTGACAGATCCCTTAGTGGGTACTGATTGCCTACATGGCTATCTTCTGATAAACATCAACAATACTGCAGCTACACTTAAACCACTCTCAGTTTCAGTTCACTACATTAGTACTGCAGTGGGCTAGTCTAGTTTGTGATGTAATGACATTTACAAACTAACAAAATTTACGAGCTATTCACTAGAACAGAGCTCAGGTACTTCTACAGGTCTACAGCATCTTCTTTTAAGATATTATTTATGTTTCTGGGTTTGTATCCAAGTTCAATTGGTGGACGAGTAGAGTTTTTATGCATCTGCATTCGTATTTAGCCACTGCAGGTCTGACGTTGTATGAGACATGGTCTGAAATAAATATTTCTCACCCCCTTCACGCCTTTCAGGTCGCCTTTCAACAGAGAGTCCAGAGTGAAGATCACATTATGACTCAGATTCTGAAGCTGCAGGAAGAGACGGTGAAACAGAGCAGAGACTGTGTTAATACGATACATGACACTTGGCACAGCATAAGCACAGCACAGAAGAAATAAGAGAAAACATATCAAATACAGCCATCCACACAAAGAGCCTGTTGAGAGAGACGGAACCGTATCAGGATGAGCAGACCAGCATTGTCATCCAATACTCCGGGACAGATCTTTTAAATTAATCAACATTAATGTTTCAGACCCAAGAGGCCCGATAGTTTGGAATCAAGTAACAAGATGAGACCCACTGACGTACTATACTGTCTTATAAGAGCTTAAGATAGTGATAATAATGATAGATTAAGGACCAAGAAAGAAAGATGATCAAAGGTGGATAACTGATATATTGTGCATGAGTGCATCCCAAAGAAAATATGTTATGGCCGACAACCTTAATGACAATCACTATTATAAATCGACATCATTTTGTCTGTTTTTAAGCAAACAGCATTCAACAAACGGTAAAACATTATAATATAGAGCAGGGATCCTCAAATAGCAGACCGCGGTCCGGTTCCAGACCCGGTGGCTTGATTCCAATCACACTGCGAGACATCATGACAACGGTAGCACTATTTTAAAGTGTTTAAAGTGAGCAGCTTCATAATAAACAATGTTATAAAAGGAAAAGTAATTGTGTATACAGTATCTTTGTCACATCGCCATACATAGGTATCTAAATGTAAAAATAATAATAGCCTGATATAAAATCTGATCTTACGGTTAAATTGCACCAATTTTTATTTTTATTTATTTATTTATTTTTAGGCCCAATATACTCAAATCACTGTGTGAATGCTGGCAGAGGTCCAGACACATTTATATATATATATATATATATATATATATATAATGTATAACTATTCCAAAAAATTGTCTGGACCTCCGCCCGGAAGGAAATGTGGAGAACGGACTTCTTGGAACTTCATTGAATAACCCTGAAATAAAGTATAAAAGAACTGTTAAGCACTTTTGAAACCTTGCATAAAAAATAACATACTGTTCGAAATGGAAAATGTTCTTTTGTTTTCATTATTTGCTAAATCAGATGACAAATATAAAAAAGCAACTGCTCCAGTATATTGTGAAACATGTAAGTGTTATTACATGTTATTGACACTTTTTGACATATGTTTTATTGAATAAAATTTAAATAAATAAAATAATAAATCGTCATCCAAGCATAAAATACCATTTGGAATATTTTGACACAATTGGGGGGGGGGGGGGGGGGGTGTCATAAAATGGAAAATAAAAAGACCAGTGTGCAAAGTAAAAAGGTAAAAAGTAAATTTCTCAAAGTCACCTGAGATGTGTGTGTTTAAGGTCAGAGTTAAGATAGTGAGATAAATGTGTTTAAATAGAGTATTTTTCTTTAGTGTGTGTGTGTGTAGTATCTGATGTGATGAATAGCTCGTCTGGTTGATAATGCTAGTGGCAAACGAACACCAATATAAAAGATGCACTGCCCCAAAGAAAGGCTGGTTAACAAACCAACAAAGAGCAGTCCTCATTGAAGTTGTTCTTCATTTCAAACAAATGTGAAACTTTCATAAATGAGCTTTGTTGTGATTGGGAGATAAACAACAACGTAGTACTTCTGTGTAACACTTCCTCTCGTCCTCACTATTCTTCATTCTCTCTTAATGGATGCTCTTGTTTCAGAGTGATAAATACCTCAGCTTAGTGCCAAAACAGTCTAAAAGCACCGCAGCCAGACAACAAAGTGTCTCTTTTGAGAGAGAGAAGAGATAGCAGAAGACCAAAAGAATGAATTCTGCAGTTAAACTCTGATTCATATAGATAAGTTATTGACAGCTGAACCATTTTAAGTTTGAAAGTGTATTTCAAGCCTCAGTTGCAGGAAGAAACCAATTACCCACACAGCACAATGCCAATAGTTCCATAGTTTAGCAGACACAGTGTGAATGCTGATAGCCTGCTATGTGTGTATTGGTCCATCAGCGTTCCAGTGAGGCTATGGTCCTCAGGAGGGTGTTGTGGAAATGGAGAGGATATACTGATGACACAGGAACCAAATGAAATGAATCAGGGAAATGTTAATGCTGTTGTCACGAGAGGATGACAGCAAGACCGAAAATACACACACAGGAAACCGTACGGTGGAAAATCATGCACACATTCTGTACTTAAGTTAACCAAATTACTAAGATAAAACTGTGGTAGCTTGATATAAGATGCCTATTTTATCCGAGGTTTGGAAAGTTTCTAATACAGGACATTTTGCAGTAGTATATCTATTATGTATTATGATTTCATTGGTTGTTTAATGGTCGACAGATATGGGTTATTTTGATGCCGGATGCTGATGAAGATTTCTTAGAAAGCAAGGTGGGCGATAGGGAGTAGGGTTGGGTATAGTTTGAATTTGAACGATTCCGATTCGATTCTGCTTATCGATTCCGATCCTTATTGATTTCTAATTTCGATTCGAATAAGGTAAGAAAAAAAACCATAGATATTCACATGTAGTCTTATTGCAAAACATTTAATTGTGGCTGAATATCATGAACAACAATCAACAAATAACATACACAAGGAACGTTTGCCTGTGGTTTAAAAATACCATAGAAAAACAACTAGCCTAACTAATATATACATTTTAGGTACAGCGATACAGCAATGTATTGCGATATTTTGTATGGGGAGATTGTATAGATACATAGACGCCAAGAATCTATCTTTTCAGGGCCTGAATTAGGATTATGAGTATTGTGCATAATTTGTGGGAAATAATCATAATTTCAAATTGTAATTTAACACAGAGAGTGAGTAAAAAAACTAATTAAATTTTTTTAAAAACACTTTGTATTTTACTGTACATCTGGTGCTGTCAAAATAATTGAAGTAATCCAGTTTAAGATGGTTTGTTGGTCTTAGTTTGTTTCCCAATCTGGTCAGACTGCTCTGGTTTGCGGGACGTAAGTGTGGTTGAGCATTATCAGCTGGTTAGTTCCGTCTCTTTAGCTAGACCAGCTGAAAACCAGCTTGATTAATATGCTTTTCATTAGGGTTATGCAACATTAAGGGCCCTATCTTGCACTCAGCGCAATTGACTTTGTACACTGACGCATGTATCATTCCTATTTTGCACCCGCGCAAAGCGGACTTTTCCCTCCACAGACGCACGTCGGTAAACTAGGAAATTAACTTGCGCTCCCTGGGCGGGTCGGCGCAAAAAAAGAGGCGTGTTTTGGCGCAAACACTCCCTGGTGCTATTTTGCAGTTCCAGAAAACAATTGCGCCACTGACCAGAAAAAACCTAGTCAAAAGTCAGTGGCGCGTTGCGCGTTGTTCATAATGCTATTTTAAGCGCGCATGCTTGGCCATAATGTAGCGGGTGCACAACGCGCATACACTTTGATTCTCTCATCAACACAGATGCAGCAGTTTTTATTTTTGCAAATCATACATTATAACAAGGAAAAATATTAACACATGAGGGAAATCATTGTGGTGTCCATGAAGATGTAAGAAATATGTAGTAAGCCTAAATCTAGCTTACATTTACCCAATTTTTTCAGGCTAATTGTAGTAATGACATGGCTGATGACACCATTTTTGATGCCAGCAACAATGAGTGAAATACGGTTTAATTGAAAACACACAAACACGCTGTGTAATTGAACGAACGTTCGGCATACTGAAACTGCGTTTCAGGTGTTTGAATAGGTCAGGAGGCACTTTACAGTACAGTCCTCAAAAAGTTGGAGCATTCTTTGTGGCATGTTGTGTTTTACACAACATTTCCATAAATCAAGGTTGTGTTGTTGACATAGATGAGGAAACATTAGAGGACTTAAGGAGACGTGATGGTGAACTGCATGTGCCGATGCCACTTAACCCAAATGCCCCAGCAGCAGCACGGAACAGGAGAGCGTATTTGGCAGAAGAGCTGCTTCGTCATCTACATTACAGTATAGTGAGGTAAAGCAAATTAATATCGGTCTAATGTTCGACTACATTTCAAAAATATAACCATGCATATACTCATGATTCAGAGAGAACGAGTCCAAAACATCCGAAAGTGTTTATTTGTGACATTTCTTTATTTACATTTGTCAAAATGAAAAATCAATATCAAACAGTATATTGATAAAAAAAAATACAAACGGAAAATTCGGTTGAAAAGAACGTCGGTCTCCTCGGCTGTGAACCGCTCCTGGCGCGCGCCTGGTAAATCCGCCGTATTAATAACAATCCGCCATGCAACATGCGCACCTGCTCTTAAAGGGTATGTTGGATGACGCTCTGATTGGTTTATAACACGTTACGCCCAAACCACAACTATGAATAATGAAGCTACTTCAGACCAACCCCTTTTAGATTTGCGCCAGGCGCAAGAGGCATTTATCCTGCCGGGAAAATAGCAACAGCGCCGAGACCCGCCCACAAAGGTACTTGCGCTTTGCGCTTTGACACTTGCGTTTCAGATCGTGCGCTGGGTGCAAGATAGGGCCCTAAATGTTTTTATTAGGAATAGGAATTTATTGTATACTGTACATTGTACAATATTATTTTATTGCCATACAATAATGTAAATAAACAGCGCTGCATGATTTTTGAAGGGCCACAAAAAAAAAAGGGATTATAAATCAATATGACTATGAAATAATGTATTAACAATAATAATAGTTATTATTAAAACAAAATAAAATATCAAACAAAAAAAATATTAATATTGTAGTATTTTACTGTAAAATTCATATGGATTATTTAATAATAACAATAATAAACAACAACTGTAGAATTACAGTCCTAATTTTTATGGTTGTCTTAATTTCTTAATTTTCTAACACTGAAAACACTGAATAATGAGCTGCACGCATGTAAAAGAACACAGTGTCGCGCTTCACTCTGAAACACAGCACATATATCTAATTAAATCACAGCCTTTGTGATTTAATAATCGCACTAAGCCATATCGTGATTTCAGTTTTATTTAGATTAATTCGATCATGCAGCCCTACAAGCAAAGTATTTTGAAAATGAAAATGTATGTTAAGACGTAGCGTTGATAAAAAGTTAAATGAAATTGAAAATAATGAATTTTCTCCTTTTTCCAGTAGCTGTGCAGTGCTGGAACACTGAGCCTCCGCTCACACAGATGCGACTTCCCTTCCGCAGAGCTCGCCAGCATTCACACAGTGATTTAGGAATGTGTGTGTTTGTGTGCGTGTGAGGTGAAAAGGAGACACGCTGTAGCTACTGCAACTCCTACACTCGAAATTTATGGCTCTATCCTCCACGGTTCTGCCAGGAGAGAGATCTGGATGGATTACAAAAGCCCCTCTAACTCACACACATCCACTAGACACACAATTTTCACACATCTCTGAACGCATCCGCCTCTGACACCAACGCAGATAACTCTACAACCTGTGTAGAAGGACACACACTTTAAGCTCTTTAACACTTTCACAGAGGCTGATTCACTCTAAAAGGATCTAGTATGCCGTAAAGCCTTAAATCTGTCCCTACATTGGGCTTCAACAGAAACCAAAACAATCTTTTTTTTTTATTTAATTTTTATGATCTAGTATCATAGAAAAGAAACCCGCTTTTAAATGCATTAAGTCTTGGATGTCCATTCATTGTGGTTTAAAGATCTGTTCACGTAGAAGACTCACCAGGTTCTTGAGGAGGGTGGAAAGCTCTTTAGTCAGAGTAGAGAACTTAACAAAGGCTGTGCCCAGATCTGGATTATCCCGACTGATGAAGTTACTGCCAAACTTATCCAACGCTTGGGCGTACATCTCCTCATTTTGAATGTGATCTGACAAAAGAGCACAAGTGAACACAATCATGTTGTATTGTTTATGAATGTCATGCACAGGTGTTGGTAGCATGTTGTCTGGTTCCTTAAAGACTGCATGAAATCATTTCATTCCTAGGTACAATTCCCTGGTGTTAATTGATATCATTTATCAGTGCATTTTTATGCAAGGAATGTTTGGTTTCATTAAGTTGCAATAACTTTCTGCACTTCTGAAACAACTTATCTGCTTATGTAACCAAGATCAAGTTTTTTTCATAATGGGGGTCATTCGATGAAATATGCCTTTTCCATTGTCATAAGTATTTAAAGATTAATCAGACAAATAAATTGCATTGTGCTATAGCAATCTTAATTAATACATTGTAATATACACTACCGTTCAAAAGTTTGGATCAGTAAGATTGTTTGATTTTAAAAGCCTTTATGCATAATGCATTATAAAGGTATTCATAATGTACTTTATAATGCATCTTTTCATAAATTGTAACCAAAGTTAAAATGCATTTTTAATATTTACTGAGTAATTACAAATTATTCATGAGATCATACAATGCATTATAAGGTATATTTAATGCATTCAAAATACTTGTATAATACATTATGTATAAAGGCTGTAAGCAAAGTGTTACCATTTATTCATGTTTTTGAAAGATGTGTCTTATGCTCACCAAGGCTGCCTTTATTTGATCAAATTCAGTAATACAGAACAATACAATACAGAAAACTATTTTCTACTGTTAAATATATTGTAAAATGTTATGGCAAAGCTGAATTTTCACCAGCCATTACTCCAGTCTTCAGTCTCACATTAAAGTATTCTAATATACTGATTTGCTGCTCAAGAAACATAGCTTATTATTATCAATGATGAAAACAATTGTGCTACTAAATATTTTTGTGATGGTGGTGGTTGAGGAGAGATCCCCTGATATGATTGTAAAGTGCCTTGGGTGTACAGTAGTACATATGAAAGCGCTATATAAATCCCTCATTCATACATTCATTAAAAAAATTCTTTGATGAACAAAAAGTAAAAAAACTGAATTTATTTGAAATCGAATAAATTATTTTGTGAGAGAGGGAGAGAAAGAGAGAGAGAGAGAGAGAGAGAGAGAGAGAGAGAGAGAGAGAGAGAGAGAGAGAAAGAAAGAGCGAGAGAGAGAGAGAGAGAGAGAGAGAGAGAGAGATAGAGAGGGGGAGTGAGAAATATACATACAAATACATACCTGATATATATGAATATGTGATATGTATACGTGTATAGATACACACCTGAAAGCAGCATGTATCAGTACAGTATGTGTGTGCGAGAGAAGTATGTGGGTGTATGTGGGGGTGGATATAACTAGCTGGCGTGGTGTCCGCCAGGAACATGACTGTGATCTAGCCATTTGTTCTAGCCAACAGTCTTAAAGGCAGATTTATCTACAGTCACTAAAAATACTGCACGCCACCATATCCATGATACTGCCTGTAAAATGTAAGCCACTATGATTTTAATAAGTGTGTTTATTTGTGTTAAATCGTTAACAAAATCAGAATTTGTGTGTGTGCGTGGTTGTGTACATACCTTGGCCGGAGTTATAAATGGCTTTGACTGACTTCTTCACCTTCTGCAATGAGTTTCTGTCCTGATCCAAAGCCTATGGACACAGATAAAAGATGGAATCACTGAAGAGGTACACTTGTGATGTGACCTCACAGGAATGTTATACTAGAAACTATAAATAAAATGTAATAATCCACTTAGAAATCCTTAACAAACTCTTCTGTTTGTGCTGTAATAAGAATTGTGCCATACTGACCCCATAGCATTGCTTTCAACCACTTAACTGCGGAACAATAAATCAAGCAAACAAAAGTATTGATTTATTCAGGGCAATTTCCTTGCAGCAGATGTAGAAAAACAGTTTGAGGCACAAGATGTTCTTTACACAAGTATGTGAAATGCATGCTACAAGATGCAAAGCTCAGTTTCATGTATATTTCATATTGCTGTGCTACAGCATTCTCAGCACTGACACAAGGGACGCTAGATCAAACATTAAACTGCACAGCTAGAGTTTGTAAGTTTGTCATGCCTGCATCATGTTTATAGCTAGCTAGCTACATCAAAAATAATGCATCCTGTTAAATAGTACCGACATTCGCAAGTAACAATAGAACCCTTTGTGTCATAGAGTATGTATGTTTTTGGCCAAACTATTTCACTATTATTTCCCTCAAAAGACAATGAACATGTCAACCAGAAATTATTCAAAATCACTAACTGATCAAGAGAAAAGTTGTGTTGCACTAATTGGTCATGATGCATCAACAGTCCCTAATTATAAATTTGGTTTTATGCAACACACACACACACTTCACAAGTCTACACTGTGAGGTTCCAGCACAGATTATGCATGATATTAGAAGTTGATATCAGTCAGTGAGCAGTGCCATGGGAGGATCTCCTGTGTTGTGTTATTCCTGCAATGACAAGAACATTTAACCCCTCACTCTTCTCTGAAAGCTCAAAGTCTGTTCTTCCTCTAACAATAAGCCACAATTTGCCCATATTTCTTGCTATTGCAACTGGATTCCTGATTTGATTGGATTCTGACTCACAAATTCTCAATTCGATTCAATATGTCATGCTTCAATTATAATGTTTATTTTGCTTGCGAATAAATATTCTCTCAGCCAATGCTTTAAATTATATATTTCTAACTTTTTCTAATGCAATAGCTATTCACACAACTGCCCAAATCTATTTTTATTTAAAGAAATTACATTATATCATCATGTGTATCCGTTTCCACAAAAATATTAAACAGCACAACTGTTTTCAACTGATAATAATAAGAATTGTTTCTTGGGTACCAAATCAGCATAATGTAAATAAATTACAGTTTGAAATACATTAAAATTAAAGGTTATTTTTCAATTGCAAAACATATTTCACATATTAGAGTTTTTACTATATTTGTGATCAAATAAATGCAGTATTGGAGAGCAATGCATATCTGACTTTTTTGGTAGGTTTAGTAAATGATCCATCAGAATTGATTTTTTAAGAATTGATTTCAGGATCACTCAAAATGAAGATTAAATGAAAAAAAATCTATATTTCAACCCATTGATAATGATAATCTGATTTGACCTGAGCAAGGACATGTAATTTACTCAACAACAGCTTGATTAAAGCTAACATTTATCCGATTATGATCCCGGGTGGAAATTGGGCAATTAAATAAGTGACATATGTTTGTACAGAGCGTACAGTATAGTATTCCCATTTCACAGAGGCTGCAATTAAAAATATCCTGATGTCATGCCTCTGTTTTGGCTGAGAGACAAAAAGCACACAACACATGACTGCACAAAGCCTGTTTAGATTTCTTCACCTCTCAATGAAATCTGAACTGCTAGTTTCATTGTTTTGCAGAAGGAGTGCAGAAGAGTTTCCCTAGCAACACAGTAGTAGATGACAGGAAGAGAACTTTGGTGTGTGTGCACTTTTTTGATATGAATACTTTCTAACAAATTCATGCACCAAAACTCCACTGAAGACCAGGGTTTTGGACCAATGCCATTTCACTGTAGACAGGACCTCAAAAGCTACATGATCACATTCAATCAGAAGTTAACTGTCATTTGTTTGCACATCTAAAGAAATGACACTGCCATGCCTTCAACTTCAACTTCTAAATCCCTTAATCATCGAACAGCGAAAAAATCAAGTTTTTGCAAAAGTCAAATGAATCATCCCTATGCGAATAAGCAGGTGCAAGTTTCCTCTGAACAGTTTTCCATGGAACTTTCCAATTAGAAAATAAGTGTTTGTCTATACTGGGGAAACAATGGCTACGTCCATAAATAGGGATGAGGGGATAGCCATTTATAGTGGTGTCCGTAACCATAGTGGATGTTATTGAGTGCGCTCATTCAGTTCCACAATTCAACACAATAATGCATGTACAACCAATGTCCGCCCAACGGCTAGAGAATACCCATAACGCACTGTGAGGGTCACGCCGAATGAATTCCCGGCCGCTTTTCGCCAGAAGATGGCACCCGCAGCTGAACCATCCATCCATTTTCCAAACCGCTGGTTCAATATGGGTACAGTATAATATCATACAGGTATTTAAACCTTTTTTAATTGATTATTAAATTGTTTAATTAAGGTTTATACAGGCAAGACCCCCAACTGAGCCTGGTTTCTCCCTAGGTTTTTTTCTCCATTCTGTCAACTGATGGAGTTTTGGTTCCTTGCCACTGTTGCCTTTGTCGCCATTGGCTTTTAGCTTGCTGTTGGGGACATTTGATTTAATATTCTACAGTATTATGTATCTGACTGCCTGCATTGACACCATTATATGAGAAATTAACTAAGCTGGACGAGAACATCATGGTTTTCTCCTCCGGAGTTGAAAATCAGATTTGGTAATAGGTAGGGCAGGGTATTTTCAGGTATCTTCGTGCAATCTTTATAGTGGAATTGGTGGAAACCAGTGAGCTGGGTTTGCTAATGCTAACGTTAGCGGTGCACATTTGTGCTTTTTCTGTCACAGTTTACATTCATATATAACAAAACTTCTATCTAGAAGCCACTATCACAAAGCCACTGCTTTATGAATCTTGGATGTAAACAAAATAATTAATTAAATATCAATACAGTGTTTTTGAGAATCAGTACAGTATTGGCAAACATAATATTGTGATATTCAAGTGTGTCAATATTGTCTTACATCCCTAATCACCGTTTCGCTTCCAACACGTGCTTTAAGATGTAGACCAGACACCGCAGACTGGGCCATCTGACCAATCAGAGCAGAGTAGTCTCTCAAAAAGTTGATAGTTTATTATTTAAATTGTAATGATAAAAAAAAAAAGTTGTTCAGTGTTCAACGACCAATTAGTAATATCCAAACTATACTGTAAGGCTACTCTTCTAATTGTATAATGGTATTATAGTCCTGCTACTTCTGAAAAATTCTTTAGTGACATTTCAATGTATGGTTTCTAGATGACAATAAAACAACGACAAAACAAAGGCAGATGACATTTCTTGACCACTGAATGTTTAGTTGACCACAAAGTTTAAACTGTAAAGAGGTCAAATTCACTGATGTCAAAGTTCACTGGTGAAAGCTGCCACATGTTTCCCGGTAATACTCTTATCCCATCAGAACAGGCATTTCCTTCCCAAACTCGAAATAAGTGCACAAACCCAACTCAAGTCTGACAACATACTGTCACACACACACACACACACACACACACACACACACACACACACGACCTGCAGTTCTGCCCGTAAGTTTACATACCTCTTGCAGAATGAGTAAGATGTTAATAATTCTAACAAAATAAGAGGGATCATAATAACTGCATGTTATTTTTATTTAGTACTGTCCTGAATAAACTTTCATATGATAGATGTTTCTATATAGTCCACAATTTTACACAAATTAACCAGTTCAAAAGTTTTCTCCCTTGAATTGTAATACTGTGCGTTGTTACCTGGATGATCAACGATTGTTTTTATGTCTTGTGATAGTTGTTCACGAGTCCCTTGTTTGTCCTAAGCAGATAAGATATGAACATGAAAAGTCATTGATCATCTGTTCTAGGCAAACGAAGAAATATAAAAATGTTAAAGGGTATGTAAACTTTGATATTTCTCAATAACAGCAAGACTTGTAATATTGGTTTTAATAATGCATTTATTTATTTTTTACATTATTACATTGTTTTCCTCTTTGTAATTATGTATACATTTTCATTTTACTCTATATTTGTAAAGTTTAATACATGTTTAATATCAGCATTCCTAATTCAAATTTAACTCATAAAATTAAAAGTGAGCTAAGTCTAAAATTCTCAATTTTGCTGCATAAAAATGGGTTTAAAATTGGGAATGAATCTATTTATAAAACAAAGAACTTTTGCCCTGTACAGACTTTCCTGAATAGAGACCATGGTAGGGCCCTTTGAAATCATAATTGTGTGATATTGTGATATTCCTTATAAAATGTTTTAATAAATTGCTTTATTATTAAGTTGAGAAGTACATTCTTCTGTACAATAGTAATATATTTGTCAATTTCTTCAAGTTAAAATGAACTATGGCGGATTGTAGGTAAGTTTTGGTTTCTGTGTGAATTTGACAATAGTTGTATCAAATTAAATTGTGAAATGATTGTGAAGTGACTCTGAAAATGAAGTTCATATGTTAATTTCATCATATAGGGAAACGGCAGCTGCTAAAAACTCATGTTAAAAACTCCACAAGCGTCACGTCATGTGTGCTTTACTATGAGTAGTAGATGAAACTGTGCCGCTCATTCACAAAGGGACATGCAGACTTTTTTTAGGTTTAATATTGGACATAAATATGGACACTAGTCCTCATTGTACAGAAAATTTAATTTTTCTGACTGGATTCTCTGTCTATGTATTCTAAATCGTGGAAATCCTAGGTCCCTACTCTGGAAGTCCACCAAGTTTGCTCCAAAGCCTGTACCACTCAGAGAAAATGACCCTATACATATTTAACATCTCATTCAACAAATGGAAGCAAACCTCCCCTGACATAAAAATGTAGGAATGTGACAAAAAAAGCAAATCTTCGACACTATGAATTATCGTTTATTTTTCCACTACTTTGGCAAACGAACATCCATTTCAAAAGAACACACGAAAAACATCCAAGTTACTGCCAAATCCTTTGAGCTGTGTGCGTTATGGGCGTATAGCCTACAACATAGATTTTATGAAGAATCACTTGCATTCCAGCCTCAGAGTTTCAGGCCTGATGCATCTGTGTGCATGTGCAAGAGGGAAACACAGGAGGAAGAAACAAAAGCTGCTGCCTAACATCCTCTTTGTGCCACAAACACAACAGCGCTACAATTTTTACATTTTATAATTGTATTTTTGGAAATTATGCATTAGGAAAAGATAAGACAAGAGTGGGAACATGTATCCAAGGAAATTGGCATGCTGCTGGAACTACAAGACCATGCCTGAAGAATGCTGCATAGAAACTACTGGAGAAATTGTACTTAAATAAATAATTAATAAATAAATTACAAAACTCCCTTTACCATTGGAATTTCGTGATGATTGATACAAATTTTAATACTACAGCAAAAGTGAATATACTGTTTAACAATACTCTTTTGAGTTGGCCATAGGAACTATTTGCATGTTAGCAGCAACCCCCTGGCAATAATGGCATGACAAAGAGGAAGAATTGAAAATATTAAAATTCTGCAACACCACAAAAACTGACTTTGAACAATAACCATGTTGTGGCTTACATCTCTAGCTAGAATATCTGTTTACTTGGCTTCCATGACTGAAACTGCAAAAGCTATATATCAGAAAACATCCGAGTGGAACAGCCAAGGGAGGAACGAGTCTGATTAAACACCAAATCACACAGAAAGCTTCATTTTACACGCTCTATTAGTTTATACATGTATGCGAAATGCAGAAGAAATGGATCAATTAATATTGTACAGAAATGTGTTTACATATTACAACATTAGCAAAGGTTGTGTAAAATGTTTAACTAATTTTTATCCATGAACAAACATTTGCTCTTAAAGGGACATGATTTTTAAAATCTGTTCTGTCAAAAAAATCCCCCCAAAAATAAAATAAAATAAATGTTTAAATACAATTAAAATAGCAATATAATTACAATTACAATTATCATTAAAAAAAATTTAATGAAATATTCATCCATTTAAAATAATAATTATATAATTATTATTTTAAATAAATTAATATTTAATAATTTATTCATTAAAAAAAATATTAATAAATTCTCACATTTTAAAATACAATAATATAAGATTAAATATTCAAATACATTAAAAAGTACATAAATACAAATAAAACGTTACCAATAAATGTATGCATTCCTTTCACTGTGAAGATTACTGTAAATAATAATAAAAAATAAGATAAAAATCTCACTGCTTCACGAGAAACAAGCATGACTAGCAAACCTGCAACTTCAGAACTTCAGAACAAAGCCATTATAAACCGTTTCTAAAAACCTGTGGTTTATACATTGTTAAACCACTAAATGTAGACTGCAAAATATAACTGTACTCTTTTGACCAGCGTGACCTATATTTCCTCAATTTTGTTTTATTGTGTATCCCCATACAAATTAACATATTGAGAAATATACCAAATTATCTGGCACATTAGTGATATAAAAGGTTCATGGTGATACACATTAGATCAATTGGCTTCTATGCTTAGAAAGCTACAACAGCAAGCGTGTGAAGTCTCTAGGGGCCACATGAATGATCCTCCATGGGAGCTTGCTAAACTAGGCTGTGCTGTGTTGCTTAAAGAGGAAGTTGGCGCTTCTGGATTCTGTGGTGAAGCCTCAAGGCAAGTGACAACAGTCACCACTAGCGTCTCCACCCAGATGCTAAATCCAGCACGAGGCTGACACAGAAGGACCTCGGGCTGAACCTCCTCCTCCTCCATCCCGAGAGCCACGCTAATGCTAGCGGACACTGTTTACGCCCCAAGCATTAGCAAGCCTGAAGACGATTTAACTGCATCGCCCAACCAAACATAATGCTAACAAGCTATCTAACAACACTGAAAAGACTGAGGGACAAATCAATACCATTGAAATCATTTACTTTCCCCACCACTGACGGAATATTCTGGCTTTCAGTGTTTTCACTGTTCCTAGCCTTTTGTTAAAACATTTGCTATTTTTATGAAACATATCCACATTTAAGTGCTGATAAACAAAATTCAAGAAATTAGAATACATTTTTGTTGTTTTTTGAAAGCAGAGGCTCTGTTTGTTCTTTTGATATATTGCATGTTCAGATATTCATACAACAGATATTCTGGGGGCCATGTCATTTTTGTGGAAATTATCAAAAATGCTGGCGGTGGCTGCCAAATTTTTGGGGGAAAAAAAGAGTCAATAACTTATTGGTTTTTACGTGCAGTATATAGACAGTAATATTCTTCTTATATGCAGAGTTATAGTCCAAAATGAAGATTAGCAACATTTTTTGTTATTATTATTCAAATAATAATGTCATACAAGTGGGAACTGCTGCAGGTAATATGTCTTGTTTTATATTTAAGTTTTTGGCTAATTGACAGCTACAATTTGCCAGCTTGATCATTTTAGTTAAACCCCTTCTTATCAACCTTACTGTGAAACACCATGTTAAGTTCAGTGGAAGTAATTTGTTCAGTGATAACATGTAAAACAAAACTGGCAACAAGGAGCAGCAGATGAGCTGCACTCAGCAGGTGTCAAACTGAAATGTCAGTCTTCTTGATTTCCCTGCTGTCTTCATCAGAAGTGTTTACATGTTCCTTTTTTGAATCGGGGAAGATGGAGATGCTTTTGACTTCACACTCAGCTCTCCATTAGCCTCTTCAAAAGCAACTAAATCTGAGGTTGCAGAGATAAACCTCAAAACACTTCAAGTGCAAGACATGATATTTTCAGTTAATTAGTCGATTTATACTGACTTTCTGAAAGATATGCGAGTGGTTCTTGCCATTGTAAAACTCAGTTCACCAATGCTTCAAGATGAAAGCAACACCTCAAATCAGTCTGCATGGATATACTCAAACAAATATTTGCTTGTTTCTATCAGGCAATAGCTTTCAAGGAAAAGTTCACTTCAAAATGAAAATTGTGTCATCATTTACTCACCCTCAAGTTGTTTCAAACCTGTATGAATTTCTTTCTTCTGCTGAACACAAAAGAAGATATTCTGAAGAATGTCGGTAACCAAACAGTTCCATTGACTACCATAGTATTTTTTTTTTCCTACTATGGAAGTCAGTGGGGTCCATCCACTGTCTGGTTACTGACATTCTTCAAAATATTTTTCTTTGCGTTCAGCAGAAGAAAGAAATTCATACAGGTTTAAAACAACTAGAGGGCGAATAAATGATGACAGAATTGTCATTTGGAAGCGAACTATTCCTTTAAATCATCCAACCGCGAGTTGCATCTGGCTGGCGCAGTTGAGGATCGGTCACGAACGACGCTCAGGCTGATCCTCAAGGCCAAACCTTCTGACCTTCTTTCCTCGCTATGAATGCCTGAATCCGGATTATGTTCCTCATGGATAGAGTTCCCATCTGCATATCTGTCTGGCTCATGGGGTGGCAGTGATAATCAAATGCACACAGACAAACACAGCTGTTCGGCTAACACCACTGCAGGATGTATGTCACACAAGTATTTCAACGGAGAGGAGGGATTATGCCGCCCCCTCAGCCTTAGCAACAGCCGTATGCCATTTACTTCCTGATATTTATCTATCCACTACCCTCACCCTCTATCTTGCTCATCCATAACAAACACTGCGCACAAAAATAACATGTTGACATGTGGATGATTATACAATGACGAAATGTTCATTTTGGGGTAAAATTATGCCTTTAAGGACAAATAAGTATGTGCATGAGTGGTGTAAAGCATTCGTAAACACGTCAAATCCCGACTGAGCATTACACGCATTAAGTAGAAGGAGATAAACATGTCTGACTTTTATGTCAGCCCATCTATCTCTCTTTAAAACACTGGCAAGGCATCAAAAGCTTACATGACCTAGCATAACATCTGGCATTTCCGCAGATGATAGCTTTATGGGATGGTGGATCTAATTTGAGTACTGACAGAATGACAGAAAATGGGTACTGCGGAAGAGGAGACCTTTAGGAGGAGCAATATGTGGCGTAGCTATTTCTGAACAGGCTGTTGAATCACCATCTGACGTGTATTTGTGCTGCTGTCTTATCACCATCTCCGCTGCGAGAACGAAAGGAAAAAAAACACCACGTTTCTCCTTATAACCAGTGTATTTATCGCAACATGATGATAAACTCAAAAAGTATGAATTCATTAAACTGCCTTTGGACATTAAATATGTCAGTATGGGTCAGCAGGATGGTCAAATGGTTATCTAGTTATCCAACAGTTGACTATTAAAATGACTTAGTTTAGTGAGATTTTTATTTATCTTTAAAAAGGTACACTTATGTAACTTTTAGCCCTCTGGCGGACAAAAAAAAAACTGCATGCATTTTGGGGAAGAACATTGTTGTAGTTGTGCTTCAGCTCTGTGTGACTGTGTGGATGAATATGGTTATCCTACTGCTCATAAAGCATTCACTACTAGGCTTAAGAACAGTTTAGATGGAAAGGATCTTAAACTGACTAGCTTAAGATGTTACTGTAGCTAATATACCCATTATGAAATGACCCTTCACAATAGACAATGCTTTACAATATTATGTTAGAGAGCTACATATGGCAACTTATTAGTTGAATAATATACCTTACCCACCCACTGAGTAATAAAAATGGCATCTCTGTGTCACATTTCCAACATTTCAAATCATTCAGTAATCTCCATCGCCGAAAAGACAAGCAAATGTTGCTTTTTGTTTGATTACAAGCTCTGTCGCGTTCTCTTTTTTGCCACCAGACTCTCCTCTGTTGTTTTTTTTTTTTTTTTTTTTTACGGGTGATTCCATGGAGATTCGAAATTTAGCGTGCTCCTTATCAACCTTATTCTCATTGTGACAACTAACCTGTGCAACTCCCACACCATTCATGCGTCAAAGTAGACGAAGCAACTTACGGATATGAACAGACACTCACGGGCGAGCGAAAAAAGGTACGCAATACATTTCCTGTGAAAATCATCGTCAGGTCTAAAACACAAGCTCTTATAATAGCCTTACCATAGTGAATCAGGGTAAGACAAAAATACATTTAGGAAGGATTGATCATGTATTTCAATTTTGATCATTTTTAACAACAAAAAGATGCATAGTGTATCTTAGCACTGCTACTTTAAAGGGGATGAATTTATGAAAAAACTATTTAAGGTTTAGATAACCAACGGAATCAATTTTGAAAATTTGTAGTGTAGTAAAGACAACTTCTATGATTGATGTCATCAATTTGCCCATCTTTAGTGTGACATACTGTAATTAACGAATCCCTTTGGTTTTATCAATGTTCTGGGTTTCTTTTGAGCAATAATGCTGATAATACAAAATTTGGAAGCATTTACGTCCTTGTTTTTGCTGGGTGTTCACATCACTAGGGGATTCCTGCAATAGTGACAAAATTAAAACAGGAAATGAGAAAACTATAGCATCAGCTCTCTCATTGCATGTGGGGATGACTGAGACTGCATGCACTAAAATAAAGCACTTTAATGAATGCAGTACACTCAAGTCATCAATAATTCAGCCCTTCACATCTGTCCCTGTGGTCAGAACTGCAGTTATGTTAGGTAAGAGGCTGAAAATAGCACGCTACAGTCTCGTCACCAAAAAGAGTGCGTGCCTCAAAAACAAATCCTGAGGTACGCACTGAAGTGGAGGGAAAGAGAGAAAATGATAGGGAAGAAATGGCTGTTCTTAAAATAATTCACTTCATTGACAGTGCGTCAGGCACATGTAAACCGTACCCACTTTATTCTAGCCAAGCTGAAAAATAATGAGCACTTACAAGACACTAAAATAGCAGCGCATTAAACATTCAGGCTGGGGATTTGCCAGGAAGCAGACACAATCAAACATTGAACAACATTAAGGAGACAAGCCGAGTTGAAAAATGTAGGTCTTTGTCAGTTCAATATTGCAGATATCAAAAGAGCTCAGAATGCAGAACTAAAAACATTTAATCAAAAACATTTGAAGTAAGAAATCTCATGAAGATCAATTCAACACTGGCTGGCTTTATGTAACTTCCTGGAATAAGGCCACATTTTTGTTTTTTTCCAGTCCACATAACAATGTGTAAATAAGGAAGTTAAGGTGACATGGCAATCTTTCTAGAAATATTAATAAAACCAGACCTTCCAGAATACTTAAACGGTTCAAGTAGAAAAGCACTTAGGTTTTATGTTTACTTTTTCATATCAGATGAATGAGATGAGACTCCAAATGCATTTACATAGCCAAATGAGATATCAACTGCCATATGTAGCCATGTCTGCTTGACACGCTTTCTACGTTTCTTATAGCTAGAGGACTTTCTCGTATTTTACTAAATAGTCTACAATATGTCCACTTCCTAAGAGAAACTAAGATCAACTAAGAAACTCGTTGTCACCTTTTATTTGGGTTCATGCAGTCTCTCACCCACACCAAGTGTGTTTTCACTTATAGCAACATTAAATGGCATCTACAAACCCTTTTATGTTAATAATGCGATATGTATTTGTGAGTGAAATTGGATATTTAAATATATATATATATATATATATATATATATATATATATATATATATATATATTTTTTTTTTTTTTAATTAATTGGTAATTGATTAGATTATAAAAAGTGGGCATTACAAACTAGAATACCATGATACCATTCTTGATTAATTTATTTTTTTATGACTATTTTGAGTTTTTATACAGTTAGAATACAGTTCTGAATCAAATGAATTGTGCATAATAAGACCACAAATCTGTATTTAAAAAGTTAATATACTACCATTCTAAAACCACTCTGGAGTAAGTAAGTTTTTTAACTAAATTAATACTTTTATTCAGCATGCATTAAATGTATCGAACATAACAGTTTAACATTTCTACTCTTTTTTTTTCAACATTGATATATATAGTAAGGAATGTTTTTTGAGCACCAAATAAACATATTACAATGATTTCTGAAGGATCATGTGACATTGGAGACTACAGTAATGGCTGCTAAAAATTCACAATAATAAATGAATTTTTTTACATACCGGTATATTAAAAAAGAAAAAAGTTATTTTGAAGTGTAATATTATTTTACAGCCTTAGTAAACATAAGAGACTTTTTTAATAAACATTTATATTCTTACAATCTTAATGAACCCCAAAATTTTGTAATGTAGGTAATTTTTTATTTCATGTTAGGGCTTGAACAAAAAACTATGTAACTGAGTAAAAAAAAAAACCTTTCTAGCTTAACTTAACTTGCATCCATGAGGAAAAATAAAGCACAGAAAATGGTTTCCTATAAGACAACAATGCCTCACTGTGTATTATTTCAGGGAGTGGGCTTCTTTCTTTCATCAGACACACACATGATAGAGGCTGTTGGCTTTCACGACAATGCGGCTCCGGCATGGCTGGAGGATTCAGTCCCGTTCTGGAATGCTATGACGAGCATGTGGTGTGGGATGTGACACAGACTTGAGGGAGTTGTTGAGTTGCGCGGTTGCCTGGGCGATAGAGAAGACCATCTGTGAGGCGGCTGACACAGACATACTGCATCACTCCCAAACCATGGGCACACACACACACACACACACACATATACTTCAGCTTTAAACATTAGGGAAGTCTGGTGTTAGCAAGACCCTTCAGACAGTATTATTAGCGCAGAATGGTGTCACATTCCAAATGAATATGTTATGAACAAAAACACAAAAATGTTTTTTGTGTTTTTTGCTAAACATGCTTATTTAAAGGAACAGTTCACCTTTTGGATGAACTAACCCTTTTTTAAAAAGCAAAAAAACTGACATACGTGCACTACACCTTATTTTGTCCAATGTTAGTCAGGGTTTCTTTTACCATAATTTAGTTTTCATGACCCTTTACATCCCTCTCTCTGACCACAGGTTGTTTTTGTTATACTATAAGAATAGGTACCTCTATTATGATTGGATGATTTCAGTGCAATGGATTCAAGGAGCTCATAAGCTCCTTTTGAATTGAATTAAGAAAGCTAACAGAATGCAGAATACAGCAATTCAGGATGGATGGATGGATGGATGGATGGATGGATGGATGGATGGATGGATGGATGGATGGATGGATGGATGGATGGATGGATGGATGGATGGATGGATGGATGGATGGATGGATGGATGGATGGATGGATGGATGGATGGATGGATGGATGGATGGATGGATGGATGGATGGATGGATGGATGGATGGATGGATGGATGGATGGATGGATGGATGGATGGATGGATGGATGGATGGATGGATGGATGGATGGACACAAATGCAAGGTATCAGGCCAAATGAGACGGCAAAAGCTAGCAAATATTTTCAAAACAAAACAAAATTAATAAAGACTTTCAGCATAAGGAAGAAACATATTTTCTGCTGTTTAGGCCATAATAAATCAGCTCTCCTCTGCAATAATTGCAAAGAATTTCCCATTTACTTCCACTGTACAGTTGTTTTAGTTAGTGAAAGGTGAAAATAACAAGCATTTATCGCTATTATTGCTCATACTTATAGGGTAGCCTAAGGTATTTGCTTAAAAAATGTGCATCGTTTTATTTGTACAAAAGACATGAATGATACCTCAAAAACTGTATTTTGAGGTAGGACCAGGTATGTCTTTTGATATGAGCTAGCAATGCCCCAGCAACCGCTCTGACCATAGATATCTATATAAAGGCTAGATGTCTTACGGCGGAGTCTCTATCGTCATCACCGGCGGCCATCTTGTCACAGGCAGGGTTTAATGTAAGTTGAGTTATCTGCACAAACACAAATACTCTTATCTCGCTGAAATCTGGACGGATTTACAAACGGTTTGGTTTCTTACTAACGTTATTAACGTGGCTATAATACTAGCATATAATGGATGTTTACATAATTAATACATAATTATCCATAAGTGTGCAGTGTCATAACTACATCTCTGACGTTTATAACGAACCAACCCGTTTGAAAATCGGTAGAAAATTGAGCAAGTTATGGTTATTTAAAAATTACATGCACCATAAACACAATGTTACTAGTGGGCGAGCAGCCTGTGACAAGATGGCCGCTAGGGTGCTGACGTCGACCTCCATTGGCCAGCAGCGCGTACGAGACATCTAGCCTTTATATAGATATCTATGGCTCTGACAACCATTTAAAACCAAGGGGGTAATCCACCAACCGGAAACTGAAGTCTGCCAGGGGGCCGCCATTGGCTAACAAGCCTTCTGTTCACCTGCTGTTAGCATCCCATTGACGCGTCACTTTGACAGTGAATAACTTTACATCTGAGGCGTTTAAAGACTCCATTTGTCCATTGTTTATTTCTAAAGAAACACGACAATGTATAAAGGGCTCCATTACCTTATATCTTACGTTATGGCCCCGTAGAAGCAGTTTTTGTAAATATAGGCTAACGATTGCGTCATAACACGCGACTCTGTCACACAGTAGAGAAATTACCGTACAGATAGGAGGATAAGCTTGCAGGCAATCTTTTACTGTCTATTAGGGGTGTAACGGTACACGTATTCGTATTGAACCGTTTCGGTTCGAGGCTTCCGGTTCGGTACGCATACAAACCGAACGATTCCTTGGACCATTTTTCCTGCCGTCAAAATCCGCGCTTGCGCGACCACCACAACGTTGCGCAACATCAAATGGCAAACGTAATGAAAGCGGAACGAAACTGCGCTACTCATTATATTGTGCTTCACGGACCGCATATCAGTTCGGAGTGACGGAGTCGGACCATCAACATCTGTGCAGCGCGAGCCGATCTCGATCAAGCGAACTGTTACTATACAGCGCTAAGAGATCCAGTAAAGAAAGCATTTGAATTCGCCACTGAAGTAATAACATCGCTGCGAGATCTAGTGAGAAGCGTTCACATGTCTTCGTTATTAACCTTAGATCTCTATTAGATCAAACAGCGCTGACGTGGAAACCAGGAGAAACATTGTGCCGTGGATGAACTAGTAATAGGCTTTACGTCCACAGATCAGCAACATTCACCATGGATTTAATGTAGTAACACTAACTGTAACCAGTTTGGCTGGAATAGTGAAATGCTTTCAAGTACTTCACACATTTTTTTCCAGCACTTCAAAACTCAAATATTATATAAATATTCTATTAATAAATATATATTTAAATGTTATTTTTAATGTGATGACCTAAACATTATTTATTCATCCTTCAAAAATTACCCCCATTTATAAACCTGAAAGTTTCAAGATGTAGGAAAACTCACACTTATTTAAAAATATTTTTTCTTTTAATAAATAGGACATTTCTCTGGCATTTCTTCCTTTTTGCTGTACCGAAAACGTGACTTTAAAACCGAGGTACGTACCGAACTGTGATTTTTGTGTACCGTTACACCCCTACTGTCTATGAGGTAATTGGGGGGACGAGGAGGCATAAAGTCCGATAAAGTCAAGGGAGAAGCCCATAGAGAGTCCATAAAAGCAACAGGACAAAATATTTTCAACAACGTTTTGAGGAATTCAGATTTGTCTTGGCACAGCTAGTAGAAGACGTACCACTGTCAGTCAGGTGTCTCACGTCACATCTACGTCATCAAGCTCAGTTTGAGCCTGCGCAGTACGCTTGGCAATCAGGAAGTGAGTGCTTCTAATTGACTTCACTTTTCTCCGTTGAAGTCTATGGGGTCGCTGTGTCCATTTCTTTTACTGTTAAAATTTCAAGTTCAGCACAGGCAAACATTACTCACATTTTCTGCTGAAAGCGTAAAATCTAGTTGCTGTAGCTTCTGTACCAAAATAAATAGATGTAATAATTTGTCAGAAGTCAAATAAAAGTAATAAAGCTCAAACAAATACACAATGCACATTAAACCACATCATTTGCTCTCGTCTCAGGGTGTGTGAAATCCCCTCTCTCTCCATCACACACACAGGGGTCTGTTTCTCTCCAGCATGTAGTATTGGCAGAGGCCATGGACAGACCAGAGCACAGCAGTGAAATCTGGACAGCCGCCATGGACCACTCATCACCGGCGACCGCCTGCCACCCAGACGGGCCTTCAGACCTGTGCATCTGTAGGGGGTGTGCGAGGAATCCACAGGTTTTTCGTGGTGCACATTGCGGCTATTTTTCACCCTCATAACAATGTGAGTTCTGGCCTGGATGACACAGAGGCTTTTACAAGATTGTGGGATGAGCGAGTGCCTACATAGGCCACATTTCCGTGACCCATTGAGTTCTGTGGTCTTAATGTGAACTCAGAGGTCAAAACCAATGATTCACCGCTAGGGGATTTCATTCAGTCTGATTTACTAGTGGCCTGTCAGGGCACAACTATGATTTGAGCACAAGGCAAAGGTCAAAGGGTATGAAAGCATGACTAAATGACCGAATAGATTAATTCCGATTAAACCGAAGGACAAGAAAATTATTGTGTGTATGAAGGCCTTGGGTTTTCATTTTCATGCGATTCATTTGATCATTTAGATTACATGCATAAATGTACAATACAAATATATGAATAATGTTACTGCTTTTGTACTTGGACTAAGACAAAAGGGTTGACTAGTTTTTGATGACAAAAACTATAGCAAGAATATACTGACCTTCTTGTCAACGAATAAGAACAAGACGAATGGATGGTTAGACTTGACTTTGCATTTACATTTAGATAACGTATGATCTACCTGGCAGGTTAATAGCATACACTTGCTGTTGCTGTATGTCTCATAAAACATTTAAAAAATGTCCACATCTGTGAGAAAGAGAAAAACAGACATATGGATACATCACATCTGATGCCGAGGAAAACAAGACCATTTGTAAACTGTGGAGCGACAATCTCCAGGAAACAAAGAAATGTTCTATTGTATGTAGGCTATTTGTTCTTATTTTTGTTTCTTATTTACAGAATGTTAGATTTTAATTTAGTCAACTAAATCGATTGTAGATATAAATAAATAAAAAGACTATAACTAAAACAGTTTAGATCACTAAAATATGACAAACTAAAATGACTAAAAATAAATACAATTTGCTGTCAAAATGAAATGATTATAATGTTATATAATTTTTACAGCACGTTCATTAACACTGGTCTATGCTGTTTGTCTAAAAACCTTCTGCAAACTGGAAAGTGGAAAATCTGCAATTTGACAACATTTATAAGGTTATATATAACATTAAAACAAAGCAGCAGAATCCTTAATATAGGAATGGTGGGAGGAAGGGAAAAGACAATGATATTGGGACATTAAAATCACAGATTCCACACTAAAATAATAGCATAATTTTAATCAAAAGAAAACATCATTATGCAACTACCACCTAATAGGGCTAAAGTAGCAGTATTACTGTCCAATGCCATAATGAACATAATGAACATTAATGAAACATAATGAACATTAAAAACCATAAATAATCCAGGAAGTGTATTGTGCAGTATGTACTGCAGTAGAGAGAGAGACTCAAAGAAGGGAAACACACTCAGAGTGGGTGTGCCAAGTAATCAGACTCTTTTTACATCATGACATCATGTCCTGCCAGGAAAAGAGGCAGGTTTGCCAGTGGGTTATTTAAAGCGTGTTTTATATCAACATATTGTGTAGTCCCTCTTTTGTTGGGAAAACTACAATAATAGCAGGCAGCAGACTGATCGGAGATACAGACGGTTATAAATAGGCTGTGTCGAGCCCTAACAATATGAGAGCAAAATGTGATTTAATGAAATAGAGAGGTTTAACAAGCCATGTAATTGTGATCCGATCAGATCTCGTCATGGCTCATTTACCGATGAAAAGTCAATGAAAAATATTTAGGCCTACCTGATGTCACCTAATAATACCTGACAACTGATTAAAGGTAGGGTAGGCAATTTCAGAAAGGCTAGCAATAGCAAGCTATAGTTTTGAAATCATAAGATGCCACCTTCGCTTCAGAGGTCAGATATGGAAAGCAGATTTAAATTTTTGAGTGAACTATGGATCACTATGGAACTATCCATCCAACCGATCTACTAATATGACATTACGAGCTCATCAGAAGACCTTTATTACATTATATTTTATGATAGTTTGTAATTGCTTAGCTCTTCTGGGAAATGGACACTTTAAAGTGAATTAGAAAAATGATCCATCTTTCATTAGAGTGAGGGATTGGGTGTCCTGTAATTAATCTGTCATCTGAATGTACAGGCTCTTCCAAGCTCATGGAAATACATTTTTGTGTAATACTGCCAATTTATGATGTTATCTACTCTAAGATCCTATTACCAAATCATCATATAGTACAGTACGGAAGAGACCTGGCTGAAGTAGTGTAGGTGCTAATGGTTCCCATGTGGGCCTGTTCCAGCCCTCAGGTTACACCATTAAATATTCACTCTGTACCTCTGCATAATTTACCCTGTCAACACACAAGAGAATGACACTGCTGAAAAAGAGACAGCTGTCCCTAGGAAGAGAGAGAGAGCAACTGCATTTATGAATACTGTCAGGAGGAAAAGTCTTCGTAAAAGTGCTGAAGTGAAGTTCTGACATGAGTTAGCAAGAAAGTGAGAGAGAGAGAAATAGTAGAAATACTCCCACATACATTTTATTTTCCACATAAATTTAATTTTTCTAGACCAGTGGTCCACTGTTTTTGCTTCAGGGTCCATTTTCACACTGGACATATAAGTGAAGAAAACCCAAATGTGGTTGTCAGAAACCATGTGCATTCTTGCAGTAAGGTCCCTTTTTATTTACTCTTAAATATTTTATATTTATATAAAAAAAAATGTATTGACAGTTTTTATAAGTAAATTGCAGCTTTTTATCTCACAGTGGAATGTTTAGACTGTGTTCAATGCTTATTTTGTGCATACAAAGTGGATAACCTACAACAGTTAAATATGTCAGCTGTGTGGACACTAGCTCTGGATTGACGGTATACATTTTTTTATTTTAATCGGTAATGATGTGGTTTCTTAAATCTAAAATCTTTTAGTCTGTGCTGTGTTCTGTTAATGCATTTTAGTGAACAAAACTTTACTAAAATGTAGTGTGCCCGCCACCCAATAATCGCAAAAAGTTTTGTGCTTTGTTCATTTTAATATGAAGCAAAGTCTCAACTTTAAAATCAATCACACCTGAGTTCATTTTAATTAAACCAATCTGCCAAGTGTGAACACACCCTTAACATAATGTGTGTTACCATAATGGTGTTTTGGGTTTGTGTGTTTAGGCTAACACACAATATATAACTTGTGGAAAAGCTGCTTGAAATAAGCTTTTATTTATCATGTATCCCCTGTGTTTTTTGGTTGTTGTCAATTATAAAAGGTACAAAACAGATTTTATAGGCTATTCAGTAGGTTGGTATATTAACATTATCAGTTAATGAAATGTGTTTTTTTTACTGTAAAATTTAATGCATAAAAACCTAACCTTAGAACAGAACGTTGATCATGACCAACGATTAGAGGACCATCCTTTTAAAAAGTTAAAAGATAATTCTTTATTAACTGTCAAAAAAGGTTGACGCACGAGTAGAGAGAGGAAGCATTAACCTCACAATGCCTTTTTTATCCTATAAAGATGCCTACGGGCAAACACAAACCTCAGTGATGAGTTCCTTCTGTAAATGCCTTCTAAATCTCAAAATTTTTCTATCGTCGCTTTTACAAGTTCAAGTCCACAATACCGGATGAAAGCTGGAATTCCGCCTGGTCTTTACAGGGTCAGAGGCTATAAATTAGAGTCACAATGTACTAACATCTGCTGGGTTTAAACAGAGCTAAAATTACACTACACAAAGCTACAATGGCCCCAAAGAATTCATTTCATTTCACGTTGTGTTGAGAACGAATTCTTCAAATGAGCTCAATCCCGGAGGACTGGCTTATTGTTCGAGACAGAAACATGTTATATGCCTTGCCGGAGCTTTTCTTACAGACAGAAAAGAGCATGTCATGTGATCTCTTGGCCTTCCACGCTCAAATTCTGGGGCAGCTATAGTGACCAACGCCCCGTGCACATGGCGGCCCCCTGAATCTAACAGATGGTTTTCGTTTAGGCTGTGGCCTGCAGAGCAAGGAGGCAACCAGCCTGAGAGGTGATTCATCAAGTGGACTTTTCCTCATTACGATAAAAAAAACGCTGCCTGTTGCATGGGTAAACAAAACCGATGCTCTGAGAGAGGTCAACAACATACCGTAGAGGAAAATTAGGCATTTAATCCAATTGAGAATGTCAATGTTTTATGCACACACAGAGCTGTGAGACGACAGGGCAACTGTGTTGATGTGAAGATGTGATCCATTACACGAGAGCATGACATCACTGTAAAAGCAGAGCACATCTTGTAAGAGAGAACTTGGTGTCGGCAGTAAGAGCAAAATGAAACGGGGCACTTGGGACATGATAATTGGGCATAAATGACCTTAATGACAGTTCTGCAGGAATGTAATACAACCCAAATGGTTTTAAGCGAAAGTATGAGGAATGTTCAAACCTCTAGCATTAAAAGTAAGCATGAACCATATTGAAAAAGTTGACCTAAACAGTAACAATACAGCCAGTTGTGCTGCAGTGTTTCCGCACTCTATGACACTCTCTTCAAGATCACTGTTCCCATTATTATACTTTATTTGTAGATAAAGGTCTATGGTTTGCATAAAATGACTATCTTGCTGGAGTTTATTGCACTTTCCAAATCACAATCCTGTCTGTTAGATACAGCACTGGAGTAGAGAGCACTATGAATTGTTCTTCATGTGCACTGTAAATGAAATTTAAAACTGTTAAAAGAAAAGGCTCAATAAACTGTTGCATAGATATAATACACTAAGCATCAAATAGCCCATCTCTTTGGTTTGTGCTTTGAACTTTTCAATGCACTGCGCGCTATGACTTTACGTTACTTCAAGTGCATCATTCTGCGCAAGGGATGATTTGAATAGCTCTATTTATAAACAATGAATCATTCTAGAATGATTGGGGACGGGTGATTTTGTAGGGTAGTGCATCTGCATAGAAAATAATAAACAAATTGCAAAAATAGATAAATACAATAAAACAAAGACACAAATGAAATAAGCAGTGATTTATAGTTTTCAGGTAAATCTAACAGATATCAAATAATCAAAATAACACTGCATAGTCTTCACTGTATAAATAGGAAGGTGCAGGACATGTATATTAGGATGACTTTATGGATCCAATAATGATAAACATCTGTTTTCTTTACAATTCATTACAAAACATAACCAACTGTGCTTACGAGGAATTTTGACTTCATTTTGCATGCACGTTTTAGCTAAAAAAAAAGCAAAAGAGAACTGAATTCAGTGTTCACGTGCTGCCTGCGTGGGCGGCTCTGTGTTCGCGTACAAATTCCAGTATTCTTGTGCTTGATGGTTAAACTGACAGGACTCAAAACACATACAAATTATAAACTTTCACTATTAAACTTTGCAATTAATCCATGAATCACAGGCTTTCTGAACCCTCTGACCCACACTGATCACGGACCAACTACAATCCCTAAAGGCCTACCTGAAATCGCACATCCTGCGAAGTGACTATCGCGGATGAACATATCACGATATCGATGCTAAAACGATATATCGTGAACCCCAACTGAAAAGTGAGATGTTACCATTTTTAGTTTTTAAATTACTAATTTAAGAAAAAAGAGAAGTGAAAATATTGTCAGGGCAAGTACAAATTTTAACATCTGCCACAATCAGGCCAGTAAAAAAAAATCCTTAGCGTTGAGCCCTGTTCATACTTGTGTAAAGTATGTCCCTGGTTTTAGGGCAACAACTTCAAATACTTCAAACTATAACCGCAACATGAAGAATCGCGATGTTAGCGTATCAACTAAATACCATCGTATTGCATTCTGTCTAATAAGGTCATTACATGTCCAGGGGTTTTACAAATGCTTAGTAGTTACCAAGACTTTTCTGAAAAATCGACATTTCGCATTAGTTACAGATGTGTTGTGTCTGCCAGTACAGCATGTGTAGCAGATGTCAGAGGGATAACCATTAGTTTGGATTTTTCCACTCACACTGACCAAAGAAATCAGGCCATGTTTACATTTCAGGAAACGGAGACAAAACATCCCAGTGTGTGAGAAAGTAAAGACAGAGCAGCGTGAACTTCAGTGACACGCAATGAGACACTCTCACTGAGGAGTCTTATGTTCAATTGTCTAGCAGTGGAGACAGGAAATGCAGCTTGTACAACTCTCTAATCCAACTGTTGTCTTTTGCTGTAACCTTTTGACACGATGAGAAGGGACAAAGATTGTGTGAGTCCGAGAGGCCTCCCCGTAGTGCATGAATGCCTATGTTGATTAGTGTCCAGCCACTTTGCACCCCCACATTGTAAGCTGGATGTCATGTGACCTAACTGAGTGTGTATGTATCCCATAAAGAGAGGCCATGAGTCATTCGACTAAGTCTGTCTGCTCTGACTGAAACCATTAGGACACTGTGTTTAACGTTACACCAAGATGCGGATAGCTAGTGCATCGTACGACATGCAGGCTTAATCTGGATGAGAAGACCTTTGGCTGCAGATATCGTCTATATACTCCTCCACACTCCCACTCTCTCCTCTCACTCATTTTCTCTCAAATTCCACATTCACATATTCAGTATTCACACTGCAGCTAAAACCAGATGTCACTCCTCTTTTGAATGCTATAGATCAGCCTTTCTCAAACTTTTTTCAGTCAGGGCACCTTTCAAAAGTGCATAAAATCTCAAGGCACCCCAGTGTAAATTATAATTTAAAAACACTGCATAAACCAAATGTAAATTAGTGGTCGACCGATATATCGGCCGATATTTGGCTTTTTTTAAATATCGGCATCGGCCGATAAGTTTTTCTGATTGGCCGATGTGTTGAAAGCGGGACTTTTATTTTGACGGCGCTGCGGACTTTTATTTTGACGGGCGGCGCTGAGAGGACCAGCGCGCAGCGAGCGCCTGAGAAGAGAACAGCAGCGACTAATCACCTATGCTAATCACACAGCGCTCACTCACATTCTCCGTCTTCATTAGTTTACGATCTATGTCAGTCATATCTAATACTTTGTTAGACAGAACTGGTGGCTACAGAACTGGTAAACGAAGAAAGTTAATGGTATGCGAAAAAGTAATGCGTTTGCTTTTATATTATTTGTAACAGGAAAGGCAAACAATCAGGCTAAAATACTTTCTCATTTACCGTCAACATTCAGCAAATTCGCATCTACATCATTTAAACACATCTCTGAATATCCAATAAACATTTAATTTCACAAACCTTGCAGATTAATCGAATCCAGCTGTGATATCTTGTGAAGTGTGCATTTGTAGCCTGCATAAACGTGTTACTGCGAGTGACGGTCCGTGTAAGTGAGTGAATGCGAACAGAAGATCAGCTTCACAGGAGACGCGATCGAACACTTTAAATCCTTCATTTTAAAATATGCTGTGCTATATCCAGTTGCCCACTGTGTCATATTCATGTCGTTTTAACTGTGTGCTGTATGTAAACTTAGCGTTACCTTGTCAAAAGTCAAAGTCAAAAAAAGTTGGGTGCTCGAGCCCCTGCCCTATTTCAAAATTAATCAAAAGTGCCCTTCTCAAACATATATCAATGATAATATTGTGGTCAATAAAAAAAAATTATTTGCTTATAATTTACATGACAATGTGTACAAAACTAAAGTGGCCTAAATTCACGTTTATTTTTACGTTTCTGTCAGTCTGAGGTGTTGTTGCTATAACGCGTTGCTATGGGTTGCGTCACTTGCGTCAAGTTGTGTGTGTGTCTTGCTTCGGTCTTGTGAGACGGATTTTTATGGTTAATTTTATATATATATATATATGTTCATATGTTTAAAAAGAAGACGAATGTATTTATGTAAATTCAAATATATTTATATATGAAATGTCAGATTTAAAAAAAAAAAATTTAGCCTACGTCATTTTTTGGCGGCACCCCTGACACAGTCAGGGGGCACCCACTTTGAGAAAGGCTGCTATAGATAGACCATACACCTTGTTTACAACAGACGCAACCATTTTAGGTCGATGCATATAGCAGAGAATAGAATGGGCACGCAACTGTTCCTTACGTCTGACTTGCTTGATGTTTAAAAGAGAAAAACTGACACACACCCGAAGTGCATGCACAGAAAGGCGCCTCTCAGACAGAGTGCGATCCCGAATTCATTTCTCTTTTGCTACCTATGGCACTCAAACGGTCAATTACACACAGTTATCTCAAAATGCCTGTCTTGTCGAGTATTCATGTCAACACAGTCAGTTATGTCTTAAGTCAACATAAACAGTTGGGGAAAAAACAGTTGGATGCGTATCAATAGGATCCGTGCATTAAAGTGTTAGTTCACCCAAAATTGAAAATTCACTGCCCTCCATAAGTATTGGGACAGTAAAGACAAAAGTGCTTTCTCTGCTGTGGAGTCAAGAAATCTATAAAGATAATTAAAAGATGAATATGAGACAAAAGTACAGAATTCCACATTCTATTATTGGCTGTTTCAACACAGACGTTTTACTAGCAAAGAAGAAAAACACTTTTAGAGTTCCAACCCTCTATCTAATGTGAGCAGTGTGCATAAAGTATTAGGGACAATTGACACAAATGTGTTTATAAGTGATCAGCTGTGTCCTGTAGCATTAATTGTAGCACAAGTCAGGATGAAGACAAGGGAGCTGACTTTAAGAGAAAAGCAAGCAATTTGGATCCTAAAATAAAAGAGGAACTAAATTAGAGCTACAGCTTGAAAGCTAGGGCTGGAACAAACTATCATTTTTCAATCGATTAATCTTTCGATTAATTCAATAAATCTAACGATTATTTCCCCCTGGTTTTTCCTCAAGATTTTTTTCAGAATAGTTGATTAATTCTTTGGTTAATTTCCCAATGAATAATAACCAATAGTGACAACTGTATTCTAGTGCTGTGTAAAATTTCACTGTAATGGTCCAAAGACTCACACTGCCGGCCCGTCTCAACGTTTTGAGGTAGCAGAGCCCTGGGATGTTTTCTTTCTTTTCAGATGCTCCTGCACACACGTTGTGCTGATGTGGTTTGCCATTTTGGTTATACAGAGCTTGCACAGCACTCTGACTCTCTGTTTAAAAAATGTCCACACTTCATGCATGTCCAGGAGCCACCGTCATTGCATTGGGGAACATAAACAGCACAACGAATCTACGCATTCCATGCAAAGTGACTAATTTACGTAATCGATGTAATCAAAAACCTGAAGTCACAAAAGCATTCTAACTAACCGTAGGGGTAACCATAGCGACAACATCAAACCATAAAACCGTGAAGTTTTACCACGATTGACAGCGCATAATTAAATAAATTTGCCCAATCGAGGCGTGAGTTCATCCATTAGATATTTTTAATAACCAACAACAGCTTTAAATGCTTTGTAACCGGTTGCAGAAAGTACGTTTGCGTTTGACGTGCCATCAAGTGATGGGAAAGCAAAAGTGTGGAGAAAAAAAAGGAACTGCAAATGATCCTAAGCATTCAACCTCATCAGTAAAGCATGGCGGAGGTAGTTTCATAGCATTGGGCATGCATGGCTGCCTCTGGAACAGGCCCACTAAACTTTATTGATGACTTAACGAATGATGGCAGCAGCAGAATGAATTCAGAAGTTTACAAAACCATGTAGGTGACTAATATTCAAGAAAATGCCACCATTGGGAAGCGATGGATATTGCAACAGGACAGTAACCCAAAACATACTGCTATAACTCAATAAAGGAGTTTATCGGGGGAAAGAAATGGAAGGTCTTGGAATGGCCAAATCAATCTCCAGATTTAAATCCTCTTGAACATCTATTTCAACAGCTGAAGAGACGACTAAAGGCAGAAACCCCCCAAAAAAGAAAAAGTTGAAAATGGTTGTATTAAAGGCATGGAAAACCTTTTTTTTTTTTAATTTTTTTTTTTATGAACTGCTGCTGTGATTGCATGCAGGGGACTTCCAACTAAATACTATTCCTTTTGAGCTTGTACATTTGCTTTAGGTTCAATTGTCCCAATATTTATACTCACATAAGATAGAGGGATGAAACTCTAAAAGTGCTGTTCTTCTTAGTTGGTAAAACATGTAGGGCTATGTGTTGAAACCGGCAATAATAAAATATGACATTCTGTTCTTTTGTCTCATATTATTTCTTTTTCGTGAATTTTTCAAGAAATCCACATTTCTTGACTCGATAGCAAAGCAATTTTGTCTTTACTGTCCCAATTTTTGGCGATTCCGATTTTCTTTCAAATAACTCTAATTGACAGTATACAAACAAACATCTACTTTTCTTCAAAGCAAAATGTTATTTTCATTAAAAAAAAAAAACACGTTTAAAGACTAAAAGTAATAAAATAAGAACAAGAGCACAAATTAATGCAATAGGATAAAGAGAGATATGAAATAAACACTGCTTTAAGTTTTTCAGGAGGGTACAGTCTAGAAAGTAATCAAATGTAAAATAACACTGGCTAGTCTTCAATGAAAGAGCAGAAAGTGATTTTCTTTGTCTTTTGTTCTTTTATTAACATGACAGACATCAGCATGAATACTAGGCAGCTGTCACTTTAAAGAGTTTAAGCAGTGGTGTAGTCTACGTGATACGCAGGTATACGCCGTATACCCACTAGAAAATGTCAGAGATTTCCGTATGCCCACTAGGAAATGTCAAAGATCTCCGTATACCCACTTTAAAAAGCGTGAGGATTCGTAACAACATCGTTTTGTGAAAGAATAAATTCACCCTGCCGTGACGTCTGTGTTTGCGCAGCGACACGGATCGAATCGCGGAATCCAGCAACAAATGTAACTTAGCTGTAAAGCGGAACGTCACGCAATTTGGCAATTTTTGAATGAATAAATCAAAAGTAATGATACAATGAATCAAATCTCGATATGTACTAAGTGTCTATAAATATTAAAGCTCAAAAAGACTGCTATTGAAATTGAATGTTCTGCGTGTTTCTTTGAATGAGCGCTCAATGTGTGCTCTACTACACAGTCGCGTGACGCGCGCGTGACACTCGTGTTTTCAGCGTCTATGAGGAGGACATGCACACATTTGAACTTCATTGCAGAGCTTTTATGAGAGTCACTTCACAAGAATTTTAACATTTCATGTGATAAAACTATCGTCATTCATTCGTATCATATACACACAAACTTTAAAGTCTTCATGACAACTTATCAAAATCAAAGTTTTGTATAACTTGAAGAAAATATAACAGAAATATATTACTATTGCACAGTAGAGTATATTTCAAGTAGGCCTAATAATAATAATAATAATAATAGTTTATTAAAACACACAGAAGCTCAAATGTCTTTAATTTACAACCCACCAAAATAAAAGTAACTCGAGGGAATTATGAAAGAAATTGCATAGTAAGATGTACTTTTTTAAATAATAATAATCAAATCTGTTAAAACATAATTTTAAAGGAATATCACACAAGTTTTTAAAAAGTAAATTTTTATTTGTGCTTATAATGTTTAAGTGTTTTAATTGTCAGCTGATAAAACCTGGGGGGGGGGGGGGGGGGGGGGGGGGCTGGTATATCACAGTATACTCACTACAAAAAACTAGACTACACCACTGAGTTTAAGAGTTATATTTCTCAAATAACTAGGTTACAAAACTGACTGTGTTTAACTACTCGCCAAGACGGGCATTTTGACGTTTAAGTGCAGTAAGCCACTTATTTTGGTACTTTTGTGTGCTGCACTTATACGTAAGGGTTAATGCCCGACGAGGTGTCCATCGTCTAGGTATTAATGGACGACGGCGAGTGCGCGCCGGACGGTTGCCTCCGCCGAAGTCCATTAATACCTAGACAATGGACACCTTGAAGGGCATTAACCCGCTTATACCATAATAACACTCACTTATGTCACTTGCCAAATAACACATTTTTAAGACATTAGTTTATATTTTAATCAGTTTTACAAGCGAAATCTAAAGTTTTTACAAACAATAACTTGGTTTACCTGGTTACGCCTGACAGTTTATTTAGCAACTGGAGATATTTATAGTCCGCTCAGCTCATAGAACCCTTCAGTTTAGCTAACTTACTCAATTTTTTACTTTTCTCCGTTTTATTTACAATTTTTCTTTCTTCAGCAGCATCCCAGTCATCAAAGTTGTCAAATTCTCCAAAAAGGTTAAAAGAAATAACGAAGTTGCTCATTGTTGTATTAGTGGGCTATGTATAACGGCTAACTAGATGTTTGTTTTGATACAATAAATTGTAAACAGATACTTTGACTGCCTGTTGCTATGGTTACTCACAGCTGATGTAGCCAGCGCATTTATTTATTCATTTCGAACGGTAAACAGTCAGTTTCACTAGAACTCCTTTACTAGGTGTCCTCTATCACTTTTTAATGGACACCCTGCAGCCAATCAGAATAGAGTATTCACCCAGACCATGGTATAAAGATCAGTAATGCACGCACTTTTGGTGTGAGAGCCAAACCTGCGGGAATTAGTAAAATTATGAGCAACACAAGCACTACTGAACCGGACCGAATGAGACAAGTGAGTGAGAGGAGGCGGGTGTGTGTCACTTTGCCGTCGGAGAGAAGAAAGAAAGAATGCGCAGCTGACGTTATTGCCTGTGTGCCGCTGGCAACAAAATGGACAGGCTCAGAATCAGAAAGACGTGAGACCTACCGGCCGGTTACCAGTCATGCAGAAAATCGGGCAATTTCGCTACCTGGACGACGTTCAATCTGTGCATCTCTAATAACAATCGGCCCTTACCATCGGCTGTTTTTAATCAATTGGCAAGTGTCTGTCCGATAGTGCACTGCAGATATGTGCTTTTATCGGCCAAAACATTGGTGCATTCCTAGTGTGCATTAATAACATTCTGCTAACTCAGTTGTGTCCACCAATATCTATCAGTCCATCTGTCCTGCATTTGTTTTTCTGTTTCTGTTGTTTTCTCTCTCTTGCCTGCAGTTGGTTGGCTCTGGCTCTGGCTCAGGCTTTGGGTTTGATGGCGCTGAATAGATCATTGCTGTGAGGACTGCGTGTTGCATAATAGAGTAAAGCATCAGACCAAGCTGGAAGCTTTCAGCAAACATCCCCCCTCCTTGCATCTGTAACATCAGCACACTTCATGGACACAGACCACATAAATACACTGCCAGAGATGCGATATGCACCACAGCAGATTCCAAATGCATCATGGCACTTGACACACAATTGCCTCAATTAATGATAAGATGACAATCTACGCAAGATAAACAATGTTTGATGTTCACACAATGTCATTGATTAGATTGATTGATTGATTAGACATACAAATCGTAAACCACATGGGATATTTGACAAAAGAACTTCCAAAATTAAGCTATTCAATAACATGTCTAACTCTAACTTGCAGCTTGGATCCATCTGGAATTTAAGGGCTTGGGATACACACTGATCCAATGAATATACCGGTAACTAGGCATTGCATTTTTGTAAATGTAAGACAATGATGTGCCTGCAATGTGTCTGAAGAATCCTATCAAAATATCTTTCTCTATCCATTTGAACCTAGGCTAATCATGCCCCTCACTTAATTTGATCCTTCTGCTTTTGACACCACATGTATGATTTTAAAGAAAGCATGCATTTTGAGACTACTGCAGGGTTTTTCCTGGGTCAAAAATGGTGTCCGTGGTGGCGGACAAACACCGTAATACGGTCAAAGTCATACAGCTCAAACATGAACTAGGGTCCAGGTCAGGAAGCAGACAGACTGGCTAAACCGACCGTAAAATATATATTATACACAGAAAGCGAGCAAAGATCACTGCCATTATAATCATTGAATATTGCGAAACATCCTGTTATAATCAATAGGGGTGTAACAATACACATATTCGCATAGAACTGTTCAGTACGAGGCCGGTTGAAAATTTTTTCAAGCAAGTTGACACAACCACCAAAACAACGTTGCCCAACATCAAATGGCAAACGTAATGAAAGCGGAACAAAACCATGCTACTCATTATTTTGTGCTTCACAAACCGTTTATGAGTTTGGACAAATGTCAGTGCAGTGCGAGCCGATCTTGATCAAGCGACACTGTTACTACACAGTGCTAAGAGATCCAGTAAAGAAAGCATTTGAAATTGCCACTGAAGTAATAACATCGCTGCGAGATCTAGTGAGAAGCATTCAAATTACTCCGTTATTAACTGTAGATCTTTATTAGATCAAACAGTGCTGACGTGGAAACCAGGAGAAACATTGTGCCAGGAATTAACTAGTTATAGGCTTTAAGTGCACAAATCAGCTAAATTCACCTGTTCACCATGGATTTAATGGAGTAACTGTAACCATGGAAGTTTGGCAGAAATAGTCAAATGCTTTCAAGTATGTCACACATCTTTTTCCAGCACTTCAAAACTCAAATATTATTATTAATATTATGTTGTGCAATGAATCTCTTATTGACAATGTGTTATAATTTTTTGATTATAATTAGTAAAGATTTGAACTCAAGCTGGACAATGTCTCTGCTGTTTTGAGAGTTGTTGAGCGGATTCGGACTAACTTAAACGCATTTGATTGCGTTTACATGTTCAACAGGGGGTGGTAAAAGTACTCAAAAGTTATACTCGAGTAAAAGTATACCTTAATAAAAAAGTACTCCAGTAAAAGGAGAAAGTCCTCCATTCAAACATCACTTGAATAAAAGTATAAAAGTATCCGATTTAAAATGTACTTAAAGGCACACTATGCAAGAATTGTACCTTAATTTAACAGCTTCGAAGTCATTTCGGTTGTAAACAAACTCATACTAGGGCGAATCATCCTGGTAGTAAAGCTTGGGGGGGACGCCACTGGAAAAAACTGTTTGAGTTTGAGAGGAGTTTGAGCGCCCCTGACAAATCTTACGAGAATCACAACTTGCTTTAAGGCACGACATCACGTCACATACATAAACAATCTATAAAGCAGCCTCTATGGAAGACACTAGCACACATTTCAGTTTTCAGAAGTGAATCATGGCAGGGTCAACGAAGAAAACGCGGTCGGAAGAGTCAAGGAGAAGAAAACCCGGTCGGAAGAGTCAAGGAAAAGAAAACGAGAAACTGACCGCGTGAGGAACCGGACAAGAGTCTCACTCGGTCAGACTCGTTTGTGAAAAGCAGCAATGAATGCAACAGCGATGCTGACCTGGCGTTCTTGATGGACTAGTAGTCATCTTCGGAGGCTATCTGTGCCTGTTCGATGTCCGACGCTTTGTAACGCGTTGTGTCAGGAGGAAAAATAGGGATAGCTCACAGATGAGGTTATTACAGAGGCCAGACAGACTAACAGAGGCAATTGGAATCTCACAACTTGCACTTTATTCCCCAATTGAACTAGTGTAACTAGCGTTACTTGATACACAAAAATAGGATAAGAATGAGCATCAAACAGAAATAACCCACATACATGGGGTGTTCGAGGCGGCATACAATACAGACTACCGACAGTTCAACAGAGCGCGCGCATAGCTCTTAAAGGGACCACACTTTATTTCCACTCGTTACAGCTTCAATCTGAACAGGTACCGGGGCGGAGGGGATCAGGCCGTGAGTGCAGAGGCATCTCTGCGTGAGTGGTATTTACGACAGTAACGTTAAAAATAGGGCTGCAACAACGAATCGATTAAATCGATTATTAAAAAAGTTGGCAACGAATTTCATAATCGATTCGTTGCGTCGCGCGACTATCAATGATTTTTGTATAATTTTTTTTTTTTTAAAGTTGAGTTGAGCGCGGAGCAGAGCTATGAGGTGCCGGACTGGACACTGCGCGAGAGAGAGACCGAGTGTGTCTGTCTGCGCGTGTGTCAGCCGCGTGCGACAGAGCGCAAGAGAGACCGATTGTGCGACACAGTGTGCGAAAGATACCGTGTGTTTGCGCGCGAGAGAGACCGTTGTGCGTGTGAGAGACCGAGTGTGTGAGCACCATGGTCAGCGCGCGAGCGACGGAGTGTGTCTGCGCGCGAGCGACAGTGTGCGTATACCGACTGTGTTTGCACACGAGAGAGACCGTGTGTGTGAGCGCCATGGTCAGCGCGCGAGCGACGGTGCACGAAAGAGACCGAGTGTGTCAGCGCGCGAGCGACAGTGTGTGTCCGAGCATTAGTAAATTGGTACATAGTTATATATAATTATTATATAAGAGGCATGGAAGTTCGATAAATGGACAACAATATAGATAAAAAACAACAATCAAATTCTTACCACTGAATTAGCAGACTGTGATTTGAATTAGAAGATGAAAACAATTTCTTGTCTGTCCCAATACCACTACAAGGGAAATATTTTTTCCAAAATTTGCAGCACTGTATTTTTCATTCTTAACTCTAAATGACTGAATGGGAAACTTCACTATATCCTCGGAAAGGATGATCTGCCTACCTTACACACCATATGAGGTGGTCAATCATATTGTATTTATATTTCATATACATTATATTTATAATTAATATTAGGATAGACTAGAGCTATTATCTTCTGTTATAATTATTATTATTGCTATTATTATTACCTATTATCTGACAGCACGAAACTTGTCTTTTGTGTGCATGTGCTTGTCAAATGTCAAACATTTTGTTAAAGATAACACATTTGACAAAAAAAAAAAGTTTGTGAGTGTCTGCATCTGTGAGTGTGCGTCTGTGAGTGTGAGTCTTGAGAGTTTGTGAGCATGTGCGTCTGTGAGTGTAGTATAGAGAACAATTTCTGACCTTCAAACAAATCCTATTAAGTTTTTTGATTTGTATTTTTCTTTATTTTGTATAAATTATTTATTGTTCTGACAGCTCAGGTCCCTTTAAACAAAAAAATACATCTTTTTGAGCACTTTATAAAAAAAAGCCTATGTAAAGCATATACATGTGTGTATGTTTTTTGTTGTCCTTTTTTTTTTTATCATTACTTTAACAGCTCAGGGATGTTCAAGGAGCAACCCGTTTGTGCACTTTCTGATTATTTGAAAGATTTTTTGCACTGTGAATTTGCACTGACATTTGTCAGTTCTGTTTTTGAATAAAGGGTTAGGAATTCATGCTTTTTTTCATCCGATTCATCGATTAATCGAAAAAATAATCGACAGATTGATCGATTAGTAAAACAATCGTTAGTTGCAGCCCTAGTTAAAAACAAGTACTCCACAGCAACTCTAGGGGTTGTTGTTTGACAAAAACGGAATACCTACATAGTGTACCTTTAAGTATTGAAAGTAAAAAGTAAATATTCTAATTAACTGTAAATATCAATAATTAAGCAGATCAATTGTTTTGGGAGTGATTTAAATTTTTTACGCTCTTGGCTCTTCGCCTTTCACACACACACACACACGAGCAGCCGGCTATCAGCGGGTGGTACTGCAGAACCGCAGGTTCGAATAAACAAATAAATCAAATAAATCAAATAAACCTTGTGGGACAAAGATTCATTTTGGCAGCCGCAAAAATATTTTAAATGCAGAAAAAAAACCTGTACTGGTTTTGTGTTGTTGAAGATGGTCATCTTACTTTAAAAGGGAAGTGGTGATTAAAGTAAATTTTCATCTTCCTGTCTTACACATACATGCAGAAGTGGTACAATTGCATGCAGCTAAATGTTATAAAGATGCCATGATCCTTCTAGTGTGACATTTGTTGATATACATTATCCACCCTCTTAAAAACCACATATATGGTCATATATATCTAGTTAAACAGGTAGAATGTCTTTTGCGATTGGAGCAGGTGTTCAAAGTAATCTTAGCACAGCTATGACTGACTCAATAAGCTATTTTAACAATTATTTTAAATAACAACTGACTATGCCAAACAAAAACACAACTACAGAGAACCAAGTTAAAGTAAACTAAAGAGAAGTAAGAATCCACCCAAGTAAACTTTTCCTGCTTTTAAATGACAGAATGTCACAAAAAAAGGTGTCTTATGAAAAGGGAGTAGCTCCTGAATCCCCAACAAAACCTTGATATGCATTTTAAAGTGATTCATGGACAAATACATGCTCCCGGGGGCCTTTTACCATAAATTAAACTCAACCACTCTATACATCAGTTACTTGTTATTATGAATTACAAAAACATCCATTTCCATCCAATATATGACTCTCAAAGCTGGCATAGACTTTTAACTGTTGTACACCCAATGAATCATCAGTGGAATCAGAAGCCAGACCAGCTGGCTGAACAAAACTGCAGCCCACACTGCAGACTGTTGCTCACTGCCTCTCAGATTTCATTTGCACTGAAAATATGCAACATATTAATGAACTGTAAAAAAGAGATCAAATGTACTAAAGCAAAAGAGCAATGAAAACAAATATGATGTACCTATGAAAGCAATGCATATAAACGCAAAAGCACCATTGCAAACAGATTTAAAAAAATAAATAAAAATTAACTGACACAATGTTTCAATAAACAGATGCAATAAGTACTAAAGTATAAAGAGGCAGTAATAGCAATGCAACAATATACAAAATGCACTAACTCAAAGTACCAAAAACGAAATGTACGCAATATACTGATACAATGTAGGCTACAATGTAAACAGATGCAATAAACTAATATTAACAGATGCAATGTACTACTGCAAAGCGCCAAAGTAAAGAGCTACAATACATTGATGCAAACTCAAAGAAACAAAGTAAACACACGCAATGGACCGATTCAAAATAGCAGCTATTAAAAGTTATTAAAAGCAATGAACTAAAGTAAACAAATGCTACTAAAGACAGATCCAATACAGTGATGCGCCGTCACTGTAAAAATATGCAGCTGACAAAATGCAAGATGCAATGAACAGATGTAAAAGACAAATGTAAACAGTAGTGCACTAATAAAAACAGATAGTATGTATGCACCACTGTAAAGAGGTGCAGTACAAAAAAAACATGTAACGCAATGTATTAGTAAATAAATGCAAAGCACGAACATAAACAGATGCAAAAACAAATACTGCAATGTATAAACGTAAAGAGGTACTAATTTAAACAGACGCAATTACAAGTGCAAAGTACCAGTGTAAACAGATGCAATCCACTAATGCATTGCAGCACGAGAAAAGCAGTTTCGTACCTCCTCCAACACGCCGACTGTATTCCTGCAGCTCTGCAAGCGGGTGGTGAAGCTGGATGTAGTGGGAGAGTTGTAATCCTCTGTTGTTTCCGACAGAAACTCCGACACCGATATTTGATCCGGCATCCTAAAGCGTGGGTTTGTCCAGAGAATAGATAGAAATGAGTGTTCAGACGACCGAAAGCATTCAAAGGAGAAAAACAAAAGAACTTCCGAGGCCGTAGAGATGTTGAGCTAACGGTGCGCGAGATGTCTACTGCAGCAGCTCGCACAAAACAAACTAACGTTACTAACACGCGCTAAGCGATTCTCCCTCCGGAAAACACAACGACCTGTTATATTTGGGTTCAGTCGCTCCCCCTGGGACTGGGATAGCACGCTGTCTCACCCCTTACCCCTCGAACATGAAGCTCGGAGTTGATCTGAGTTGTTTAGTTGCGATTCCAACAGCACGCGCCGTGAAATGATGCCCACATAACGTTCCCCCGCGTGATGTTTACGACAAACACTACTGTTATAACGTCGAATTATGTTGCAGTGCATAGGTGTCAGTGAATGCATTCATACTCCGCTGTTTGTCATACGCCTGCCTGATCGCTCCCTGCACTCAGATCGTGTGAAATGCGCAACGCGGAGTGTGTGACATCCGCGCGCACACACACACACACACACTCGCGCGCTCTGCTCTACATTCGCCCACCCACCTCTCTGCGCATGCTTCGACTCTCACTACCCACTCACACAGCCAGGCTCCGTGGGCAGCAGTCCAGTGGATGGCAGGTTATCTGTAAAATGTTACAAAAGTGTATGTTTCTGACATAGCTAGACTTGTGTGGGAAAATTCTTGATCAATGTCACTAGAACTTCGATGTTTCACCCAAAAATGAAAAAATAAAATAATAATTAACTGCACTCTCTGGTTGTTCCAAATCTGAATGAGTTTCTTTCTTCTGTTCAAATTCTTCAAAATATCTTCTTTTGTGTTCAGCAGAAGAAAGAAATGTATACAGGTTTGGAACAACTTAAGGGTGAGTAAATTATGACAGAATATTTATTTTGGCGTGAACTATCCCGTTAAGACATTTTTATACCGAATTTTATATCGTCAAAAGTAGGCTAACATTCTTAAAAAGCGGCTAAATAGCTAAAGCATTTGCTTCTAAACTGGCAAATAAACTGCTTTTTAATTAAATATATAAATATAGCCTACTAAAAAAGTAAATGGAATCCTGAATTAGATATCTACACTGTAAAGTCTAATTTTAGTCATAGTCATACAAAAGTCAGTCATAGCTTCATCTGCATATAATATACAGTAAATACAACCTGTAACACTATTACAGCAACTAGAATCTTTTTTTCAAGCCCCCATTTACAATAAACCACCATGCAATGTGTATTTGTTATTCTTTGTTTTATGACAGAAAATTACTTTGATTTAGGCCTACAGTATATTACTGTACGAAATGAATGAAACAGTACAGTAGAATCTTTTGGAAATTAAATAAAGGTGTTTTGTAATAAATCATTAATTTGCGCTTTAGTTTATGTTTATGTATCCAGTATTTTTAATGTAACAAGTGCGACTTCTGCAGGTCAAATGGTGAAATGCATGTAAGGTTTACTCAATGCATTGTATTTTTGGCACTTTCCATTGAAAAAAATGGAGTTATCATCACACATTTAGAGCTACCTTTTTATCAATATATTTAGTTTTAAAACATTTGATCGCTAATATATCTAAAAGCAGAACTCCTTACCGGTTCCATATTTGTTCCTTCGAGGAAAAACTGAGACGAGAGGATGATGATCTCATGACTTCAGCTTGTAGCTTTAATGGGGAAAAACACAGATCATAATGGATGAGCTCTTTCTGTACAGATCTATCTTTACTTACATTCCTAACCTTATAGGCCCTACACTAATTTCATTCTAAAACAAATAAATCCGACTTATCCCACTCAAGAAAATGAGTTCTATTTTTCATCATTTGCTTTAAGCTCTAGATTTTTGTACTTATTTTTTTCTTAATATATCAATAAACTTCATTTATGAGAACCTTTAATTCAAGCGATAGCTCAAAGAGATTTGCATGTAAAGTGCAATAATATATGTAACCTTAACAGAAATATTAAATATGCAAGTACTCACCAAGATTAATCCCTGAGTTCTGCTGCCATCCTCTCTTCAGTGAGTTTAGTGGGTGTTGGGATATTATCTGCCCATGAGTCCCTTCCCTGCTCGGAGAGGAAGGGAGAAGCGACCATGTGTGCTGAAAAATAGCCTGTTACAATGGCTACAGGATCCAGAACCTAATGACTCAGGAACTACGGAAATCCAGGAGACCTGGGACAGGAAACGTGAGATCTGTGTAAACATGTGCCTTCTCAAGTGAAGAAACCTCACGCTCACACAGAGTGATATACCACACATGGGTCTGTTGGATGGGGAGCACAGGGTCAAGCTTGACTCTCTGTAGAATAACAATATTAGATTTTTTTTTTTTTTAAGTATTTCAGTTCAGATTATCCACTTAAAACTGACCTGACTCTTGCATATGTCCCAATAGAGTTTTAAAATATATTTTACTTATGAACAGTTGCATTGATGAGTTGGTTCAGTCATGAAAATCATGAAGATAAATCCCATTGTGATTCACTGCACATCGCATTTAGTACCTATTTTATTCTTTTCTCAAATGAAGTCACACAGCTACACTGGTATTTTGTCTATTTTCCATTCTGTATGTGTCATTTTCCTGTTTTTTTTTTCTTTTCAGAAGGTTACTATTTCTTTAAAAAGGAAATGGTGATTCCAGTCAGAAAGAATTATTTATAAAGCCAAGATGATAACACATGGTCATTAAAAGAGGAACTGCTGAGGCTCAGGGGTTCCTGGAACCTGTAATTTTCCAACAGTTTTATTGGGAAATACCATAGTTAAAAGTCAATGTTTTGTCTGTGCTGACTCAGACGGGATAGGGGATGAGGTGGGGAACTGGGAGTCAGAGGAGATTGTCTCTGGATATTTTCTCTGAGCTTGGCAGTTATGTAACTAGACTACTATTCATCAAATAAGTAAATATTTGGTCATTAAAATATTGTTTTTAGCCTAATTTTATTTTTATTTGACCTCTATAGCAGTTTATAGCAGATTAAAAAGCTAAAAACAATAATAATTCTCGAGTGAACAATTTTGTGAGATGGCGAAACACATGCACATCAAAGCAGTTTATTGGGGGAATGCAGAGAGGGGGGGGGGGGGGGGGCAGAGAGAGAGAGAGAGAGAGAGAGAGAGAGAGAGAGAACACAAACGTTTTCAAAAGCACCTAAATATAATTTTTCCAACCATCTTATCTTTTTCCATGACCAGGCCCCTTTTGCCAATTGAGAGATCTTTGTTGATACCTATAGACCTTATTCAGACCAGCGCCATGACAGGTATATGAAAGTGAGGCTGTGAGGGATAGACTTACTGTTTTTTCAATGGGATCCGCTGTAAAAAGCTGTATAAAGCTCCTAGATCACTTATAATTTTAAACAGATCATATTGTCTGGATTATTTGGTCTACTGGAATTTCTCAGAAACATATTTTTGCATGGTTTCGTCAGCAGAACAATCCACAAACACATTTAATAGCAGTACAACCCACTGAAGAGATGGAGGTCTATCCCTCACAGCCTCGCTTTCATTCCTGTTAAAAATCAAAGATGGCGCTGCTGTGAATAAGGTCTATAGACCATCAAAATCTTCTAATCGAACACAGCCCGTCCGACACAATCCCAGTCTTATGGGAAGGAGCACTTGCATTCATCTACAACTAAACGGCTTCCCTTGAGTTTTCCAGAATGTCACCTCAAATCTCTGGGCTATACAAAAAAATGCTGTAGCCTAATGTTGAAGGTATCGCGGGATCGTTATGCTAAAGGACATTATTTGATCTTACTGAAAGACAACAGGCTGCTAATTAACATTTAACATGCAATAAGGGATTCACTTTCCCTTAGAGTTTGAAAATAAGGATTTTAAACAAATATAACATGTAGCCTACAATATAAAACAGAAAAACGTGTTCTGTTTGAATTTGTTTTAACTTCCTTTTAACTTTTTGGTAGCCCGCTTGTCCTTAGCTAAACAACTTCCGTTGTTTTCATCTTCCTATCCACTTATCCATGATGTCCACAATAATTACAAAACACTGCTATCCCCATCAAACAGTGCTGAGATTGTGGCTGATCAATACACGGCAGAGAGTTATGGGTAGAGTGCCTGTGCATTGATTTTAATCTACAGTGGAGTGGAAAATGTTTCTGTAATTTTAGAAGTCCTAATGGACTATAGATTTGTCGTGCTGTTCTACAGGTCTAGTTTATAACTGATCTTTGTTTACAGCATATGGCAACTGATACAATACACACAAAGTCTGAAGTAAAGTCTGTCCTGAGAATTTTGACCTCTTTGTTTTTACTGATTTATGTTCTGTATTTATTAACATTACTCTTAACCATTTTAATGTTGCAAATTATATTCAGATAAATGTAGAATAAAATACTATTAATAATCAGAAGTCCTGTGATGATTATAGATCATGACAGTAAAATCCCAGACAACATTTTGATAATTAATATCACCACCTTGTGGTTATAAGCGGTAAAGACACAAAATAAATAAATAAATAAAAACGCATTTATGTTCTCTTTTTATGTTCTCATTTATTATGACTCAATTTCTGTGATGTAAGATGATAGAAAGTTATATAATGCAAAATAAGTCCTTTTGAAAATAATAAAGGAGCCCGCTCAACCTGTAAAACAGTTTAAAAGCTGTTCAAACAGTCATAACAATATTTTTGTAATTAAATTCCACATTGTATTTTAATCAGTAACTTCCAATTAATGAGTGAATGTACAAAAGTTTTAAGGTTTTGAATGTTACCATGTCTTACCTGCTAATTACTTAATATACCACATTTTTATTAACAGTAATGCAAAAACAGTAATGCAAGAAAAGATATATCAATATTAATGAGAATTTTAAAGAGAACTCTTTACATAATTAAAATACAATATTTATAAAGTTAGTAAAATATAAAGCTGTTCATTGTTTGTTCATGTTAGTTCTCAGTGCATTAACTAATGTTAACACATACAACTTTTGATTTGAATAATGTACTATGTTTATGAAATGTTTATGTTTATGAGTTATGTATTATGAAATTAATATGAACAAAAATGAATAAATGCTGTAGAAGTGCAGTTCATAGTTCATGTTAACTAAGTGTTAGGCTGCCAAAATTGTATATTAATATATCATTAGATGAAATGTATAAAAAAATATAAAATGAGAATTACCAGTTTTAAATTCTTTTAGAACTTACTTATAACTCATGAATGCTCAAAACAGTCCAAATTTATAAAACCTACATATTACTTTCTAACAAAACAGCAATATTTTCAAAATGTTTTCTAACAAAATATATTAATTTTACTTAATAGAAAATACTTTAATACTTTAGAAAAATGGCTAAACCAACTTGAATCTCCTTTTTACTCTGCAATGGGTTATTAATAGGTGGTAGCAAAGTGAAATGTGGACTTTTGTTCTACAATCACATTAAGACATTAATTTGTATTTTTTATTTATTTAAGAATTATTGTGTGTGAATGGATGAGCATGTTTATAAACAAAATGTAGCCTCAGTGGGAAGGTGTGTGTGTGTGTGTGCGCGCAAGTGTAGGAAAGAGGGTAAATTTATTTTACATAAATAATTTGAGACAAATCTAACTAATATCCTAAAAGATTCAAATAAAAAAGAAGAAGAAGAAGAAGAAGCAGAAAACTTTCATCTGTAAAGCCACAGTTCACTTTCAGGTCAAAACGGACCGGACGCAAAATTTAGTTTAAATTGTAAACTGTTTAAAATAATAATAATTAAAAAAAAACTTGTATTTTGACAGTTTGAACAAACTTCAATATTCATACTAAAAAGTTTTTTATGTACCTCTTCCGGGTCAAAATGGACCTAATTGAAATAGGATATATTTTTATTATCATTAAAAAAACAACGGTAATAAATATATGAATTCAAAATATATAAAAAAGGAATAATTAGTAATAATATTAGTAACATCTGTTGAGATCAAAAGTGAACCATAAAGTATTTGACTGTGGGTTAGCATTACAGGTAAAAATCGAAAAATTAGTGCAAAGTTCAGCTTATGAATCCCCAAATTTTAAATCTCAGAAGATTTGAATATGACATGAAATCAGTTTTAAAAAAAAGGATTTTAAATACAGAAATGTCGGCCCTCTAAAAAGTATAATCACGCATATACACTCACCGGCCACTTTATTAGGTACACCTGTTCAACTGCTCCTTAACACTTAATTTCTAAGCAGCCAATCACATGGCGGCAACTCAGTGCATTTAGGCATGTAGACATGGTCAAGACAATCTCCTGCAGTTCAAACCGAGCATCAGTATGGGGAAGAAAGGTGATTTGAGTGACTTTGAACGTGGCATGATTGTTGGTGCCAGAAGGGCTGGTCTGAGTATTTCAGAAACTGCTAATCTACTGGGATTTTCACGCACAACCATCTCTAGGGTTTACAGAGAATGGTCCGAAAAAGAAAAAACATCCAGTGAGCGGCAGTTCTGTGGGCGGAAATGCCTTGTTGATGCCAGAGGTCAGAGGAGAATGGCCAGACTGGTTCGAGCTGATAGAAGGGCAACAGTGACTCAAATAACCACCCGTTACAACCAAGGTGGGCAGAAGAGCATCTCTGAACGCACAGTACGTCGAACTTTGAGGCAGATGGGCTACAGCAGCAGAAGACCACACCGGGTGCCACTCCTTTCAGCTAAGAACAGGAAACTGAGGCTACAATTTGCACAAGCTCATCGAAATTGGACAATAGAAGATTGGAAAAACGTTGCCTGGTCTGATGAGTCTCGATTTCTGCTGCGACATTCGGATGGTAGGGTCAGAATTTGGCGTCTACAACATGAAAGCATGGATCCATCCTGCCTTGTATCAACGGTTCAGGCTGGTGGTGGTGGTGTCATGGTGTGGGGAATATTTTCTTGGCACTCTTTGGGCCCCTTGGTACCAATTGAGCATCGTTGCAACGCCACAGCCTACCTGAGTATTGTTGCTGACCATGTCCATCCCTTTATGACCACAATGTACCCAACTTCTGATGGCTACTTTCAGCAGGATAATGCGCCATGTCATAAAGCTGGAATCATCTCAGACTGGTTTCTTGAACATGACAATGAGTTCGCTGTACTCAAATAGCCTCCACAGTCACCAAATCTCAATCCAATAGAGCATCTTTGGGATGTGGTGGAACGGGAGATTCGCATCATGGATGTGCAGCCGACAAATCTGCGGCAACTGTGTGATGCCATCATGTCAATATGGACCAAACTCCCTGAGGAATGCTTCCAGCACCTTGTTGAATCTATGCCACGAAGAATTGAGGCAGTTCTGAAGGCAAAAGGGGGTCCAACCCGTTACTAGCATGGGGTACCTAATAAAGTGGCCGGTGAGTGTATATATAGTTATATATACTAAATATATTAGTTTCACCTTTTAATTTGAATTACTGAAATACATAAACTTTTGCCAGATATTCAAATTTTTTGAGTTTCACCTGTATATCCTCATGATAACAAAAGGACTCACAGACATCTGGGAAGGAAATTTTTATGGCTGTCAGAAATGTCAACATATCTAAAAAAGGAATGAATTCATATAAATCAATTAATAGAAGTCAATCAAGTTCCATAAGGATCCATATATTCCAAAATAAAAACAGTGATGAAATTCATTCATAGTGCTTATAACAAAACAGTTAAGCAGCAACAGTTTCAGGAGGAAACCATTTGTAAAGACATTTAATCGACAGAATGTAAAAGATTTTTTTTTTTTTTTGAAAGAAAATTTTTTAGAAAGAATTTTTTTTAGAAAGCGTCACAGCAATCCTAAAACAATCAGTAACTTCAGGGTGATGAAAATATTTCATATACACTCAAATAATAAAACAGCAATAATGATATTATTAGAAAATAATATCATTATAAAATATCCATAAATATACTTTTGATAAGGATTGGGGACATACTGTATCTAAAACACCTAAAACAGCAGCTATGCTGGGAAATAAAATGGAAAACGTAACATTGGTTTTTGACCATTAATAAATCCCTAATAACTGTCACCAACGTAACTAACCCATGCTATATTATAATGACTAGACTCCGATCTCTGATAACTGTATTAGTGCATTCGTTGAGGCACTTTACAAGGAATTAAGTGCAAATAATTTATGAGTGTGGAGTGTTTCTGTTCTAGACACCATTACTGTACCTCAGTTTTCTCTGCATCACATATAATAGTTTAAAGAGACATGGGTGATTGAGTCAGTGTGTAACTATAGTAGTGATACACTTTTAATCAGTATTGTACTACTGATTTACAAACACAAATTTGTCTTTTGACGATAGTAATTTGTGCTGCGTCGTATCCATATATAGGTTTAGAAGAATAAGCTACAGGGACAATTGCTTACTATAAACCCAACAACCTGAAGCTGCTTGGACTGGTGGACTGATATGTGGGTATTTGACTAATAATTTAGGCAATATTAAGTACAGTGGAATTGAGGTAATGAATACAGCAGTACTGGAACTGTACACAGCATTAGTCACTCACTCCTTCAACCAAACCTGCAGAGACAGAAAAACAAAGAAATGACATCATTCAAATGCTATGCTGTATTAAAAGTTGTCATTATGACACTATGCAAACAATTTTCGACACTGTAACAAACAACAGCGTGACACTATGACATGATGTAAGAGGAAATTAATTCAAGCTTTAATTAGAACAAAGGTTCAGGAGAAGTAAACAGTGTATGCGTTAAGAAAAAAAAAAGCACTGTGAATGTTATTGTGTATTATATGCACTCACTCTGTGGAGGATCCACGTCCATGGCCCGCAGCGAGTTGCAGGAGCCGTTCTGTTTGGGTCTGGCGCCAAGCTCCCTGTTCTCTTTCACTGGATTGGTGTTCAGACTCTGAGTTTGACTTTGTGTTTTAGTTTCATCTGCCTTCAGGATGAAGTAACCGCCTTCTTCAGCTACAATCTTCTCAACCTTCTCCATCAGCCGTGGCAGCTGCGGGTGCTCGCCAAAAATATAGTTATTGATGACGTGGTACCTCTTCTTACACTTGTCCACCACCCACTGAAGGTCACGGCCTTCCCTTCGTATATGCCTTTCTATGGACTTGTCCTTCAAAATCTCTGCCCAGGTGAACACCACCAAGGTGTGCTTCCACACGTCCTCTCCGAACAGGGCCAAATTCTCCTCTATACGAGCCCGGTCCGTTTCTGTGAACATGCCCACCGGTATGACCAGCAGGAATGCGTGGGGTCCAGGTGTGCACATACTTACACTTCGGACCATCTCCTGCTGATAGTCTGCTGGTGTGGTCTGGGCTGAAAACCAGCCAGGAGTGTCTATTACTGTTACTTTGCGCCGATCCACCTCGGTTTCGCGTTTCACAGAGAATTCGGCGGCACGCTCCAGGCGAAACTCTTCACGCCCCAGGATGGTGTTGCCGGTTAGGCTTTTCCCCGGCCACCTCCAGCCCAGCAGGATCAGACGGAGCTCAGGGAGACGGTTAGCCTCACGGGCAGCTGCCGCCAACCGCTTCTCTTCCTCAGGGTCGAGTTGGTCATCCGCTGTAGGGTACAAATACATTATTATTGTGAGGGTCAAAAATGGCACCCTGGAAAATTAGGGGTTGGTAAGACTATTTTAAGACAGAAGACATAAACAATAAAAAAAATGTAGATGCTATTGCTGTATTGTGCATTTTACCATGGCTTAAACACAGTTTTGACAAATCAGCATCCAGCATTTTAAAAGTGGTTTTATGCACATTGATAACTTTTTTTGGTCCCACTTTATATTAAGTGGCTTTAAGTACTATGTACTTACATTGAAGTTACTACTTTGATACAATGTACTTATTGTGTACATACATGTTTTTACATTGTACTTATATTTTGAAAATACCTGCGTGTAATTACAACTGTAATTAATGTATGTAATTACATTTGTAATTACACAGTTGACCCTTCCTTTACACCTTAACCTACCCTTAAATCGACCCATACAACCACACCTGTCCCTAACCTTACCAGTATCACATCTCAATAGCAGCAAAAGTGTTTTACAATACAACATTAACACAATAAGTACATTGTACTTATTTTTCTATGTAAGTACATAGTACTTAAAGCCACTTAATATAAAGTGGGACCCTTTTTTTTTATAAAACAAATTTCTTTATTTTATATGGAAGCTTGTTTCTGCCACAGAATTAAACATAAAAAAGGTAATTGCTACTTTTTATCTCACAATTCTCTTCTTTTTTTCTTGCTTTTGCGAGTTTACATCTCACAATTATAACTTTTTCTCATAATTGCGAGGTATAAACTCCCAAATGCAAATTATAAGTCAGAATTATGAGATATAAACTTGCATTTGTCTTTATAACTCTCGCAATTCTGAGAAAAAGTCATAATTGCGAGATGTAAACTTGCAAATGTGTGAAAAAAAAGTTGCAATTATCTTATAGAAAAATGAATTCTGTGGCAGAAACAAACAACCATAAATAGCTGCCTGTAAATTCTTCAGAATTTCTCCTTTCGTGTTCAACAGAAGAAGAAGAAAAAGTCATACAGGTTAACAGGGCATGAGGGTGAGTAAACGATTAAAGAATTTTACCTGTATGAACTTTTTAAAAATTTAGATGAACTATCAATTAAAAGGTGTTTACCATTTAAAGTAAAAATTACCTTTTTATTTTTTATTCAGTGGCGGAAACAAGCTTTCACATTTTTATGAGTTTGTGGTAGGTAAGATGTTTTTATGTTTTTGAAAGAAGTCTCATACTCACCAAGGCTGCATTTACTTCAAAAAATACAGTAACAACAATTAGGCTATAATTGTGAAATATTATTTAAATTTAAAATAACCGTTTTCACTTTTAATATATATTTATTCCTGTGATGACAAAGCAGAATTTATCAGCAGCAATTACTCCAGTCTTCAGTGTGACATGATCCTTCAAAAATCATTCAAATCTAATGATGATTTGGAGCTAATAATCATTTATTTTCATTATAAAAGTTGCTCAGTACAATTTTTTTCAGGATTCTATAAATAATAATATATAAATAAAAAAAAGGTGTAACTTACTGATCCCAAACTTCTGATGGGCAATGTAGGTTTGCTTAGTATTTTAATCATTATGTACAATATATTGAAAGACTTTTGGATATAATGATAACTGGGAAAACACAATAACACACGTCAAACATTGCCCAAAATGGATTTTCCCAGTGATGTAAACACTGAAAAAAAAAACAGGGTGTTTTATGACATCAGGCTTGAGCAAGGAGGAAATACATGACCAAGACCTTATTCACCTAAACTACCAGTAACATTAATATTAAAGGAAAACACGTATTCCTATAAAAACTCGCTATTTAAAGATTGTATGTCAATTTTATACAGTATTTCACTGAAAGAACTAACGTTAAACGGACTAAATTGTGTGTATGTGTAGTCACTGTAAATGATTATTTTAATATAGCATATTCGTTGATAAAGAACAACTCCTTTCACATGTAACTACTTTTCACATGTTTTTCGTCATGTGAGAGGGTCCTGTTGTGACTTAGTCCACCTGTGAGCGTCATACCTGTCTGAATGGGTAGCGGAAACAGTGAGACGTGTCACATTTACCCGAAACACACACCACCGGCTACTGTAGTGCGCACAAAGCCAAATTAAAGTGTGTGTGTTGCGTTATAACAATTGTTCAAGAGTATATTTTAAAATAACTTACCAGTTGAATTTGGTCTGTTTGAGCTCATGACGGTGCCGTGTTTGTAACTTTAGTCGTGTCAGTAATCCGGGAGAAAAAGAGCGATTTCCTGCTTGCTTCTTGAAGGGCGCGGGAGGGAGATGTCTAATATTCGTGAACAAGTCTTTTGATTCGGATCTTTTCAATGAATCGGTTGAACCATAGTTCGCGGTTCTGGGCCAAACCGTTCATCAGTTGTTTTCTCGAGATGTTGCGAACAAAAAATGTAAAATATGCTTATGGCGTGATTGTGTAACTATTATCAACACAGAGATGGAAATGGCAGTATTTCTTTCAATTTGTTTAAAATAAAATTACTTTAGTTTTGTGAGCTTAATCATGACCGAACTGAACTGGCACACGTGGCATTACAATAAACACTCATGTTAATGAAAACGTAATAAACAATGTGAGTAAAATGGATTTACTGTAGCGTTTAAGCGACCACATAATCTCGTAATTAAAAGATGATTCAAAAGAACCGACTCAGAACGATCACACCATCACTAGAGGGAGCCGTAGAGAGCAGACACGTCGGCGCGCCCGCCATCTTGGAACGGTCTACGTGTCGTCACTCACAAGAATACCACAACATTGCTCAGCTTAAAAAATTAAATAAATAAAAACTAAAACATTGCTCAGCTTCTGGTTGTAAAACCGTCAATTATAAATTCCCAAAGAAATTGGATAACCTTTCACAGGTGGGAATGTGTTGGTTTGTGTTTTTTAATGTATTGACTCAATATTACAGATTTTACAGTTTTTTTTAATGTTTTTCCTTTTACTATGGTAACTTTGTAATGTCATGTTAGCTGATGCCTTCGTCTTATTGTATTGTGTTAGTTAAGCAAAATCATCGGCTGAACTATTAATTCATGTGTCTATAACTACATTTGCAGACGTGCAGTGACAGTCAATGGACCGGGCCCGCTGTTCACGGACTGGATATGGTGGATGGCTTAGATATACCCAGAGCCATATGGAGAGATACAGTTTAATATCATTTAATCATAAATTGCTACTATTTACATCAAGTTGCCAGCAAAGTAATCCTTCATCTTAATGATCAACACATAACAAAATAATTTATTTTAATACAATATACAAATGTTAAGCTTGATTTCTTTACTTTTTTACTTTTCTTTTTCTAACAAAAAGCTCTTGCAATTCTTTGCAGGATGTAGAGCTGCAAGTGAAAGTGAATGTAAAGTAGAAAGAAGAAAGAGCATTTGTTATGCACTGCTGCTCATGAAGCCCAGGCAGCCAACCTCTTCATATCATGATCATCCTCCACTCTCTTCTTGGAGGCTGTGAAAGAGTGAAATAACAGACATTTCGATGACACACAGACTGTATAAATTGGCCTGAATGGTCTATTGCCAAATTTTAAAGCGTTTGTAGATACTGAATGTGTGGGTGTCATTGCATACTTACTTGCATGGCGGCTTGGTCTTGTGCTAGGCAGTTTGGTGGTTGGTGCACTTGGTAATCTGTCCATATTCTTCATACTTTCTTCATGTTCTTCCTGTTCCAACTCTGCCAGCTCAGCCAACAATTCATCCTGTAAAAAACATAAAAATGAGTACAGAACATCTCATTAACTGAAGGCTGTCAATTGATTAAAAAAATGAATCATGTTCTCCGTTTTAACATAAATTATCTTGAAACGATATTTTCTTTCCAACTGAATTATAAATAAATATATTTCCCCAGCAGTCTAGAGCTAGTCTTCTTATTAACAGTGTTTTTATCTTACTGATCATATTTGTTGAGTTTACATTTTTTAATGAATTTCTTTTCACTGATAAAAAATATTGCTTATGTGTGCTGGTGCTCTTATTCCAGCTTTTTCAAATATTTGAAAGAATAAATGTGCCTTAAATAAATGTAATGATAAATATTTAATTAATATAAACCATTAACACGCACAGGGTAGAGGAGAATAACGGTCAACTACCTTGAATATTAATTAAGCATTTTAGGCATAAACATGCAAATTAGAATAGTGATTCAAATATTTAATTCAAATAAATAAATGTCCGTGCTGATCTTATTCATCGGGTCTCACATGCACTTCAGCATCGTGGCCACTAGTTTAAACGAGCACTGACACTGTGTGGTGAAATAATATTTAACAAACTTATATTTAACAACTTTTGCTTTCTCAGATCGGCTTGGGTTGGACTAAAACTTAATTGCTGCATTATTTTTCTGTTATCACAGTAAAGCTGCTTTGAAACAATCTGTATTGTAAAAAGCGCTATATAAATGAAGGTGACTTGACATACTACATGTTATCCTATATGTAGCTTACTTCAGCTAAAAAAAAATAGCTTAAAAAAAATGTAGTACGTTTAGATTGTAATTACACATATCTCTATGCCATCTTTGTAGTTTAATTGATGTTATATTAATGCAATGAATATTATTTTGGCTTTCCATTATTAATCTAATTTGTGTTCATATCGTTTAACTAATCATAAATCATTAAAAACTCACTTCAAGAATAAACACAGCAATACGTGTACATTATTGTATGCATTTCTGTATGTATTGTATTCATTTCTGTATGTATTGTATTCAGTTTTAGTATCTTGAACCGTCTTATCCAAGCAGCTTTTTGCACCTAAAGGTATGTTTAAATGCACTAAATGCACTAAAAAACGGAAAAGGTTTTCCTTCGCGTTTTTCTCCTACAGGCAACAACATTGTCCAAACGATCCCCATTCACACAGATCACTGAAAACGACTAAAAAGACGCTGTAGCACTTTCACTTCACCTTTATAATGAGATGAATTCATTAAAGAATACAATATACCTTTCTCGTTTATTTGATTCTGACATAATGTTTGACCACAGCCGTTTCTCGTGACTTTTACCTCTGTAAAATGATGCCTTGACAACAACTGGGTAATGATGTTGATAGGCTACTCATCATTTCAAGGTAATGACATCTCTAAATTGGATTAGTTTGGATGGTCACGCTAAAAGTGTGTCATTTTAATAAGGGTAATTTAAGGCTTTGTGTTGGGGGTAAAAAAAAAAGAAAAAGATTTAGTGTGTAAAAAAGGACTGCAATCCTGACCCTGTTTTGATATGAGGTAAATGGAGTCGAGGAGTCAATTCTGTCGACTTCTATGGTTAGAGTTGGGAGTTGAACATCCCTTTTTGTAATATGTACCTCATCAAACTGATCACCAAAAGGTTTTGAGATGGCATCACTGATCTCCTGAGCTACTTCCTGTTGTTCTGTAATGTCCTGCATGAGGGAGTCAATGTTATCCAGATCTCTGAAAGTAAGAGAAACAGAATGATTGATTATTTGATGACATTTACTAACAACTGTTCAATCCACTGGTACATTTGAAGATTTATCGGCATTATACAAAAATATTTTTCTACGGATATCTGTAGTTTTCTAGTATTGATCGATCAAAATCAAGCATTCCTTAGAACCATGTAATAAGCAATGATATGTGTTTGTGAATAACTGACTGTAAAGTACAGCAATAGGTGCCTTCACACTGTCGTAATTACCATAATTATGAAATTTCAACTTGTAAAAAGCGTTGAAGAGCTCGTAATTGCACATTTTTAGATCGCTCCTACTTGTACCACGTGATTGCTGTACCACCTGACCACTGCAGATTATTTTAGGCATTGATAGTGTTGCCATACAAATGCATAATTCCCAGTCCGAGGAAGTGAGCAGCTCTGAGTCTAGAACGTCACGTGTTGTCATCTCGATTTTACGGTAATTACAACATAGCGTGAATGCAGCAAATGATGAAACGCACATGTTCTGGTGAACCCCTTTGATGGCTTTAGCTGCGTAACCCATGTTCTTCAGAACCTCTGTGTTTGTGGTGGCATTCTCAAGGGCCTCTCGCTGGAACTCAATAGTGGACAGGGTCCCGTCGATCTGAGTCAGCTGTTGCTCAAAACGTTTCTTCCTCTTAAGAGCCTGAAGTGCAGCTGAGGAAAAAGATTTGTTTTTATTGTGGTTATAATTATCAAATATTTCAAATTCTTAATTCAAATTATATTTTCCCTCATTTTTAGGGATTCATGCTGTTAATCATACTGAATGTGATCAACTGCATTTTCATGTAGCATACTAGCATTTTAAATACAATGTGCCTCTGTTTAAGCTGTATACCTGCATGAAGAAAAAATGGAAGACATTTGTTTAACCTGTTCTCTTTCAAAAGAGATAAAGCAAACAAAAGAAACTGGCAACAACTGGAAATGTTGTTGTTGTAATGACGTTGACAGGCTACACATCATTTCGAGTTAATGGTATCTCTAAATTGGATTAATCAACAACAAAAGGAAACTACATTTCTTGTGAACAACAAAAATCAGGAATTTTGTTTAGAAAGAATGGATAATATTTTACACACAAAATACTTAAAAAAATTGTTTTGTAAATTAAAGATCAGATTAGCATAAAGTTGATCTAAGACAAGAATAAAGTGAAATTATTGTTTGACTTCACATGACCGTGAACTTGAATTATAGACATTTTTTAATTTTTAAAATGAATGCTCAAAGTATTTGAGTAAATGTAATTAGTTACTGTACTTAAGTATCTTTTGGGTTCTCTCAGTTTTACTGAGTAGCAAAGATATTCACAACTTTTACTCTCAACTTGACTACATGTTTGAATAAGTATGTAATCTTTACTACAGTATATTTGTATTACTCATTACATTTTGCAGTTTATTTCTGCAATAAAGTAGCAATATCATCATCTATAGGGCATTGAAGGTACTATAACTTGTGCGCTTTTTCCCTTCCTTACCAAAACTTGTCAACAAGGCTACTTTACATGAATGCGAGTGCATTAGCAGGTAGTTGCTGAATCACAGATGTTTTATATAAGATGAGGCTGAAACCAGCACGTCAAGTAGGCTTTGACTATTTCATTTTACTTAACATTATTTTATTTATCCATTATATTGAAGCAACCTTTTTGAAAGATATTGATTTACTATGCCTATTTTGAGCACTTGAGCTCAACTGAGACTTGAGTGTGTTATAGTTTGTAGCGTTTAAGAGGCTGTTTTGCCTACCTTGATTTATGCCTATTCCTGACTTAATCGAGCCGTCTGTGAAACCAGGCCTAAGATTTTTACTCAAGTCGTATTGAATGCACAAATGGACAACAGTAAATGAGGCGTGTCCAGATGCCTGTTTAAGGAGCAACAGCTGGGCGTCACTCCACATAAACAAAAGCCATGTTTCATAGACATGTTTCTGTGGGGTGTTGTTACACTTTCAAAGGCAAATTGTGTAACCAACAGTTTTCTCTTAATCATTAGTTTAATACAAAAAGAGTAAAACTAAATCTCTTGGAGAATTCATATAGCTATTTTCAAGTAGGCTACTGTATATAAATCTTTTTAAAAATAAACTATGAAAATCCATCATAAAAATATGAATTACATGTTTAAAATGTTCATATCTACCAACACTTTTGTAAAAATAATTTTTTTATTCACCATTTCTGGGGTCACAGTTCTTGTGTCATTCACGCAACAACAAAAAAAAAGCCTACTTGTTTATGGAGACAACAAGAGATTGATTGAGATATGATGACCACAATATTTTTATTTTGCATCGTTCAATGCCTAATTTGATAAAGATAGGCTACGCAAAATATTAACCTTAATACATATTTTAATGTAAAGAAGACCACATGGCCAAAAGTGATCATAGAAGCTAAAAAGTCCCATTCTACATAACCTAACGTGAACTTTACGTTACCTCTCTTGTTTTTTGTTCCATTCTTTTTTGCAATGGCGAGCTCCTGCTCGATTCTGCTCTCCAGGTATTGCTGTTTTTTCGTTAACATGGCCTCTGTCTCTCTCAGTTTGTTGATGGCCTCCTGTGGTGAAGCACCCGAACGGGACCGGTGCTTAGATCTAGAACTGGATCCAGAACTAGAACTGGGTCTGGAGCTAGATGAGCTTGATGAGCTCACTTTAAAAATCTTTGAAATTTTACTCATTTTTTTCCCCGAAGGTAGATTATTGCTTGTAATTGTAGCTTAAAATTAAAATTCTTAACAGGATCGCGAGAGAAAGTGGCAATTCTTGACAGTCTGCTATTCAGATTCAAAACACCAACGTATGCTACTCTTCCTGAAATTCAACACCTGTCTCTGAAGACACGCCTATTGAAATAGAACTAGCCGAAAGAATAAAGTCACACAATGGGCGGGTAGTTCGTATTGCCTTTCATTGGTCAGGTAGCCTATAAATAATAATTCCTTTATTTTGAGTATTTCCTCAATGGACGATTCGGCACTCAACACTAATCCTGACACAGTCGATGTTTCAACTTTCTAGTCAAAATAAACCAGATGGAGTCAGTTTTCTGATATTCTTTAATCCATTAGGCTATTTAATATTCTGGCGGTATCTATTAATCAAACTACTACTTGACCAAAGTCATGGCCATTTAATGAACATAAACGACAGGTTGTCACATTTATTTTGACAAAAAATTATTTCTATAAAAATGGAACATTTTAATTACATGTTGATATTTAACTTCCATTGTTATGTCATCAAGCATTACATGTTTCCAACACATAAAGCCTCAAATAATAAAATATTGACCAGTGTTGAAAAAGTGACGCAATACAATATTGCGTTACTCCCTAAAAATGTAACTGTTTGCGTTAGTTACTTTTTATGGAAAGTAGTGTGTTACGTTACATTTGCATTACTTTATGGTTTTTTTTTTAAATTTTTTTTTTTTTTTTTACACAAAAGTTATATTTTTGGCAAATGTAAAAAGGAATTGCAAACTCACACCTCTATAATAGCGGTCGCAGCTCAAACAACCTTTCAGCTGTGTTGCCATGCTGGATTGCAGAAGAATAGGACACAGGAGAAGAAGGATGAAACACTCTCACTTCAGCAATAAAAACTAATAAATTAAACACAAATGTGACGATTTTTAAAAGACGTCGCAAAGACATTGGTTAATAAAATGAGATTAAATATATAAAGGTTTGCATGATTAGTTTATATTTGACTGTTTTTATTCATTTTTGAGGAATACAGAATCTGTTTTTGTGCAAGTGAGATGAATAAATGCAAGATCACATTTAAGTCAAGTCACCTTTATTTAGCGCTTTTAACAATACAGATTTACAAAGCAGCTTTACAGTGATAACAGAAAAATAATGCAACAAAGATATAGTTTATTTAAGAAAATAGCAAAAATAGCTAAGTAAGTTCAGTGATGGTTCATTTTTGTTGTAAAAAAGTTATTAATTTACTTCATTTATAGCCACTCTGGAGAAAACCGTGATGTCCGCTCAGTTCAGTTCTCATAATGGTGTCAATGCAGGCAGATCAATAACATTGTTGAATATTACATTTAACTCCATAACACAGCTCTCACAATGCCTCTGCACTTACTGATTTCTCTCAACATGGGGACAGGAGAAGTGTCAGTCAATACATGGGAGAACAAAGTAACTTGCGTTACTTATTTGAAAAGTAACTCAGATATTTGGTTGTAAATGTAAAAGTAATGTGTTAATTTACTAGTTAGGCTACTTGAAACAAGTAATCAGATTACATAACTCAAGTTAATTGTAATGACACTATTAGTGACTAGTTTGTACTTCAGTCATTCTCTCATAAGGCCTAATGTAAGCATAATCCTGATTTTCATATTCAAGTAATTGCCAGTAAATGTAACAGAAAAAAATGCATGCAATAAATAAACGAAAGAAAGAAAGAAAGAAAGAAAGAAAGAAAGAAAGAAAGAAAGAAAGAAAGAAAGAAAGAAAGAAAGAAAGAAAGAAAGAAAGAAAAAAAAAAAAAATTCCAGACACATTAATCACATCATACTCCAGTCTGTTTATAAAGCACAAACAGATGAGCCGGTAACACTTTACAATACGGGTGCACTAATATGCATTAATTCATGCTTAACTAATGCACAGATAACAATGTGTTAATGTATAACTCATGAAGAACTAAACCATTAATTAATGATTACTGCATCAGCAACTAATAAAGATTCTATATGGTTAATATATTAAGTAATATATGAATTGTTATTAATGAAATGTGTCATAATGTATTAATTCCTTAATAACATATTTTATTAACTAAAAGTGTAAATTAATGCATTATATTGTAAAATAATGCACCCGTATTGTAAAGTGTTACCGATGAGCCTTTCTAACTTTGTTATACCTGTACCTGCAGGAAATGAATGTGATTGTGTGTGTGCGTGCGTGCGTGCGTGTTTGTGTGTGAAATCTGCTCCAGCTCAGCTTCTCTCCTCCTCAAATCATCAATCTCCTCTTCAAGAGTCCTTCAGCTTGACTCACAGCAGCCTCCTCCTGATCTCCGATCAGCTGTGTGACCTCAGAACAGCTTCTCCCAATGGAGCGGATCCGTTCAGTAAAGATCCACTCACTTTCCTCCACTGATGCCAGTGCTGTTAGGACACACATCACATACTGCTGCTCACACTGAGTCTAAACCTGCTCTTCTGTCTGTCAGCTGTTGTTCCACTCAAACTCACCAGCCTGTCTCAGCTCCTGAAGCTCCTTCTCTATCTCCTGGATTCTCTCATCATATCTTCTTTAAATCTGTTTCAGACTCTTCTGTTAGAAAATCAGATAACCACAAACTTCAGCTATACAGCATAAACCTGAGTAACTAATAAAACCAGCATTTAAATCACTGTCAATATATTCTATCTCTGCACCCGTTTCATCTCTGTTTCAACTGTTACATTATCATCATGGTTTTTGTGTTCATCCATTGTCAGAAATACACTGCTGGTCAATTCGACAGTAGATTTTTAGCTGTTCATTACGTTTTGTGAAGATCATCTCTTGTAGTCGTCCAGTGGCATCAATCAATTTGTGTTTCTTCTGAAGAACTTCTTATGTTGTTGCAGGTGATTTTGACAGTAAGAGTTCAGACACACAGACAGCACTGACAGCTTGTGTTTTCTCCCAGTACAGACGTCAAACTCCACATCTCCAGATCCAGTGTAACAATCAGCAGTCTGGAGTCTCGTCTTCTTCAGTTTTTCCAGCGTTTCAGCAAATAATACATTCAAAACAGGTTTTGGAATGAAAGTCTGTCTGTCAACTGTAAACTCCCCTCTGATCCTCCTGATTCCAGGAGCCCGTAATCGAATACAGAAACTGTGTCAACAGGAAATTCTCACTCACACACACACACACACACACACACACACATGTCTGGTTCGCTATCTTTGTGGGGACTCTCCATAGGCGTAATGGTTTTTATACTGTACAAACTATATATTCTGTCCCCTTACACTGCCCCTGTCCCTAAACCTACCCATCACAGGAGACATTCTGCATTTTTACATTTTTAAAAAACATTACTTAGTGTGATTTATACGCTGTTCTCCTCATGGGGACCGCTGACTGGTCCCCACAATGTAGGTGATTTCAGGTTTTACTATACTTGTGGGGACATTTGGTCCCCACAATGTAATATAAACACGAGCACACACACACACACACACACGCACACACACACACACACACACACACACACACACACACACACACACACACACACACACACACACACACAGAGAGAGAGAGAGAGAGAGAGACACAGTCACATCACTGAATTGCTGATTTCCTCAAAAGAGAAAGAGTTTAAATAGTTCCCTTCTGTGTAAAACAGTTGTTTCTGGAGGGACTTTGCCCTGTTTTCAGTGTTAAAGATAGTTAAATTGTGGCTGTAAAAAACACAGCTTAACTGAGTTGATCATGATAACTTGATAATGAATAGCTGCATAAACAAAGTAGGATTCATATGTTATAGCTGGATTTAGGCAACATTAGAGTTTAAAAAGTTGGAAAAGTTGATAAAATAGCTGAATGTTCTATTTCACAGAATAGCTGTTGTGGATTTTATGTCTGATGGTGGCATATAAACTTTGTTGGCAAAGTAGACGACTTTACTGCATCTCAGGCCAGTCCTGAAGAATGCGTTTACAGCTAAGGTCAGCCACATTATCATACATTAAACTTTGTTTTGAACTATTATAATAGAATATAATATAAACTGTAATCATTGAAATTGATTCAAACATAAGAATAAGTACAGTACATTGCTATTGACTGTAAAAAGTGATCAGTCTACTTAACTTTAAAATCAAGCCATTTCAATCAATGTTTTTCAGGCTAGTCTAATGGACATGTAAACCTCACTCCCCTGGCCTCAAGAGGTGCATTAGCAACTGTCGCCAGCGGCTGCGGTCTTTACTCTCCTTGTTTGTGCACCCACCTCCCACGCTGGAGACCCCGCTTTGAATCCGAACAGGACTGGTTACACTGGGACCAGCATGGGAAACGGGAGTGCTGGTGGACCAGCTACACCAGCTCAGTTTTGCATGAGAATAGCATGCCTATGGCTAGACCAGCACTATTCAAGTTAACCAGCATAAACCAGCCTGGACTAAAATGAAATTCATGCTGTATTTTTCAGAAGGGTCTTTTTCAGCAGTGCAATACTTCTGAGTAAGATATTTTGCAGTAGTGTTGGAAACCATATGGAGATCAATAGTGCACTCATTCAATCCTATAATATACTGTTAGGGTCTTGTTAAATTAACATGTACAATGATATTGTTTATGTGACAGCTCCACAGACATCCGGCACACATTTACACCAATTTCAGAATTTGCTACTCCTTTTTGTGACCTCCTTTCTCATAGTGGACTATATGATATCCATATAGGGACAATTTTGGACAGCTAATGTGCATCTGGAGTATAGATGAAAAAGACTTCTAGATATGCATCTGTCTCTTCCTCACTCAAGCGTCCTCTAAAAGCTTCCTCTGTCCTCCTTTCTTACCTCGCAGTGCATTTAGAGAATTAATAACTTATTCATAATGGTGGAATTTGATCGGTTTCCGTGTGACTGGATGAGGGAGAAGCAAAGCAAGGAAGCGTTTTAGTTTAGGTTTAGTTTTAGAGGATACATAGAAAGGATGCATTTCTCAAAGCAATGACTATCACATTTTGGACAAAATTGGCTTATGAATCACATCGTTCGCAGAGATCATTTTCGTTCTCGGTCCAGCGATTATTATTGTTATTAAATTATTAATGTGTTATTAAAGTCATTTATGTGTTTATGCATTGACGCAATGTCTCATTCCCTACATCTCGATGTAAGCTTTGTTTCTGCCACAGAATAAAAAATAAAAAATCTAATTAAGATGAAAAGACAGAATTGCATGATATAAAGTCACAATTGTGAAATAAAAAGTCACAATTATCTTTTAACAATTTTTATTCTGTGGCGGAAACAAGCTTCCATAAATAGCTGCCTGTACATTCTTCAGAATTTCTCCTGACAAAAAAAGTCATACAGGTTAACAATGGCAATGAGGGTGAGTAAACGATTAAAGAATTTGTACCTGTATTACTTTTTACTATCAATTTACAATCAATAGTATTTACAAAATAGCACTCACATGCACATAAGTGACACATGAATTAAATCAAATAATTTGAGACTTTTTCCAAAGAGACTTTTATTTTGAAATTATTGTGTGACGTCATTTAAACATGGCTGAACTAGACGTTGGAAAACATTGTGAAATTAAATCTTGCAAACAAAAAGGTATGCTCTATATTAATGTCATCTATACAGCAGAAAAATTACAGTACATCAATAATTTGGTTTCCACGGTCTTTATTTATACAATAGCCATTGTAAACATAGTGTTAACTTCACTGTGATGTGAGTCAGCAGCACAGCAGCCATCTGCTCATACTAATTATTTTGTATAACATAAACATACGAATTATTTTAACCATTTTTTTTAAAAATGTTTTAATGCAGATTTTCTACCATTCGTTTGTAGCAGCTGTTCTGGGGTGTTTTGGTAAGATTTTGTTGCGTTGGTATTGAAAACTCTCACAATTATTACAATTAGATTAAGATTAACGTTAGTTCAGTTAAGATTAATAATTACGACAAGGAAATTTCTTTACAGAAAAAAGTACTATGGTCCTACCTTTATGGTTTATTTATTTAAAAAAAAAATGTATTGTGCCATCGTGCACTTAGACTTTTTGTTGTTTTTTTGGAATACATACCAAAAATGTAAATAATACTATGATACACGAATAGGGTAATAATTTGCTTGTTGCTACCATTTTATTTGAGACACTTCACTACATTTTTAATGTAACATTTTATCTCCTCTACTGGTTAAAGTTTGGAACACAGAAGCCGGGACTCCCATTCTTGTCCAGAGGTGAGTGAGAAATGTCAGGTGGTGATTACTGACAGTTTTACTAAACCATAAACCGTAAAGTATATGAAATATATTATATATATAAAATCACTGATTATTATGATTTTGATGATCATGGATGATTCTTTCAGGTCACAGTGAAGAGAGAGATCTCTGTGTCTGAGGGAATCTCATCATATCCGTGCAGCTTTGAGGACTGCAAAGGGAAAGAGTTGCTGCCTGTCATCTGTCCACACTGTGAAAAACACTTCTGCCTCATGTACAAAACCTCTTACAAACGTCATTTTAATAACCCTACATTTTTTACTTTAAACTGACTTGCTTAATGACTATAGTGGAAAAACAATAAATATGATTATTTTGTGTATATAATCACAGCAGCTGGAGTACTAGGTGGTGTGTCCTAATCTAATATGCAGTGCTCTTCTACATACCTGACTGTTTTCCTCTGGTCTCAGACATCGGCATCAGGATGACCATAAGTGTGAGAAGCTGGAGACCCCGAAGCCTCGCATGGCTGCAACACAGGAGCTGGTGCAGAAGATAGTGGGTCAGTTTTTTTAGCAGTAGGCTGCAAACTTACATTTAGGTTTGCCACTGTTTCATATTGGCTTCAAGTCATTTAGATTGCATATGGTGTACTTGCTCTTTTTGTCCACATGAGGGGAGTATAGTCTCATTTTGAAGAGCTTGTGCCAAAGAATAGCCCAAAAATCTCATCTTTACTTCCAACAGAGTCAAAAAAGAATGCACCACCAAGTAAAGGTAGAAAAGGAGCGAAAAACGCTGCAACTGCTGCAAAAGTTGCCCTGATGAAGCTGAAACTGCATGCGTCAGGAGATAAAGGCCTGCCACAGGTATCAGAGCAACACTGATATTATAATGTAACTTCCATTGCATTCATTTATGAGCAAATATCTAATCAGAATGTCCTCTTCTGATGTCCTCTGAAGACAGAACGGACATATTTTCAGGTGTTTCTGCCCAAAGAGGCTAAAGACTCTAGTTCGCCCATGTTCTTCTGCTCTAAATGGAGTGTTGGCAAAGTAGTGGACTTTGCTGCATCTCAGGCCAGTCTGAAGAACAACAACAACGTGCTCACAGCTAAGGTCAGCCACACAGAACTACATTAAACTTTGTTCTGTAGGATTAGAACTGTTACATAGATTGTTTGTTGAATACAATTTGCATTAACATAACTATATGCTATGCACAGAAACTGCGTTTGTGTCACCCCGAGACGGGTGAAGCCTTTAAGATGGACGCTAGCCTCCAGTCGCTGCTTTCCCACACAGACTGTCCCCTGCACAACGGAGGCAATGTCATTCTGGAGTATCTGGATAATGAGAGCTCTGGATTAGATGATGTCACAGCCTATATTACATCCTCCTGATAGAAAATCCCACAACCATTCAGAAGAGTTTTATAGTAGTTTGAGGAAAGCAGGAATCAAAGGGTGTTATATTGGTAACCAGAGGATTATTGTATCATAGACTTGTCTGTCTATTGTAAATATATTCCCCATGATTTTCTGCTTATTTCTAATAAAGGGGTCAATGACGTGATCCTTATTCTTTTGTCATATTTATTAATTTAGGCAAAAATAAAAATCTCTCTCTCTCTCTCTCTCTCTCTCTATATATATATATAGTGCACTCCTAGTCATTGATCTAGATAGATTTATGATAATGATTATGACTTGTAAATATTATAATTAGTTATTTTATAAACAAATATCTCAGACATAGATTATGTCAATTGAACATGCAAGGTTTCAGAGTAAATGCAATAATGCAAAGGTGCTTGGTTCTAGAAAAGAATTTCCACACTTAAGCCATGAGAGAAATGGTACATTGCTGTCATGCAGAAATGATGTACTTATGTATCCTCTCACAATTTAAAGCCATTAAGCAGAATGTGACACATTGATGTGTCCCCTAATTGCCTCAAATGTCTCAAGGCTGCCAGAGACAGATGTTTTCCTTTTCTACTTTTCTTTGTACAACAGAGGTTTAGTTCACACTATGAAATAGACTGCATTCTGCCATGTAACACATTCCGAAAGTTAATGTGCGAATTAAATATGATTAAATAACGCAATGATAAAGATCTGTTTTTAATCAAATCCCTTGCCTGAGCAACGGAACATAATGTAAACTTACATCAGATAATTTGACATTTTCAATTTTCTCTGGACCTCACAGATTATTTGATAACTACAAATTTAACTTTATTTTTATATTAGATACATTATAGAATGAAATTGTAAAGTTTCCAATAAGATGTTTTAGTAAAGAACTGCTTGTTATTATTCTCTATTCTTAGTCGCTTTATTAACAGTGTATGCTAAATGAATATTTATATAAATGCCAAAAAGCAACAGTTATGTTCTTCTATAGAGGCCCTCATACCTGACATGATAAAACTAGACGTCAATAACAGGCACTCCTATTGACTTTAATATTTGTATAGGTTAGGAATATTACCTGCTTCCAGATCTTTTCTTGCTCTTGATTGGTTATTGCAGGTCATTTCACTGTTGGTTTATTAAAGATCTGTACATTAAGAGGCACAGTGACATAAACTGATTAGATAACACTTTATTTCGATGGTCCATTTTAGACATTCAACAAACTATTAGAAACTTTGCAACTACATGTCAGCTTATTCTACTAATACGAACCCTAACGCCTAACAGTCTACTAATACTCTAATGAGAGTTAGTTGGCATAGTTGCAAAGGTACTTATAGTAGTTGTCTTAAGTGGACCATCAAAATAAAAAGTAACCACAAATTAAAATACAAAAGCTAACCAATAACCTGCAGTAAATTTGGAAACTGATATTAATAAAAAAAGACTGTGAGGTCAGAGACATCTAATATTGTTTGTTTTTTTTTGGGTTTTTTTGTTGGATATTTGTGTTTCTGAATTGCTAAAACACTAAACCCCATTCTCTGAACCAAATGGTTTCAATAGCCTAAACCAATTTGTCAAATACATCAGTCCTGTTGAACCTTAAACAAGTTCAGGCAGTTAAAAACCATCTGCAAATCTCATGCACTCTAAACACATTCTCACTCACTAAAACACATCTCGCACTGTGATACACTTGTCTTGCAAAACGCTAAACCCCAGGCAGGCAGGCAGAAGTTAAACACAACTAAAACACAGTTGTCATGGTTTACACACAAGAACTCAGAATTGTTCACACATTTCTAATGATGCGATCAAACCAACTGTTCAAAATAAGCCAGTTCAGAGTGCACAGGTGGCACAGGTGCACTGAATGTTGATATGAACAATAGATAGAAACAATCTGAAAAGAAGAGGAGGAAGAGGATGGGGACGAGAAAGAGCAAGGTGTGGACAGTGTTGTCAATGCTGGATCCGGCACACTACAGGGTTTTCCCCTTTGCCTGGCAAAAGACGACATTGCCTGTGATGTGATGAAGTCCTCAGGCTGGACCCAACATGAAGACATGATGCTGAGGCAAAATGAATGTCTCTCACTGACTTTGCTCTTTTAAATGTACTGTAACATGCTTTTCATTTAGATTTTTTTTTGTTGTATTTTTACAGTATCCAATTTTTACAGAATGTCTGCTCAATATACAGACATTCACTAATATTCAGTACAATACTGTACTTGCAGTGCATACAGTATACAATTCACCTTACTGTAAGTTGCGATTACTATACTTTTTTTAACGTAATTACTGTGTTACAATATGCTTTTTTTTCTGTAACTGGATGCTTTGGATGCTGTGTTCTCCATGTAGTGTCTAATGAATGCTCTAGTGTTTATATTTTGACTGGCTGTGTGTAAGATCTGAAAGCATTATTTGATTTTGATCACAGATAAGATGATTTTGAGGAAATTATTTGATTTTTGCCAGAAGAGTCAGATGTTCTCTGACTGTAGTTTGAAGATTTGGTTTTGTGTTTAAGGTTTGAAAAAGTGGGTGATGATTTAGATAAATGTGTTTTAGCATTTCAGAAAAACTGTAATATAACATTCAATGGAAAATGTCTGACTCGTTACAAAACAAGAATCGTCTGTATCAACAGCAGCAAAGATGATAAACATGGTTGTTGCTGAGGAAAATACAACAGGCACTAATTCTTTACCGTTGGTTTAAGAGAGGCTTTTAGATTATGACTATTATTATGCAAAATATGTCTCTTGTGGAAGGCTTGTCAACAGCATTAAATCGAAAGCCCATTACAGTGTGACTTTTTGGGGTCATTATAAAAATATGGTGACAAACCTGTCCCTTGACTTTCAGTCATGAAGTAGTCAAGAAACTACTATAAAAAGTATAATTTTTATAACAAGTCCACATATACAGTTTATTAAAGGGGTCATGACCTGATAATTAAAATGTTCCTTGATCTTTTGACAGTTAAGAGGTCTTTATACTATAAAAATATCCTGATACTCAACTCTATATTCCTTCACTCCCTGACGAAACTTACCAATTCACAAAATCATAGCTGATATAAAACACTGGATGACTAGTAATTTCCTACTACTTACTACTAGTCTGAAAAATAACTAGACAAAAAACTTCCTCACGTAATAAACTAGAATACTGTCTAACACTTGATGGATGTTCTATCAAGTCTTCGTCGTTGGTTAGGAACCTGGGTGTGCAATATTTCATTTGAAAGTCTTGTTTCTAGTATCTGTAAAACCGCATTCTTCCATCTTAAAAATATATTACGACATTTGCTTTCAATGACAAATGCGGAACAGTTAGTTCATGACATAAAGGCCAGATTATTGTAATGCACTTATGGGGGGTTGCCCTACACGCATAATAAACAAACTACAGCTAGTTCAAAACGCAGCAGCTAGGGTTCTTACCAGAACCAGGAAATAAGACCATATTAGCCCCGTTCTGTCAACACTGCATTAGCTCCCTATTAAACATTGTATAAATTGTAAAATATTACTGATTACTTGCAAATAACTAAATGGTCCCCAGTACTTGAGCGAGCTCTTAACACATTATTGTCCTTCACGTCTATTGCAATCAAAATTCCGGCCTGTTGTTGTACAAATGAGCAGGCCGGAGAGCATTAAGGGTTTTATGTTAGAACAGTGTCATGTAAGCGGCCTCTAAGTTAATAACTAATGATCTTTGCAGCGGAAGTGAATCAATCAAAACTAACTTTAGCTGGACAATAACATTATTCTAGAGCTGCTGTAAAGCCAAAACAATCTCTGTTACTTTAATTTCCTATTGTCACTGTAAATCTGCTTTGAAATCTATATTGTTAAAAGCGCTATATAAATGAAGGTGACTTGACTTGACTTGACTTGACTTGTATGTTTTAAAACTCAAAAGTTCCTTGTTTTTCCAAAAACAGCTTTTATTGAAACCAAGGCCAGAAACCGACAGGATCTAAAAATTGGGGATTTATGACTTCATAGAGCACCAAAAGGCCGCCTTTGCAGAAGAATATCAACGCCTACGTCTACTGTACATCAGCGTGTCTTTGGCGCCGCCCATTGGCGCATTAGTGAATAGTGACATGAGAACGAGAAAAGATCGACACAGGATCATTACCTTCCAAAGGATCCTAATAAAAACATTTTTTTTTTTTAACAATGTTAATGTCTCAGCAGTGCATTTTTTTCTATTCGGTGCATTTCACTGTGGATTATTTGGTAAATTAGTCGCAATTTTCGACGCAGACTTTGCAAACAGACTTTTACGATATGGATCTGCCAGCAACGCCACAAACATGTAAGTAACCATGTTTATTCTAATGCCTGATCTGTGATCAGTGATTTCTGATGTGTAATTATTCAAGTTCAGATTATCTTTCTCTCAAAATTGTTCAATTCTGTTTATGCATCAGTAAAATCAAGCCAGTGACTAAACGATCAACTTCACATCGTTTCTCTTAGTAGGATAAAAATAATCTTATTTTAACTGTGATTAAATTATATACAGAAAGCGATCAAAGAACGCTCCCTTTCCAATCGCCCAATTGTCAATCGCACAGGGCAAGTTTATCTGGACACTTGCCAAAACTCGTTATGAAATCAATGACGCTGTTACACTGCACAACTAAGCTCTTACTATATTTACATCGTGTTTACATTGTTATTTGGTGAAAGCATTCGTGAGAGTGGAGAAATTGCGTTGCAACGATGAGATCACTTCATTCACACGATCATCTGCTCAATGCTCATCACTGCAACCTCTCATGGGATGGGAATAGATCTAAATATACTTCTATAATTAATACTTTTCACGATTCGTCAATCTCGATAGCTGTAATAGCAAAAACATAGTAAAAGTTTTCGAGAGAGTTCAACATGTAACACTAGCTATTATGCAAACATGTCAGCCAATCACAGCAGTGGTGTTATAGCAGTGATATTATATGTTACTCTGAAGTCTCACAGCAGACATGCCCCTTCAAACAGAGCGTTAAAATCAGAAGGCTAAAATCAGGGTAGGAAAAACTGCTTTTTATTTCTAAATTATGAAAATGTTTTATGTAAAAATCACAGGCAACATGATAAAATAAAATAATGTAAAATAATTGGACTTTGTTGTCTTGCAACTAAATAAAAAAAACTGGTTAATTAATTCACTCCGAGAGTTAATAGACTTGACTAATTGACTTGACTAATAATTTACTAATTGACACTGAATGATTGAATTTTGATTGAGTTTTTAAATTTTTTATTTTATTTCCATGGTTAAGCATTACTGCAAAGTCTAACAATTTCTGCAAAATGCAAGTCAATTATTAATATCAATTAATTTGAAAATAATGCTTGTTCTGATGTTACAAGCCTAGAAACTATGCATTTAAGCAATCAGCATTCAAGATACTTAATATGCTGGACATTTACCTGTGCAGTGACTATTGACATTGCACCAATCATGCTGCTGTGTCCACATTAATCATGATAGAAGAATGAGTCAGAATAAAAATAGCTGCATTCTCAAAGAAGTTATAAAAGTGATCAAAAATCGAATCAGGTTTATGTGTTTAAAATGCACCACTGAACTGCATACTGATTCTGGCCCTCGCAATAATTGTCTCTGCAAGTCATGCCTGCTCACACACACACACATACACACCCACACTGGTTAGACACACGTGTTTGCTCATTGAACAGTTTGTGAGGATGGCTGCTAGTTTGGACTTTATCGCAGAGAAAACTACAGTTGATCAATGCTTGTATCAACCCACTCTCTGTGTAGGCTAAGATTTACACCCTAGATGTCCCCAAAACAGCACGGGGTGAATGGGAATGATTGAAGTTGCTGTCTCTTTGGGGTGAAACATCTTAATAAATCTGTCAGACACAGTCTCAATGAAAGCCACACAGCTAGAAAAAGTCCATTCACTCGCTCCATAGCTTAGTTTAGTAATAAAATTAGGTTTAGATGAACTAATAGAGAGGGTTTGTTTAGAGATTGGCATGTTTCAATGACTAAAAATTAAATTGTATAAAAACAAATACTTCCTTGTTCTGGATTTTTAACTATATAACTTTCACTTGTGATTGTTACATTTAAAACTAGATATATTCATATGCAAGCTTGAAATGATCAAACTGATAGATGATTCCTGTTCTCTTGGATGTTAACATTAGTAATGCATTATCTTTATTTACATTATCTAACATGAACTAGTAATGACTAATGAGTAATATATTTTCATAGCATATGTTATATATAGCATTTAAAGGTACATTATGTAATTTTTCTGATTTACAAATAGCTAAAATAACTGTATCTATATTACATATTTCTTTTAGTTGTGTACTTACATTATCCCGACAGTTTCCACCAACTGTCAAATCCGGAGAAATGTATAGTTTAATTCGAAGACACGGGACGTTTCTTTATTTCCGTTTCGTCGCCCGTCTATGACCTTTGACTCCTGGGCATTCTGACTTAATTTTGAATGTTCATGTCTGTCAAGCTCAGAGAGAAAGAGCACTGAACTTTGTGTCTTCCCGGTTCTGTGTGCGTACACTTCTTGCGCTTGATGTATAAACTAACAGGGCTTAAAAACACATGTAAATGACATGTGAATAATAAACTTTCACTCTATGATGGTTAAACTTCGCAATTAATCCGTGAATCACAAGCGTTACAGGGCAGGAAGCAGCTGACCCATACTGATCATTAATCACAGATCAACTACGATACCTATCGCACGTCATTGACAACGACAACAACTGCCATGAGCCCACGCTCTTTCCCGACGTCATCAAAGTACGTCTTTTGTTATTATTTTGATTGAGTGACCCCTGGTGGCCAAAAATTACATACTGTACGTTTAAATGAACAAACTAAATAACTGAACAAATAAAGATGTATCCAAATGTAATTAAAAACATCAAGTTACCATATAACTAAAATGGCAAAAGTATTGGGACACCACTCCAAATCATTGAATTCAGGTGTTCCATGGCAACAGTTGTAAAATCAAGCTCCTAGGCATGCAGACTGATTCTACCAACATTTGTGAAAGAATGGGTTGCTCTCAGGAGCTCAGTGAATTTGAGCGTGGTACCAAGTCCATTTGTGCAATTTCCTCACTACTAAATTTTCCACGGTCAACTATTAGTGGTATTATAACAAAGTGGAAGCAGTTAGGAACAATAGCAACTCAGCCACAAAGTGGTAAAATCACAGAGCGAGGTCAGCACATGCTGAGGTACACAGTGCACAGAAGTCGGCAAATTTCTGCAGAATCAATAGCTACAGACCTCCAAACTTTGTGTGGCCTTCAGATTAGCTCAAGAACAGTGCGTAGAGAGCTTCATGGAATGGGTTTTCATGGCCATGCAGCTGTATCCAAGCCTTGCATCACCAAGTGCAATGCAAAGCATCAGATGCAGTGGTTTATTATTCACACCACTGGACTCTAGAGCAGTGGAGACATGTTCTCTGGAGTGACGAATCACGCTTCTTTGTCTGAAAATCCGATCGACGAGTCTGGGTTTAAAGGCTGCCAGGAAACGGTACTTGCCTGACTGCAAGTGTGCCAAGTGTAAAGTTTGGTGGAGGGGGGATTATGGTGCAGCATAAAAATACATTTTGGACAATTTCATGCTCCCAACTTTGTGGGAACAGTTTGGGGATGGCCCCATTCTGTTTCAACATGACTGCGCACCAGTGCACAAAGTAAAGTCCATAAAGACATGGATGAGCGAGTTTGGTGTGGAGGAACTTGACTGGCCTGCACAGAGTCCTGACCTCAACCCGATAGAACGCCGTTGGGATGAATTAGAGCAGAGACTTCTCGTCCTAAATCAGTGCCTGACCTCACAAATGCGCTTCTAGAAGAATGATAAAAAAAACTCCCCATAAACACACTCCTAAACCTTGTGGAAAGCCTTCCCAGATGAGTTGAAGCTGTTATAGCTGCAAAGGGCCAACTCCATATTAAACCCTACGAATAAAGAATGGGATGTCATTAAAGTTCATGTGCATGTTAAGGCAGAGGTCCCAAAACTTTTGGCAATATACTGTTTGTTACTCAATGGGACCGTGTGGATTCCAATGGATTCCATCAAAATTGAATGTAATAAATGTTAATGTGGTAGCCAATCTTAACATATTTACTTGAAAAACAATCCTTTCCTAGTTATAATCTCAGATTGTTCCGGTGTCCACATATACTAAATTTACAGTAATTAAATAGGTTAACAGGGGGTCATGACCATACATTTCATAAACAAATATTTGTCAGTCATGTTTTAAACATGCTAAATAATATCAGGGCTCCAGCACATTCAGTGCTTGAGCCCATAATGACAGATTAATGGAACATCAGCTCATCTCTAGCATCTCATTGGATGCATACTCTAGAAAAGAGGATTTTATTTGTGGTGTATCTGTTTGGTTTGGGGACATCTCATATTTGTAATATCATTATGGTAATAAATGCTGATGGATTTAGGCCTTTTTTGCTGCATGTGCGATTAGACCTGCCTCTAATGCTCACTGCTGGCTGCTCCCGGAACACAGAAGCAGAACTAGACACACTCAAAACTATTTTATGTTTATTTTTAACTATTTTATGGTTTTATTTTATGATCAAACATGCACAAAGATCAAGCTTTACATGCTTAAAAATAAATATACGATGAGCCAAACCATTATGACCACCTGCCTAAAATGCTGTTGGTCCGCTGTGTGCTGCCGTGTGGACTCTACAAGAGCTCTAGGGCCTCATTTCTAAAATGTTTCCAGATGTGAAATCTATAAATTGCAATTGATCTTGAAATTGTGCGCAGATTAATGGTTTCAGATCTTTGTCTTGTAAATGCCTAATTAATATCATTAACATAAAAGAGCAACAATCAACTTCCAGATCCTTTACTTGAGTATGGTGAGTGGCAAGAATTGTTTGGATTTTCTCCGACTCTGTGAGTGTGCCTGCTTAGACCCCGACGTGGTGCTAAGCACTTTTCCATGTCAAAGACCATTTTTATAAAGATAAACGTTGGCGTGCATTTTAGTGTTTTAGAAATGAAGCCCATGAAGGTATCCTGTGGTATCTGGCACCAAGATGTGAGCACCATATCCTTTAACTCCTGTAGGTTTCGAGGTGGAGACTCCGCGGATCAAACTTGGTCAAACACGTCCAGATCCCACAGATGCTGAAATGGATTGAGATCTGGGGCATTTGGAGGCCAGGGCAACACATCTTCATCATGTTCCTCAAACCATTTTTGAACAATGTGTGCAGTGTGGCAGGATACATTATTCTGCTGAAAGGTGCCACTTCCACCAGGGAACACCATTGTCATGAAAGGGTAGCCCATATCTAGGCTGAAACATTGTTTAGGTGGCACTTGTCGAGTTTACCTCATTACCTCGCACGTCATACACAGCAGAGTGCAATGCACTGTGTTGTGACACATTCCTCCTATAGCCATCATTCAAATTTTGTGTGACTTGTGCCACAGTAGACCTTCTGTTGGCTTGGACCAAAAGGGACAGCCTTCGTTGCCCTCGTATATCGATGAGCCTTGGGTGCCCAACACAATGTTGCCAGTTTGTGGTTCTCGGAGACTGTTGATAAATTATCACTAGTGCAGAGTAAGTTTAATCAAACTTGAACTATTTAAAGGAATAATTTGCTCATACATTTAAATCCTTAGCTTCTGCTGTAGCTTTCAAATTCAAAATCTCAGTCAACATGTGGCATTTGATGGGGTTTTTTTTGTAAAAAAAAAAAAGAAGTTAATGTGTGTGTCAGAGATCTGCTGATGTAGTGCGTCAGAACATGTCTGATTCACAAATGGACGAGTTCTCTCATCGCTCTTTCACTACGGTGGGTCCAAGTCAAAGGATCAAAGCGGAGATGCTGATGAGGGATGAGAAGAGGAGGAGGAGGAGAGGAGAAAGGGGGGAAGTGGGAGGTGTGCGTGTGTAAGGAGGGATGTCCTGCAAGATTGACGTGATCTAATCCATTTTGTGACAGACTCCTTGCGATATATAAGCACGACATCTTCACATTCCTGAATTACTTGGTCTCTGACCCTAGGTGTTACTGAAGAGCAAACGTCCAAAGACACATGTAAGTTCAACAACTATTTCTGATTTAATAGAGGTAGATATTAAGTAAAAATATGGCATATGGTGATTTCTAAAGTTAATTTTTCAACAGAAATTTATCTGAGAAAGTTCATTCATTAAAGTAAAGATTTTTAGGTGAAAATAATTTATTTTATTAGTCTTGTGAGGAATTTGATTACAGTTACTAGTGCACAAAATGTGCACAAAATGTGATCTGACCCTTAAAATGACTTTCAATGTTGTGATAGTTGATCAGTCACAAAAGATTTTCTTACTTAATCGTAGTATACATACTATGCAGATAATTGAATAAAATACAAGTGTTGTGCTTACTGTCATAGCTCTTTGTGTCGTTCAGTGCCCTGTCTCAGACTCAGCATGCTGCCCGCCGTCTTCAGTCGGCCCGTGACGAAGTGCCTGATTGGCTCGCGCTTGGGGACCGTCGCGTTCCTTCTTCTCCTCGTTCTGTCCGCCACCGAATCCTCTGCACACGGCACCACAGTCGAGCACGACCTCCACATCGTCCACAATGTTGATAACAGAAGTAAGTTTTTTTTCTTTTCTCGATCAGTTGTTTCATTGTAACGAATTTATTCATAGTATTCACATAACAGCTTCAAGAGACTTGACTTAACATTGATGACAGATAGAGCAGCACAGTCAGTGGAGCAGCTTTCAGACGTTCATGTGTTTTAAAAATATTTATAATACATAATATAAATTCGTAATGCATTAAAATGCATCGTGTAATAAATTACAGGTGAAACTCGAAACATTAGAATATCGTGCTAAAGTTATAATTTTGATGATTATGGCTTACAGCTTATGAAAACCTCAAAATCTCAGAAAATTTGAATATTACATGAAATCAATAAAAAAAAAGGATTTTAAATACAGACATGTCAGCCCTCTGAAAAGTATAATCATGCATATGTATATAGTACATATACTAAATATATTAGTTTCACCTTTTAATTTTAATTACTGAAATACATGAACTTTTGCCCGATATTCAAATTTTTCGAGTTTCACCTGTATATGCATTGTGTAATCAATTTATTTCATAAATAATTGTAATCACAGTCATAATATATTAACAGTTAAATTGTATACAATGTAAAAGAATATCTTACCAGTAAATAAAATGGATGGAAAAACATCAGTGATACTACAAGCATTTTTTGAGCCTGTAGGATATGTTAATGACATTATATTTCATTTACTGGTATAATGTTATTATGCCAACTTGTTTGAATTGCATAAATCTGCTGTGGCTTAAAATATACTGATACAAATAATGATTAATGCAGATGGTAAAATAAATGGCCAACGCTTCCTCAATAATGCCCTTCCATTAAACTACCAAATATTTTACTTTAAAATATACACTTTGACTCTAAACAATGTGGAAAGAAATACAGTTTATAATCAGTTTATATATGTACAGTGTTTTTACAGTAAAATTACTAGTAGTTTTTTTAAATCTAAATTTTCACTGTATATGGCAGATAACTTGCGATGTAACAGTGTTTATTGTAGCATTTTTACCTTTTTTTTTAGCCAAATCACTGTGCTGTTGTTATCTTAAGGAACAATTTGAAATTGATTTAACTCCTAAAAAATATTTTCATTGGTTTAACCTCAAGTTCAATTCAAGTTTACTCAGTCATATTAAATTATGTTTTTGACTTGAATAAAACCAGTTAATTTATAGATTTCACCACGGCACATTGTTTAGGAAAAGGAAAAAAATAATCTATGCATTCTAAAATGTGAAATTAGGTGTTGCTTTGTTTTAATGCATTTTATAACTGTGCATTACAAGAACATAAAACTGATCATAAGACATGGAATGTGTTTAAATAATGTAATACTAAGATATTTCTGCTTGTTAGTATAGCAGTGAAACTGGAATTAGATACATTTTTGACAAAAAATAGACAAACACGATATGTTATATGCATGCATATGCCAAATATGCACTTTAATAGTGACATTTGTCTTAACCTGCCCCAATCAGGTCCAGAGATCGACCCGTTCTGGTATGTGGGTCGCGGTGTGAGACCCATCGGGCGGTTTGGAAAGAGACAGAGCGGAGGTGATCTGCAGCCGGTGGTCAAATCTCTGGAGCTCCTGTTGAACACTCTCAGGAATAAAGAGAGCTTGCGGAACGCGCTGGCACAAGAGGAGTCAGACTGGTTACCGTGAGATCTACTACCTACAGCAACCTGTTTTCTGTGATATTCCAATGTGTTATAGTGTGTAACTAATCGCAGTTTTATCATTATCTCCATGGCTGTGTGCCTCTCAATATTCATTTCAAATAAACTGACTGGCAGGTGAAAATATCTGTACATATTACATATGCAATCTATATTAATAAATAAATGTACAAATTATGTATATGTTTTCCTCTTATTAGTAGTTTACTGTAATGTATTATGCAAACTACTGCTCCACAATTAAATTAAAATATAATCTACCAAAGAAAAACAAACATCTCAGAATCTCTTCAGGAATGCAAACTTTATTCATATTTATTTGAACACTGCTTGTGTCAGAACAAATTTGGCACATGAGAATTCATTGGCTTTTTTCTTTTCGCTACAGCATATTGATCCCGCTTTATATTAAGTGGCTTTAAGTACTATATACTTGCATCGAAAAATAAGTACAATGTACTTATTGTGTTCATGTTGTATTGTAAAACCCTTTAGCTGCTATTGAGGTGTGGTACGGGTAAGGTTAGGGACAAGTGATGTGGTACGGGTCGCTTTAAGGGTGGATTAAGGTGTAAGGGAATGGTCAACAGTGTAATTACAAATGTAATTACATAAATTTATTACAGCTGTAATTACATGCAGTTATTTTCAAAATATATAACTACAATGTAAAAGCATGTATGTACACAGTGCGTCCATTGTATCAAATTATTCATTTCAATGTAAGTACATGTACTTAAAGCCACTTCATATAAAATGGGACCAGAATATTTTCTCCCCCCCTCCCCATTAATTCTTTATGGGTTAAATTACACAGAGGACATTCTGATAAGAGGCAGGCTAATGCCCTTTCATTCATGACAAACCCAAAATACACTTGAAAAGCCTAGGACATTTCATATCTTGTCTTTTTATACCTCATTCAAATGTAAATATGCATTTGATTTTTCAAATAGAAAAATACATGACACTGTAGGACATTTTCAATTTCTTGACTGTGCTTTTCATGGGATATTTTACATCTATTAGAAACGTGATACATGCTTTTATACACTAACATTGCCATAGACAACAACAAGGAGCAGGACCCGTTTAAGAGCTATAAATGCTGAAGAGCTCCTCTGTAGAGAGAGTGGAATGGAGAAGATAACGTTTTGGATGATGGTGCAAATTGTATATTGCATGCTAGTTTATTCTCCATTGACAAAAAAAAAGAAGAAAAAAAAGTTCTGTGGAATATCTCAAGGTAACTAAAAATCAATCTTTCATGCTTCTCTGAGCTAAAAGGACCAATTTGTGTGACTGAACACATCCCACTGCACAGACGTCATCTTTGTCACTCACTAAGACAATATGATGCACAGCTGTAATTCTGCATAAGAGGCGAATATCCCTGTTTTAGAAAATGCTCAAAAAGAATAATAACTTTTATATATAGCTTTATATAATATTTATAAATTTTAATAGCTATTATTGTCAGATTTCTAATGTGAATCACAATAGCTTACCTTGCCCTGGCAAATTTAAGCTAATGTGTTTCGTATTGTGGTACAAATGTCCAGGCTAAATAGCATTATAACAAACAAAGATTATCTCTGTGAGAACATAATGCTGTGATCAAACACACTGGTGGTTTGGCTTATCATAAGCGTGAAGTTGTAACACTGTGCCGCAGCATTTTGCTAAATGTTATATTTACTATTGCTATGGATTATCAATTGCAAACCAATCTGCACCACAGAAAAATTACAGAATGTTTTGGAATGTCCAAAATGACATTTTAAGTATATATATGATTTTCTAGGTGATCAATGCTCTGAGAATAACTACTGGGGTTTTCAGAATAATAAATGAAGAAGAAGTCAACAAGGCCATAACCCTTGTGGACATATTACCGGAGTGCTTCTCACGGAGATAGCAGTGATTTGATGTTCATGCTCAAAAGATCAATAGATATCTGAGGTTGATTCAAACATAAGTATGAATACACATATGATTCATGCAAAAAAAAACTCAAAAACTCATATGGCAAGGTGGTCGAGTGCTTTCAAATAGTAATTGACCCTTATTTTTAGGAAAATAAAATAAAGACTAAATTATACATTTCACAGTTGTTTTAGATGCTGAAAGCAGGTTTTATACAGCACCAACAACTCCAAAAGTGACCATCGTAAAAAGAAACCTGAGATATTTGCACCAGATACGAGCAGAACAGAACAGAAACATGACAATGAAAATCAAACAGGTCCTGCAGATATTTTGTGTTTACTTTCACATAGACATTTCACACATTTAAAACTTTTACCAAATGTGCTCCAGCTTCTTTGCAAAACAAAATAATAATGAAATAAAGTAAGGTCATATTGGTCATCCCGAGAGGTCTTTTTCTAGTCACATTGCCGACATACAGATTTCAAACATGTACAACACTCAGCAACGTTAGAAAAAGAGGTGATGTCCCAGATTTTTAACATTTACAATTGTTCATTGTTACACATACAGTAATTACATAAGTTTAAATCTACAATTACAACCCTCTGTGATGGTTCATTGTAGGAGTTTGGTCTCCATTAAGGCAGAGAGAGAGAGCGAGAGAGAGAGAGAGAGAGAGAGAGAGAGAGAGAGAGCGAGGGAGCGAGAGAGTGTGAGAGAGAGCGAGAGCGAGAGAGAGCGGAGGTGTTGAGCTCCAGGGTTTGGTAGAGTTCTTGGGGTCAGAAGTTATATCAACCCTACATAGGTTGAAGGACCAGAAGTTGGATCAAGGCACTGGTGTGGAACAGCCTGATGGTCCTAGCAGTCACAAGCGGTGCGATATTGAGCCATATAGCTTATCTGAGGATCACAGAGGTCACGTCCTCTTCTCATGGCCTCATAGATCTCACCTGCGGCTCAGATTTGACTTCCGTTTCTGTGTAGAAGAAATTCAAAACACCCTCTTAGATTTTTTTTATTTATGGAAATCCAGTTTCATAATGATATATTGGCTTAACTGGGACCCAAGAATAGACTTTTGTCCACTGTAGTGGACATTATATTTTAGTTAATTTCTCTGACATCATACATGTCACATGATACAACCTGGGTGTCCTGTAAAGAGCACATTCAGGGCTTTTCAGAGATATCAAATGTTTGGAGGTTTCACCATGAAAACAACTTCTCCTTGGTCTTTAAAAAAGTCTGACATTAATTTAGTGATCAAATGTAGCATTCTTATGCAAATATGATAATATATTGTAATTATAATTTAAATTGGACTACTTTTCAAATTGTATTTCATAAAAAAACATCTCAGGAAAAAGTTGTGGGGCTTCAAATAAAGAAAATACTTTCTGTTACAGAACAGGGCATTGATTTCATACATGTCCACTGTAGAGGACAGCAGGACTTAAATCATGTTTATCAGGCATTTTGTGAGACACAACAAGTGAATATGGAAATCAATTATGCATCAATATTCCTATAAAATATTAGATATTATTATTAAAATGTTGCCAATTATTACTCCAATTATTACACTTCTTTTTTCATTAAATGTTGCTCCAAGAACACATTAATGTGCAAATTAGATACAGTGTATAGATACATTGCATTGAATGGGAATATTAATTTATGGCCATTTTACCCACATATTGCATAAAGTAAAATGGTGTATCAATTCATTCCGTTATTTCTTTCATAACATAGTTGAGAATCATCTTTATATAAATTTTGGTTAAAAAAATCCTGAAACCCCTAAATCTATTGGTGATTGAAAAAAAAATCCCATTGGTTTTGCCTATACATATAATTTGATGTCATGTTATTTTTTAAACAACTTAGTCCTGGCGTCCACTACAGAGGACATAGCATAACGTATGAATAAAATGATATTTTGCAAAAATGTTTTTTTACCATTTGTTTCTTGTGCTCTAAACAATGTGATGACATGGAAAAAAACTAAATTCAAAACACTTTTTTTTCCGGGGTCTCAGGAGGTTAATGTGCAGATGTGTTTAACACTTAGCTCTCTTAGCCCTGAACGAAAATGTACTTTTGGATAATCTAGTTACATGAATCTTGAATAAGCTGTTCCTGTGATTGTTATAGCCAATAGAAGGGAATTTAAAGGGATAGTTCACTCACAAATTTAAATCCTTACATCATCGGTAACACTTTACAGCTGGGTTCTTCAACCTTGCTCCTGGAGATCTACCTTTCTGCAGACTTTAGTTCAGGCCCTGTCACAAAAGGCACCCTAAACAATCGCTGTCTTTCTACGAGTCCTGCACTACGAGTCGGGAAGAAGTCTGCCGTGGAGCTCGTTTCAGTGCGCATACATTTTCTGCCAAGTATTTTCCTCGATCTTCTCAGTCTGGCAACCATGTGTAGCCTACACACTCTCTCTGCGCTACAATTAAGTAACAATAAACTTCCCGACAAACATGTGTTAGAGTTTAGCGATGTTCGTTGTGAAGTTTTCCTCAGATTAAAGTTTCATTAAGTCTGTTCTTTCATGAGCAATTTAATTCTACTAAGAACCTTCTCTGTGATGAACTATAATAAATCTGAGCATGATCCTTGACCTTAGTGACATGTGAAATGGCCATTATTGCATTATCCCTTTTGATAATTATGCTGATTACCATTTTAACCATTAACGGTCTGCCCTACTTGCAAGCACAACGGAAACAAGCCACAACACAACGGAAACAAGCCACAACACAACGGAAACAAGCCACAACACAACGGAAACAAGCCACAACACAATGGAAACAAGCCACAACACAACAGAAACAAGCCACAACACAACAGAAACAAGGCACAGAAACAAGCCACAACACAACGGAAACAAGGCACAACACAATGGAAACAAGCCACAACACAACAGAAACAAGCCACAACACAACAGAAACAAGGCACAGAAACAAGCCACAACACAACGGAAACAAGGCACAACACAATGGAAACAAGCCACAACACAACAGAAACAAGCCACAACACAACAGAAACAAGCCACAACACAACGGAAACAAGGCACAACACAACGGAAACAAGCTACAACACAACAGAAACAAGGCACAGAAACAAGCCACAACACAACGGAAACAAGCCACAACACAATGGAAACAAGCCACAACACAACAGAAACAAGGCACAACATAACGGAAACAAGGCACAACACAACAGAAACAAGGCACAACACAACGGAAACAAGCTACAACACAACAGAAACAAGGCACAGAAACAAGCCACAACACAATGGAAACAAGCCACAACACAACAGAAACAAGGCACAACACAACGGAAACAAGGCACAACACAACAGAAACAAGCCACAACACAACGAAAACAAGCCACAACACAACAGAAACAAGCCACAACACAACGGAAACAAGCCACAACACAACAGAAACAGGCCACAACACAACGAAAACAAGCCACAACAACACAACACAACAGAAACAAGGAAATGCTCCCACTCCCTTTCTAGGCCACTATAGTTAATGGTCTAACGAAATTCAAATTTTGGACATTTTACTGTAGTACCCTTTTTTTTTTTAAACCATTAGCCAAGTCATTTAATAGCTATGAGAATTTATAGAGAGATTTTAAAAAAGCCTGTTACGGTAAAACGGTTTAGTAATTTTGTTAGACCATTACCTCTATTATGAACCCCAAATTTAGTATGAACCCCAAACAGCATCGTGAAATGAATTGTAACAGTAATATGTACCAAGTTCCAGGGTTAGAAACTGTTAAAAATTTGGATACAAATATAGAAAAGGCACCATTAAATGGGCTGAATGCGCAAGAACAACGATAATGGATTGCTCCATAGAAAATGCAAGGACACTTTTATATATAAAAATATATAAAAGTATATTGGATTTCAAAATTTGGATTTCGTTAGATCTTTACAACCTGCATTAAAACCTTCGGCTCATTCAACTCTAACAGCGCTTAATTAAAAAAGACAAAGGGCCGCATTTATATATATGAAACTCAAAAAATTTGAATATTGGGCAAAAGTTCAGTAATTAAAATTAAAAGGTGAAACTAATATATTTAGTATATATAACTATATACATATGCATGATTATACTCTTCAGAGGGCCGACATTTCTGTATTTAAAATCCTTTTTATTTGATTGTTTTCATGTAATATTCTAATTTTCTGAAATTTTGAATTTGGGTTTTTTTCATAAGCTGTAAGCCATAATCATCAAAATTGTAACTTTTGTACAATATCATAATTTTTCGAGTTTCACCTGTATATTTATATACAGTTTGTGTGCGAGTGTATGACTATTTCCATTGTGTTTTGGCTTTTTTCCATTCTGTTGTGCCAATTTTGATGTGTTGTGGCTTGTTTCCTTAGTGTTGTTTAAATTCCGTTGTGTTGTGCACAACTGGGCCACCTTACAGGGCCTTCCAACAATTTTCTACCACACCTGCCAGCAATTTTCAAGTAACCCTGAAACACTTGGTTTGCTGGTTCAGGTGTGTTTGACTGCAGGACAGAAGCTCTCCAGGAGCAGAGTTTGAGACCCCTGCTTTCAGTAATGTACAACTATGTAATAGGTAACTCAAGCAAGAAATACTAATAATACTTGGTAATGTTCATTTCTACACACACACTGCATTTAAAAGGATCATGTGATAAAGATTGGAGTAATTGCTGCTGAAAATTCTGTTTAGCCATCACAGGAACAAATTAAATTTTAAAATATATTAAAATTATAGAAAACATTTTAAATTGTAATACTATTTAGCAATATTAGTGTTTTACTATTTTTTTGATCAAATAAATGCCAGGCTTGAGGACCAAGAGAATTCTTTCAAACATTTTTAAAAAAGATTCTTACCCCAAACTTTTGCATGGTGAACTACAAATACATTTTAACATAAAAAATGTGCACGTTAAAATTAACGAATTAACATGAAAAAAATGCAAAATATATTATTCATATATAAAATATGCATATCTACTAAATTGAAATTCATAGAACCAACACCTTAAGTAGACCTTTTATATGATGAGCACTAATGATCTCAGAAGTAAAAATTAATTTATTCAGATTTTTTTTTTATGGGCCATAATGAAGAAAAAAAAAGACTTATTACAAAATGTAATTATTGTAAAGACCTAACAGACAATCTAATTATTAACAAAACTGCTTCACTGCTTACTAAAGAAGAAGAAAAACAAAAACCCTGCTGGTCCACCAAATAAAAGTCATGTAGTGTGACCAGCATGCAGAAAAAAAAACTTAAACAGCAAATTCTATCATATTGATGACCTCTGTACCCTCATGATTGTCAAACTCAATAATTCTGCAAAATATGAGATAATTTGACTTTATGACAAGGCAAGGTTGTAAAATGTAACTTGGTGAGGTGACTCCTTTCTTAATTAATAATTTTAAAAATTAAAGGGCAGCATGAACGTTCTGCAAAACATCATCTTTTGTGTTCCACATAAGAAAGTCATACTGGTTTTTAATGACGTAGATGAGTTAAAAACAACATGTTCTTTCTTTTTTTTTTTTTTTTTACTTTAATGTCAACATACAACACACTGTCCAGCTTTCTGATGTATTGACATGGATTTTGCAGTATTGCAACATGCAACAATGACTAAAGAACCACTTCAGGCTTTGTACAAGCTGTTACCGTCTCCTATTGGTAGATTTGTGTGACCAACAGCTGAACTGGAAAAGTAAGCTTGTCCTTTGAAGCTGCAGCTAATGTGAAATAAAGAAATCAAGATGAATCATGTTCATATCAATGGGCAGTGCTAAACAGATACCCTGATAATTAGTAGGAAGATTAAGCAGAAAAAGACAAGAGAGGAAAAAAGATAATACTGCTGGCCGACTCTCTGTTTCTTCTCTAATGGACCCTCTTTTCTTCTCCCAGTGTCTCCACATGGTGCATTAAGTTTTGCACCTTTTCAGTGGTTGCTCATTCCACCTTTCTTTTCAAATCAAAATGTGTAATGTCACTAGATGAGAATATAGATTTTTTTCCCCCTCCTCAACGTCAGTGGAAGGAAAAGCTGCTCTTTTTTCTGAACCACATGAAATTGTTGCCTGTGGGATTTTAGCAGGTTCATGATGTGATCACACTTACAGTACACAGAGTACTGCATAAGACATGTAGGATTTAACCATCGTTGTGTTTCTGAAAATTCAACTGATTCCATGGAGGGTATTAGAGCCTCTTTAGAGATACAAGATATTTCACATAAAAAAATTAAATAAAAGACTAATTTAGAGTTTTTAAGACCATGATTCCTTTATCAGAGTTTGAGACTAACGCTTTGACCTCAGACAAATTAACATATACAGTAAAAATTTAGCCTACTATAAATCACATTTGGCAGACACTAGGTACTTTCTTATTGAAAAACATGTAGACATCTGTAGATGATGAATCGAACATGCTAAATAATGTCAGTTATTATTGAATAAAATATTAGATTAGATAAAAATACAAATAAAAGATTAGCAAAAGTTTCCATACATCATCTAATTTGTTATATTTGATGAAGTTGATGAATTTGATGAATAATTAATTGTTACTTTCCTGTTTAATGTTGTGAATCTGATTTGAAACAATTTCAAATGTATAACGCACTATAAAAATAGAGGTAAATTGACTGTAGTGCTTGAAAATGGATGGTAAGACATGACTCAAAACAGAATATAATGTCTGTCATTCATAAGTCTCTAATCAACTTTTGTACATTTATTAAATGCTGATTAAGACTTTGTATGAACTGGTTTGACCCATTCATTGACAAGAACTGACTTGCACAGAACAATTCACTGACAGATCGAAAGTCATTAGAGCTTGAAAGCAGATTTTGCTCTAAACAAACTTGAATAGATGTGCAATATCGACCTGATTAAATATTAGAGCAGATTTAAAGCTGAACAAGAAAAACGTTGTAAGGAATGCTCAAAGGTTCATAAGCTTTTTAGTCAATTTTAATTTCGGGGAAGAATATTCAACAGTTATTAATCTATGATCAACAAATTATCGAATATAGTCTGAACCGAGTCCTTACGTACATAAGTAACCCACGAGGGGTTATACAGCACACGTCTGATTCGGTTATGTATATAACAATTAAACACAACGAATTTATGATTAATTAGGAATATACATCCTACACAGACCGATGGCTGTTGATCTTTAAAATTACCAAAGCAATTAAAACCCCCTTTCTCAGTCAGCACGTCCGCCGTGCTGTTCGGTTGAAAGTTATCAATAGCTTGTGGCCTATTTTAGCTTAACTTTACTGACACTGTTTAGTGCACTTAACAATATCAGATTGTAGCGTTTAGGATCTTTTATATTAAAGCGGCTTTGTTATGTGGTCAACAACAACAGAGGCAATAAGGTATAACTGAGGTTTTTAATAACAAAACTACACTACACTCTAAAAAATGCTGGGTTGTTTTTTCAACCCATACGCTGGGTTGAGACTGTTGGGTAAGGATGCTGGGTTGATGTAACCCAATTTGGGTTGAAAATCGGTCTTAATCTGTAACCCAGCGGTGCTGGGTTGGGAACGCGGACGTTAAAGAGAGCACGCACGTCACGCAACGCAACAACACGGACGACACCAGTCGGAGAAGCCGCCATTTTCTTAGCGCCTTTAGGTGGAAGCAGATAAAAGACGTTTAAGGTAAATACATAAACAAATTTCAAGTAGTTATCATTTGGTTTTTATTTAAGAGTATTTTGAGATTTCATGGAAGGTGGAAAAGTCAGAAAAGAGCTTATATGGAAATATTCGCGGTTTTTACCTCAAATCTTAACTGCCGCTTTTATTGGTTTTCTTGTGTCTTGTTTCCAAAAAATCTGTTAATAGAGTCACGATACATTATCCCTTACATATTCAATATTTCTCTAACGATTTTACTGTATAAACGCAGTTTTACGCTCTCAGCCATCTCTCAGCTCGAGATTAACGTAACGGCCGAATGACAGCCGCGCCCGCGGTGCACCTCATACTCTGCTCAGTGGACTGGAAGAAAGTGCGCCACACTGTCATCTCGACGGCGCTGGCCTTAGGAAGGGAAAAGGTAAGTCCGTTTTTAAAAATAGCTTTTGTTAACTTTACTTTATTATATATGATTTGCTGTATTAGCCACGGGTTTGATTCGGTGAAGTTAACTTACTTTGCTAACGTTAGCTTGGTCTTCTGTCAGAACAATAGCCTAGCCTACTTCACAAATTTTCCACTCTGCTTTCGTTTAACTGTAGGACTACAATAGTAACAGTAACGTTAGATGTTATTCATTTACTATGAGCATACTACTCACTATACTTACTTTACATTTTTACCTTTTAAATTATAAATAATTTTACGTTAAGTTACCTCGACCACCATTTTGTCCGTGCCACTCCCTGGATAATTTGGATAAGAGCTGTTCTCAAGTTTTCTGTGATAATAAAATGCCTTTTGACTGACATAATTTTTTGTTTTAGTGAATGTAAAAACTGTGATCTTTCTGAAATGACTGGAAAGTGCATCGAAGGATATTGAAAAATAAATGCAAAACGGCAAGACCTTTTTGTTACTGTTGTACTTGTTAAATTATGTTGTTTATTTCATAAATATAATATTTCATAAATAGTTTTGCCAAATGCTGCTTTGACGCAGAAAAGTGTTAAATCCAGCTACTGTTCAGTCTCATTTTCCCACTTCTAATTTCAACTCTTTTGTATATTTGACATCATCAACCCTGATTTCACTATTATTAAAGAGCAATGAGATGTTTTACATGTTTTCAGTACTATAAACCTGACTACAGTTGCCTAGTTCAATAATGTTAACTAGCATCATGGCCGCCAATTTATTAGCCTTTTCTACTCTGTAATTGGGATGTACATAATTTAGTCATAAAATGTATTTTATTTGTTATTTTATCTTAGATGGACGAATATGTGAAAACTAAACTAAGAGAATGGAATCTTGAAGAGTTATTTCCCACATTTGAAGGTATGTAGTAATATTTTACAGGGTTCATTGTAATCGTAAGCCACTTGCACGCTTTAAAACTGAAAAATTAGTGTAGAAATTACAAATTTACTTTTCTGTTGAATTGATCAAATCTGCTGTTCAAACAAGCGGAGAAAAGGTCTGAATTTTCGCTTGCCTCATGATTCGATAACAATTAGATTATAAAATGTTTCATGATGCATCACGGTCCATGTAACTTTAACACTTAATTTTTTCAGACTATACAATGCAAATGCAAAAATTAATTTTTCAACCAGACGTTCATTTTTTTGTTTTTCGGTTACATCAATGGATATTTGCCATTTTCTCCCGTTTTTTTTCCCACTTTTTTACTCCCCTTTTACTTTTGCTAAATTGTGACATCAGAAACAATACATTTTGAATAAATGAAATTGAACAGATTTTCTATTTTTTGTCATGTAATTTGCGGCGTAGGCTGTGCCATTAGCACCACAAGCAATCTTGTTCTCATTATAATGCAATGTATATGACTGATTAGCGATGCACATTTTGCACTTCATTTTATTTTTCGTGATCAAAGTGATTACAGACATCACTGCACGTTTTCGAAGCCATACCGAAAAACAACTTTCATTGAAAAAAATTAGCACAAAATAACACTGCAGCATTATTAATATCATCAATGATTTTGAAAAAGAAATAGCCTATCTAAAAAAAATATAACCGTCTGAAATAACCCAGAGTCGATAACTTCGGGCATTGCATTTGAGCTGAAACTGAGTGAATGAACACCAGTTGGTAATGGCAGCGCTTTGCCGTTCCCTTGAAATGTCTTTAAAGGGTTAGTTCAACCAAAAATGTATTTACTTACCATGATTTACTACTTTACCTTACTACCATCAAGCTCGCCTTACTCTGTTCTGTGATGCGCATATTTTTTTTCTCTTACAGCTGAAAAGATTGATCAAGAAACCCTCCTCTATCCATAGGGCCAAATGGATTCGTGAAAATGGAACCAAGACAATCATGGAAATATTCAAGGAGTATCCACGTCTCCTCGACACTCCAGGCATGGTGGGTTTAAATTTAAGAAATAAAAAGATTGGCTCAGTATTTTCTTTCTTTTTTTTTTACAACTTTGTTTGCCATGTTGGCCTTTGTTTTGTTTTTTTTAGATATCCCAGGATTTCTTCATTTTGAATCCAGACTCCGCTTCAAAACTCACCAAAAATTGGGTACCTGTGTTTAAGGATAAGATTCTGCAGTTTGCCAGCAGAGAGAAACAATCTCTTGATTTACTTTCCAGTGTAGAATTGATGTCAGCAGGTAATGGGTATTAAGAACACTGTTACAAATGAATAATTCAACCTAAAAATGAATTACTATCTATCATGTCATTCTAAAAAAGGAGAGTTTACAATTACTGTTAGTCATGACAATTTTCATTTTGTTAACTATTTCTTTGTAACACAATTTAATAAATGAATGTCATACATCCAGATTTATTGCAGTAAAATTTTATTGAAGTTTTATTGCAGCTTTTTATTTTATTTTTTATTTTTTAGTGATTTTTGTGAATTTTTTTCATTATATTCTAAAGAGACGCAGAGTGATGTCACCTTGCAAGTACTTCCTGTAGTCCTTCCAACATCAGTGTACAAGATTGGAAGGAAAACGTTTAAACCAACTTTCATTGAAACCCGGAAGGCCTTCATAGTAAGTTAACAGCCGTTGCTAAAACTACATGATTTAAGTATTTACAATATATTGTATGGACCCTTTTCACAGACTGACACATTTTAACAATTAATTCATTTTCTGAAGAGACTTGATCGCTTTATATGATGAACAGATTTAATTTAATTATTTATTTTTGGGTGAACTAACCTTTTAAGGCCATGACACACCAAGCTGACATAAAAAAACTAGTGACATCAAACAGTAACTGTGTTGTTGCCATGAGTCATTTGCCTCTGGGCCAAAAAGTTGGAATACACTGCAAAGGGCCAACCCCTGCCAACAGGGATCCGACTAGTGCTAACATTGGTCGATGGTTGGCTTGTCTTGTCATAGCCTTTAGTGTTTGTAAAGGTATTTTAAATTAGTTTTAAATTTTTGCGTTTTAAATTGATGCCAATTCTTTTCTTTTTCTATCTTTTTTTGTTGTTGTCAGATTGGGACCAATATGGCTGAGTACCTGCGCTCAAAAGACTCTGAATTTCCACACATTCTCATGCTTGGAGACAACCAGTGTTTTCAAGGCACTCGAGCAAAATACATTGCTTGCTGTTTGCTTTAAGGCGTTCTACATATTTGACATAGACTACCCGAAACAGTGTTCCACAGTGTGGCAGTTTTTACAGACTGTGGTGTATGGACTTTCTGGGAATGAAACCCCAACAATGAGAGTTTTGCGAGCATTCATTTTTGCTGACAAACAGTTGTTTTTGTTATTACTGTCTGTGACCTTGCCTCTTTTATGCTGTTTGTTCTTTTTATATTTACTACTATTACTTCTAAACTATTACTTCAAAATACTTGTACATTTCTTCTACAGTACAATTGCACTTACTGTGAGTATTTCTCACATGATATGTTATGCTCAAGATGTTGATGTAAATGCTTTGAAGTGTTTTAAGATTTCATATTTTCTCCAAAAGGTACTTTTTTTTTTTTTGACGAATTTTTGCTGACAAACAGGTTATTACTGTCTGTGACCTTGCCTCTTTTATGCCGTTGTTCTTTTTATATTTACTATTACTCCTAAATACTTGTACTTTTCTTCTACAGTACAATTGATTCTTACTGAGTATTTCTCACATGATATCTCATGCTCAAGATCTTGATGTAAATGTTGTGAAATGTTTTTAGATTTCACTTCATATTTTCTTCAACAATTTCAAGTCTTTCTGTGATATGGTTTAATGCATTTTCATTGAATTGTCAATGGGGAGGGAGTGAAAAAAAATTTATTCACAAATGGACAATTTTACTTGATTAAACAAAAATAAAGTTTCATATTTTGATTACTGAAGTCTGTATTGCTGTAGATGTTTTATTTTAGTCATTTTAATTACCACAATTTCTAGTTTAAATTTCCAACATATTTTGGGTTACATTAACCCAGCATTGTAAACATTTTAACCCATAATTGGGTTAAAATGGCAACCCAGCATGCTGGGTCACAAGTTTAACCCAACTAGTTGGTTTAAAACAACCCAGCGCTGGGTACGTCCCTTTTTGACCCAGCGCTGGGTTGCCAAAATAACCCAAATTGGGTTGTTTTCAACCCAGCATTTTTTAGAGTGTACTGGTAAAACAAAGATATAGATAAACAAAGTAAACTAAAACAAATAATAAAAGAAATGTAGAAACATAAGGAAAAACACAATTGCTAGCACAATTAGACCCTCAGAGACAGCCACAGGATACACACTTTAACGCGTCTAAATTTGAGATGGAACACTTGCATTCAGACCTGTTTTTGTGTAGGAGAGAGCGTGCGGCGTCCTGGAGATGGAAGGCGGACTTCTTTGATACTTCCGAGCGTGGATGTTTCGCGGGAAATTCAAACGTCCTAAAACAGTTCTGTATGCGCAAAGGCAGTCTTATCACCGGGATGCTGGAAGACTGACGAAACACACGTGGGTAACTCGGTCGGAGGACGAGAACCACACGGAGAACAGATTAGCTATACGCAAAATGAAACAAAGACAAACTAAAAACATGAACAAAAGAAAACACACGAAGGTTACATCTGGGAGCAGGATACACAGCGCAAGACTGAGGGAATGAACTGCTGCACGGCTTTTTACCGGGAAGAGTCCACGCCCACTTTGGAGAGAACTCTCCAATGATCCTTTCTCGCTTTGGCGGGGTTCCGTGGCCTTTGTCTTGTCGGAACGCCCAACTTTTTCGGATTTATGGCCGTTATGAATATGGTCAAAAACATTACAGAGATGGAAAAACATAGCAGAGTACATTTTAACGGAACCTCGTTTGTATGGTTAGTTAGACCACGTTGGGAGCTTTCATTTGCTATCATGAAAGACGTGTTTGACGCACATACAAGTGAATATATGCTCTTAGGCTCTTTATACAGGCCCTTAGAGTTTTAACTACACAACTAACAATCTTAACTGGCATGATACACAAAAAGGGATATACCAGAATACAGGAATATATCATATTTCTCTTAGAATCACCCATTTCTCTGGGTTTTCCCTAAGGAATGCATCGGCGCGTGTCCATAGGTGTGTGTGTGTGCGTGTATCCGTGGTTGCGAGCGTGGATATGTGTGTGCGTTTTCATTTCACACATCTGGCTTCGTTCTCTCCGCAGAGATGGGTGTTAAGTGATAGCAATCTGTTTGATCAACCTAGGTCCGAATTTTTATGGCCATTTGTGTAAACCATCTCTTATCCTAAAGGTGTCAATAGGCGAGCTCTTATCCAGACCCAGTGTCGCCAGAGGGTGATTTGCCTCGAATGACCAAGGAGAAGATTAAGCTTATTTCAAAAAGGAAAACATATACTTGTGATTATACATTTCACGATATTGATATACAGCTTAATAGATGGATCAGATTGGGAGGATTGTAACGATATCAAACATCACACGTCACAGACATAATACTGCAGAGTTACCTCTTAACGCATACGTACAGGCATTTTATAATTCTCTTACACGCATGATGACATTCTTAGGACACGTTTACACATTACAGCTCTCCTACATGTATTTCGACACATCGGATATGTTTTAGTAACAATTTAATATATGAAAAGTCATGTTTCCTGCATGTGTGTTTGGGTGGATGTGTATCGAGCACATGTGGTGATAGGAGATAATGGAAACATCTGTTTTTCGCTTCCCCCGCCCGATTTCCGCCAGGGGGGAGTAAATCAAGGCCGGTTTGTTGTCTTAGGAGTGAGAATTCGCTGTTTGTAACGATATTCAAGACATTCATCAACATAAATGACCAAGAAGGGCAATCTCGTCGCAGACTTTGAGACGCCTGGTTTGGTTAAGAGAAGTCCGTATCAGTTGACCACATGGTCGTTGGAATGTGGTTAGTTAAGGCTCTTTGTTCTTGCGAGTTAATGATTTAATAAAAGAGAATTAATGATTGTCCGTCCAATCTCTACAGCCCCCCCTTTTCGGGAGATGACGTCTCTGGGGAGACATCGTCTGCCGACAATCATTGCATGGGAAGATGGAAGGTGAATCATGAATTCAGGTAGCAGGTGATTATCAGGGCTGAGGGCTTAACTCAATGAGGTCGCTGGCAGCCTCTAGCGTGTTACTCTCTTTCCGGGGGTTTCGCCGGAAGCCTCCGGACACGGCTTTTGTAAGCCTGACGTTAGATTCTCGCATTTCATTGAGTCGCCGGTACAGGAGGAAAGCCACGCCCAGTGTTAGGATGTGGCCGACTACCATAGAGAGGCACAGCGCCGTGTCGGCGGCGGTCCAGGCTCGGACAACAGGTGAGGCAGTCAGGGTGGGCTGCCGAGACAAAGCTTGTAGTGCGGAGTCGAGAGGAGCGATGTCAATGAGTTGTGACCCCCCTGTCTCAATTTCCAGTTCCAGTTCTGGACCCAGGGTGAAGTTGTGGTCCTTGAAGAAGGAGGGGATTTCTAGTTCTGTTTCGTACTCGTGGCTCGGGAGATGATACAATGCCAGATCATCTACGTGGAGGATGGCCCCTTTAGGTACTTGAATCCACATGCTTTGGTTGAGCAGGCTGACACGGGTGGCGGTGTCATGCTGGTCGTACGTCAGAGTAGCGGTGAGTACTGGAGTATTAACAAGCCACCGGTCACCAATGATCTCTGCTCGTGTTTCTTCCACTTGCATGCGAGGCTTGGCTTCAGCAGGGCATCGGTTGTCGCTGGACATGGCCTGCAACCCACAGATTCCATCAGTGTTATCTCTGAGGAAGGGTTTGCTAGGGCAGAGATAATGAATGTCTTTAGTCAGTGTACACATGTGCAGGTTTGGGGCCAGGTACAGCTGTGGATCGCTGTCGTGGTAGGCTACCACATCTGGGGTTCGGATCTTGACGTGCGTGTTACCTTTCCAAAACCCGACATTGACAATGTCCTTTAGTCTGTAAATTCGGTTTGACTCGATGATGGGTAGATTCAGGAGGAATCCCATTTCTCTCTGCTCTGAGTCGACATAGAGTGGGATGGCGCTGCCCAAAGAGTAGGCCAGGTGTACTTGGAGCGGATCAGCTGGCGTGGTGATGGCGGAAGCCAGCACAGTTTGGACAAGGCTCAAAGGTATGAGGTAGGGTGGGATCCTACCCATGGCCAGGCTGTCAATGGAGGAACTCACTTCTCTCAACATATCCGACATCAGGGCGGTGACCAGCTGTGTTTGGGCAAAGTCATTCTGAAAAACAGTGAACAGCTGTTTCATGGAGTTCACAGTCTGATTCAGCAGGACGCTGTGGGTGTTGAGAACGACTATAGTTCCCCTCAAGGTCCTTCCGACGGTCTGCAGGGAGGCACTCTGCAAGGTGAGCTGCTCTTTTAACTGGGGAATCTCGGTTTGAATTTCAGCCACATGTCGTCTCACGGTGGCTAGGTTAACTGCGTTAACGCTTGACATACCGATGTTGAACAGGGTTCCCACCGCTGCTGCGGCTCCGAGTAGAGCTCCCAGGAACCGTTTGGGGCGGCGGTTGTGTCCGCCTAGTTCCGCTTGGGTGACGGTCATCTTTTCAAGTTGGTTTAGCATGTGCCTGACATCGGCCTCCGCATGGGCAAGGGAATCCTCTGTCCATCGGGCACCGGCCCAGCTGTACTGGGCTACTGCGCTGGGGTAGTGTGTTCTGTAGACGTTGCGGGGATCGAGTCGGACATACACCTTCTGGGTGTGGGTCCGACAGTTGGTTATCAAGAGACCTGGTTGCTCCCTCAACACGATGCCTGCCGCCGGGCCTGTTGCGATGACGTCAGGTGGCGGTTGCCCTCTGGTCGACTGAAGGCACAGGATGGCGAACCACAGCAGCATCCTAGTAGAGGTAAAAGGGAGACGTGGAGAGAAAGGGGAGAGAGAGAGAGAGGCAGTGTGTCAGCGAGAGTTGTCCTTGGTTTGGCAGGACAGTCTTTTCGCTCCTAGGATGGTAATCAGGTTAGTTTGCATTGGCCCCTCCCCGCCTTTCTCTGCCAGCAGCCGAATGTCTTTTAATTTGGTTGCGGTGGACCCATTTGAGCACTGGGTCTTTCTGTCCCCGACTCAATTGGATTCGGTACGCCACCGGGGAAAGTTTATCAACAATTTCGTGCGGTCCTGTCCAATGGGGCAGGAATTTCTTGGACAGCCGATGGGAGGCTGTGTGTGATGGCTGTGCGAAGCTGTAATACCAGACTCTGTCACCCACGGCTAATTCCTGGTGTGACGCTTTCCGGTCATAGTATGCTTTCTGGCCCTCGGCACTTTTTTGAAGCTGTTGTTGGGCGAAAGCAAAGGTTGCTTTCAGATGCCGGTGCAGCTCATCGAGGTACTGGTGAGTGGTGCAGGCTGTGATGAGACTGGAGTCTCCTGGCTGATACAACAGGTGCAGCGGCAGTGTCATCTGTCGTCCCGTCATTAGTTCAAAGGGAGACACCTGAGTTGAGTCTTGTGGAGTGGCCCTGAGGGCCATTAGCACCAGCGGGAGTTTCACATCCCAGTCTTTCTGGTTGGCGGCCACATACTTTTTCAGCATACTGACCACAGTCCTATTCGTCCGTTCAACTTGGCCTGATGAGATCGGATGATGGCTCACGTGTAGTTGAACTTGGACCCCCAGGAGTTTCCAGATCTGCTGCATAATATCAGCTGTAAAGTGGGTACCTCTGTCTGAGTTGACACTCATTGGCAATCCGAATCTGGAGAAGATGTGGTTCATCAGGAGGTATGCCGTGGTCTGAGAGGTGTCGTTGGGTGCTGGGAGACACTCAACCCATTTTGTAAACTGGCACACGACTGTGAGGAAGTACTTGTTGCCCCTTGTTGACCTGGGCAGAGGCCCTACCCAGTCGATTTGGAGGTCTGACCACGGGAATGTGACTCTCCTGCGTTGTAGCGGAGCTCTGTGGTTTGGATTTGCAGGTTGGAACTGGCAGCAAATTAGGCATTCTTTGACATATTCCGCCACATGTTCTTGCATGCGGGGCCAATATGCCACTTGCTTCAGTGTCTTATAAGTGGCTCTGGTGCCGTGGTGGCCAGCACATGGCGCGTCGTGGGCGTATATTAACATGACCCCCCTTAGGCACTGTGGCACCACAAGCCTTGGCGCTGTGTTGTCATCAGGTGCATACCACAGAATGTTGTCTATCACACGCAACATGTGCTTGATGTCATGCAGGCGTTTGAGACATGAGTCGTCAGCGAGGTCAGACGGTGTGAGTGGGTGGTTGGAGGGGTCAGAGAGGTGGTTTAGAAAAGTCTTTATGGACGTGTCAGAGGCTTGCATGTCCGCTATGTCGTTGTTTGAAATCTGCGGAGTCAGAGTGAGAGGCTGAGAGGTGGGCAGAGCGGCAGGAAGAGTTCGTTTGCTGCGGGTTAGCACTGCCACATCAAAGGCTGGTGGTTGGGCTGGAGGAGACCATAGATTACCGTGCAGTGCGCCAGTCTTGGCAAGGGCATCGGTTTGGTCATTCAGGTCCTTGTCGAGGCCCGGTTGTTTGGAGTGTCCTTTCACCTTCTTCCAGTAGACAATCATGTCGTGTTGTGTAGTCAGGTCATCACATGCTTGAAACAAGTGTTGGTGTTTGACAGGCTTGCCGTTTGAAGTCTTAAAGCCATTTTGTTTCCAACCTGGAAGGTGGCATGTGAAACTTAGTCTGGCATAGTTCGAGTCTGTGCAGATAAGGAGTTCTTTGATGTTATGGGTCGCTGCGATTTGCATAGTTATTAGAATGGCTGCCACCTCAGCATATTGTGACGACTGAGGTCCCAGCTTGAAGTGTTGTGGTTGGCAAGGCAGATCATTTACCCATAACACACCCGCACCTGCTTGGCGGATGCCCTCTTGGTTGAAGGAGCATCCATCGACGTAGGCTGTGGGCATACCTTGGCACGTATTGTCGTCGAAGTATCTGTGACATGTCTGTTGTGGTGGTTCTTCCACAGTAGCTGTTGCAGGTGGTGCGTTATCAGAGCAGTTCTGGCAGGCAGCCAGGCCGTTGCCTAGTGCTGACTTGTGGTTCTGAGCATATCTGGCTTCAACGTTGCGTCCCTGGAGGGCCATCAACCACGTGGCGATGCGGGAATTGGTGACCACGCCATCACGTATGCGTTGGCTGTTGAGGAACATGACAGGCTGGTGACAAGTCTCTATGATAACTTTCTGAGCTCCAATATAGTTGGAGAATCTTTGAATGGCCCATACAGTGCAAAACAGTGCTTTTTCACAGTCTGAGAATTTAGTCTCTGGTGGGAGGAGTGTCTTGCTGGCATACGCAACTACTCTTTTGTCTTGATCGTGTCGTTGGTACAGGCCAGCGCTGAGACAGTGGTTGGAGAATCCAGCTTCTAAGTAGAATTCTCTTTGTGGGTCGGGGTATGTCAGACATGGAGCTGTGCACAGGTGACGTTTCAGCTCAGACATGGCATCGTCCTGGACGGTTGTCCAGACGAATGGGCAGTCTTTTTTCAGCAGGGCAGTCAGAGGCTTTGCAATGTCTGAATAGCTTTCGATGAACTGCCGTGAGTAGTTGCACACTCCCAGAAAACTTCTCAGTTCTGAGACGTTGGTGGGTGGTTTGATGTTTTGAACAGCTTGAATGCGGCTGGACTGTGGTTCGATGCCCTGTGACCCGATCATTAGTCCCACGTAGTTGACCTTGGTTCGACACCATTGTCCTTTGTGGAGGGCAATCTTAGCGCCTGCAGCGGCTAACTGGTTCAAAACATAGTCTATTTCTTTCAGGTGATCGGTTACTGTTGTGCTCTTCATCAGCACGTCGTCTACATAGATGATATTTCCTCTCATTCTTGCATCGGGGCATGCTTTGTTTAGGAAGATGTTAAACTCAGCGGGTGAGTTAGCATAGCCGAATGGACACCTGGTGAAAGTGAATTGTCTGTTACCGAACGTGAAAGCTAGCTTATGCTGGTCTTCTGGATGCACTGGTATGGTCCAGAATCCCGAGGCCACATCAAGTGTAGAGAAGATGGTGGCCCCCCTGATTCTGGGTATTTCCTGCTCCAGCTGGGTCATGGGCCATCGTGACAGTGGCACCTGTTGATTCAGTTTCCTGTAGTCGATGGTGGGTCGCCACTTGCCGTTTGGTTTGATTACCGGCCAGATAGGAGCAGAATAGGTGCTGTTGCATGGGCGAATTACACCTTTTTCAAGCATAGAGTCAATGATTTCTTGCACTGGTTCGTGTGAGGCGATGGGGATCTTGTACTGCCTGACGAAGGTGGGAGGAGCCTTAGGGTGCGTTGGGATGCGCACGGTGTGCAGGTGGGTGAGACCACAATCTAAAGAGTCTTTGGCAAATGACGCTTTGAATTTGTAAAGGACTTGTCTGAGTCTTTGTAGATCTGCGTCCTCTTTAATTGCATCGGCGTCTTTTAAAATTTGCTGAACTTGGGACTCAAATCCAGGATATGGCTCCTCTGTGGGTGAGTCGCCTGTTGTGTTTGCAGGCGTAGGTGCAGCTGTTTCATCAGTCTCGTATGCAGGTTCTTTGGAAACTGTGTATACGGCAAGGTGTTGGTCCTCCGTCAGTTCCGTTCTGCATACTTGATCTTTGTCCATCGGCATGACTGAGGCGATGGAGATGGTTTTGAAGGGCGCTGTGCGAAGTGTGTCGTCTGTGTACCCTTCGGGTGTCATTGAAGCTGGAATGGGCCCAATGACTGGCAAAGTCAGTTCAAAATCAGGAAAGTCATGGCTCACTAGCCATCCTAGCCGATAGGCTTTTGGAATTGTGATGTCCACTGCTATGCAGTTGTTGAAAAGGATGTAGACTGCCCGAGATGATACTTCAGTGAGGGGTGTGGCCTCAAGTGTGAGGCCAAGTTCAACACATTCGGGTGAAGGTTGAAAGAAACCCAGTGTGTTGTTAAAATTTTGGCCTCGTCGTATGTTGAGCCTTACAGTGACCCCTTTGGTGTAAGCAGGTACCACAGTTTCCTGTTCGCTGATTAGGGTGCAAACCTCTGGAATGGTTTGGCCTGACAGAAGATTGTCAGTGTGTGTATGAACAACAGCTGGCTGTAAAGTCAGTGGGGCCCACAGTACCTCATTAATAAAATCCACATGAGCCTGGAGGCGAATCAGAACGTCTGCTCCAATGTAGACATCGTGGGGCAGGTCCGGAAGGACCAAGAAGTAATGCGTCAGGCACCGCTGGTTCCAGTTCAAGTTCAAAGCGCAGATACCTTTTGCCGTCACCAGGTTTGGTGGGCATGAGTTCAGAAGGAAACGTGTGCGCTTGCTTGCATAAGGAAGGTCTGGTGTGACTTTAATTAGCTCGTTGAAAAGTGATAGGCTTATGGCAGAGTTGTCTGCACATATTGCGAGTACAATGTCTGTAGTGGTGATACCATTCAGCTGCAAGTTGTCGTTGACCTTGGGGCAGAAAGGCTCAGAATCTTTGGTAAGTTGAAACGTGCAGAGTAACGAACTTGAATCTCGCTCAGGTGCTGAGTCTGTATCCCCGTGGCTGGTGGCGAAAGTTCCCGTGACCTTGGTGGCCTGACAGCCTGGCTCCGTTGACCTGGGTGGCTGACAGGGGAGAGGTTCTCGCACTTGAGCCCAAATTTTCAGCTGTCTGAAGTCCAGCAGGGGCTCGAAGCGGTCTAGCAGATCTTTGCCGATAAGGAGGGGATACGTGTCCACCGGTGAGATGTATATCGGGTGGATCAAAGTCATGGGGCCAATTGTTAGTTGAATGGGAGCTATTTGTTCAAGCCGGATGTCAGTTTGGCTGTATGATTGCACATTCAACCCACAAGTCTGAGATTTTAGAGTTCTGTTCTGCCTGTTAGCTTCAAATCTGAGTCTTTCAAAGAGTTCGGCTGATATCAAAGTGAGGTCCGATCCGGTGTCCACCAGAGCCTCGAGTTTCACTTCACTTTCCAGTGTGATAGAAAGATAAAGCTTGCGTGCTAGCCCTTTTTCGACCAGGTTCCCCAGGAGTTTTAGTGTCGGGGCTTGTGTGGTGACCGATAAACAGTCAGGGTCAGTGTCTTGGGATTCGTTGCAGAGACACACAACCAAAACAGCACTTTCTGGTATCTCAGGGGTTTGCTCGCTGGTGTGATGGGTTGGGTTGTCCGCTTCTGGATGTGCGGTTGTCAACAGCACTGAGTGGGTGTCATTATTACTTTGTGTTGTGACAGCTGGTTCTGTGGTCTGTGTCAGGAGAACAGTGTTCGGGGTGCTTGGTTCAGTAGGAGGGCTGTCAGGAAGGGTCTTAGTCCTTACCCTTAGTCATGAGGAACCAGGCTTGTCCTCTTTGTCAGTTTTCTTGTGAAGAAGCTCTTTCAGGATTTTCAGGATCTCTGCGGTCTCTGCCGTGGACTCACTGTTTTCTTTGGCGGCAGGCTCGGATTTGGACTTGAACTTGCTTGGGGCCTGCCGAGAGGGGTTTCGCTGCGGGCTGCCTGGACTAGGCGTTCTCGTCGCTGGAGTTCGGCTCCGTCTGGGCCGTCGGCTGGCTTCCCACGTGGCTCCCCCCTTTTGGTTGTGGGGGGGCCGTGGGTTGCCGTATGGTCTTTCAGAGCGCCCGCTCTGGTGCTTAGGACGAGCGCCGTCACGGTTGCGTTGCCCTCTGCTGGCTTGAAACGGTCTTGACTCGTTATTAGAAAGTCTGTTAGTGTGGTGTTGTTGGGCGCCCTCTAGGGCCAGCTCTGGGTGCTGATTGGTGATAGGGCAGATAGAGGGAGTTTTTACAGTCTTTTCAGAAACAATTTTCTGCTTGATGAACGCCTTGTGGGCTAAGTCTCTCAGTTGTTGGGTAGTCATGGTGCGAGGACAGGCCAGGACCCCTAAGTGATGGCTCACAGTGGGATGCAGGTTTCGGAGGAACAAAGTTCGGAAGTTAAAGTCTTCCTCCATCCCCGGATCATTCCGGGCACCGAAGTAGGCTTGTCGGATGCGATTATAAAAGGCCTGGGGAGTTTCCAGTCGTGCCTGCTTGAGGTTCATCGCGGTGATGAGTCCTTGATCTGTTTCCGGATCAGAAAATTCCCTGATGAACGCCTGTCGCAGTTGCTGGTAGTCCGACTTGACAGTATCTGGTTGGCGATCCAGAAAACTGCGTACGTCCCGGCTAGACGTAATTCGAAGCAGGTATAATCTGTCCCAAGGGGTCACATGGGGAACAGTGTACAAGTGGAAGTCAATGTCTTTCAGGTAGGCATGCACATCGTGGCCTCCTGCAGGGTTTGGGGTGAAGGTAGGAATATTCCTGGCCAGCTTGTCAAGTTCTTTAAGCGCCATGCCGTAGTAAGTGGCAGGGGTTTGCTGGGAAGCCCCTCCTTTTCCTGAGGGCGAGGGCTCTTGTAGGCTGTCCGTTGATGTCTGGGACGGTGGACGTTCGTTTCCCTTCACAGTTCTTTGTTCTTGGCTGAAGTGTGCGGACTGACCGGTCAGGGGAAACTTTGTAGTGTGCGTCTCCCTTTCCCGGTCACTCTGCAGTTTATAGGAGTGTTTTAACTCACGGTGGACCAAGTCAAGCTCATTTTTATAAAGGTCTCTTTGCTGTATAAGTTCATTGATTTCAGCTCTGGCCGCTTTTAAATGTTTCTCACAGGCTTTGGTCTTTGCGTCTCTTTCTTTTAGTTCAGCCTCTGCTCTTGCAAGCAGAGCGTCACCTTGATGCAGTTTTTCGGTGAGTGTCTCTCTGGCTTTTCTTTCTTTCAGTTCCTTTTGGTTGGTGTCTAGACGAAGGCTTTCCAGAGCATTTTGAAGTTTTTCTACTTCCTTCTGTAGCTCTGGGTCCGTTTCCTCGTCGTCGTCCTCCTCGTTCTCGAGTAGTAGCTGATCAAGCCGACTCTGGGTTTCTGCTTGGTCGCGCCGGGCCTCCTCCGCTTGGAGTCGCAGAGTTGCCGTCTCCTGTTCCAGGTCGATGGCATTTCTTTCGTGAAGGCGGGCTTGTGCGACGAGCGTGTGGGCCAGGTTTCCCACGATTCGGGCCCATTCTTTGTGGTTGTAGCTCTGAGTTGGGTCATGCCTCATCAGCAGGTCCAGGTCTGCGTCCAGCTGCGCCTGGTTCCGGGGCTCGGAGTCGCCGGTATCCTTGGGCAGGAAGGTGGCTGTCATGGCACTCAACCATGTCTCGAGGCTGTCCCAGTGGGCTGCTGGGCTGGGAGACCGGGACATGCTGGCTTACTGTAGGGCGAAACGGAGCACAACACACACAAACACAAACAGACCGAATGCAGGTTCGATCTATAATTTATGCGCTATACCTTTAATACGGCGATGCCGTTTACAGGAATTTCGACTAACTGATGCAGACAGTTAGGCAGTTTAGGCAGGGACAAATTGTTTAGGTCAGCGCAGGGCCGAAATAAAGATTTTGACAGGGCCGGAGCCTAGTATGTCACGGTTAACGCTAATGGCTCGGTTGTCAATCTGTTATTTAGCTTTCCGGGGGTGTCTCTGTGGGCTTTGTCTCTGGGTGATCTGAAAGGCACAGTTCACACAGAATAGAGAGAATTAACAGAAGAATAGCAGGATAAACTTAAAGTAAGGTTAGACAATAGAAACGAATGGGTCTGCAGAGCCAGAGTGAAATAATAGCACAGAAAGTGTTAATCTGTTACTAAAAGGGCTGGACACGACTATGTGTGGTTTTCTGAGAAAAGGATGGCCACAGTTAAATGTCACGGGAGAATCTAATATTCTTGTGGCTTATACTAAGTGGATGACTTTTCTTTCTTTACCTTATCTCAGCTTGCCTATGGTGACCTGAAATCACACCGGTCGGAGCCAGCGTCGAGGTCAGTCTTTTCGTTGCCCCAAACACGTAACCGAGGTGTCCGCGGGCCTTTCCTGTGCATCAACCACGGTGCGCCCACTCAAACAATTTCGACTTTAAACACAACCGGCACTACCGAGGAGATAACCTGCTTACGACACTGCAAAGAGGACTGTTCCCCAGAACCCTCGTTACGAGTGGTCCCGATTTAGACCCTGGTTTGAGTAATAGGTCCGAAATTGCCTTGTGTCGCTTTAGCGTGGTTAACTTCCCCTTTATGGAAGTGCCAAATTGCTGATGTCTTATTGCGTGCCGCACCGATGGAAAGAGACAGGAGGGTCCGAGACTCACCCACAGCAGGTGCTGGTAACGCCGGCCAGACGACCCCGCCCGCTGGAAACAAACCAGGGATGACGGTCAAATCACCACAGCGCAAGAGAGTTCTACCTGTAAATACCAAATGAGATAGAGAAAAGTGACTTTACAATTACTTAAAGCTTACTTTGTCTGAACCCAATTGAGTATCTGTGTGTGTAGAACACACAAAGCTTTGCTAACTAATGGGAGAGAAGAAAAACAGAAAGGGAATTATGACAATGTTGGTAATTATCAGAATAACCTGAGGAGAGGGGTCAGTGAGTAAGGCAGGATAAACACAGGAGTACGTAAGCTGTAGTGGCGGGTTTGGGCCAAAAAGGGCGTACTTTCCAGTGGTTAGCCTGTAGAAAAGACAACTTAATTGAAATTGCAAGTCAACTGGTTTAAATTCAATTCAGGTAAGCGTATACAGAGAGGTTGAATAACACCTAAGATAGTGCGGGTGTATTTGTGATTAAAAAACAAAATCACTAAGAGACAGAAGGAAAGACAGAGGAAAAAAAAAAAAAGGTATATATATATTTTTTTTTTTTGAGAAAAAAAATGTAAAAAAAATTAATAAAAGTTATCAATTTATTAAAAACAAATTAACAAACTTATTAATTTATTGAAAAGGGGAAATTAAAAGATTAATAAGACTTATTGATTTATCTAAGGGAAAATCAATTAACTTATCTGGAGAGAAAATGAGATTAAGTAGAACTATTCATAACCCAATTCATAAAATTGAGTGGGAATTTAATTCAAATTTTTTTTCAAAGTTGTTCTTCAAATCAAATCTGGATGAGATTACGAAAATTAACGGATGGGATTACTTCTAATGCTAGTCACGATCGCTGTAAGGTATCAGTGACAGCCCAGAACAAACCCAACTGAAAAACAGACTGAAATCTCAAACAGAATGCAAAAACCACCAGAAACTGACTCAGCGTTGGAGGCCGCGAAGAGGGCGTCACTTCAACTGTGAAGAATTAGAAATGACTGGAAAAGAAAATTCAGGAAAGCATGACCTATCTGTCGGCGTCCACACAGTGGCGCTTTCGCGCTCAAGTCGATGAAGAGGGTGTGGCGGTAATTTGAGACTGAGGCGCTAGGCTGCGCTCTAGTGTTCAGCAACAGAATCACAACCAACCTGCTTCAATTGTACCTTAGGTGGGACGCGCAGAATCTGAACTGTACACAATTTAAATCCAGGCGGATTTTTACGGTGCTATGTTTCACGGGTTCGTGAGGCAGAATTATTGCACTACACTTACACGTAAACTGTACCAACAGGAATTGACGTCTGTGGTTTTACTCCAAACACATTTATCATTTAGCACTTAATGATTTACATGTTCTGTTTTAACATTTGGTTAGCTAAATCAAAGTTGAAAAACAGGAGTTTTCGTTAATCTAACGACTATCATATGATATCAGGCCTTGTTAGGTTGAATTCAGGAGCTTCGCTGTATTCAAATCCTCTATCGCTTCTGCTCAGAAGATTCTCGTTCTGGAAGCAGGCTGGTTAAAAGCAAATATCTTAACATGTAAACGTCTTTACAGAGGTAATACTTCTTTTTCTTACGAACTACAGTTTACTTTCAACACTTAACAGTGAATATCAGTATTATGAACTGCAATTTATTTTAGCAATTACCACGACTAAAACGTTTAGACGAATTTAGCAGTTTGTAATGTGCTCGGCTGAAGCTCAGCTTTCAACGTGCGTCGGCGCGCTTGTATCTTACTCAAACACAACAAAATACACAAAATTGACACTGCATTAATTGCTCACACAACAAAGCTTAAAATATTCCCAATAATTCTCCACCACTTAATATGTAAGGAATGCTCAAAGGTTCATAAGCTTTTTAGTCAATTTTAATTTCGGGGAAGAATATTCAACAGTTATTAATCTATGATCAACAAATTATCGAATATAGTCTGAACCGAGTCCTTACGTACATAAGTAACCCACGAGGGGTTATACAGCACACGTCTGATTCGGTTATGTATATAACAATTAAACACAACGAATTTATGATTAATTAGGAATATACATCCTACACAGACCGATGGCTGTTGATCTTTAAAATTACCAAAGCAATTAAAACCCCCTTTCTCAGTCAGCACGTCCGCCGTGCTGTTCGGTTGAAAGTTATCAATAGCTTGTGGCCTATTTTAGCTTAACTTTACTGACACTGTTTAGTGCACTTAACAATATCAGATTGTAGCGTTTAGGATCTTTTATATTAAAGCGGCTTTGTTATGTGGTCAACAACAACAGAGGCAATAAGGTATAACTGAGGTTTTTAATAACAAAACTACACTACTGGTAAAACAAAGATATAGATAAACAAAGTAAACTAAAACAAATAATAAAAGAAATGTAGAAACATAAGGAAAAACACAATTGCTAGCACAATTAGACCCTCAGAGACAGCCACAGGATACACACTTTAACGCGTCTAAATTTGAGATGGAACACTTGCATTCAGACCTGTTTTTGTGTAGGAGAGAGCGTGCGGCGTCCTGGAGATGGAAGGCGGACTTCTTTGATACTTCCGAGCGTGGATGTTTCGCGGGAAATTCAAACGTCCTAAAACAGTTCTGTATGCGCAAAGGCAGTCTTATCACCGGGATGCTGGAAGACTGACGAAACACACGTGGGTAACTCGGTCGGAGGACGAGAACCACACGGAGAACAGATTAGCTATACGCAAAATGAAACAAAGACAAACTAAAAACATGAACAAAAGAAAACACACGAAGGTTACATCTGGGAGCAGGATACACAGCGCAAGACTGAGGGAATGAACTGCTGCACGGCTTTTTACCGGGAAGAGTCCACGCCCACTTTGGAGAGAACTCTCCAATGATCCTTTCTCGCTTTGGCGGGGTTCCGTGGCCTTTGTCTTGTCGGAACGCCCAACTTTTTCGGATTTATGGCCGTTATGAATATGGTCAAAAACATTACAGAGATGGAAAAACATAGCAGAGTACATTTTAACGGAACCTCGTTTGTATGGTTAGTTAGACCACGTTGGGAGCTTTCATTTGCTATCATGAAAGACGTGTTTGACGCACATACAAGTGAATATATGCTCTTAGGCTCTTTATACAGGCCCTTAGAGTTTTAACTACACAACTAACAATCTTAACTGGCATGATACACAAAAAGGGATATACCAGAATACAGGAATATATCATATTTCTCTTAGAATCACCCATTTCTCTGGGTTTTCCCTAAGGAATGCATCGGCGCGTGTCCATAGGTGTGTGTGTGTGCGTGTATCCGTGGTTGCGAGCGTGGATATGTGTGTGCGTTTTCATTTCACACATCTGGCTTCGTTCTCTCCGCAGAGATGGGTGTTAAGTGATAGCAATCTGTTTGATCAACCTAGGTCCGAATTTTTATGGCCATTTGTGTAAACCATCTCTTATCCTAAAGGTGTCAATAGGCGAGCTCTTATCCAGACCCAGTGTCGCCAGAGGGTGATTTGCCTCGAATGACCAAGGAGAAGATTAAGCTTATTTCAAAAAGGAAAACATATACTTGTGATTATACATTTCACGATATTGATATACAGCTTAATAGATGGATCAGATTGGGAGGATTGTAACGATATCAAACATCACACGTCACAGACATAATACTGCAGAGTTACCTCTTAACGCATACGTACAGGCATTTTATAATTCTCTTACACGCATGATGACATTCTTAGGACACGTTTACACATTACAGCTCTCCTACATGTATTTCGACACATCGGATATGTTTTAGTAACAATTTAATATATGAAAAGTCATGTTTCCTGCATGTGTGTTTGGGTGGATGTGTATCGAGCACATGTGGTGATAGGAGATAATGGAAACATCTGTTTTTCGCTTCCCCCGCCCGATTTCCGCCAGGGGGGAGTAAATCAAGGCCGGTTTGTTGTCTTAGGAGTGAGAATTCGCTGTTTGTAACGATATTCAAGACATTCATCAACATAAATGACCAAGAAGGGCAATCTCGTCGCAGACTTTGAGACGCCTGGTTTGGTTAAGAGAAGTCCGTATCAGTTGACCACATGGTCGTTGGAATGTGGTTAGTTAAGGCTCTTTGTTCTTGCGAGTTAATGATTTAATAAAAGAGAATTAATGATTGTCCGTCCAATCTCTACAACGTATATTACCTAAAGAAATCTTTTTTAAGTTCTGCTAGTTTTTTTGTTAACATTTGTTATTTAAAAAATTTCATTTATTCAATCACTATTGATCACTATAAATGTGTTAATTTAGTTCCTTTAAAATGCAAATTGTAAAATTCCCTGGTTTTCCATGAGTGTGGAATCTTGTTTATATAAATTTAAAAATGTAGGGAAAGTTTATTGTTTTCAGTCAAAACATTTGTCAAGAACGTTCCATAGAATTTCCTTCTAAATCTATGAGGGAAATGGGAAAAAAGTATTAGATCATAAATAGAAAGAGGTAAATGAAGGTTAACGAAATGGTGTCCCTTCTGCCATTAGCTGAAATGTCGAGATGGTCCTCACTGCAGAACATGAAATCCACAGGGAGGAGTCGGATCCAGATCCAACTCCTCCCACCTTACATATACCTAAACCTACCCAGCTCCACCCCCTGATCCCTAAACGCACCCCTAAACCTACCCAGCTCCACCCCCTGATCCCTAAACCCACCCTAAACCTACCCAGCTCCACTCCCTGATCCCTAAACCCACCCCTAAACCTACCCAGCTCCACTCCCTGATCCCTAAACCCACCCCTAAACCTACCCAGCTCCACCCCCTGATCCCTAAACCCACCCCTAAACCTACCCAGCTCCACCCCCTGATGCCTAAACCCACCCCTAAACCTACCCAGCTCCACCCCCTGATGCCTAAACCCACCCCTAAACCTACCCAGCTCCACTCCCTGATCCCTAAACCCACCCCTAAACCTACCCAGCTCCACCCCCTGATCCCTAAACCCACCCCTAAACCTACCCAGCTCCACCCCCTGATCCCTAAACCCACCCCTAAACCTACCCAGCTCCACCCCCTGATCCCTAAACCCACCCCTAAACCTACCCAGCTCCACCCCCTGATCCCTAAACCCACCCCTAAACCTACCCAGCTCCACCCCCTGATGCCTAAACCCACCCCTAAACCTACCCAGCTCCACCCCCTTATCCCTAAACCCACCCCTAAACCTACCCAGCTCCACCCCCTGATCCCTAAACCCACCCCTAAACCTACCCAGCTCCACCCCCTGATGCCTAAACCCACCCCTAAACCTACCCAACTCCACCCCTTATATCTGGATCCGACTCCGCCCCCTGGATCTCGTGTAGTGCAATGAGGTGCTACTGGAAATGTCACTAAATTCAAACATGGCAGGTCAAGATGTGTTGCGTCTGGACGAGACATGTAAGAAACACTGATGGATCCCATAATAAACGAGAAACATGTTTTGTGATCTGGTTCTTTTTGTACACCGCATGGATCTGCAGACCACTGACACAAAGGTAAGACGCGATATGTTTATTGCTTAAGATTTGCTGGTATTTTGGCTAGGTCTATAAGGGATCGGCTGTTTTAACTCTTCTCTTGCAGTTAATGTTAACCTTAGCCACCAACCTACTTAGCTAGTGACGGTTTGCGTTCGTACAGCAAGCATTGGTGGAGATGATCGTGGAGTAGTCAGTATCTTGTTTAATTATTGCTTGAATCTATTGCTGAATTTGGGAATAGTTGTGATGATGATGATGAGGATTGGATGCTTTCAAGTTTTGGTCAAAATGCCTTATGTAGATTGGATGGATGCATATTGTTGTGAATTGAGAACTTGAAAACTTAAGACTTTCTTCTCCGGTTTAGCTACAAGACATTGTCTTTCAAAAAAGAATTAATGCGTTATTGTACCCAGCACTTCTGAAAATGCACTTCCGAATGCGTCTTTGTCCCCAGCACATTTCAAATCAAACTGACGCCCTTGAATTTTAGTGCATACGTAGTATAGTCCACTTTTATGGTGCTTTCCGCCTATTTGGAGTCCCCGTTATTAAAATTAGCCCTCTGGACATTCTGCACTATGTTTTTAGCTGTGCTCCAAGGAAGATATTAAATCTTACAGGTTTAAAATGACTTAAAACAAGAGGGTGAGATCCCTTTTGAATCAATAAACCCTTTCAAAGTGTAGTATATGTGTGTTCATACCTGATGACAGACTTCTGAGAGGAGGAGCAGGAAGCTTTCTCCTCTGATGACGAGAAGAGTCCAGCGTCTGGGACTGATGCAGGAAAAACATTACATCACTAATAAGTCTTAAATCATGAAGCAAAACCATTTCAATTGTACGTGTATCCTACTTGTTTTTCAACTTTAATCTAAAGTGTAATATTAAGGTCCATAAGTAACTCACCATGGGTTTAGATTTGTTCTTGGAATACTGTGTGCATACAGATACATTCAGACCTGCAGTTTTGAGGGCTGAAATTCTTGCCTCAATATCTGAGATCTGCAGATAACAGATAAACTTTTAAATTTACACTCGAAGAGTCTGAGTACTATAGATAGCACATAGCAAGCGCTCACCTGGAGCTCGGATTGCTGCACCTGGGCGGCAGCGGTGGCCACCTGGTCTTCCAGGAAGGCCAGTTCAGTCTCTGTGGTGGAGCTGCTGATGTTGCGTGCACAGTCTTCTAAGTCACTTAGCGCCCCCTCTAGGCTGTACACGGCACCTGCAGCCAAATACACCTGCACACAGATCACAGGATCACAGAAACCATTAACATTTCACAGATGAATGTGTGAGCTGAATGATGAGGCAACACAAAAACCAGACATTTTCACAGTGGGATTTGGGTGTGATGGTAGTTTTGTATAAAATTTGAGATTTTTGTCAGTCAAAGTTTACATTATTTTTCAAAGTGAAATGTATAATTATTTTAAATTATTACTGTTCTGCTTTCAGTAAGAAATGAAAACAGTGAGTCTATATATATTTCAATCATGACAACTTTGGCATGTCAATGAATATGGCAATATTAATGAATTTGGTCTTGGCAGACTAGATATTATGTATTCTGCTGCTGCTATGGACTTGCTACTGCCAATAGATTTACATAAATGCTGCTGTGAGCATATAAGATATGCTGCTGCTGCATAATAGTCATGCATAAATCCCATGGAGCTGGGGGATTTTAGAGGAACTCTGATGCGCTGCAGGATGGTGACTACAGCGAACACTGAACCACCGGACTATTTAAATGTTGAGCAAGAAATTGAATTGACTGCAGAATTAGCAGAGGCCAGTTAGCTTGTGCCATGTGGTAATGGTGTGATTTCTTGCAGAAAGGACCTATCAACCTGTTACATCTAGAGTTTAATGAGTGATCTAGATATTTTAATCACGAAAACTCACAAAGTCCCCCTGTGGTGAAAATCAAGCTTTTAATGTTGCTTATATGTCTATGTGGTGTTTTAAATATGCTTGTTTAAGACAAACCATGTGCAAATTCATATCAACACCATTGCCGAGTATTTTCTCCTTAAAACTGCATTGAACCAAACACACAGTTTGAAATCGCAGGTGTTTCTGATGTCACAAACTACCTGGTAACCAATCACATCAACGACGTGTGATCATCAACGAGAGGATCTCTGAGCTGGTGCGAGTGAGTGCAGGCAGGGCTAATTTGCATATTCCTAGAACCGCATATACTAAATAAGGCAAAGGTGTAGTTACATTCAAGCTATTCTGAGGCATGATAAAAAAAAAATTCAAAGAAAAAACGTTTAAAAAATGTTGGGATCAAAGTTGAGTTTTAAAGGATAAAATGATTGACTACAGGTGGACTTTAAGGAATATGGCTATGTTAATGTATTGGCGGTCTAGATCTGCTATAAATGCTTAACGTTAATGGACTATGCTATGAGTGACTTGGCCTGCTTTGTGGAATGGCTTGAAATCTTGTGGCTTGACTTATGTGTAACTAAGTTAGCAAAACTCAGAGTTATATAAAGGTGAAGTATGTAGTTTCTGCGACATAGTGGAATTACAAAAATAAAGAGTATTTTAAAACAACCTTGCAAATGCCCTTTGTCACGCATCCCCAACTCAAAAATCACAAACACAACTCTTGAGGGTGCTTGTGTATGTCTCAACAAGTAAAAATATTAAGAATACTTTTAGCTGTGTTGCTATTTAAGTAAGCAATTAAGTTGCATAAGATAACAGATAACACTGACAAGAGCGAACACGAGAATCTTGTTCAACCCAACCCAATGTACAGGTATCAGCACCGGGCAAATTTTTTGACATGACACATCACAACTGTTTGAGGCATTATAAACTGGCACATTTGTCTTTCTGAACAAGTGCATGATGATGCTGTATGATACTGTCTTACCCCGTCTTGAAAAGCTGTTTTAAACCCAAAGGGTTTTTATTAAAAAGGGTTTATCAAATATTGCTTTGATTTAGTTTATAGAAGGTAGTTGATAAACAAAATCTATTTATGAAATTCTTATTTTTCTTATTTAATTAACTATAGTGACAATTAAAGCAGATGTAAAAGACTAGTACTACATCGTAAATTTCAATCGATGGAAAAACATGCATACTTTGAAATATTGTTTAACGTCCAACGGATAAACATCTGGATGAGTCATTGATAGAATTTTTTATTTCATGTTAATTAAAACAGCTTCATACAGGCTAGCTTCAGAATCATAGCACAAAACTGGGAACATGAATCACCTTCTTTTTCTTTCCTTTTTTTGAAAAACGGTTACTAGCTGTCTTCCCCGTCTTGATCTCTCCTCTTTTCTGTGCTTTTGTCTCCTCTTTTGGGATCCTGCTGATTTTGCCTGCGCCATTTTTGCCATCTACCTGATGAAGTGCACTGCAGCGTTTCTGAATAACCCACAAACCTCTTAGGAGGACACACACATGCTTGGCACATGCTATAATGAAATTACGTTCATTATAGTCTGCTTCTTAAAAGATAATTTATGAAGAGATAATTTAAAGGTGCCCTAGAATGTGAAATTGAATTTATTTTGGCATAGTTAAATAACAAGAGTTGTGGAGTAACCTGGAGAGTACATGAACATGACATACAAACATGAGTCTCAAACACCATTGTTTTCTCCTTCTTACTTAAATCTCATTTTTGAAAAACACCCCTGAAAAATTGGCGAATCTCCACATAATACCAACAGTCGGGATCATTAATATGTACGACTCCAAAAATGTGCATATGCCAGCCCATGTTCAATGACAGGCGGAACTGCGCAGCCGAAGCATGGCAGTTGTTCAGTGTTTGGATGTACAAATGAACACAAAGGTATTTAGTTCCTTCATCCGAGCCTCTGAAGAAATAATGGGTTAATTTTATTTTCTCTGGAAATTTCCAAACATTTCACAGACGAGACTGTTTCTTCAACTTGGGCCAATACAGAGCTGGCCTCGAACGTCTGAAAATAAATCGATCGAGCTACCAAGCAACACTTTCTGATGTGTAATTGTTCACGTTCAGACAGGTAATCTTTCTCTCAAAATCGTCCAATACTGTATTTACATCATCGTGTTTGCATTGGTGAAAGCATTAGAGATAGTGCAGAAACTGCGTTGCAATGATAAGATCTTTATTCTCACGATCAACACACTGTCATCTGTTTGCTCAATGCTCATCACGGCAACATTTTATGTGATGGGAATAGATATAAATACTTTAAAAACATATCACGATTCGTTAATCTCGATAGCTGTAATAGTAAAAACTTATAATATCTGTAGTAAAAGTATTCGAGAGAGTTTCACATGTAATACGTAGCTATTTCATATGCAAGCATGTCAGCCAATCACAGCAGAGGCCGGTTACACGCAGCAGACACGCCCCTTGAAACAGAGCTTTCAAATCAGAGGCTAAAATCAGGCTAGGAAAAATGCCTTTTATTTCTAAATTATGACTATTTTTGATCTAAATGTGGCATTGAGCTCTGGTTAAACGGGGTGGGGGGAGGAACTGCATATATTTAAGGGGGACAAGCACGGACTAATTTAAGTGATGCACCAAACTCATGCGGCAAAGACGCCACACAAATGCGGCGCTGAGAAAGAATTGGATGTCGAGCGCTCCCGAGAACCCTGGTAACCAGAGCAGCCTGTGCATAAAATTAGGGGTTTAAAGATTACCTCAGTTTTGATTTAATTTGTCCTATTTGGTGGAATGATTTGGTTATGCAGAGTTGATTTATTTTGAGTTTTTTTGGTTTTCTTTCTTTAAAACAGTTGTTATGCTTTCCCTAATGAGGATGGATGTTAAAACCGGGTTTTAGAGAAATTGAAAATAAAAGCTGTATTTATGAAGATATTTTAGTACGTTGTGATTAGTCTAAGCACCCACACAACAGAATTTTGGCGATGAGGATGGGATCCCTAATTTAGGTGTACTCCTTATTTTTATTTATTATTTTTTTCTCTTTTTTTTTTTTTTTTTTTTTTTTGAGGACAAATTAAATCAAAACCGGGGTGAAGACGAAGACGATCAGCAAACGGGCCAAGGATTGCAGCACATAGGATCATAATGGAGGAGCTTCAGGATCAGCTGGCAGATCTAAAGAGGAGACTAGCGCGGGAGAAAGAAGAGAAGGATAGGCTAGCTATTGAGAACGAGAAACTGTCAAGGGGCACTGTAATGGACACTGGGACTGTGCGGCAAGAACGAAGCACAACAAAGGTAGAGGTGGTTTATGTTCCCAGAGAAAAGAGATGTAAAGTTTATATGGGTAAATCTTCAAGTGTACCTCTGAGTGATTGGATTGAGGACCTGAAAAGTGTGTTTAAGGCCCGTAACTTTACACCAGACCAGGCAGTTGATTATATTTGGGAACATCTAGATGGTGAAGCAAAACAGGAAATTAAGTATAGATCTAAGGAAACACGGTCCAGGCCAGAGGGAATTTTTGAAGCTTTGCTTGAAGTATTTGGAAGTGCTCAATCATTTACTGCATTACAGAGACAGTTTTTTGAAAGGCAACAAGGAAAAACTGAAACACTAATTGAGTTCTCACATGCATTAATGGCTTTGTTAAAATAACTAAAAATTTGTAATCCAAGGGGTGTGGCGGAAGAGCATGTAATGCTTAGGGATCAATTTGCAGAGAATGTGAGAAGTAAAGAACTATGTAGAGAGTTAAAAAGAATGATTAGACAGAAACCAAGCTTAACATTCCTTGATGTCCGGAAAGAAGCTGTTGAGTGGGCTGGTGATGGGGTGAGGGTTTCTGAAACATCATTTGGGTCTGAGAATCTCAGTACTATAGATAGTGAAGCAGTGATGGCAAAACAGAGTACAGATCCAATGTTAGTAGAACTGTTTGGTATGGTGAAAAGTCAGTAAAAGCAATTAAGTGATTTAACTGAGAAAATGTCCAATTTGCAAGCGTTTTATAGGCAGCAGCGGGGAGTGTCACGAAGATCGTATTCCTTTGATCCCTTGGGACAGCCTATTTGTTTCAAGTGTCAGAAAGTGGGACATATTGGGCGTTATTGTAGTGAGATTGTGAACCCCAGTCAAGTATGGGGGCAGCAGAGATACCCTACAGATGATGTATCCAATCCCCAAGCTCAAAAGCCAGGGCTGTTAAACTAACACCCTTTGCTGTGGAGAGCCGCACAGTAAGCGAGGGGTTACCAACTGGTTCCTGGTTTAATCGGTATGAATGTAATTCAAAATGGTCATGACCTTTTGAAGCGAGAATTTGGGTCTCAATATTTAAAAAGTGCTATGATGCAGCAATGTGAGGCTTCTTTGAAACAGGCGTTGGAAATCTGTCAATTGTACGATACACAAAAGTCTTTTGTGAACCTGTTGGCCCAAAATCCAGTCAAGGTGCCAGCAGGTACGCTTCAATTGGTTTGTGCAGCGAGTGGGTACACTAGACTCATGCCAAATGAGTCTTTGCTTCTAGAGCCTCTGACAGAGAGTGAGGGGAGTTTACCAGCAGACCTTTTAATTATAGGTTCAATAGTGTCCTCAGAAAAAGGACAATTGCTGGTCCCAATTATGAATGTGAGGACTAGTGATGTTATTTTGTACCCACATGTTCGATTAGCGTCTGTACACAGGGCTGAAGTGGTGGTCAGTGGAGGGGATCTCGATATTCAGTTTACCCCAGTACAGGAAGAACAAAATTGTACGGTTTTTATTGAGCAAAGTAATGCGTCACAGTTAGGGGTAACAGCCGCTCAACAAGTTCGGACCCTTAATTTTCCTCTGTTGAATGTGGAACATGAAGGAAAGGCCAGGAGGTTATTGGATAAATATGCCTCTGTGTTTGTTGAAGGAAGTGGGGATGTAGGGTATACTGATTTGATTGAACATCAGATCCCATTGGTAGACGATGCTCCAGTTTGCCAAAGGTATAGAAGGTTGCCCCCTACTCAATATGAGGAGGTTAAAGCTCATATTAAATGACTTTTAGAGCAAAATGTAATTAGGGAAAGCTGCAGCCCATATTCGTCACCGATTGTGATTGTAAAGAAGAAGGGTGGATCCATTCGGATGTGTGTGGATTATAGGCAGTTGAATGCTAAAACCAGAAGAGATTCATACCCACTGCTTAGAATTGAAGAATCTTTAGATGCGTTGAGTGGAGCGTGTTGGTTTTCCACCCTGGACCTAGCAAGCAGATACAAATCAAGTGGCAGTGGCAGAAAAGGATAAACAAAAAAATGCTTTTTGTACGCCGTTTGGCCTGTTTGAATATAATCGTTTGCCATATGGTTTGTCCAATGGGCCAAGTACTTTCCAACGTCTGATGGAACGGATATTTAGTGATGAAAGTTTTCAGTCAGTGCTCTTGTATTTGGATGATGTGATTGTGTTTTCGTCAACAGTGGACCAACAGCTGGAGAGATTGGAGAAAGTCTTGCAACGATTTCAGCATCATGGTCTCAAAGTTAAGCTCAGTAAATGCTGTTTTTTTCAACAAGAGGTACGTTACTTGGGTCATGTCATTTCTAGTGAAGGGAAGGGCCAGGTAAGATGCACTGGAGCTGTTAAGACAGTGGGATAAAGTGGAAGCTCATGAAGGCATCTTGTATAGAGTCATTGCAGATGCTAGAGGGGGCTGGGTAAAACAGCTTCTCTTACCTCAAGTTTTAAAGCAGGAAGTCCTTGGTCAGCTGCATGACCATCAAGGTCATCAGGGGATTGACCAAACATTTAAGCTGGTACGTCAACGGTTTTATTGGCCCGGGATGTACCAGGATGTTCAGGAGTTCTGCAAACATTGTCTTCGATGTATTGTGTCTAAGGATGTTCAGCCTAAAGTAAAAACCGCAATGAATAGCATTCAAACATCTAAACCCTTGGAGGTTGTGGCATTGGATTTTACGTTGCTGGAACGTTCCCAGAGTGGAAAAGAAAATGTGCTTGTTATAACGGATGTATTTTCTAAATTCACACTAGCTGTACCTACAGCTGATCAGAGGGCCATAACAGTTGCAAAAGTGCTGGTCAAGGAGTGGATTCATCGATATGGAGTACCCGCCCGGATTCATTCAGACCAAGGACGGTGCTTTGAGGCTGAAGTCGTGCAGCAGTTGTGTGGAATGTATGGCATACAGAAGAGCCGAACGACAGCATTTCACCCGCAAGGTAACGGGCAGTGTGAACGTTTTAATAGAACTTTACAAGATCTCCTCAGGGCCCTTCCTTCTGAAAAGAAAATGAGATGGGATGAGTATTTGCATGAAGTATTGTTTGCATATAATACTACCGAAAATGCTACGACTGGATTTTCCCCATTCTTTTTAATGTTTGGCAGGAGCCCGGATCTCCCAATTGACCATTATTTGAGGGGTGGTACAGTGGAAAAGAAAGGAGAAGGTATGGTGGAGACCTGGGTGATTGAACATCAGCACAAACTGCAACAGGCTTATAGGCTGACACAGAGACGGTTGCAGAGTTTGGCCAAGCAGAGACAAAGACAACAAGGGGTGATCAAAGATGCCAGTTTGAATCCAGGGGATTTGGTTTATCTGCGTAATCGCAGAGTGAGAGGAAGAAATAAAATCCAGGATGTTTGGGAGGATTTGCCTCACTGTGTGTTGGAAAGATTGGACCCGGATAAGGCGGTGTATAAGGTAGTTCCTGTGGATCAATCGCGTCCACCAAAGAATGTGCATCGTTTGGAGCTACGTCGTTGTGGACCTCTGCAGAAGGAGCCTGGACGGTCAAGGGAGTATCAAGGGATAAACTCAAGTACAAGCACGGCACCGTCTGAGTCTGAGGAGGATTGGGAGGAGCTTCGGCTGGTGGTACAAGAGAACATGTCTTCTGGAGTGGAAAGGGAAATGAGTGCAGAAGAGGGAGCTTCCAGAGATGACGAGAAAGCAATCACCACTGGGACAGACTCTACTGTTCGACGCTCCCAGAGGACCAGAGCGGGACAGCATAGTAATCCCTTTAGGGAGCCACGACCGGTGCAGGGTATGGAAGCTGCAGCAATCCCCACAGGGTTAAGTTATGGCTTAAGACCCCCTTTTAGTGAAGTTGGGGCAATGGAGACAGTCTTAGATCTTTTGCTGCAAGTGATGCACGAATTAAAAAGAGTGAGGAGAGGTGGTTAATGTTGTTTTTTAAGGATGTTGTCAGGACATGCACTTAGTGAATCATCGGGACGATGATTTGACAAGTGGGGGGTGGATGTGGCATTGAGCTCTGGTTAAACGGGGTGGGGGGAGGAACTGCATATATTTAAGGGGGACAAGCACGGACTAATTTAAGTGATGCACCAAACTCATGCGGCAAAGACGCCACACAAACGCGGCGCTGAGAAAGAATTGGATATCGAGCGCTCCCGAGAACCCCGGTAACCAGAGCAGCCTGAGCATAAAATTAGGGGTTTAAAGATTGCCTCGGTTTTGATTTAATTTGTCCTATTTGGTGGAATGATTTGGTTATGCAGAGTTGATTTATTGTGAGTTTTTTTGGTTTTCTTTCTTTAAAACAGTTGTTATGCTTTATGCTTTCCCTAATGAGGATGGATGTTAAAACCGGGTTTTAGAGAAATTGAAAATAAAAGCTGTATTTATGAAGATATTTTAGTACGTTGTGATTAGTCTAAGCACCCACACAACATAAAAAACATACTAACATTATAAGGGAAACCCAGAAAACATTATACAATAAAAATAAAAACCATTGTAGGGCACCTTTAAATACCGTCCTAAATCATACAAGAAATTATCGGATTCTGCTGGGCCCCCTGTGTGACCAGGGTCCTTAGAATCGTCCTCTAATTAGTTTGTCTAAATAAACTGATCTTGGATTTCTCCTCTTTATTAAAACAACATCAACAACAACAACATTAGAACATTTACTTGTAATAAATCTTACATTTTCCTCCATCTTAGTGAGGTGCTGGTCCAGTTTCCTAGTTCCCGGGCCTGAGGACATGGGTGTGCCAGCCGGAGAAGGGTCATGAACTTTGCCTTCTGCCTCTCCGAGCAATTCCTCTGTAGCATTTAGGACCTTTAGAACCTCTGTGGTGATGCTGCATAAAGATGCGGCGGAGTACTTCTGCTCCATAAACACGAGAGTGAGCATAAAACAGAGGAGAAAACCACTGATAAACAGATAGCCCTATGCAAAACAGAAGAAATTTAAATGCATCAGGTTCTCTTGAAATTTTCCATAAAAGTCGTAAAACCTTTTATTAATAAAAGAATAAAAAAACATTTCAAAATTCAACTGTTGTGTGGATTACAACTTCCATATAGCGACCCAAGATCTCACTCTCAATTAAGCATGCATTGCTTGTCATGCACAAGCTGTTCAATCAATGAACAGGATAACAGGATTATGGGAGTAGAGGAGTGTGTCACCCTAATGAGCCAGCCCCATCAACACTGTGAAGGCCCATGAACACCTCAACACAGTCATCTCCTCACCGGCCGGATGACCCAACCCAACCAGATGAACTGGATAAATATCGTGAAAGTTCTGATCACATCTGACTCCTGACATTATGCTGCCTAACTCATAATCATACACTGTTCGTTCGTTGGCCAAAGGAGGACTGGCCCCCTGACTGAGCCTGGGTTCTCCCAAGGTTTTTTTCTCCATTCTGTCACCTGATGGAGTTTTGGCTCGTTGCCACTGTTGCCTTTTTCGCCTCTCTTCGCTTTTGTCGCCATTGGCTTTTGGCTTGCTTAGTTGGGGACATTTAACATTTAATTTTGAATTTAACAATACTATTACAACATTGTTTTCCTGTTATCTCTGTAAAGCTGCTTTGAAACAATTTGTATTGTAAAAAGCGCTATATAAATAAAGGAGACTTGACTTGACTTGACTTGTCATGAACGTACGAGAACGAGAGATGCTCTTACAGAGGTGAAAGGTCATCATTGAGGGTGTATCAAAAGTAAGTAACACACACTCATCAACATCCACACTTTAAAAATAAAGCAATTATTCATTCAAAAATGAATATTCTGTCATCATTAAATCACCCTCATGTTGTTCAAATCCACCACAAAAAAAGAATAGCATCAAGGTTTTTACATGAGAGGATATGAGAGTGAGAAAATAAAGACAGAATATTCATTTTTGAGTGAGCTATTTCTGTAAGAGATAGAAGGTCAAAACACAATGTGCCTGAGAACGTGACAAACTCTCATCACGTTAAACACGCACGTCATCGCAAGACAAGGAAAGGACAGGGATGAGAAGTAGGCTACATTAGTTCTTGTCAATACGTTTTTCAAAGTGCATCACCTCGAGTACTAAGCCATCAATATGAGATGTACATGTTGACGCATGCGTGCATGTGTTTGTAAGTAAGACAGTAAGCACACATGAGAGAGGGTAATATGAAGAGATAAAATGACTTTTCAAGGTGAGAAAGTGAGAATGAAAGAGATGGGAAGAAAGAGAGGAGCAGTGGGATTCAGTAATGAATACTTGAGGAATCAATTAATGGTTGGGTTGTATGCTTTGATCACAGAAATAATTGATCCAAACTCAGTCCTCTGGGCATGTGTGGCTCTGAAAGGGGCTGTGTGCGCGTGTTTGTTAGATGGACATCTAAAGTGAGGGAATATGTAGAAAACAGGTAGGCGTGTAGCACTGCATAAATCTAACACCCAATGAAAGTACTCAAGAACCACATTCACACTGTAATAAAATATGAAAATAAATATAAAAATAAAAAGAGTACATTTCTGATATGTTAATGCTTGCCCAAAAGATAACAAAATGGTTGTAGGCCCTGCCTATTAATAGGGAAAAGTGCTCTTAGAATAGGCTAATTTCTATAGCAATAAAGGCACAAAACTCATGTTCTTTAGACATGTTAGACAACTATGTCTATTTTTAACACAAAATGTACAGCATGAAAATGAGCTTGTTTAAACATATAATTTCTGTTAAGGTTTTTGGCCTGTAACCTAGCAGGATGTGTCCTTGTCTATTGTATCCAATGATTTTATTTTAATTTGTTTTAATATAATTCTTTTTAAAGTTACATTCAGATGTGTCTCACATTTTTAAACAATCTTGTTATAGCATTACTTGTATGCATGATTTTATTAATTAAATATTTTTTAATATTTTCACACAATTAAATATTTTCTCTGCATTTGAATATATTCACCGTATTTTAACCCTATATTTTTAAGAAAAATTAACGAAATATAATATAACTAAAATATAAAAAGTGTATCTGTACAAACCAACATGTCATCCCACCTTTGCCATCTTATTTAGATTAAATTGCAATCCTGTTACCCAATTCAGCCATGCTTTATGTTATTAAAAACCTTTTACCCATTATTTAATTAATATGTTTATTTAAATATAACATTTATTTCTTATTGCTGGAAAATCATATGAATCACAATTCTAAATTCAGAAATAATTAAGTAACATGGTTGCAAATAAATATTATACACAACCATATAAAAGTTTAGGGTAAAAAGTATATTCGAGAAATGATTTAAATTGATGAACAGTGACAGTTGAAGACATTTGATAATATTGCAAAATATTTTTATTTCAAATAAATGCTGTTCATTCGAACTTTCTATTCCTCAAACAAATCAATAATCCTATGCCATCACAGGAATGATTTACATATTAAAAAACAAAAACTTTTTATAAAAATACAAATGTCACAATATTGCTGTTTTACTGTCTTTTTGATCAAATAAATGCAGCCTTGGTGAGCCTAAGAGCCTAATAAAAAGATGTTTGATTTTGTCCTAGTTTTGAACCATGGATAGTGCCAATACACATTTTCAACAGACTGAAGAGAACCGAGCAATTCAGAACCAGAGTGAAGGGCTACTGTTACACACCATCATGTGCTGCTCTCAGTATCACTACCAGTACTGAGATAAAAGAGAAGTCTAAAGATTTCCCCCACTGTATATCTGGCTCTAACATACTCTGTAGTGTCATAAGTAGGTTCTGAGACAGGGAATAATGGACTACACATTTGATTCAGGAGGAATCTCTACAGCTCTACTGTATCTTTTTATTATGATGTATCTCACCTGGTGCAAGAGAGAGGAGAGAAACTGAAGCCTCTGCTGTAGGGCACGATCACTCAGACCCTCCTGAACCAACAAGAAAGGGTGGAGAAAGAGACACAGAGACACACACACACAAAGAGAGAGAGAGAGAGAGAGAGAGAGAGAGAGAGAGAGAGAGAGAGAGAGAGAGAGAAAGAAAGAAATGAGAAAAAAGACAGAAATAAATGGGAATGGAAAGAAAGATAAAAGAGGTGAAAGACACAAGACAGTAAAAAAGGATAGTTCCTCCAAAATGAAAATTCTGTCATCATTTATTCAATCTGCCATTCCAAACCTGTATGACTTACTTTCTTTTTTTGCAAAATACATTAAGAAGCCCTGAGGATTGTACTGGTTCTATGCTTTCAAAAGGATGCAAATGCACTATAAAAAAGTTATTAACGTTGTCAATGTGACTCCTGCGCTATTCAAAGTCATATATGCTAATTGTCCCCTTTGATAAGCTGAATCATAGAATCAATGAGTTAAACTCAAGAACCACCTTAGTCAGATTTGTGAACTAATCATTCAGACTGGTTTTGTGAACAAAAGATTCGATGAGAGCGAAGCATCCTGTGGCTTGGGTCCTGCGGCCGGTCATGGGGCTCGCAGGTAGAGTTGGTGGACAAGGAGTGCGAGACGGGCAATCAACCCTTTCTCTCATCCTCTCCTACGACTCAGAGGACCCCATTCTGTATCTTTAAGCTTGCTCCGTGATTTCTTCAGACCAAAATGAGAAACTCAAGCTGTCTGTGTCTGATTCTGAGAAGTTGGATGCAGACAGACAGGTGGGTGCATTAAAAGAGCAGTCCTCTCAGTCAGTCAAGGATGTGACTCGTGCTATGGCCAAGTTAAAATTTGAGTGGCCTGATGAAAGAAACCATTCACACGGTCTAAACTCGATGACCGCTACCTAACATCTGGCCGAGAGCAACCTCCATCTCCCGTTCTTCACTGACCTTCACAGAGTTGTTTAGGTCTTAGAGGAATTCGTATTTGGCAGCAGTGCATATGCAGGCCACCTCAACATTCTCTACAGTGGTCGTTATGCGTGAACACAGTTACGGAGTGGTGCAAAGGGTGGAAGAGACACTTGCGAACTACCACTCCCCCTTAAGTGCATCGTTGTGGAGGAAACCCGCATTGACACACATTGGTAGTCTCCAACATAAATCACCAGGGTGGTCTGCATTCACACATCCTTTTCAGGCAGGCTCAGCAGATCTTGCTCTGGGCAGAGGAGAAATTAAAGTATGGTTCTTGGACCTGATATATCTTCTAGACAACATTCCATGGAAGATTCCAGTTCAGAGATATCTTCTATCTTAAGTGCAGGGGATAATCTACCCAAAGCTGGAAATCTGGAAACCTTGGGTCTGGCCCCTGAGAGTTACCATCTCATAGATTCTGGTCTCTAATGAGATTGTTGAGACAATTCTAAATTCTAGAGCACCTTCCACTAGGAAGCTCTATGACCTGAAATGGCGACTATTCGTATCATGGTGTGAGTAGTGCAACCTGAACCCAGTGAACAGCCTGGTCGGTTCAGTGCTGAAGTTCCTTCAAGATTGCTTGTCGGGGGGCTGAAAAGTTTTATGTGGCCTCAATCTTAGCTAGCTACATACCTTTAGATGGGGTTCTGTTGGAAGACATCATCTGGTGTCTCGGTTCTTGTGCGGTGCCAGACGACCGAGGCATATCTGCAGGTCATGAGTTCCTTCCTGGGACATAGCATTGGTCATGGGAGTATAAGCAGAAGCACCATTTGAGCCATTGTAGTCGGTTTCTGAGATAATGCTGACTCTTAAAGTGGCACACTTCTTAGCACAACACTAAAAAGAGTTTGAGATTTGCAGGCTATGTCAGCTGCCTTTTCCTGTCTAGACCTCGCTCCAGCTGGTGTCAAAGCTATACTGCACCCCAGACCGGACTAGACTCCAATGTTCTTTTTATGGCTGGCCAGTCTGTGGTCTTGAAGGCTTTCTTTCCTTTCTTTCCTGAGATCCAAGAGCAAGAAAGTCCTCCCAGCTTCTGGTCTGCTTCACAATCTCCCTTTCCTAAGAGGTGCACGGAATCGGAGTTAGGGTCCAATCCCCGAGGAGTATTGCGTCTTCTAAAGCTCTTGCTAGGGGTGCATCCTTGCAAGATATTTGTGCTGCGGCTGGATGATCCTTTCTGCACCCATTGGTAAGGTTTTATAGTCTGGATGCGGTTTCAACCCCAGGGTCACAATTCCTTCAGGGTTGATCCAGTCTGAGCCTGCATTCACAACTGTCCGTGCAGAAACACAGCCTTGTGGGCAGTCTCATGGCGTGACGACATTGGCATTAAAGTTACCATAGTGAGTTCCACTCGAAAGGGAACGTCTCAGGCTACGTATGTAATCCGGTTCCCTGTGAGGGGAACGAGATGCCACATTGGGCTGCCAAGCCACCCGACACACCTGCAATTGTCTTCAGACAATTAGAATCCGGCGACACTCTGGTATGGTATCTATTTATGGTTTTGGTGAAGTACTACGCTACGTCATCACGCTCAGACAATTGTGGCTCCCACAGCGTCAAGCCATGACCCTGGATCTCGTTCCCCCCTCAAGGAACCAGGTTACATACATAACCAGAGATGATTTTAAGTTTTTTTTTTTGTGAATCTGGGGTGCTTTAGTTTCCTATATGAAGCAAGAAAGCTTCAGTCTCCATTCACTGTAGTTGTATGAACTGGTAAAAATAGAAGAATCGGTTTGGGTTCCCCAAAGAACCTTTCAGCAAACAGTTCTTACATTTTTTTTTTCTTAGTGTTAAGTAGATATAAATAATTTGAAGAATATTTTTCCACTATAAAGATCCTTTTGTGAAATAGAAAGGTTCTTTAGATATTAAAAGTTCTACATGTAACCACAGATCCCAATAAATAACCTTTATTTTTAAGAGTGTGAAAAAGAGCATTGAAATTGTATTTGTGTGTGTATGGTGTGTGTTCTGCATAACAAAGAAAGTCATACTGGTTTGGAACAACATGAGGGTGAGTGAATGATGAAATATGTCATTTTTGTTTTAACTATTCCTTTAACATAATGGACAAGAAGCAGGCTGAAAATGAAAGGACAGGACCAGATGCAAGGCGAAGAGGATCCCTTGAGGAAGACAATACCTTGCTTATGTTGTAAATTCCCCTCACATCATCCAGTTCTATATTAATTTTGCAGGCTGGTTCATGCATCACACAATGCCTCATGCACAACAGAAGTCTGAAGTAGCAACACAGAATTGGGCTTTCATCAGACATGCTTTTTATTATGCGCTTGATTATGGCTTCTCATCACCAATAAGAGCGAAGATCTTCATTTTGAGTTCGATCAGTAACACAGATGTACATTTTAGAGTTTGAGAGAGAGCTGCAAGGTTCTAGAGGTGCAGGCATCTTCTGAAGGAACTCAGTCTCTTACAGCGCACCTCGTAATTTACACAAGAATGACATCAACATCCTTTCATGTTCCTGGAACCACATCCAACCAATCACTACATTCAACCTCAGGTTTTAGGTGTAGGGCTATGATTGGTTGACAGGAATGTTGATGTAGTTTCAACAAAGAATGTTGATCCACAAACTCATCCCTTGTTTTGAAATCACTTGACATCTTTGTGTTTTTTTATCAGACTGGATAAAGGAAAGTTGGGTGCATAAAATCACTTTATATTGACCCATTCACAGTAGAAAAAACTGTAAATTGGTACTCAATTTCAAACCAAAGTGCACACCCGGTATGCTCTTACAAAAGTACTGTGGCTGTACCACAATACACCATTTATATACACACAGTTTATATATATATACTCAGCATAAATTAGCACACCCCCTCTGAACATAAAATATTATTAAAATATTTTTCCGTTCCATAATGATCACTGTTACAAATCAAAATTGAAACGGGTACTTTCCTGTTATACGGGACTAAAAGAAACACGTGGGGTCCGGATAACAGGAAAGTACCAAGAAACGTATTAAACAGAGAAAAATGTCATCAACATTTGTAAAATAAGTACTGCTCTGACCCTTCTTGGTTTTGAGTGTACAATTTCACAACAAATTTTCACCTCTATTCTGTTTAACTCCTTAACTCCTGGAGGAGGAATGCCTCCTTGAATGCCCTGGTGTTTGATAGGGAGTGTTGCTCAACTAGTCTCAATAGTGCCCAATAGTGTTAAGGTCATGCAAAATACTTGTCAACTGAATTTGTATGTTTTATTTTTTCATGAGTGAATGTATAGATTCATTGTCATGTTGAAAAATTTCTTAATAACATAGAGAATAAGGAGAAGGTAGCATCTTATATTTCATGATTTTACATGACACGCCATCACACAAAGGTTTGTAAATTTATATGACACCATTGATTAAGCACAACTCTCCCACTCCTTCAGCACTCAAACATCATAAGAACCTCTTTAGCACCTTCAATGTGGGGACCAGGCACTTCTCACTGTCCTCTTCCCACTTGCAATGGCATAGATTTTAGGTGTTAGATCCAAAATGATTGATTTGGTCTAATGAGATCAGAGTATGGATTACCAGAAGTTCTCCTGTTTTTTTCTTAGCAAAAAATTAAATTTAATTACTGTAATCACAAAATGAAAGCTTAAAGTGAAGGCCTGATTGTTTCAGTCCATTCTTTTGGGGGTTCTGTGTTACTTTTACTATATGTTCACACTTAAAACATTGCATTGGAGATGCTTTTGTACCATTGTCCTATTTTGTGTAACAAAGTCTTCTGACAATTCTCTCCCAAGTGGTTCCATTGTTGTCAACATTAAGTCTGAGAATGATTCAGTGGGCTATATAACACTTAATTGTCAAGAAATTACTTAAATGTTTTGGTTCAATTGTTGATCAGCAATTTCCTTTAACTATTTTAATATTGTATTTGATTTATTTTGTAACTTACATAAGGTTGTTCTAATTTTTGCAACAGCATTTTATCACTTAGATAAGAAAATCTTAACAGTAATACTAATATTAAATAATAATAGCAAAGTGTATGTAGCATTTTGTGTGTACACACACACACACACACACACACACACACACACACACACACACACACACACACGTGTATGTAGCATTTTGTGTACACACACACACACACACACACATGTTGGTGCAACAGCATTATGAGGACTCTCCATAGGCGTAATGGTTTTTATAGTGTAAAAACTATATATTCTATCCCCTTACACTGCCCCTATCCCTAAACCTACCCATCACAGGAGACATGCTGCATTTAAAATTTTTTAATAAAACATTGTTTTTTATGTTTTTTAAGCCATTTGATTTATGAGGACTTTTGAAGTGTCCTGATAAACCACCCATAAGTTGTAATACCAGTGTAATACACATGTCATTATACAAATTTGTGTCCTCATAAATCACATAAACCAACCCCCCCCCCCCACACACACACACACAACATACACTGTTTGTTATTATTATTTGCTATTATTATATTCCTACAATAATAAAATATACTCATACTACACCTTCTTTATAGGCTATTAATAGTAATATGCTATACAACAGTACTTAACTGAACATTGTACAACTACATCTCACTTTATATAACACAATACATAATCTTTACCCTGTTTTCCTACTTTTCTTTTACTTTAACACTTCAATTTCACAAGCCATGGCATAACTTACAATTGTATTTGTAATTGCTGTCTCGTTGCATATCTGAATTCTATTGTTGTTATAAAAATTTTAAAGGAAGCCTTCATTATTAGAATTTTAATGGACCATCAATAATTGGCCAATTATTAGCACTTAAATATGCATATATTTAAATGGTAACACTTTATTTGAAGGGGTGTGCATAAGACTGACATGACACTGTCATAAACATGACATAACACCTGTCATGAACATGAAGGAGTCTTTATGAATGTTTATGACTGTTGTCATTAAGTGTCATTCGGTAAATTATGACACTTTTAATGCAAAGTTGACATTGTTTAAAATGTCTTTGTTATGACAACTTGACATTAACAAAGACAGAAATGTCTTTGTTATGACAACTTGACATTAACCAAGAAATCATAACCTGTCAACCTGTCACAACTTTGGCCGTCATGACACCATTATAACTGTCATGAATATTTTACTTGTCCTCAAGTAAAGTGGAACACATTGTACTAGTTATAAAGATATCATTAAGGGTTATTACACTGTCAAATGCTTTAAGTTTGATAATTAGACCTGTTATGACATATTTGTGACAGGTTGACAGGTTATGATTTCTTGGTTAATGTCAAGTTGTCATAACAAAGACATTTCTGTCTTTGTTAATGTCAAGTTGTCATAATCAAGACATTTTTGTCTTGGGTAATGTCAAGTTGTCATAACAAAGACATTTTTGTCTTTGTTAATGTCAAGTTGTCATAACAAAGACATTTTAAACAATGTCAACTTTGCATGACACTTAATGACAACAGTCATAAACATTCATAAAGACTCCTTCATGTTCATGACAGGTGTTATGTCATGTTTATGACAGTGTCATGTCAGTCTTATGCACACCCCTTCAAATAAAGTGTTACCATTTAAATTTTTACAGTGATTTAAAGTGAATATGCTAAACAAAAAGCAAAAAATATGGGGTTGAAGACAGAACAACCTATTTCCACAATGAAAAATCTTCATGCTCATTTCATGTACATTACATTATATTACATTAATGGCATCTCCACAATTAAGAAAATTAAGTCAAATCTTTGAGATTAAGATTCTAAGTTATTTGAGAAAAAAATTAGAAGAGGGAACGAGTATTGTGCAAGCTTACGCTATGGGAAAACTAATTTCTCGATAATATTAAGCAAAATTAAACAAATGCAGTGCAGACACAGGAACGGTCATTGTCACTGATTGCTCTGCAGCAACTGCATTAAGCTTATGGCAGGGCGGCTCAGACGTATGAACCAATCGGTTCAATCGCGCCATGGCGCGTCAGAGGCCACCAGAATGGGCATGGCTTATGCTATATAAGCACAGAATCGGCCATAGGCATTCAGGTTTAATCGACTGAAGCGATCTCCTGATCGAAGCACAAAGCAAGTTACGCAATACTCGTTCCCTCTTCTCGGGGAACTGAGGTTACATTAGTAACCAAGTAGTTCCCTTTTGAGAGGTCTTTCCTATTGCATAAGCTTACGGTATAGGAACCCCTTTCAAAGTGCCGTGCGTGCTTCAAACTTCACCCCATACAATAACCCAGAGCAAGTGCTTGGAGTCTATAGAAGAACAAAGTTATATATCCTAGTAGAAGTTGGCTAGTGGCGGGCTTCATATCAGGGAATAAAAGGAATGGGCAAAATTTGCCAGTTCCCTTATCTTAATATACGTATATATATATATATATATATATATATATATATATATATTATATATCAAGTCAAGTCAAGTCAAGTAAATATATTTATATAGCGCTTTTCACAATACAGATTGTATCAAAGCAGCTTCACAGTATTAATCAAAACAACATAACAATGTTCGACCTCCACGTTTGGTAGGGCTGATCAATGGAATAAATGATTGGTTAATTAATTTGAATATCCCCAATATATATATATATATATGATATGAAAACCTGGTTTATTTACCAGGATCAATATGCAAACCAATAGAAGTCGGTCAGTGATGAACTTTGTATAAGGGAATAAGAATAAGCCTTGCGGGCTGTGCTCTTGGAATATACACATATATACAGTATATAATGAGAATGGGGGGGGGTATCATGTGCTTGATACTTATACAGCAAGCACCCTAGCTTGAAAAGTGGGAACTTCCAGGTTATAGAAGCTCATAAATGTGGACTGTGATGCCCAGCCGGCCACCGCACAAATATCCTCAATGGGTACCCCACTGGACCAAGCTCAAGACGAGGCCATGCCTCTCGTGGAGTCATGCCTTTTGTGCCTCTCCACTAAAGGCCCTTAGACTTATAAGCCAGCGCAATAGCATCAACTATCTGCTAGTGATAATCTGCTTTGTGATGGCGAGCCCCTTGGTGCGGCCACCAAAGCATACGAAAAGCTGTTCTGACTGTCTGAACGAGGCAGAACGGTCCAAGAATATTCTGAGTGCCCTGACAGGGCAGAGTAGGTTTACGTCTGTTTCGTCCTCTGGCGAGGGAAGAGCTGTTAGCGAGATTACCTGTGCTCTTTCTTGGTTTTTCTTGGAAAAATGGAGGATTTTCTTGGTTGTCAGCAAGTGTTCAAGTGTCTGAGGTCTAGAATGCCATTGACTGCACTATTTGTATTTTCAGCCGCCTGAAAAGAGGGGTCGTTTAGAGATCGGTCCGGCCTCGGCGGGATCTGAACTCCTTTTCCTGCTGTTGGCAAGGTTCGGGGTCGAACGCAATCTTAGGTCGGGGTCCCCGTCTCTCAGGAAACTGATGCCGCTTAGCTGAGCGGGAGCGGTGACGCACTTCGGCCGCAGGGCGGGGGTGGGAAACCGCGGGCGCTGCCTTCGATTGTCTCTGCAGCGGCGGTGGTGCCTAATTGTGGTGGCTCGAAGCAGAGCTGGAACGTTTAGGAAGGAAGTGGCGCATAGCTTGCGACACCTTCTGAGCCTCTGTGTAGTGCTCTGCGAACCCTTTAACTGCAGGGCCGAACAGGCCGGCGTTAGTGATAGGAGCGTCAAGGAAAGTCGCCTTGTCCGCGTCCTTCATCTCCGTCAAATTGAGCCACAAATGTCACTCAAGCACCGTCAGGTTAGCTATGCTTCATCCAATAGCCTGGGCGGTTGATTTCGTGGCACGCAGGGCTAAGTCAGTAGCGGCCACCACCTCTTCGAGTCTCCTCTTTGCCTCTGGACTGCCTTGTAGCCCTTTTCTGCAGCGCCGTCCACTGAGGAGAGTGTTGCAGAGAAAGAAGGCTTAAGGCGATGTGAGTGTGATGCCTTCCACGACTTAGTCAGCCTGTCATGTACTTCCGGGAAGAAGGGGGCGGGCTTGCGCTGAGGGGCCTGCCGCCATCCTTGTAGAAACCACTCGTTCAGCCGGCTGCACGTGGGCTACTCGGGCGAAGACAACTCGAGCCCGAGGTCTTCGACGGCCTTAGTGAGCACGCTGCTCCGACGAAGGGGGAGGGAGAGGGGGAAACACGGGGTCGCCGTCCTCGGTGAAGATGGCTAGACGAGCCCGGAGGGTGGGGAGATCCATGTCATCGCACTCGGGGCAGCCGCCCTTGGCCAGTGCACCATCCGCGTGCTCTTATCTGAAACAGGAAGTACACAGGATGTTTCGATCTCCCCCGAAGAGAGGGCCTCTGCACGAGGCACACAAAGAGTGAGGCATTTGAAACAACGCATAGGAAATCTGCTCTTTTAGAGAAGTGTGACAAAACGGTGAACACACAGAGTTATTTGAAAAGGATATGGCGGCCGAAGGCGGCGTCGAGGAGTCAAGCTGGAGCCCGCTTCCTCAGACTGCGAAGCAGGTGCTTGTCCCACTGAAAGGCCTTGTCGACGGTGGCGAGCTTCTAAATCCGGAGGTCAGCGAAGTGTTGAGTTCGCTGAAGGAGATAAAATCTGAATGCCTATGGCCGATTCTGTGTTTCTATAGCATATGCCATGCCCATTCTGGCGGGCTCTGACGCGCCAGGGCGCGTAGCGACCAGATTGGCTCGTATGTCTGAGCCGCCCTACCATAGGCTTAATGGCAGTTGTCGCAGAGCAGCCAATGACTGCGCTAAGTCGCTTGTTCCTGTGTTTGCGGTGCAGCTGCACTGCGTCTTAAAAATGTTGCTTCATATTCTCGAGAAAAGGAGTTTTCCCATAGCTTAAGCTTACGCAATAGGAGAGACCTCTCGGAAGTGAACAACAGCTCTTCCATTTATTTAGATCGTTTAGGGTAGTCTTGGCCAGTACAATATGGTGGATTTGTTAACATATCGCAGCAATGGGCCAAAGTGGCCAATAAAGCATCTAAGCATTTATGTCTATGGATATTTTCCTCTACTGGATAAAACTTTAAGCTTGTTGCAATTAAGTATGAGCTTTTTTAGGCCTGAAACATAATAAATTATGTTGTTGCAAAATCTGTTGCATTACATTCCTACCAGTGCTGCAAGAGACACTGTAGTGGGCATTAGCATTTACTTTTTTTCTACAGTCGATTTTCTCTTTTAGCTCATCTACTGTCCTGGTGGAGCAACAGTTTGAAGAGAATCATGCTGATCAAGGTAGTTTAAGTTGGTAAAACTGTCAATAAGTCTACCCGAATAACTTTTGCAATGATTTTGCAGTCCAGTTAGGCAGCTCACTACAATTTAGAACAAAGCCTGGGTGAAGTATGTAGGAGAGGAACTTTTAGTGGAACACGCAGGAGCCAGTGCTTACCTCTGATGGAGACAGTGGCTCCTCCAGACCACAGGGGACGGTGTCTGGAGATATAGTTGAAGACCTGATTGTCTTTGTCTCGAGTTGTTCTTGTGTTTCTGATCCTGTTTCTGATTTGCTTCTCTGTGGTGACATTCTCTTGACTTTTTCCTTCTCTGTTTCATTGTTGTCCTCTAAATTGTTATTTTGCTTTATTACTCTAGCTAATGCTCCCTCAGTTTCACAGGGCCCTTCCTGCTTATCTTCTTCTTTGGATTTCACACTCAATTTAAGATCTAATTTCTCTTTTTCCATGCGTATGCTTTTCCTCTTCCTTTTAATCTCTCGCTCAACCTCTGATTGCCTCTCTTGCCCTTGTTTCAGTTGTTTCTCCATTTCCCTCTGTCTTTCCTGTTTCCTCACAACCTGAACCTCGATCTCTCGTTGTCTTTCTCTGTCCGTCTCGATTTGTTTCTCCAGCTCTCTTTGTCTTTCTCGCTCTCTTTCTACTTGTCTTTCGATTTCTTTCTGTCGCTCCCTTTCTCTTTTCAATTCTCTCTCTATATTAATCTGTCTCACTGCATCACTTGTGTCCATCTCTCTAACCGTTTGTCTTTCATCCGACTTCTCGGCTTCCCTCGGTTTCCCTTCCTTCTTGTCTCGTTTGCTCTCGCGCCTCTCCTTCGGTCTCAGTTTCTCACTTTCGTTCTCCCATAACCTGTCTTTTTGCTTGTCGCCCACTGCCCTGATTGGCTCAAAATTAGATGACATTACATCCCTCTCGCTGACTTGGCCAACCAGCTCACTGAGCTTGGATCTCAGTTCCTGTTCCTGGGTTTCATTTACAGAGGAGCCCCTGAGCAAAGGGCCCTGAAGGTTGAACCCTGGTTTGCTGGCCCCTGATTGGCTCCACGTCAGCGGGCTGGCGGCACTGGAGTTGTGAGCCACAGTGTTCTGATAGTCAGGTTCAGGGGTCATGGCGTCAGAGGTCAAAAAGTCAGGAGGGGTCACAGTGTCTGGAGTCTGGTAATTCAGAGGAACTGGGTTCTCCTGGCTCTGTTGGCGGCGTATCATCATGGCGTTGAGGAGGACGGCACTGTTCTCCTGAGATGTGTTAAATAGAAGGAGAGTTGAGGAGCAGAGAGAGAGATACAAATTATGAAAGAGAAAAAATAAGAATATAAAATAAAGACATCATGGCTGAGATAAATGATTTAATGGATCCCACCATTTATCCAAATAATAGCCCACAACCTGCCCTGCAGTGCCACCTACTGGAGTCAAATCAAACCACATTTAAGTTCACAACATTTCCAAAAAAAGATTGCTGATTTTCATTTTTGCTTTTAATAATTTTACACTTTCTGTCTCTGTTTCTGAAACTCTTGCTAAAATTATCACTCTGATTGGTATCTAAAAGGATGACAAATAATAAGTAACATACCTTCCCCTTTCAGATCTTTCAAGCTGAAGAAATTATAACTGAAATATATTACCACTATATTCTTATATTTTAGGTGATAATATATTAATATGATAACATTAATATATTATTGTACATTATTAATATAATAATAATAAGTTGATAAGAATCAAGGCTACAATGATATCCTGTAAATTACAATGCTATAATCAATCCTAATCAATTGAGTGGGCTTAAAAAACAGACTGTAAGACACAAGTCCACTTTCATGGCTAGGGTGTCACTCGATTCACTTATAGGTGAAAAGTTGATTAAATTGAGGTATCAATTGCTAGTTAGTTTCTGCACACCTAGCTGAAAAAAATCAGTGTATTTGTATGCTAATTCGTGCTTTCAGGCTTGATATCTAAACAGCAGCAAGACGTTAAATCTTTATCATACTATAGTTGAAAACACCACTATATGTGGCAAAATATTCTCATTAAGAGATTTTTGTCAAAATCGAATTTTTATCAATCTAATAATAAACCGGAAGGCTGCTCTTTCTCTTACCACTGTGGCAGAGCTGTACAGTTCATCATGTGCTCGGCTGTGCTCTGATGTCTCGCGTTTGCTCTTTCTGCGCCTCCTCGACCTTTTGATCTGCTCACTCCGCTCCTCCCCATCACTACTGTCCCCTCCCAGACGGGGGTTAAAGTTCATATCAAGAACTTCTGGCCTCAGGAGAGGTGAAGCTACACTGCTCGTGGGATGTCTGTAGGGAGGATACGGGTGTGCTTCAGGCAGCCCTTTTTTCCTCTGGGACGTACTGTGGGCTGCTCTGCTCGCTCGAGTGGACGGGGCAGGAGACGTCTCCGAGTCTGAGTTTAGGGTCTCAGTGTTGGTGTACTGACCCGAGGAGGGTGAGGTGATGGGTGGGTGTTGGGTGTACGTCCATTCCGGGTCATGTTGAGAGTCAGTGTAATAGGTTTCGTCAGAGAGACGTCTGCGAAACTGTAACAGGGCAGCCCCCCAGCCTCCCTGGTCCTCGGGGTCTGAATCAGAGCCCATTCCGTCATACGCAGACACAACGCCTGATTCTTTCTCCAGCACACTGAAAACAAGGCTCTTGCGCTTGGTCAGCAGACTGGGCCGGGAATGCTGGAAGCTCTGCAGGGCGATCCAGTTACCATCAGGGGACTGCAGGACTGAAGATGCACCTGTGGAGAGAGACACAAACACCTGGACAGACAAATATAGAGGATATGTGTGCACCACATACACAAACAGAAAATGAGAAACCGTCAAAATAATGAAAAATCTTGTGTTATTTTTTTCAATACCAACCAGAAGTGAAATTATTTTTGCAATTATGTTTGACACTCGACACAAAATTAAACACTTCGCCTTTGTATGCCTGTTTTGCACCTAGTAAAATGCATCAAACTTTTAAAGAGCCTTAAAAGGATAGTTCACACCAAAATTAAAATTCGCTACTTTACTCAATCTCAAATTCTGAATGACTTTCTTTCTTCTGTGGGATACAAAAGACATTGTGCAAAATGTATTTTTGTCCATACAGTGAAAATCATTGGGGTCCAATATTTGTGTTTTGACGAAAACATTTGAAAACTTCTTCAAAACATATTTTTGTTCCAAAGAAGAAAGAAAGCCAGATTTGGACCAGCATGAGTTATGTTGACATAATTTTCTTTTTTGTATGAACTATACACTCTTTGTATACAAAAAAAAAACCTACAAAAGCTGTCACTAGGACGGTACCCTTTCAAAAGGTAATAATGTACACTATTGGTACCAGTATGTAGATTGTAGGTACTAATATGCACTCTTTAGGTACAAATACAGTGCTTACCATAGGTGAACACACCCATGCTAAAGTTGAATAAAAAGAGGAATAAAAAAAATCATCTTTTGGAAATTGGTCTTAATACCTCAATTAAAAAAAAAAAATAGAAAAAAATCCAACCTTTAAGGACACACATTTTCTTAGTGAATGAATAATGTATCGAAAATAAATAAATGTTCTTCCTTAAAATACAGGGGGCAATGGAATGGTACTTTTGAATTGTGGTACTGCCCCAGTGACAGCTTTTGTAGTTTTGAAGTGTACCTTTAAATCTTGCAATGAATCAACAATCCAATTGTGTAGATGTCTGAAGTTCTGGCGCACTAGACCAATGATGAACAGCGTGTGTTTTGTATATATTCTTACTAGCGTTGTCCAGCCGGTCAACACTCTTCCAACCAGGAAGTGATGATGCTCTGGACTCCCTCCTAAGTGAAGAGTAGTTCTGGATGTCTGTCTCTACCTCTGCACTCTTCGGGACCCCTGGGGCCATTCCCACCTCAGGGTCCTTCTCTGGAGAATCGTCACTTGTCAAAGAAAACGCTGATCTTGACTTCTAAACACACCCATCAACCCACATGCACAACAACTGTCATTTGAAATGATGATGCATTGAAAATGCAAGTGTGAACAAATATATCATTATATATATATCATACTTTTTTTTTTAAAGAATAATTTATTCAGCAAGGATGCATTAAATAGATCAAAAGTATAACAATATATAAAGACATTTAGAATGTTACAATATATATATATATATATATATATATATATATATATATATATATCTTTTACAAGATATAAAAAAAATATATATATGATATACACCTGCCAATTAAATTCTTCCTTTCATCTTGCAATTAGAAATCCTCTAAAATGTTAAAATGTGAATTAGTTTACTGTGGTATACATACTAAGTTACACAAAAATAGTAATAACCTTTATAAGAATAGTAATAATTGTTATGTTATAATGTACAAATGTCTGACAGTTTTCTGCACAAAGTGAAACTGTTTTGCCTTTATACACAATTTGCATTTGGTTATATGAATTTGGTTTGGGAAAGTTTATGGCCTTCACCAGTTGGGGGTGCTAGAGACTTGCATTATAGCTTATTGACTTACTGTTATTGCCCATTAGAAATGTCTGTACTACAGCAATACTGAATAACATTAAACTACTGTGTTATTACTGATAAATAAGCATTTTAAAGGGATTTTTCAGCTTTTTTTGCATTGCTTTTCCTACATTTCAACATTCCATCATTATTTTTACACAGTCTTGTTTTTGTAAGCTGCAGTAGAAGAGATTATGTGTATGTGTTACAGATGCGGTCAGGAATATTTAATAAGCACCGTAAAACACATAAATACTGTATGATAGGTGCTTGTAAAGGTAACTTTAACATGCTCTTACCAACAGCGGATAGGAGCTGGTGATGACGGCCTGGGCTACTGCGCCGTGATGACAAGTGGTGTGTGAATGCTGTGCAGCGTGTGTGTGTTGTGTTGAGGTAGGGGACGGTAGCTCACTACTCTGATTCTGAGGCCAAACAAACTCATACTCAGCCTGAATCTCAGACCGTTTTCCCCTCTGAATGATCTACAGAGAGAGAGAGAGAGAGAGAGAGAGAGAGACATGGAAAAAGGGGAAAAACAGACCATATTGCATCCGTACAAAACACAATTTATGGTTTACTATATGGTATAGTGTGCAAGATTATGATTAGTGCATCTCAAACCGTATAACGTTTTGTAGTGAAAATAGTATGCTAAAGCGTCTGGATGAATTTTCGAAGTTATTGGGCTAATTTTGATTTTAATCCCTTATGACGGGACAAAGTTTACATGTCAAAGAACACGAGGTCAAAACTGCTCAATGAACTCAAATGAGAATGAATTTATGAATTAAATGTAAGAAATTTAGTTAGATACTAAGCTCTATGGTCTCAAGTATGGAATCAACCTTTTCTGATGTGGCCAAATATCTAAGATATGGCCTCACTACATCCTGTCAAGAGCATTTTTCATCACAAAATTAAAAGAAAAGAAATAAGAAGTTATGGTAACACTTTAAAATATTGTTTTGTCATTAATAAACTACAGAGGAACAAATGAGTAATGCACTATTAACATTCTAGTAACTACTATTAACTGGTAAAGCTTCCTTTTACAGTACAGTACTTACAGTGTACTTACCTAGAATGTACTGGCTATAAGGTAAGTACATGGAACAGGGGTAGGTTCAGGGTTAGTACTAGTTATTACCCAGTAATTGTAGTTACTAAAATAAGTACATAGTATTTACATGGGTAACTGGACCGTAAAAGGAAGCGTTACCCAAATAATGTGGTATAGTTCACTATTCAGTATAGCCAATCAGTATTTTTTTCATACTAAGAACTATACAGGTTCATAATTAATGTTAATAATGCATAATCTATAATATCAGGTAATGGTATCCTATTAGTAATGACTCAAGTGTTACTACATCCTTGTAAAGGAACTACTAATAATTTGGATCAGTATTCTAAAGTGACAAGCTTGATAACTACCTAATATTGACTGAAGTCATTGTAAGCTTTTGAGGTTTTTGTAGTAATGACTCAGTAGTTCCTGAGGATGTAAAGGATGTAGTAACACTTAATTATTTGGATCAGTATTCTAAAGTGAAGATCATGGCAACACACTAGTAATGACTCAAGCATTCCCAAATCCATCAGAAGGAATTACTATTCAAAATCTTACAAAAATCTCAAAAGCTTACAATGACTTCAGTCATTACTAGAGAGTTATCATGCTTTTCACTTTAGAATACGAATCCAAATAATTAGTAGTTCCTTTAGAAGGATGTGTAACACTTGAGCAATTACTATGGGTTACCGTACCTTATATTATAAATGATGCATTATTTATGTTAATTGTGAACCTGTATATAGTAGTTCTTAGTAGTTCTCTGGAAGGTTTTTAAAAAAGTAGTTACTGATTAGCTAAAAGTGAACTACCACATTCAACTGCGTGCTATTACTTTTCTAATTTACTTTTCTAATTACTAGAATGCTAATAGTGCGTTACTCAGTTGTTCCTGTGTAGTTATTCATTAATGATGGAAAAGTATTCTAAAGTGTTACCGAAGTTATATTTTACTACCAGGAAATGACATCTAGTTTTACAATTTTACATTATTTTCATGACAATTGAGAACATTTTTACCACAAAATCTCATTCTTATGATATAAATGTATGATATATTATTTAAACTGCAATTCGTGGTGTTGTACTGGCTAAATATGAAAAAAAAAAAAGTAATTGTAGTACATGAACTTTTTACTAATCAAAGTGATTTAAAAAATGATCTATATCTATTTTCTTAATTTCTTATTTTGTAATAATTCTTAATAAATCATGTACATCATTCAAAAGCTTGGGGTTCGTAAGATTTTAATGATGTTTTGAAAGAGTCTTTTTATTTGATCAAAAACACAATTAAAACAGTACTATTGTGAATTATTATAATAAACTTAAAACAAATGTTTTCTATTGTGTTTTCTATTGTGTTTGTTTCAATGTTTCTATTCTAAAAGTATTAAATTCTTTTTAAAAAAAAATGAAAGAAAAAATAGTACTGATCCCAAACTTTTAAATAATATCGTAAGTTTCATGTTCCTCTATTATGATGATTTTGGGCAAATTTGGACCTGAACATGTTATGCAGTTTTAATAGAATTATGTGATTTGGTATACAGTTACAGTTAATTAAAACTACTATAAACTACAGTTTATTCTCTCAATCATAGAACAGCTCTTACTTTTTGAACAATTGTCGTTGCAAGTTCCTCTATGAGCTCTTCCTTGTGGTCACGCAAATAACGAGCCTCATTCTGTTTCTCCTGTCATATAAGAGAGAAAGAGAGGCAGCAAAAAGAGAGAAAAGTGCAGTATTCTAACTGCAGTTAGATATTCAGGAAACATGAGGAAATAGTCAAAACGTAGTGATGGATAAGTCAACAACATCTGAACACTACAAGTTATATTTGTAAACAGGATTCTTATATGGGTGTGCAAAAGAACAGATGGATGTATGCATAAATGTCTGAATGAAGGATGATTTGGTGGTTAGAAGGATGATATATAAACTAGAGTTTCTAACCAGGCTGTCTTTGTAGCTCTCTGCTTTTGCAATGGCTTCTTCTATCGCCTCCTCTGCCACACGTAGAGCGACAGTAAGCGTGTCTGCCATGCTGTGACCTGTATCCACACATACACACATCCTATTATCGGTTTAATGTCTATAAAACTAGATGCACAATGAAAGCAGATTGTTTTCTCTGTGTATGTGTGTGTGTTTGTGTATGTTGAGTGCTAATTTTCATAGAAATTCATATGACCATTCAAGTGCCGTAATGATTACAGCAAATGACCAGCACTCATAGTCAAGAGCACTTGTTCCTCTTGCCAATGGGTAACACATTATACCACAGGATTTATTCCAAAATTTCTGTGTGTGTGTGTACCTGGTAAACCCTATATTGTTTACCAAATGTACTTTTTTTGGTCCCCATGAGGAAAACAGCTTGTAAATCATACTAAATGTTTTTTTGAAAATCAAAAATGGGGAGGTACAGGGTTAGGCAGCCCGTTCTCATCCCAAGGCGTAATATAATGACGCTTTTGCCAAAGCGTCTATATCGAACGCGCATGGTACCCTTTAGCGTCAATATGAGACGCCGATATATATGGGTCAGAAGGCGCCTCCTAGCGGTCTAACCCTAACCCTACACCATACCTAAACCTACCCATCTCTCTGCGTGTTATATTGACGCTAAAGGGTTCCATGGGCGTTGGATTTAGACGCTTTGTCAAAGTGTCAGAATATGACGCCCTAGGATGAGAATGCGTTGGGTTAGGGAATAGAATATACAGTATAAATAGTTTGTACAGTATAAAAAATCATTACGTCTATGCGAAGTCCCCATAAAACATGGAAACTAGTATACAGGTGAAACTCGAACAAAATGTATATCGTGAAAAAGTTTGTGTATTTCAGCAATTTAAATTAAAAGGTGAAACTAAAATATTTAGTATACATAACTATATGCATGATTATACTTTTCAGAGGGCTGACATTTCTGTATTTAAAATCCTTTTTTATTGATTTAATTGTAATATTCTAATTTGGGGTTTTTCCATAAGCTGTAAGCCATAATTTTTGCACGATATTCAAATTTTTAGAGTTTAACCTGTATAATAAGTAAGCGACATGTGAAGGCCATGGTAACCCATGCTCGGAATTTGTCCTCTGCATTTAACACATCAAAGTTAGTTCACACACATTAGGAGTAGTGATTATTAGTGAACACACACACGCACGCATGTGCACGGTGTGTGTGTGTGTGTGTAGTTACAGATTAGGCAATAGGTAGTGATGGCAATTTCAAAACACAGCCTCATGAAGCTTCTAAGCTTTTATGAATCTTTTGTTGTGAATCAATGGTTCGGAGCGTGTATCAAACTGTCAGAGTCGCGTGATTTTAGTAAACGAGGCTTCATTACATCATAACTGTTTCGAAACACTTTGAAATTTCATTGGTTCACTGCTGGGGGCGATGATCTCTGTCAACCCATGAATCATGAGGAGTCACTGAGAACCAATGAACAAGTGTCTGTGGGTTTTACCTGATCTCTGATCAGTTTTATACATTTGTAGACGTTTTAATTAGACATTAGTATAATTAAAATGAGGTAGTTAATAGTCTTATTGGCCTGTTTAACTGAGCCATTCATAGAACAAACTAAGTAAACCCTGACAATTGATAAAAGAACACATTTACAAATGATAATTTTATTAGGTGATTGGATTAGATGGTTAATCAATGTTCATCTGTGTTTGTATTTAGTTCACTTCTGTTCAGTCAGTCTTGGTCCGTTCTAAGTCGAACCTTCTGCCTGTCTCTGATGTATCAGTTTGACCTATATTGTTGTAAGAAAACACTTTGCTTTGGAACTTTGGAAGAATCTTCTTCTGCCTGCACCACACCCTGACACATATACAGTAGATTAATTACAAAGAAATTAATACTTTAATACAGCAGGGAATGCATTAAATATTACAAAAGATTGCTATTTAAAAAAAATGCTGATCTTTTGGACTTTCTATTCATCAGAGAAGACTGAAATTATTATTTTTTTATCACGATTTCCACATAACTGTTTGCAACATTGATAAGAAAAGCATTCATTTAAGACTGGGCTGTTCAGCTTTGCCATCACAGGAATAAATTACATATTAAAATAGATTATATTAAAAGAGAAAACGGTTATTCAAAATTGTGATAATGACATTACAGGACTGAGATAAAGGATTAAAAGGTACTTGGCAGATTTAAAGTATCCTTATGGGTCTGAAATTTGAAAACATCTGTGCAGTGAGCAGAAGTATATTGGTTTTTCATGTTACCTTCACTCTGCCTGTAGAGCGTGGAGTCACTGCCGTCACAAACACTGCCATTATCATTACTGCCTTCATGAGCGCTGACCTCTAACAAAACAAGAGAGAAAGAGAGACATAAATCAAAGGAAAACAAAACATTACAAAGCATTACATTACTCAGACATCTAGACAATGTACACAGACATCTATTTTCAGTAAAGTTCCCTTCTTTACTTGTGTTTGCCAAATAGGTTTTTGGAGAATAATATAGGCAACTATTTAAATGCAGACAGCACCTGGTTGAACTAGACTGTTGAAATACAAAACGCAAAAGTGCTATCAATGTTTGGTGAATTCACCCCTCAGGGTTTGAAATGGCCCTCCTTCCACCTCCTCTGGTCATAAACTCCTCTATTTTATCTAGTAAAGCTGTCATTGAGATTTAGAGCAAAATAATTATGGAATGTAATGACGTTTTATATCTGCTAGCTTGTATTTTGTTGACAAATCTGATGAGAAATTTACAGAGAAACTAAGGAATACAATTTGCTGGAGTGTGTTTGTGTGTGTGTGTGTGTGTGTGTTTAACAGTCATATTCAATCTACTTAGTTGTATTATACTTTATTATTTACAATTATTATTTAAAATATTATTTTCCCATTTATATGCATCCTAATTGCTTGTCAGGTTAAGATGACTTTTTAGAGACAATTTTGTTCCAAAATGATTACTAAGAAACCCACAGAATTATTTTACTGCATTCATACACTCCCAAAAATAAAATAAATATATAAATATATATATATAAATATATATATATTAAATAATAAAAAAAGAATAAACAATAATAAAAAATAATAAAATAAAATAAAATAAAATAAAATATTGTTACAAAGTAAAATTTCCAAACTGGTGTCACGGCATAATGTGTGTGTATTTTTTTCTTATTTACATGCACAGATTCGAAAACACTCGGATGCCAGGTTTGTACATGTAAAAATATATGCACACTTCCTATCCATGTTGTGCAGGAACTCTCAGGTCAAAACTAAAAGGTTAGCTTGAGGGAAAAAAAAGTGAGAGACGTTACTGTGAAATAGATACACGTCATTGCGCCCACCTGACCAGACGGTTACCTTTTTACTTTCTTTTTTTCAGCTGACCCTGAGAGCGCTAGCTCAATATCACCATGACAACAGCACAGGGAAAAAGACCACCACACATCATGCCTGGTCTGTAACCGCAACACGCAGAGCCAGTATCACTACAGCAATTCAGACAGAACGCAGCCAGGCAGAGACTGTCATGTTTACTGCATGATTGGAGAGCCATTATCATTAGAAACATCAGGAATGGCTGTTTTTGAGTTGAGTAAATACTGTGTAAAATAAAATAAAACAATCAAATGAATCACAATAAAACAATATTTAGCTAATAATAAAACATATAGTAATAAAAAAATCAATACCAGAAATAGTTTTGAATTAAAGGTGCTATATGTAGGTTTTCTACTAAAATAAATAAATTTTTTATTGCCTGTGTGTGAAGGGGTTGTAATCACACATTACGATGATCCACTTGTCGGGTTTTGCTTTTACCCCTGAAGGCCAGTATTCCTATTTCTATGTGAAGGCTCAGGGTCGGATTTTCCGCGAAATCCATCGGATGTGACGTGCACGTGACGGTATTGCAGCTAACAACATGGAGTCTGATAACACAACACAGACTCCAACACAAACTCCACATAAAAAATAAAAAAATAAAAAAATGTATCTGCTGAAGCTCGTCAGCCAAACGTGATTCAGATCACAACATACATGAAACATGAATACAAAAGACTGTTCCAGGATAACAAAAAATAGGTGCTTTAGGATGTAACTTTTATTTTATGTACTAGATTGTCTAACGTTACTCATCCCACTACTATCATATTGTTTATAATACACATTTCCAGACATGTTCAGTACAGTAATGTTACTTCCTACTGTTACACTGAAATTGTTCAGTCTAGTTCACTAACCGTTATCGTTATCACATCATACATTCACCTATGTTGACATTGCTCATTGTGAAAGACACACTAATAGTTAGTGAAATGCCTTATTCTAGATAACACCACATGTTGGCTAAATGCAGTCAATGTAACGTTATCATGGTACGAGCATGGAGCATTAGTTCAGCGTCAAGCTGATCAAAGTAGCCTATTATTGTAAAGTTGCAGTGGGAGTTTACTTGAGTTTCCAGCATGTTGTGTGATGCTTTCTCCGGTGTGTTGAAAGTCTCAGTGTAGCCGGTTCCCTGAGTGCTCGCTCTTGAGTTCGAGCACAAGCACTCTTGTAAAAATTGGTTGCAATCTGAAACATCACTGCTAGAGGCCGCGCTAAAAGTTGCATATAGCACCTTTAATAATGCCCAAAATACTACTAAAATGTAAAAAACCCTCCAAAACAGCCACTTCTGATTTTGATCATATTTATAATAGAGTCTACTACTACTACTACTACTACTACTACTACTACTACTACTACAACAGAATCAACAGTCTTTAATTAATACACGTATAGGGGAAACACAAGGTGAATGACTGTTTTAAAGTTGAGTAGATATTGTGTAAAATAAAATAAAATCCTACTACTACTACTACTACTACTACTACAGAATCAACAGTCTTTAATTAATACACGTATAGGGGAAACACAAGGTGAATGACTGTTTTAAAGTTGAGTAGATATTGTGTAAAATAAAATAAAATCCGTATTGGCATTCTGTCACGAATGTCACAGGAATCAGACAGGTGGTAAGTGATATAAAGTTTATTTACAGGATTGCAGAAGCAGACGGAGATATGGTGAGTATTCAAACAGTTGAAAATTAGATGGGAACTTAGCTGAAGGATAATTAGAGTCTCTGTTTCAGATGCAGATGGAAGGATTGCAGACGGATGGATGAAGGTCTCAGGAAGCATATGATGAAGAGGGTAATGATGAGGATTCAGAGGATTCAGTGGATGACAGGTAAGTAGCAGGTAAGTCATGAGTAGGTAGCGTAGGAGAGTCTGTGTGTCAGTATTGACGAGACCAGACAATGAGTGTGTGAAGGAGGACTGAATATAAAGGAGGTGGAATGATGAGGTGCAGGTGATGGTGATCAGAACTCAGGGGACAGTGAACGAGTGGGAGGAGGGAGTGAAGCTGGTGGAATCCTGACACATTGGTCATCCAAAATGTTATACTGTATGGTTCAAGAGCAAACTCGCAAAAGATTCATAGAGCTGAAGGTCCTGGTATCCACAGCAAAGCAGAAACAGTAAATGCGATCTGGACACTGAAAAGTCTACACTGCAGGAAATCAGATCACCTCTTTAGTTCAGTACAGCCCCACCTTCACAGTCATTTAAACTGAGTCTGGCTCATAGCTTTGGGATCACACACTATGAAATAACTTTCAATTTAGAAACACTGAGAATTCAAATTAGTTCATTTAGGAAATGTCAGTTCATTTTTGTGTACACAAAAACTAATAGCGGACTCACTCACTGACAGACTATCAGTTCTAAGAATAGCCCTTCATTTAGCTGAAAACAAGCTGAAAATGTAGAAACAGTATGTGTGCATCTGACAACCAGATAATGGCACAGTTGTACACTATGACAACATAATATGTGATCTTTGTCACACCCAAACACATACACCGTAACAATAAACATGTGGTAACCTTGCAAGGCATTTTTCAGTGTATACAGCACACAAAACACATGTCTGTATTACTCTCTCTTATTTATATGAACTCATACACATATTCCCTACAGCTCAAAGACACATAGATCAAGGTCAACTTAGATACATACACACACACAGGGATGTAGTGGAGGCTAAACGCACGTAAACGCAGTTTACGCACCTCCCAAAATTCGGAAATAGCGTTTACCCACCTCCAAAGTGCGTTTACCCACCTCTAAATTGCGTTTATCCACCTCTAAATAGCCTATAGTTCTTAAGCCATTTTTAATTAAGCTTATGTTGTTTTATTTTCAAATTGTTCATTATTAGTTTCATAGGTTGCTAAACCTAAGACAAAGTCTTTCATAGCCAGCAGGACGCAGCAAGATTAGAGCTGCCAACTCTCGCGCATTGGCCGTGAGACGCACGGTTTTCTCATGCTGAAGTGTCAACCCGGTCTGTCACATGACTGAAAGATGAGTTTATTTTTAAATCTACCTGTTGAGCCACTCGCGATCAACTAGTTATACCGCAAATTAGTTAAAATCTCCCGGAATCTAGAGCGAACGTGCATGCGAGATAGAGACTGTGTGCTCAAAACCGCGTAGCGCGCGCGCACGACAGAAAGGTGAGGGAAAGCGAGCGAGAGACCTTGCGTGTGCAGAGAGCATCCTGCAAATCTAGAACCCCCCCCCCCCCCCCGTGGGAGAATTTATCGTTTACCCACCTCTTTTTTTACCACTACACCACTGCACACACACATACTGTACACATAGACATAGACATAGGCATACACATACACAAACACAAACCCAGCTGAAAGATTCATCTCCATATTTGCCAGACCAGAGCTTAACAGTAATGATTGTTCTATGACATCAAGGTGACATTATCATGCACAGGTGAAGTTGAAATTGCGAATATGATTTGTGTTAAGAAGCATTAGAAAAAAAAAAAGTTAAAATTATAAATAAATCCCCATATGCATCTGTTTTCCATTACATTATTTGCCATTTGAAAACCTTATAATAAAAAATTGTTGTAAAATAAAGTTGTTTGCTAATTGTTTGATATAATTGCTAATACAGTTGATTATAAATTGTTCTAAAAAAAATTTAATAAAAGTAATTAAAATAAATATAATAAAATAATGTTAATGGATAACACTTTATAATATGTATACAGTAATAAAGTACAAATAATTCGCAAACTCTTAGTTTATAGATAATTCATAGGTACACATTTTTTAATTGCTTACAATTTCTGAAATTATGGCTCAATTTCTCTACACACAAAACCACTTTTAAAAAAATACTTCATTCAAAACTATTTTAACTCTTCTAAAAAATGTTTTTTGCATAGTAACTCTACACACGAACATCAAATGATTAGCCATATACACATCAAACTACACACAGATGTGAAAAATGTAAAACTACTCTTGTGTCTGTTACTTTTTCAGTGTGCAGTAGTTTGTCAGATACTTACAAATACATGCACAGTATGTGCACAAATACACTGTTTACAGTATGTATGCACAATTGCAAAACTTTATAGTTATTAAACTGAACTGAATCAACACTGAATTGACTTGCTCTATTATGACACTATTGGCTTGTTAGAGCAGATAAAGCAGAATTTAACTAATGTGAAGCTGCTTTGAAATTGTGTAAAGTGCTAAAGAAATAAATGTGACGATTTGTATGCATATTCAATATATATTAACAAAATGAATACAAATGCAAGAGGCTCAGTGAAAACATTGAGTTTTGATTTATAAGAGATCAATTTATGTATAAATGTTTTCACACATGTAGGCAGGGTTTAAAAATGAACCATGGCGGGTAACGCTGTCAATTTAACGTGTTACTTATTATGTTTACTCACTTTGCTGGGGAAGTTCATGGAAGCCAAATCTGCGCAGATTTAGCGTAAATACTCAACTCGTGAGTCATCATTATTAAATACAGCGTATTGCGCAGAATCTACACATATCTGGCTTACTTGAACATGCACGTCACTACGCAACAAATAACGGCGCGCTTGTTCATTTGCATTGAAGCAATAGTGAAAATTAAAAAGCATTTGGTTAACATGAAAGACATTGTTATTTTTCAACATTTCGAGAATTTTATGTTCTTTGTACTGTATTGATCTGTCCACCTAAAAAACCTTTTGGTGATGAGGATGAAAGAGGAAGGGAGAAGATGTTGGATGACAGGATTTTGTTTGAATAAGAAACGAATGTATGAAATCCAAATTTTATAGCAGTGACAATCTAGTTTTTTTGTTTTTGTTTTTTTGGCTAGTAGAAGTTCTGAATGGCCGGTAACTTAAACATTTTGTGGCCAAATTGGCAGGTGAGTGATCATTTCAAATAAATGGCATTCTTTTGAACTTTATTCATCAAAGAATCCTCAAGAAAAAAAATAATTCCACAGGTTCCACAAAAATATTTAAGCAGCACAATTGCTTTCAACATAGATGCTACCGAAAGAAATTGAAAAAGTGCAAAAGCATAATAGGACCCCGTTACTGGTTTGAGTCACCATGAAAAAAAACAAAATTTTTAGAAAACTTAAAATAGTTTGGAATGAAGTGTTTGCTTTTCTAAGAGATGTGTGACGTTTTGCTTCTTGTGTGTGTGGTTTTGGTTTTGTGGTTTTAAGAAATTGAGCCATAGTTTCAGAAATTGTGTGTAAGATTTTTTTTAATTTTTTTTTATTTTTTAAACTGTAAATGCCACAAAAATTTTCCTATTGCCTACATGCAGGTTTTGAAATTATATATATATATATATATATATATATATATATATATATAGGCTATAGTATATACACACACACTGAATATGCATACAAGTCAAGTCAGAAAGTCAACTTCATTTCTAAAGCGTGTGTTTAATACATCACAAAGCACCATTTGCATGCTCTAACAAATGTAGTGGTATTTCTGTGTTAAAAAGTAATTGTCAGAGTAATATATAATTTAATCAAACCTATTAAATAAATATTGCTTCTCTATCTGCTCTGTTCTGTCTCTTTGCCTCACGCTCTCTCACTCTGGGTGCAGTAAAAGTGTGGTATTATAGAGACATACCATTTAACAACTGCAGCCATGACCTATGTGAGATCACTTCGATGTTTCACATCAATGTTTCTTGTTTAATTTGATCTGTGTGTTTTTCAAGGACAGAGAGAAACAGTCAAGCAAGCTTGAACACACACAAACATGCATTCATTCGCTTACAAGCTAACTATAGCTGAACTACACAAGCTGTGACTACACATAAATACTCGCTCTCTTGCTCAGATTAACCTGTACAAGGACGTGAACCCTCATGACACAAAAGCACACAGATAAACACGAGGACTAGAGTGCACATGAAACTATAACACAGTGACAGATCATTTATGAGGAGGAGGAAGTTACTCAATCATTACGTCACTGTCCACACACACATTCAATGTGCTCACTGACTCATGTTGGATAATCCGCATTTCTCATTTCAAATGAAAGCCTAGAAGCAGTAATCCTATTTCTTCTGATAGCCAGAGATAGAGAGAGATGAAAGGTATATGTGGGTGTTAGTCTGATGGTACGGGGATTATTTCATTTTACGCTATACTACACATAAAATAGTTTTAGTAGTGACTAGTGAGTAGGGTTGCCAACCGTTCCGTATAATACGGAATCGTCTTTGACACATAAAAGTCTTGTTCCGTATTGAACTGATACGGAACGCACTTTGTTCCGTATTTTTGAGAATCAATTCAGTGCAAATCCATGACAGACATATAGCTTCTAATATATTTCAGACAGACTATGAACGAAAACATTTAGGCTATGATAAGAAAAAAAACCAGACGGTGCGGTAGATACTAATTTCTCCCATAGACAGATTTCTTCCCGTTTGTCTAGTCGCGTAGCGTTTTTAACATCTTGGCACATCATCAGAGAATGGCCTTTTAATTGGTCGTTAGTCATTGTGAGTCACGCATCGTAGCAACGATGACGACAAAGAAGTGTGACTGACAATAAGTTCGCACAAGGCTACAGAAAACTGTTGTTTATTTTTCTTCAAATGCAGTCTATAAGCCGATGAGTTTTGAATGTAATATGTTGTATTTGTTTAAGTTAAAAATAAAACGTATAATAAACTAAACAAATCCATGGTTCATTGTTTGCAAAATGATCATGATAGCCTTTATATGTGGTTCAGTCTTGTATACTGATTAGGCCTACTTTGCTATTCTATAAATATATATATATATATATATATATATAAATAATAAGTTGTAATATAATATGCTATAATGTATGATAACATACAATATCCACCAGAAGTCATCATTTCAGGGGTTAAAATGCCCCCCCCCCCATAGGTCAGTTATTCTATTATAACACTGCTAGCATAGTGATACTAACATGATGCTGGACAGAGATGCTAAAGCATTAGCATTAGCATATATCACTTGCTAATATGTAGCCTACTGTGGTATCATTAGTTTTGGATGTAACTAAACCCTGAATGTCTTGTTGAAAAAATATGCCTCTACCTACCTTTTGCAAAACTCATACAATTCACTGCAGTTTCCAGCTGAAATGAACTCTAGATGCAGTAAAACACCAACAAGTTTTTGTTCACAAAAATAATGATCACAAGGGCAGATTATCAATTATTAAAAACTTTTCCTTGAGTGACTCATTGTACAATACTATGTTATGACCTCAAAACACTTTTACCATAGTGCATGATTTGTATCAATTGCATACGTATGTCTGTACTTCTTTCTGACAGAGTAAACTTGCTCTGTAGCTCACGTTACAACATTGCACTTGGGTGTGAGTCCCATAAATGTGACAAAGTGAGTTAAAGTTAAACTTAAAGTATTAAAATTATACAGACACTAAATTCTGGATGTATGTGTGTATTTGGTACCTGGTAATTCAGATAATCCTCCTCTTTCGATGATGTGTTTCCTGTAGAGGGTCTTCAGCACTTTGGCACTGCCAAATCTCTTAAACCGACTCTTCACATTATTGTAGTACCATTCTAGCGACTGTGTCCTCAAGAGCCTACACACACAAAAGACAGTGGTTGGATGTTAAATTGAATACTATACAAATAAACACAAAGCAATACTAGATGAAATGCTATTCTTATTCTGGCTGCGGGATTATTCTAGTTATAACTATAATGCTGAGATTCTGTAGTGTGTAACCAGTGTCACTGTTTTATTACAAATACTATAAAGCAAATGCTGTATTTCATTTATAATAGAAAATTACTTAAAAAAAACAATTGTGTATGCATTGCCAAAATAGAACTAATGTCTTTTCTCTGCACTATTTCATCGAGTGAAAATACTTTGTAATTAGTGTGTAGTCCTTGCTCAGTGACAACTATTAGGCTGACATTTTAATGATTGTGCTGTATCTGCTCTATTATAACTATTTAAGATCAATGACCTATTGCAATTAAATTTAAAAATGTCTTCATTATTATAAATCTATCATTGCCCTTTGACTTGCTTTATTACATTAAATTTAGAGTCATTGTTCGAGAGTCAACTATTTGGAGTCAACTATTGTGCTGTCACTACTCCGGCTAGGGTATAACACTTCTTTAATGACTGTCAATTAATCTTTATGACAACTATGTGCTTTATGGCGATATTAGTAAATTAGTTCTTTACTGTTTTGTACAGTTTATTGCTATGACAAAAAACAGAACACAGTGACTGCTCACTTTTATTTTCCCCATTCATTTTCTCCATAGGAATTTCAAAAAATCTTCAGAGTTTTCCCAAAACTCATAGTTATTCAAGAGCAAATTTTCATCTAAATGAGATCTGAATTAAATCTGTGAGGGGAATTAAAATACTCATCTGTGAGTCTGCCAAGCTCCCTGACACTTCCCATGGCAAAAGAGATTATTAACATAATTGGCTTTCTGAAGCTTTAATGAATATAACTTGTGTCCATTGGGCAACATGAGCAGAGGAGGACAGTGATGGATGACAAGAGAGAATCAGACACAGGGTTTGTAGTAAACGAAATCCCAAATTAATGTTTTTCTCTTTCTGTGAATACTGAGAAATTATGCTTATTTAGTAGTATTACTATATTGCATCAACATTTTCTCTATTAAAAATCAAAAACATACTTCAGCGGAAAAACAAAACAAATGTAATTGTTTAGACAAACCAAAACAGACAATCAGGGGCGTAGCAGCTGTGGGGGATGGAGGGACACAGCACCCTTACTTCTATTTAAAGATGATTCTGTTCCCTGTACTTTTCCAACACACCACCACTATTCCCGTCCATGTTCTTTGGTGTTGGTTAAATAGGTTTGTGTGAACTAAAAATCAGACAATCACAGGTGAGTGTCAGTGTTGCTCTGTTCATTCTCTTATTCATTGTCCTTTTTATGTGGCAGGGTGAGAAGCTTATGTTAAATCCATTGCACTGCACTGCATTAAAAACAGAGGACAATATAGAGCATGTAAATAGGTGGGGCTGGGGAAGGTGGAGGGTTTCAGAGGAACTTTGAAAGTAGAAAAAACTGCTTCAGCTCACACTGACCAACTGTTTACACATTGAGCAGCATGCTCATTGGCTGCAGATGCAACAGGAACCAATCAGCTTGTGCTGTGTAGTTAATGATGTAATTATCAGCCATGTAGAGATTAATGAAAGAACTTTGTATTTATTTCGCAATTGAATTTCTGTTATGATTTGAGGTAACGCTAGACATCATCTTTCCCCATTAAAGAAAACAACCTGTTTTGCCCCGAATATGTAATTTCTATATTAGCTTTTAGTTCATTACTTCTATGTTCTTAACTTTCATTGGTGTGTAGGAAAGACAAGCTGCCTTATCTCAGAGCAGTAATTAAAGTTACTGACACGTTAGATTGATATAGAAAAATGCATGAATAAGAAAATAAAGCACGGGATATTAAATGAAAAGAGGTATAAAGCAAATAATTCACAAAAAATTTGATACTTGCCCTGTCTGACACAGGGGTTTTCCATCCTGTTACTGCACATTTTGTATGGGTGCGTCTAGTTCCCTAGTTCAGTAGTCAGGGCACAGGGAGTCAGGCTCACTACATATTGAGAACTGATGACTATTTCTGCACACATGACAACGTCTTCATTGTACAACATTACTACTGGTATTTATGAACAACAGCAGAACTGAAATCTTTCTGATGTTATTTTTTAATGATATTTGTGTGTTGTGTATAAATACTTTGCTTGTTTCTAAATTATAAATGTAATCTAGATTATGTCCATTACCTGTCTAACAATTTATGTTTATACTTAAATAATATAAATAAATAATTAACCATCCATCACAGCACACGTGTCATGTGTTGTGCATGAGTTGGCTCACGTGATTTCCGTTTTTTTATGCTACAGAACTTCCGTTAAGGGAACATAGTGAGCATTGATTCACCCTGGTTTTCACGGTGCATTGTGGGACTTTTTAGGGAACAAACTTTCAGTGCACTGTTATGATTTTGTCCTTAAAATGGCTGACTCCCTATTCAATGGGTCCACCAGGTTTGAAAACCCCTGGTCTGACACATACACACATTATGCTTGGCCATTACAAATGTGGCCATTGAGAATGCGTGCCAGAGTGTAAGAGATCCTGCCAATTCACGCGGTAGCACGCAGGAAGACAAGGGATGCTTTAGCACAACAAAGACATGATCATTAGGGGGCAGTCATGTTTCATTCTGAGTCATGTCACGTACTGAAGCCAATTATCTGTCTGGCGAGCAGATGTGAACCTGATGTGCTGAATTGAGTTCTTTTTCGTGGATTATTGCACTTGAATGGCCTTAAGTAAATGTAAACAGTTGGGAGAAAATGAAATGTGCATCAATCTATTGGATGCAGCATCATAATAAAGCTTCTGCTCTCTGTATCTTTAACGTTAATCAAACAACAAAAAAACAAGATAAAATCTATATTTTGATCAATCTATATGGAAGGCTATGCAATGTTTTATTTTACATTTGATTACTTTATTCAATATTTTCCTGAATAGTATTTATAGTATTAGTAATATAATTTTTAACCGTGAATACAACTCTTAGACTGCATTTCGTCTTAGCGGCCCCTAATTTAATAACAAATGATCATTTCACCAGAAGTTAATCAATCAAAACTAACTTTAGCTGGAAATAACATTATTCAAGAACCGCTATAAATCCAAAACAATCTTTTACCTTATATTATATGTTTGTCTCTGTAAAGCTGCTTTGAAACAATCTACATTGTTAAAAGCGCTATATAAATGAAGATGACTTGACTTGACTTGACTTAAACTGCTTTTAGGCCAAAGTTACTCAATAGTTTTGTGATTGATGTGTTCCAAAGACTAATGACCATAGTTGTAACCACTTACATTTTACACTAAAATTGATTTTATTGGCTGTTATTGGCTGCTATATATACTGTATATAGCACTAGCAATGCCAAGGTCATGGGTTAGAATCCCAGGGAATTATATCTTTAATAATACGATGTGTAGGGTCGGATAAATGTGTGTGCCAAATGTGTAAATGAAAATGATGACCTGCAAAATATGAACTTTGTACTTTTAATATAAAAAGTGTAAAGAGTAGAAAACTTTTTATTTGGAAAAATAATTGAATAATTGAACATTTCAATTAAACTAAACAATGTTTAAGGGCTGACCTATCATTTTAAATAGATAAACATTTTAAATAGATAATGTGATGCAATTTAAATAGATATGTTTTAAGATATGATTTAAAAGTAATCAGACAATCACTTTCTTGTATATATTGTGGAAGAGAATTCCAGAGACAAGGAGCAGCACAGCTGAACGCCCTGGACTGACATGGTGACAAAATGAACAGATCGGCACAACAAGGGAAACAGAAAAAGGAGATCTAAATGTATGCTAGGGGATGTAAATATGGAGCAAATCGAAAAGATATGAGGGTGAAAGATTGTGAAGAGCTTTAAAAGTAAGAAGCTGAATCTTGTATTCTGCTCGATATTAACAGGAAGCCAGTGTAAATGATAGAGAACAGGATAGATATGCTTAATGGAGTTGGTTCTAGTAATTATACAGGCAGCTGAGTTCTGGACCAACTGAAGTTTATGAAGAAGTTTGTGAGGTCACCCAAGAGAGTTGCAATAATCTATAAGTGAAGTGACTAGAGCATGTGTAAGAATGGCTGTGGAACTGGGTGTGAGAAATGGACAAAGACGGCTGATGTTCTGTAAGTGGAAATACGCAGACTGAGTAACATTGTTCACATGTGTTTCAAAAGACAAAGAACTATCAAGGACGACACCAGACTCTTAACCTGAGAAGATTGGGAGATTATAGAATTATCAAGAGAATGAAAAGCTGTAGGATTTTGTCAAATTGGATTTAGTTCCAACAAGAATAACCTCCGTTTTATCAGTATTCAGCTTGAGGAAATTGCATTAAAAACCAGGATTTATCCTCTTCTAGACAGTCCAAAAGAGAAGAAGAAAGAAGAGTAGAATTTGGCCTGGAAGACAAGTAGAGCTGGGTGTCAGCTGCATAGCAACGCAAGCTAATACCATATTTCCAAAAAATTTAACCAAGAGATATTAAGTTTATGATAAATAAAAGAGGACCCAAAATAGAGCCATGATGAACAACAGTGGTAACAGATGAACAGTATGATCAGAAATCTTTAAGCTGGACAAACTGAGTGCGCCCAGAGAGAGAAGAACTAAACCAGATGAGAGGGACAGCAGTGATACCTATAGAGAATAGTTGATCTATAAGAACTTGATGGGAAAGAGTATCAAAGGCCGCACTCAGATCAAGTAGGATAAGTATAGTTAAGAGTCCAGAATCAGCTGCAGGTCTTTAACAACTTTTACCATGGCAGTCTCTGTACTATGCAATGGACGAAAACCGGACTGACATTTTGCAAACAAGTTATTTTTTTGAAAAGGTGAGCATGAACCTGAGATGCAACAATCTTTTGCAGGATTTTTGCCAGAAAAGGTAGATTGGAAATTGGGCGAAAGTTATTAGGATCAGCGCCCGGTTTCTGGAGTTTGGGCGTTATTACAGCAACTTTAAAATATGAAGGAACAACACCTGAGGTGACAGATGAATGTATAATACCAGTTACAATACTAGATGGAGAAGATAAACAGGCTTTGACCAAGTGAGTAGGAAGTGGATCTAACTGACAGGTGGAAGACTTAGATCGTCAAATAAGACATGATGCAGTCGGAAGTTCAAAACTATAAAATAAGGAAAGAAGAGAATCATAGGAAGGCAGATACAAAGGATCACATGCCATATTATTTTGAGGAGTCAAAGATACAATATGTACGATTTTTTTAATAAATTATTCAAAAACCATTTGCACGGTGTGATATATTTCATGCAGTTGTGTACTTACATTATCCCAAAAGTTCACAAGAATTTGAAAATCTAGAGAAATTCCAGTTTTAAATAATGGCTCTTCCCTTCTCATTGTCTCATATTTTCTCATATCAATTATGTAACATCTCTGGCGGTGAAAAAATTACAGATTGTTCCTTTAATTGTTGATAAATATAGTACATTTTAGTATTAAAAAAAGGTAATACGTTTGTTACATAGGTAGAATATACTGTAAGTGAGAAGGAAGGGTGGCCTTAGGATATTATTTACTGTATTAAACAAAGATCTTGTGTTCCCTAATTATAGTAGAATAGTAATCAGATTTAGTTGTTAAGAGAGCATTCATGTGATCTGTATATTTATGAACAATAAGTCCGGTGTTATTGCATAAACGTTCCAATCGACGTTCCTTCGTTTTAAGTTGTCTCTGTTCAGATGTTTTTAAAGGTGTATCAAGCACACTTTGCAGTCCCTCATTATAATAGGAAACCAAGTCATCCTTAGAAAAGGTCCATCAGAAAGAGCGGATAGATCAATGTTCTTAATATTCCGAAATGAGATGGAACGACCCATGGTAATTTGTTCTACCATTAAGTTAACACTGAATGATATTAACTTGTGATCTGATATGAGCAAGATATATGGCTATATTAATAAATAAACAAACATAAAACAAAAGTAAAAGTGACAGCCCCTCACGGACTACTGCCCCACACACATAAACAAAACATAACAATAATAATCCAGGCCTGGTCCTCTCTCGTCTTTCATGGTCATTGCTCCTTCTTTTATGATTCCGACGCTCATTATCAATCACACCACCGGCCTCGCGCCGTTCTCTCATGGCTCTCGGCCCCGCCCTGCTTGTCCTATAAAAAATCCTCAGAAATCCAAGATGGCACCAGTGTATGTGGCCGGCTGTCTGTTGCTCTCGGTTGTATGGATGTTTGTCTTGTTTTTATTGACTGTTTTGAATACTACATACTCGCTACTGGTGTACGATCGCCAAATACTTTTTGGCATTAGATCGGCTATGGATAATACGTCAATCTATAATGTTAACCAGGGTGGAAAAAACAACTCGCCCCCTCCTCTGCTCCTGCATAGAATACCTGCCTATCTCTGCCGGACACCATGCTCTCTCGCATTGACAATGCATTGATCATGGCAAAAATACACAGTAGTTGTCAATAAAATGACCTTCATCAATTTAAAAAGAAAACAAATGTCCAAAAACAAAGATGAACCAAAATGTATATAATATATTAATTACTAAAATAAGCTTCTTGACAACTCTTTTCTCTTAAATGTATTTGAAAATGAAATTAAGCAATACAACCTTACCCATTATAGAGTTGCCTCCTCTGTCTGTACACACGCCACACGCCGCGGTTCAGCTGCACGCGTCAAACGCTGCCAGTGTGAAAGCAAAACATGCGTGTCCTGCTTACGCTCACCGTACGCACTGCTCCTGCGCTGCTTACGCTCTGCTAACGCGTGCAGTTTGAAACCGGCGTTACACTCTCACAGCAATTTCTGTGAATGTATTGGCATTAGCAATTCTCTGTACCCTACTTGCTCTCCAGCAGCATCAGCATAGAAGATCTATTCCGCCAAGGTCAAATACATTAGGCAAGGCAAGGCAAGGCAAGGCAAGGCAAGGCAAGTTTATTTATATAGCACATTTCATACACAATGGTAATTCAAAGTGCTTTACATAGAAGAAATTAAAATAATCAAAAGAAATAAGAATAATTAAAAGTTTAGAATAAAAAATGTAATAAAATACAGTACAAACAGTCGGACGAACAGTGGCACAGTGCTCATTCAGTAAATGCACTAAAATGTCCACGATTGTGTGTCGGTCCATGTACATGCTGAGTCAGAGCAAAAGTTTTTAAAACAGTTTTGATTTCTTTTGCCATATTGGTTTCTGCATTATCTATGTGAATGTTAAAGTCTCCAGCAATGGCAAAACAGTCAAACTCTGTGGAAATGGTTGATAGCAGTTCTGTAAAGTCTTCAGCAAAGGCTGAAGAGTATTTTGGAGGCCTGTAAACAATAAGTAAAATGCGTGGAGCACCTTTTAACACAATACCCATATATTCGAATGACGGGTAATTACCAAATGATATTAGCTTACATGGATATCATTGATTGCTTACATTGCCATATCCATTACCATGTCAAATGTCAATCTCTCAGAGAGTGTTCATGACAGAAATATATACTGTATAAAAACTGTGCTTTATACTATATATTTGTTCATGCTAAAACATTAAAGATAAAATAGTGTTGTGTTACCACTGATCTATACTGGATTGCTTCTGATGTCATAAAACGTGAAGCCACCACGCCGCCATATTGGTAATCCCTAGTATTCACTCACATTTATTGAATTAATAGGAAATCATCAGATTTTAATGAGAAAACATTTCCTTTTGAGTCAGCATTTTTATATATGACGTGTCCCTGTACATTCTTAACGCAAGCAATGCAAACAACGCAAACATTGAAATAGTTATTTGTTTAAAGTTAGGAATTTTTCCTCATTAAAAGTTACGTTCATCTTCACTACAGAAGTGAATATCAGATCAGCTGATGGACGAGACACCATTCTTCTGATATGTGAATATAGATTTATGCTTTGCAAGGCATTCACATACAACTTAATTCATCATGTACAGTTATTCACTGTGGTTATGTATTCATATTATGTTATATAATAATACTGTTTTATTCGTACAGTAACTGTAAATGATTCAACCGTGTTTTCATTAACAACATGCCTTGTTTTGAGAAATGGCGCTGACTGCGTATGGATTTAAAGACATGAAGCTTTATTTCCAAGAATTTAATCTGTCACTCAGAGCAAGATGATGCATGCTAAACCTTTTTAATATAATAAAGTGCAATTTACTAATAGGGAATTGTATGTATTGTAATATTTAATGTATATATGAATCAATTTCTGGTAATAATCCCAGATATCTATTCATGCTTAATATTTCCAGTAAAGTTCAGTACATAAAGATCTGTTTTGTGTTAGTTCAGTTACCCGTGTCGGCAGTGTGGAGTAGACAGACCCATCTTAACTATTTCTATATTCTATCTTTCTATCACTTATCCTGACCCAAAAGACCATAAACATTACAGATAAAGTTTGAAGTATCAATTAATGTTCATACATATTTCTTAAAACGTTTAAATTATTAATGTGCGATAGATACGCTGCAAATCAGGTGATTTTAGGTAATTTTTTGCCTGCAATTCAATGATGCCCTATGTCTGTAGGGAATCGTAAGATGGCCGCTTGAACACTTCCGATGGCAGTTCAGAACCTATTGAACAATCTACTCATTTATATGGATCAGTGAGTGTTACGCATCTTCATGACCCACTTTGAGAAAGAGGATGCAGACTTGAGATTCATTAACCACAATGGCAATGATTTTTGCAGTAATTTACATTATAATATCTTACGTAATGTAATGAAGCCGTGGCCCACAGCAGAGAGCATTCCAACAATATTTTTCTGTTCAGATGTTCATTTATGTTATAAAGGAGCTGTCTTACACTGAAAAACTCTACGTTCTTCCCTCTGAAGTCGATCCAGCATGAAAATTAAGTTCACAAATGGTGCGGGTGAAACAGACCGTGTTAATATTTAAATTACAATTATGATGGCACACACTTTGCACATACTGATGTGTCAACACAGAAGATGGTGACATGAGAAATGAAAAATCACAAAGTTAAATGGACAGCATCTTTTTCTGCCCTTGAGATGTGATCAGCATCTCAATAACATCAGGCGTGTCCTAACATTCAACATCATGATAGGAATGTTGGGGTTTCTCATGTTTTTAAAGACGACAAGCCATTTTAAGAGAATATTATTATTATTAATGTAAAAAATAGCAAAAACGTCCCATGTTCTTTCGATAGTACTGCATGTATGGCATGGTATGGCATCATAAGACCCAGGGCAGTAGTTTTCACACATGAAGAATGCACAATTATGAGTCACAGAGCGGTTCAACTGGCCAAATAGAGGGTCCAGGACATAATGTTCAGATGCAGCCTCAAAACAGCATAAATATAAACACACAAACATACATTGTACAAATGAGGTATTCACATGCATGAATACAAAGTATTTTATACAGTGCCTGAGATAGCTTGTCCAAAACCACTGGAACATGCACGTGGGTACCTGTACAAATCAAAAATACATAAAAGTGGTTCTGTATGTGTGAACTTGAGTTAGTATACACATGAGCAGGAACTTATTTTTCATGTTCCATGTTCTATATACAGTAGTGAAAATGCTAAGGGTGGATAATAAGGGTGCTGCGCAGTGATACACAGATCTTTAATAGGAAACGGTCATAGCAATGTTGGTGTTCAAGAAACATTTCTTATTATTATCAATATAGAAAAAGGAAATTAAGTTGTTAGTTTAATTACTTAAAAACAGCGATGTTACCATAATATATAATGCCGAGATTCAGTAGCGAAGTGGTATATATTTTTTAATAATTATGTAGGCCTAAATACAATAAAATAATGATATTAACTAGATAATAAATATAAATAAGTATTAGTATAATTGTTTGTATAACAGATAAGGATTGAGATAAGGAAATAATTGTTATTGGGTGTCTGTGTATTTGGGTGTTCATCTTTGCACTCCCCAGGAGTGCAAAACTACTGGAATTGCATACAGCTCTCCCCAGACACTCAAATATGTATTCACACACCACAAGCCTCACTTCACAACTGAAAGAACAGCACTCTTCAATTCACCCGTAGGGCCCTGAGATTGATGAGAAACCTATCTACATGCTGACAACACACACACACACACACGCACGCACGCACGCACGCACGCACGCACACACACACACATACACACACACACACACACACGCACACACACGCACACACACACACGCACACACACGCACATGCAGGTACAATTGTAAAATGCTCTCTCTCTCTTTCTATTTTCATAGCATGAAAGCATTACCCTGCCATCTCTCTTGACAGATGTGTCCAGCCATCTTTAAACATGACATCTGCCAAATTAAAAAAATTGCACCTGTGCAATACAACTCCTACATTATTGCCATCAGAGACTGAAATATACATAACAACTTTTCCATAGGAACTTTTGCAGCAAGGCATCATAGGATGCCAAAAATTTAATATGTCTAAAAATGTCTAAAAACTTTAAATATTAAAAACTAAATTTAAAATGAGTGCATGGTACAAACATGTTGTGGCTTTAAGTCCAACTGAAAATGCCCAATTTACTGACTAGTAAGTAGCAAATCATGGGTCATGGTTGTGATAATTAAGGAATTAATTTGTTACATTTAAATAGTGCTTTTCTAGGTACTCAAGTGCTTGACATATGGAAGGGGGAATCTCCTCAACCACCACCAATGTGCAGCATCCATCTGGATGATGCGACGGCAGCCATATTGCACCAGAATGCCCTCCACACACCAGCTCATTGGTGGAGAGGAGACAGAGTGATGAAGCCAATCAATACATATGGGGATGATTAGGAGGCCATGATGGACAGAGACTAATGGGAAAATTTGGCCAGATAAAATTAAAACATATTTGCTATAAATGGGCCCTTCAATATATACTATACTGTGGTAATACAATTTATACTGAGGGCAGTTGTGGGCTAATGGATAAAAAGTCTGACTTGTAACCCGAAAATTGCAAGTTTGAGTCTCAGTACCAGCAGGAAATGTAGGTGAGGGTAGAGAATGAACAGTGCTCTCTTCCACGCTCAATACCCACAACTGAGGTGCCCTTGAGCATACACCTAACCCCCAATTGTTCCCAATTATTATTATTAATAATTATTATTAAAAATAATAACAATAAAAATACAACCAAACAAATTCCAGAACTGTTCAGATTAAATAAATCTCACAAATCTGTCTTTAGAGTCAGACTACACAAGTCACTGTAGTCAATAGTCACTGTGTCAGATTATGCGATTTTTACTCCTAAATTCTTCTTGTGTCATGGAAAAGAAACATGTCAGTCTACAAGTTGCTTCCTAGTCAATCATTGCTTGTCGTCTTTAATGACGTGTGTGATGTCATTAAAGGCAGAACTAGTGACTGACTTCCAGAAAAAAAAGCATAAAGCGGGTTGCTGAAGCACCTCCGCTATTGCTCGCCAGCATTTATCTTTTTTCACTCTGTCGTGGTAGTCCCTTGAAAAAGATCATAAAGGCAGGAGTATTGTTGCATAGCTCCACAAACCTTTACTCCATTGCATAATTCCACCTATCAGCACCAATACCATTAGCTCTCTCACATTTCACCGTGTTTGAAAGCAGTGTATGGAAGAGCTTCTAAGCTCCTATTAGTCAACTTCACAGATGTGACGGGAACCCGTTGTAGAGGACCAAAATCTGTCAGCATCCAAGCTGCTGAACCCTGTGATAGACCCACATATATATGCATAGTTCACTTCTGTGCCCTGTAGCCCTAGAATGAAATCAGTAAAATGGTCAATTAAGGGGATAACAACAGCACAACCTGGGAAAACACACATAAATGATATGCTTATCATTTATAAAAACACATTATGTTCATACATGATCTTTTATTGTCTTTTATTGCCTCTCCTCCTTTTTTTCTGTCTTTAACCCTCTGGAGTCGAGAAACGCGCCGGCGCGTTTTGCGCGATTTTTTTCACATAGCAGCAAAATAGACTTAAAATACTCAGTCACCTTTGGTCATACACACTTAAGAAATATGAAAAAATAAACTATTAAATGTCTACTTTTTTATGGGTCCACTTACAATCGAAATAAAATATTGTGCTTTTGTAAAATAAAGAAAATAAACAGGGTGTGCCTTCTGCCTCTCCGTCTCCGTGAACTTTTTTTCTAGAGCACGTCTCTTAACATAAACAAAACTCCGCAAATACTAGTCACACAGGCATGATCAATATATCTTTATAATCATTTAAGTGTGTACTTTTAAATTATCTAATTCAAAACTAAAACAAATATTCTGTGTTTATGTAATCTATATAAAAAGAGAGAGATGCCAGGCGTTCTCATTTCAGCTAATTATCTTTTAATGTGACCACGCCCACAGAGAGCACGCGCTATAGAAACGCAAATGATCTGAAACTTGCCAACGCCCACACGAGCTCGATAAAACACCAAGTTCAGATTAATGTACCGGTAGTCTGTGTCGTTTTTCGAGGCTGTGAGGAATAATTCTGGATAATTTACCTCAGTGCTGGATTAATTTCACTTCGAGGAGCCATGGATCCAGGATCATAGTAAGTTTATTCTTTGTTCTAATCGCGAATACTGTTTTAAAATGAATCGCGTGTCTTTCTCTGTGTGATGAATGAACGGAATTCGCACTGTTGTTGTTACAGACGAAATATGAAAGACAACATTTAGTTGACTAGTTTGGGATAGATTATAAAGATTTTTACTCTAAAATAGACATCAAATAAGCTTTAGTTAACCAGTTTCTGCTCATATGTTAAATATATAACGTTAGAATGTTTTGTCAAAAATAAGCTCATAATCTAAGATGTTATTATAGTGTTTGTTCCAATGTAGACTATATCAAACTAATGAATCCTTAACTTTGAAATATGAATGATAAAATCCAGGCTATAGGCCTACTTAAAAAAAAAAAAAAAGACAAGATAGATGTAAAAAAAAATCTTAATATTATTGTTTTTTATTAGTGACACATTTGAGGAGATTCCAAAACTTTCTGAAAATACAGTATGAGAATTAACTGCATACTAGAAATGTTTACCTTGGAAATTATACAATTTGAATGTATAAAAAATTTGTGAAAAAATACCTTTTTTTCCTCTCTGAGAACTCTAACTTTCTAACTCTAACTAATTCTGTAGGATGGTCCATATAGCCTATTTGAACAGGATTTGTTTCCAGGTATGACTATGTACTAAAAATGTGCTTTTGACTTTCATTTATATTTGTATTTTATATATATATATATATAATTTATTTATTTATTTTTGTCCTCGCATTCTTTCTTGTGTGACACACCTGAATGAATGGCTCATTAGTATGCAGGCTCATTAGTATGCAGGCTCATTACTATGCAGGGTCTTTGTCTTCTCAGGTGTGAATCACAGCAAGTCACGCCCCTGCGCATATTGCCTTTGGAAGCAAAAACTGTTTTAAAAAATTTAAATCAATGTATTGTTTTATGTGAATGATTAGGCAGGGTGATTTTCAGATAATTTTGAAGCAAAAACACTAGGCAACTACATCCATTAGTCAAAAGTCTTGTGGACACATATTAAGTATGTGTTTTGTGGCCTTATTTCAGAAACTTTAATTTTTAGTTTTTTGAATAACCATGCATAAACATTATTCCCTCAAAAATACAAATATGTAAATAGATGTTGCAGGACAAGCGGTCACTCTGTGAGGACGACAAGAGCTCGTGAGTGGTTTTTTCTTAATATACAGTTCTCCTGTTGCTCTGTTTACTATTTGTCAAGTAGGTAGGGCTATTTTCGATTCTTTGCTTATTTTTTATGTTTACCTTGACTAAATATCTGTATTTGAATTAAACGCGATCCTATTTTGAATAACTGCCGTGCGTCTTAAGGGTTATAATCTGTATTTTATTGAAGCACTTAAGTAAGCGCTGTTCAACAGCTAGTTTCGATTCCGCCCATTCTCGGGATATTTGCTTTTGCTGTGCTAATTGCAAGGGTTGTTATAGCAGAGATAAAACTAGAGTAGTTTCAGAAGGAAGCCAGGACAAGCGGTCACTCTGTGAGGACGACAAGAGCTCGTGAGTGGTTTTTTCTTAATATACAGTTCTCCTGTTGCTCTGTTTACTATTTGTCAAGTAGGTAGGGCTATTTTCGATTCTTTGCTTATTTTTTATGTTTACCTTGACTAAATATCTGTATTTGAATTAAACGCGATCCTATTTTGAATAACTGCCGTGCGTCTTAAGGGTTATAATCTGTATTTTATTGAAGCACTTAAGTAAGCGCTGTTCAACAGCTAGTTTCGATTCCGCCCATTCTCGGGATATTTGCTTTTGCTGTGCTAATTGCAAGGGTTGTTATAGCAGAGATAAAACTAGAGTAGTTTCAGAAGGAAGCCAGGACAAGCGGTCACTCTGTGAGGACGACAAGAGCTCGTGAGTGGTTTTTTCTTAATATACAGTTCTCCTGTTGCTCTGTTTACTATTTGTCAAGTAGGTAGGGCTATTTTCGATTCTTTGCTTATTTTTTATGTTTACCTTGACTAAATATCTGTATTTGAATTAAACGCGATCCTATTTTGAATAACTGCCGTGCGTCTTAAGGGTTATAATCTGTATTTTATTGAAGCACTTAAGTAAGCGCTGTTCAACAGCTAGTTTCGATTCCGCCCATTCTCGGGATATTTGCTTTTGCTGTGCTAATTGCAAGGGTTGTTATAGCAGAGATAAAACTAGAGTAGTTTCAGAAGGAAGCCAGGACAAGCGGTCACTCTGTGAGGACGACAAGAGCTCGTGAGTGGTTTTTTCTTAATATACAGTTCTCCTGTTGCTCTGTTTACTATTTGTCAAGTAGGTAGGGCTATTTTCGATTCTTTGCTTATTTTTTATGTTTACCTTGACTAAATATCTGTATTTGAATTAAACGCGATCCTATTTTGAATAACTGCCGTGCGTCTTAAGGGTTATAATCTGTATTTTATTGAAGCACTTAAGTAAGCGCTGTTCAACAGCTAGTTTCGATTCCGCCCATTCTCGGGATATTTGCTTTTGCTGTGCTAATTGCAAGGGTTGTTATAGCAGAGATAAAACTAGAGTAGTTTCAGAAGGAAGCCAGGACAAGCGGTCACTCTGTGAGGACGACAAGAGCTCGTGAGTGGTTTTTTCTTAATATACAGTTCTCCTGTTGCTCTGTTTACTATTTGTCAAGTAGGTAGGGCTATTTTCGATTCTTTGCTTATTTTTTATGTTTACCTTGACTAAATATCTGTATTTGAATTAAACGCGATCCTATTTTGAATAACTGCCGTGCGTCTTAAGGGTTATAATCTGTATTTTATTGAAGCACTTAAGTAAGCGCTGTTCAACAGCTAGTTTCGATTCCGCCCATTCTCGGGATATTTGCTTTTGCTGTGCTAATTGCAAGGGTTGTTATAGCAGAGATAAAACTAGAGTAGTTTCAGAAGGAAGCCAGGACAAGCGGTCACTCTGTGAGGACGACAAGAGCTCGTGAGTGGTTTTTTCTTAATATACAGTTCTCCTGTTGCTCTGTTTACTATTTGTCAAGTAGGTAGGGCTATTTTCGATTCTTTGCTTATTTTTTATGTTTACCTTGACTAAATATCTGTATTTGAATTAAACGCGATCCTATTTTGAATAACTGCCGTGCGTCTTAAGGGTTATAATCTGTATTTTATTGAAGCACTTAAGTAAGCGCTGTTCAACAGCTAGTTTCGATTCCGCCCATTCTCGGGATATTTGCTTTTGCTGTGCTAATTGCAAGGGTTGTTATAGCAGAGATAAAACTAGAGTAGTTTCAGAAGGAAGCCAGGACAAGCGGTCACTCTGTGAGGACGACAAGAGCTCGTGAGTGGTTTTTTCTTAATATACAGTTCTCCTGTTGCTCTGTTTACTATTTGTCAAGTAGGTAGGGCTATTTTCGATTCTTTGCTTATTTTTTATGTTTACCTTGACTAAATATCTGTATTTGAATTAAACGCGATCCTATTTTGAATAACTGCCGTGCGTCTTAAGGGTTATAATCTGTATTTTATTGAAGCACTTAAGTAAGCGCTGTTCAACAGCTAGTTTCGATTCCGCCCATTCTCGGGATATTTGCTTTTGCTGTGCTAATTGCAAGGGTTGTTATAGCAGAGATAAAACTAGAGTAGTTTCAGAAGGAAGCCAGGACAAGCGGTCACTCTGTGAGGACGACAAGAGCTCGTGAGTGGTTTTTTCTTAATATACAGTTCTCCTGTTGCTCTGTTTACTATTTGTCAAGTAGGTAGGGCTATTTTCGATTCTTTGCTTATTTTTTATGTTTACCTTGACTAAATATCTGTATTTGAATTAAACGCGATCCTATTTTGAATAACTGCCGTGCGTCTTAAGGGTTATAATCTGTATTTTATTGAAGCACTTAAGTAAGCGCTGTTCAACAGCTAGTTTCGATTCCGCCCATTCTCGGGATATTTGCTTTTGCTGTGCTAATTGCAAGGGTTGTTATAGCAGAGATAAAACTAGAGTAGTTTCAGAAGGAAGCCAGGACAAGCGGTCACTCTGTGAGGACGACAAGAGCTCGTGAGTGGTTTTTTCTTAATATACAGTTCTCCTGTTGCTCTGTTTACTATTTGTCAAGTAGGTAGGGCTATTTTCGATTCTTTGCTTATTTTTTATGTTTACCTTGACTAAATATCTGTATTTGAATTAAACGCGATCCTATTTTGAATAACTGCCGTGCGTCTTAAGGGTTATAATCTGTATTTTATTGAAGCACTTAAGTAAGCGCTGTTCAACAGCTAGTTTCGATTCCGCCCATTCTCGGGATATTTGCTTTTGCTGTGCTAATTGCAAGGGTTGTTATAGCAGAGATAAAACTAGAGTAGTTTCAGAAGGAAGCCAGGACAAGCGGTCACTCTGTGAGGACGACAAGAGCTCGTGAGTGGTTTTTTCTTAATATACAGTTCTCCTGTTGCTCTGTTTACTATTTGTCAAGTAGGTAGGGCTATTTTCGATTCTTTGCTTATTTTTTATGTTTACCTTGACTAAATATCTGTATTTGAATTAAACGCGATCCTATTTTGAATAACTGCCGTGCGTCTTAAGGGTTATAATCTGTATTTTATTGAAGCACTTAAGTAAGCGCTGTTCAACAGCTAGTTTCGATTCCGCCCATTCTCGGGATATTTGCTTTTGCTGTGCTAATTGCAAGGGTTGTTATAGCAGAGATAAAACTAGAGTAGTTTCAGAAGGAAGCCAGGACAAGCGGTCACTCTGTGAGGACGACAAGAGCTCGTGAGTGGTTTTTTCTTAATATACAGTTCTCCTGTTGCTCTGTTTACTATTTGTCAAGTAGGTAGGGCTATTTTCGATTCTTTGCTTATTTTTTATGTTTACCTTGACTAAATATCTGTATTTGAATTAAACGCGATCCTATTTTGAATAACTGCCGTGCGTCTTAAGGGTTATAATCTGTATTTTATTGAAGCACTTAAGTAAGCGCTGTTCAACAGCTAGTTTCGATTCCGCCCATTCTCGGGATATTTGCTTTTGCTGTGCTAATTGCAAGGGTTGTTATAGCAGAGATAAAACTAGAGTAGTTTCAGAAGGAAGCCAGGACAAGCGGTCACTCTGTGAGGACGACAAGAGCTCGTGAGTGGTTTTTTCTTAATATACAGTTCTCCTGTTGCTCTGTTTACTATTTGTCAAGTAGGTAGGGCTATTTTCGATTCTTTGCTTATTTTTTATGTTTACCTTGACTAAATATCTGTATTTGAATTAAACGCGATCCTATTTTGAATAACTGCCGTGCGTCTTAAGGGTTATAATCTGTATTTTATTGAAGCACTTAAGTAAGCGCTGTTCAACAGCTAGTTTCGATTCCGCCCATTCTCGGGATATTTGCTTTTGCTGTGCTAATTGCAAGGGTTGTTATAGCAGAGATAAAACTAGAGTAGTTTCAGAAGGAAGCCAGGACAAGCGGTCACTCTGTGAGGACGACAAGAGCTCGTGAGTGGTTTTTTCTTAATATACAGTTCTCCTGTTGCTCTGTTTACTATTTGTCAAGTAGGTAGGGCTATTTTCGATTCTTTGCTTATTTTTTATGTTTACCTTGACTAAATATCTGTATTTGAATTAAACGCGATCCTATTTTGAATAACTGCCGTGCGTCTTAAGGGTTATAATCTGTATTTTATTGAAGCACTTAAGTAAGCGCTGTTCAACAGCTAGTTTCGATTCCGCCCATTCTCGGGATATTTGCTTTTGCTGTGCTAATTGCAAGGGTTGTTATAGCAGAGATAAAACTAGAGTAGTTTCAGAAGGAAGCCAGGACAAGCGGTCACTCTGTGAGGACGACAAGAGCTCGTGAGTGGTTTTTTCTTAATATACAGTTCTCCTGTTGCTCTGTTTACTATTTGTCAAGTAGGTAGGGCTATTTTCGATTCTTTGCTTATTTTTTATGTTTACCTTGACTAAATATCTGTATTTGAATTAAACGCGATCCTATTTTGAATAACTGCCGTGCGTCTTAAGGGTTATAATCTGTATTTTATTGAAGCACTTAAGTAAGCGCTGTTCAACAGCTAGTTTCGATTCCGCCCATTCTCGGGATATTTGCTTTTGCTGTGCTAATTGCAAGGGCGGCCACAGCTGTCCTCACTCAGGGCGATTGGAAGCATTATATCTATGTAGTGTGTGCGCTGTCGCGGAAGCGTCAGCGGAAGCATTCAGCTCTCGGTTTCAGCCTCCTCGTGTGAAGACCGACTCGGGTAAAGACCTGCGACTCTTCCTGCGCGACTCCACCGAGCAAGGACACCTGCAAGGCACTTAAGTATCTTCTTCACCCTTTCCTTTCCTACCTTATCTTATTTCCCATTATCATTATGTGCTTTCAATACATTCCTGTTGTCTATCGACAACGCTCTCTCACCACGCACAGAAGGCAACGCAATACTGCTAATCTGCGCCCTTTTCTCTCATCCTCACACTCACCTCTCTCTCTTTCTATGGGTCTATGGAATTGTCAATCAGCAGTCAATAAAGCTGACTTCATTCCAGCCTTTGCATCTCACTCTACTATTAATATCTTGGGCTTGACTGAGACCTGGATCCGTCCAGAAGACTCAGCAACCCCTGCTGCTCTCTCTAACAACTTCTCTTTCTCTCACACCCCTCGCCAGTCGGGGAGGGGTGGGGGTACTGGTCTTCTCATTTCTAACAATTGGAAATATTCAACTCTCTCTTCTCTATGCAATAACAACGCATTTGAATATCATGCTATTACACTTACAACTCCCATTAAGATCCATATTGTAGTTATTTATCGCCCCCCAGGTCCACTGGGAAGCTTTGTAGAGGAGCTGGATGTGCTGCTGTCCTCTTTCCCTGAGGATGGCACCCCACTCGTAGTCTTTGGTGATTTCAACATTCATCTAGCAAAGCCGTATGCAACAGACTTCATCTCTCTCCTAGCCGCCTTCGATCTCAAACGGCTCATCACCACCGGTACTCACAAGTCAGGCAACCAACTGGACCTGGTTTACACACGCAACTGTATCACAGACAACATTTTGGTGAAACCTCTCCAAGTTTCAGATCATTTTCTCATTACTTTCAATCTACAACTCACTACCCATGCTCCACCAACCTCCCCACCATTTACTTTCAGACGAAACCTGCGCTCACTTTCTCCATCCCATCTTTCCTCTGCTGTGTCATCTTCTCTTCCCTCACCCTCGCATTTCTCATCTCTGGAGGTGAATACTGCAACAGATACTTTATGCTCCATCCTAACCTCTTCTTTAGACAATATCTGTCCTCTCTCCTCTAGGCCAGCACGTGCCACTCCCTCTAACCCCTGGCTATCTGAGGTTCTTCGTGAACACCGGACCAAGCTCAGGGCAGCAGAGAGGAAATGGCGCAAATCAAAAGACACATCTGACCTCAGTAGGTATCAATCTCTGCTCTCTTCCTTTTCTGTTGATGTTCATGCTGCGAAATCTTCATATTTCCACAACAAGATCAACAGTGCCTCTAACACACGAACACTGTTCAAGACATTCAACTCTCTCCTCTGTCCACCTCCACCACCACCCACCTCCTCGCTAACTGCTGATGATTTTGCCAACTTCTTCACTAACAAAACTACAACTATCAGCAGTCAGTTCTCAGATTCACACACACAGGAACCCAGACTAACCTCTCCCACAGCCAATATCCTTCTCTCCTCCTTCGCTCCACTAACCGAGGAAGAAGTATCTAAACTTCTTCTCTCCAGTCATCCTACCACCTGCCCTCTAGATCCCATCCCCTCACACCTTCTACAAGCCATCTCTCCCACACTTCTACCAGCTCTCACTCACATTATCAACTCATCCCTCCACACTGGCATTTTCCCTACAGCATTTAAGCAGGCTCGGGTAACTCCTCTGCTTAAAAAACCAACGTTAAACACATCACTTCTAGAGAATTACAGACCTGTCTCTCTCCTACCATTCATTGCGAAAACACTTGAACGAGTTGCTTTTAACCAAGTATCATCCTTCCTGTCTCTGAACAACCAGCTGGATGTCAACCAATCTGGCTTCAAGAAAGGGCATTCAACCGAGACTGCATTGCTGTCGGTCACGGAAGCCCTGCGGATCGCAAAAGCTGCTTCCAAATCATCAGTTCTCATTCTCCTGGACCTGTCTGCGGCCTTCGACACTGTGAATCATCAGATCCTCTTGTCCGCCCTCTCATCACTGGGCATCACTGGAACCTCCCTCAACTGGTTCGAGTCCTATCTCACAGGTAGGTCCTTCAGGGTCACATGGAGAGGCGAGGTATCCAAAGCACATCAACTGACCACAGGAGTTCCTCAGGGTTCAGTTCTTGGACCGCTCCTCTTCTCCATTTACACCACATCACTGGGGCCCATCATACAGGCACATGGTTTCTCTTATCATTGCTATGCTGATGACACCCAGCTCTACCTCTCATTTCAACCAGATGATCCCACAGTAGCTGCACGGATCTCAAGCTGTCTGGCGGACATCTCGGCATGGATGAAGGAACATCACCTGCAGCTCAACCTGGCAAAGACTGAGCTTCTCGTCCTCCCTGCCAATCCGTCTCTACAGCACGACCTCACTATCCAGCTAGATTCTTCCTCAGTCACCCCATCAAGATCGGTCAGAAATCTTGGAGTAATCTTTGATGACCAGCTGACCTTCACAGACCACATTACAAAGACAGCTCGATCATGCAGGTTTGCTATGCACAACATCAGGAAGATCAGGCCTTTCCTAACTGAGCATGCAACACAACTTCTCGTCCAGGCCCTGGTCATTTCTAGGCTTGATTACTGCAATGCTCTTCTGGCTGGACTTCCATCATGTGCAACTAAACCTCTACAAATGATCCAGAATGCTGCAGCCCGTCTTGTCTTCAACGAGCCCAAAAGGGCCCACGTCACTCCTCTGTTCATCTCTCTGCACTGGCTACCACTCGCTGCTCGCATCAAGTTCAAGGTGTTGACGCTTGCTTACAGATTGACCACTGCTTCAGCTCCCTCCTACTTCCACTCACTACTTCAAGTCTACATCCCTACCAGAAGCCTACGATCGGTCAATGAGCGGCGGCTTGTGGTACCGCCACAGCGGGGCACAAAATCACTCTCCAGAACATTCTCATTCACGGTTCCATACTGGTGGAATGATCTCCCCACCCTCATCCGGAATGCAGAATCCTTGACAGCATTCAAAAGACAACTGAAAACTCATCTCTTCCGGGAGCACTTAACATAAAAAAAAAAAAAAAAAAAAAAAAAAAAAAAATCCTTCCCTTTTCCTTTAAATCCTCGCTTGCCTGGCTCATGCTACTCTGAGCTATGTCTGAACTTTGTATTTTGAGCACTTCTTGCGTTGTTTCTGCCTCTTCACGATGACTCGCTTGGTTTAGTCCTCAGTTGTAAGTCGCTTTGGATAAAAGCGTCTGCTAAATGACTAAATGTAAAATGTAAATGTAATGTTGCTCGCATATTATGGTACCCCTATTTGTGCTAAATAGAGTGTAATTACACCTTTGCCATTAATATGTTTATAAGCAACTGAAAAAAGCACAAATGTCAGGGCATGTCAAAACATCTCACAGACCTCAAAAACCCCTTAGACTCCAGAGGGTTAAGCTTTCAATCGACAGCTTAATGTTCTCTATACTGCTGTGCTCTGCTTGACTTCAAGTCATTATAAATCATGAAAACCTCCCCAAATATCCTTTCATTTCAAACATCTGTCAGTACATCTAATGAGCTTGATGAATGTATTCATTCTGTCACACTGATCCCAGTGTAGACTATTGCCCAGAATTAGCAGCATCACATCTGTTATCCTGCTGACATTAGCTGACCTAACACACTTGACGTGGCCTCTGCACCCACGAAGAAGAGAGTATTAACAGCCTGGGTGAGACTTGTCCTCTGAAGGTGTTGTAACACTCAAGCTGAAGAACATTTGAAAAGCATCTGTGTTCTAAATCAAAAATCACACTTTACAGACGACGCATTAAAACCCTCAGGCTGGGTAAGATCTCACAAACATTTCATGAACAATCCCTTCTGTCTCTCACTCAGTGACCACAGTATCCATCACAGCACTCCTTTTCTCTCCCTCTGTCCAACAAACAGCTTATGCCTTAACTTTCATGGATATGACACGCCTACTAATGCGGATGAGAATCCATAAAATATTATTTTTTTTAAACACTCTGATTATTGTTTTTCCTGTGTCCAGTTCAACAGTTTCATAAGAGATCTCAAGAATGTCTCAACCTGCTCCGATTGTTTGAAATCAAATGGAAGATATTTCAATATGAACTTAAACTTTATTGGCTTTATAACTATATACTTATACTGTATCTCAATTGCTTCTGTTCTTATTTATCCTCTGAAAAAAAGTTGACAAATGAGAAAACAGTTACACCGAGCAATCTTTTTTTCTTTCTTTTATTTTTACCATGCATTGATGAAGGACATTTCATGATGCTCTTTTCCTCTGTGGTTTGAAGTTGAACCCTGATCTTTGAGATATGAAACTGTATCAATAATCTCTGGGCTGTCAAGGACTTAAGCCTAAATGAAGGCAGTCACAAGGCAAGCAACCTATAAAATGTCTTGCACCGCTTAAAAAAAAAAAAAAGTATACTTCGGCTGACTGTGTTCTGAACAGATTATCAGCAGGTGAGTCCCTGGACAGGTCTTATCTTGTTGCAGGCTGAGATGAATGGGGACTGGATGACTGACGACTGGCGACTGGCAGGACTATGAGACACAGAAGACTGAAAAAAGATGGAGGACGAGACAGTTCGAGATGGGGATACTCATGTAGGTTATCTGAATTAGTCAGGTAGTAGTTCAGGGTTGAGCAACGAGACCAGATAAGTGTGGTGTGGATGTTGACTGCTGATATAGGGTGAGTTAACAAGGATAGTTGCTGGCAGGTGTGGGTGGTGGAGTGTGTGCAGGTGCTGAGCAGGGAGGATTGTGGGAAGTATTGTGTGCAGAGGTGATTGTAGACTGGAAAACCAAGGATGTGACACCCCGTGTGCGTGTCTGTTAAGTCCATGAGACCGTAGGGTTTCCCATTTGACATTTTAGACTTTTTCCCGCCTGTCAAAGCAGGCATTACGCCATGAAAGTACGAACTTGTAGGAAGATCACGAGTGTTTAGGGTGCCATTTGGGACAGGGCCATATTCTCCATATATTTTTTATTTTGGTTTTTGTTCTAATCTTTGTATGCAATGGCGGATCCCCTACTTATCTTCTATCCTTCCGAGCGAATGTCCTGTCATGACTAAATGACACGACTCAGTGTTGGCCTGCAGCAATAACATTTATTATAAAACACAAAAAATAGTTAATATTACCTAAATTATCATTATTATTTAGATGGATTACACTACATGGACGTCATATGGACTACATTTATGAAGATTTTTGTCTATTTTGGAACCTGTTCAATTTCACTGTATAGAGAGCAGCCTGGACATTTTGCTAAATATCTTTTAATAAATATATTTTGTGTTTCACAGACAAATCTAATGATGATAAAATGATGATTGGGAGCAGTCGTGAGCTAATGGTTTAGTGAGTGCAACTGGTAACCCAAAGGTTGGTTAAATTCCAGTACCAGCAGGAAATGACTAATGTGCCCTTGAGCAAGGCACCTAACCCCCATTCGCTCCCCTGGCACCACAGCATAATGGCTTCCTCACTACTCCTAATGTGTGTGAACTAACTTGGATGGGTTCAATGCAGAGGACAAATTTTGAGTCTGGGTTACCATACTTGGCCTTCACATGTCACTTTTTACAAAAATTTCAATTTTAAGGGACCTATTCATATTCAACCATTCATTTCAACTATTAAAATAATCAACTATTCAACTGTTATAATAAAAAAGGGAACTATTAATTTAGACACTCTTAGCACTCTTAGAGTGCTCCATTAACTATCTCTGTAAATTCAGCCTTTCAAATGCAAAATCTAACAATGATTCGTACAGCAATAGTTAATGATGTAGGTAAAGTAAAAGGTTACAAGTTCACCAACAAGTACAAGCACAAACAGTCAGTGACATCATAACGCCGCTATATCAACATCATGCCAGCGAGATGAGCACTTTATCCAAGGTCACTATTCCTGCACTCATTGTACTAGATTATATAGATAAAAAGCATATACTGTAGGCTAAAATGTAATATCAGGGGGGACAACAACAAAGCAAACATTGTAACTATTGTTACACAAGAAAGGATTGAATCGTCCATAGAAACACACACTCTACTCATAGATCACTCAGACCTCTGAACCATTCTTAAGACATGTTCAAGAGGACAAAAAGCTATTCCTGCTGAAATCGCTGATGGTATTTACTTCTTTACATGTCCAAGATGACTGATTCTACATGGGTCTTAAAGCACAGTGATTAATAGAAATGACGCAGAGCTGTGTGCCTCATGGAGTACAGCACATATACTTTCTATTTCAAAAGAGTATATAACCTTGGTAGCACTCAGGTCCATAACAATGACTTGCATTACCCAAGGGCTCGGCTCAAGGCTTGGCTGAATAAAATGGTTCAGTTCTGTTTTACCTGTTTTATAATTTAAAAAAAAAGAGCCCTACAATAGTTAGTTGTGTTTTTATAGTCTATAGTCTAGCATTTATACAACTGAACCTTTTTCCAAGCATTTTGAAAATAAAAAGAACCCCTATAATTATGGATGTGCACTGAGCAACTAAAAAGCATAGTATAAAAGTATAAAAGCATAAAAAGCATTTTACAGAGATGCTGCTGTAAAATGTTAGCAGTTCAGTGGTGTGGAACTAATGCTATTAATTAATGTGTTTGAATTGGACTCTTGATTCAGCCTTGTTAATTAACTAGAATTGAATTTCCTCAAGGAAATATCAGTGTTTACAGAGGAATGAAATACGGTTGTAATTTCAGGTTTTAGGCTTTGGTTCTATGGAAATTAAACACCACATGAGAGCTGCATCTTGTTTGCAGTCGACTACGAACAAGAATCAATAGATAATCCCTATAGTTAAAAGGTAGTTTTAAACTGGTACTGTAAATACGTGCAGGTGTCAGGGGTTCATTGTGCAAGCAGAATGAAGACAAGGGAGAATCACGATAATAGTCTTTCAATGACAAAACTCAGGAGAATAGGGAGATTTCCAAACTTCACACAACTTAAAGGTACAATATGTATTTTTCTGTCGCTAGGGATCGTTAACCTCTTCAAAACAATAACAAAGGTGAAGATTGATGACGAAGTGAATGAGCATGGAATCATGAAACTTGTTGTCATGCCGATTGATCTAATAATGTTTATGGGGTAATAATGTTTATGGATGAGAGAATACATTCATGTTTTTTAACATGACTGTGGTATGAAAGCAGGGCGCGATTGTTAATGAGAGACAGATATCAGCGCCTCACGCGAGTCCCGGGGGATATATAGGAATGAGGACATTTCATTCTACCAAACTACCCGCAAGTGCTGAATTAGTTACTCACACAAGTCAGTTTATCTAACCAATTAAAATTGTGAGGTAACGCAGCGCTGTTTCACTTGTTCTACACTATCATAATAAACTGCATTTGAGTGTGCTAAAATTGATAATTTATAATTAAAATTCTATGCGTTAGTTTGTTGGCTGAATGAAATTAAAGGAGAACTCCGGTCAATTTTAACATTGAGCTCATTTTTTGAGTTGCCTACACCACATTATCCTCTTTTTAAAATTCGCACCCTGTTGACTTAAATGGGGCAAGTTTTAAACCTGCTTTTAGCCTCTTAACATCCTTGATGTGTCATTACAAGTGCACAGCCATGTGAGTGATTTTATTCAGAGTGAACACAGTGAATCTGACTACAGTAGATGTGAAAGATATGAATAAAAGTGATGTTAATTCAGCTAGCTCACATACCAGTATTTACTTCCTGTTTTCGGTAGTCCACAGTAGTCGATTGTCGAGTTCGCGTGCGCGGTCATTGGTAACTAAGCAACAGTTAGCAATGATCGCGCGCACAAACTCGACACATCAAGGATGTTAAGAGGCTAAAAGCAGGTTTAAAACTTGCCCCATTTAAGTCAACAGGGTGCAAATTTTAAAATGAGGACAACACGGTGTAGGCAACACCAATTTTTTTCATTGTTCTCTGTACTGACAGCACTCTGTAGCTGTTTATTCAAGTGATCACAATGCCAAAGTGGCATAAGTTGACAAAAATTAAGGCAATTTTTTTTGCCTGTTACGTTATGTATATTCTTCTGGTTATGTTTAGGTGGGGGTAGGATTAAGGGATCAAAAATGTATCTATAAAAGGGTTATGTTAAGTTTGTTTAGTTTTATTGTGTTTTGGTTTCATTTTCCCTGTTACCATTTTCCTTGTGTTCATGGTCATTATTAGTTTCCATAGTTACTCATACGTTCCTCGCCTGTTCTCAGTTTCGTGTAGTTTCCTCTGTTTATTGTTTTGAGTTGTTTATGTTGAAGTGGTTGTGTCCTGAGTCTCATTCCGGTATTCTCCTGCGTGTTTTCCAAGAAAAGACTTTATTGAATTTTCTGGGGCGTGCAATTTTTACAGTCACCCAAATCGTTACATTTATGTTTTGAATGATTTGTAAGTATCTTACATTTCTATAGCTGTAAATGTTTATGTTTTAGATGCTGTCAATATGTCCATATTGTACATTTCAGAATCTAACCATACATACATAAAAATGACTTTTTTTGTAAATGTTATGTACTAATACCTATATATAAACAATGAGACCATGTTGTTAATACTTGCGTTAGGGGATTAAGAAAACAGAATGTTAGTATTTACAATGTAATTATCTTTGCATGTCCAGAGCACAAGATTGAGTTTATCCTCAGGCAGTACAGATAAGCACAAAACTCAAATTTAGTCCCAATGGGACTACACTATTTACAACATTCTCTCTCACAGACACAGACTACAGTTCTCTAGAGAAACTAGCTATGCTACAAGAAAACCCACTAATAATTATAGACCATATGGTTTTGAAAGCTGGACATGCAGTAAAATTAATAAACATCTCTAAGATGAGGAAAAATACACAAAACAAACCAGAATACCAAGTCATTTGTTAGCTTTCTGTGATTAAAATGTTAATTATTTACTTATAATCTTCCAATCCAGTGAGTTGTCACCAGTTGTTGTGACCAGACTGCAATTCAGTGAGACAAACTCGAGACCTGAATCACTGATTTGTGGTCAAACTATTCATACAGGTATTGCAAATTGGAATACCTGAATCACTGATAATATCTAACTCAAAAGAATAACAGCAAAGGCAGATGTCAAGTTTATCAGTAAACAACTTAAATGTGCTCTGTTCCTCATTCAGAGCCATCGTCTGGCTTCAGATAATTGTGGAATACAGTGCACAGGTTGCATGAACCACTTGTATGGTGTTTAAATTGGTTTGTAACAACATTAATATTCATTTTCAGGTGAACAATTGTTTTAAGACCCTAAACATGTTTGGTGAGATAAGTATGAGCAACATGTAAACTTTCAACGCATTCTCATCCTAGGGCGTCATATCTGACACTTTTGACATTTCGTCTAAATCCAACGCGCATGGTACCCTTTAGCGTCAATATAACACGCACAGAAATGGGTAGGTTTAGGTCTGGGGTAGGGTTAGGGTTAGACCGCTAGGAGGCGCCTTCTGACCCATATATATCTGCGTCTCATATTGACGCTAAAGGGTGCCATGCGCGTTGAATGTAGACAAAACATCACGAGCGTCAGTATATGACGCCTTGGGATGAGAACGGGCTGAAACTTTGCATCCAGCATCTTTCATACTGTTTCAGACAGACATACAGACAAATTGCACGCACTCACTGTCAACTTTTAACAATTTACTGTTTGTAATCAGTCGTCTCAGGTCACCTCTCTGCTGAGTCATTTTTCCAGTTTGCAGTGACAGATAACCAGAGCAGTGATTAGTCAGAGTGTTTTGTCATATAGACCCAGAGGCTTCTGTCAGATCTGTCACTTCAGTGACTCAGCTTTCATTTCTATATAATTATACACAAGTGTTTGTTTCTGCTGTGGGGTTGTTCATCAGGTAGTGCTTGAACATAAGCAGCCAATCAAGCCTAGATGGTATGAGCAGATAATGTCTGAATATTTACATGTTATTATCCTATATCTCATGAAAATGAATGAACAAATGTCTTCTACATTAAAGTTCAAATGTTTATTTGACATCATTGAAAACTAGGGCTGTATATTTATCATGTTGATTTAATTAATCAATTATGAAAAAATTAAGCATTAAAATTATTAACGTATTTAACGAACCCGTCTATTTCATAAAGTTGATTGGTGATGAACGATGAAGCAGGCAGACAACTCACTACATGATGTAGCTTATAGAATGCAGTTAGAATGCACCTAAAATTCAAGATATCAGGGCACAAATACCCCTGTATGAGTTTTTGTCTCATATTTATATCATGATATAGTTAAGCAACCAATGATTCAATGGCCCAAAGAGAGCCATTCACTTCACTCCTGAATGTACGCGACGCAAGTGTTATTTGCTAGTTTAAGACCAATGCAGTTCCCTTTCGAGGGAACTTGCGCTGTGACGAGAATCAACACATTTGGGAACGCCTTCAGCATGACGCGTCTGAAGCGTCTATGGAACTAGTCCAATCTTGATTGGTGTTGCGTCATGACGTAAGCTGTGACGTCGCATGTGACGGTGAGCGGAAGCTATAAAAGGACAACGGAACATAACAGCGTCAGCTTTCTGTTCTTCAGCAAGCGTTACATGTGAAAACTGTGCGTCTTATTTGGTGTTGTTTGTTCGGTAAAACAAGGTAATAAGATGGAAAAGAAAAAGGAGAAGCAATTCAGACAGTGTGCGTCCCCTTGCCCGCGCTATTTGAGCGAGGGTGACACACACGTGCTCTGTGTTATTTGTCTGGGAGTGGAGCATGCACGGGCAGCACTCGAGGGCGCTGTCTGTGCTAACTGTGATCAAATGCCCCTGAGAACGCTCCGCTCCTGCCTGTGTCTGTTCGATGAATCAGGCACGAACTCCCCAGGGATCAGGTCCCGCGTCTGTTGAGGCAAATTCATGGGGATCGCAGAGGGATCTAGCTGATGATGTTGAGACGGCCTCGGCCCTTTCTCAACAATCGTCAGCCAGTTCCCGCGGTCCCACTCGTGAGTCGGAAGCCCGTCCAGCGGCTTCTTCCGCCCGCGAGGAGGACCCAATGCTCAAACTACCTGGCTCTGAGGAGTTCGATATGGTAACACTTTATTTGAAGGGGTGTGCATAAGACTGACATGACACTGTCATAAACATGACATAACACCTGTCATGAACATGAAGGAGTCTTTATGAATGTTTATGACTGTTGTCATTAAGTGTCATTCGGTAAATTATGACACTTTTAATGCAAAGTTGACATTGTTTAAAATGTCTTTGTTATGACAACTTGACATTACCCAAGACAAAAATGTCTTGATTATGACAACTTGACATTAACAAAGACAGAAATGTCTTTGTTATGACAACTTGACATTAACCAAGAAATCATAACCTGTCAACCTGTCACAACTTTGGCCGTCATGACACCATTATAACTGTCATGAATATTTTACTTGTCCTCAAGTAAAGTGGAACACATTGTACTAGTTATAAAGATGTCGTTAAGGGTTATGCTTGTCAAATGCTTTAAGTTTGATAATTAGACCTGTTATGACATATTTGTGATAGGTTGACAGGTTATGATTTCTTGGTTAATGTCAAGTTGTCATAACAAAGACATTTCTGTCTTTGTTAATGTCAAGTTGTCATAATCAAGACATTTTTGTCTTGGGTAATGTCAAGTTGTCATAACAAAGACATTTTTTGTCTTTGTTTATGTCAAGTTGTCATAACAAAGACATTTTTGTCTTTGTTAATGTCAAGTTGTCATAACAAAGACATTTTAAACAATGTCAACTTTGCATTAAAAGTGTCATAATTTTCCGAATGACACTTAATGACAACAGTCATAAACATTCATAAAGACTCCTTCATGTTCATGACAGGTGTTATGTCATGTTTATGACAGTGTCATGTCAGTCTTATGCACACCCCTTCAAATAAAGTGTTACCGATATGGTGAGCATCGAGGCAGGGGAATGTGAGGGTCCATCACCACATTCTCCTGCCTTTGAGGAGCTGCTGGAGGTTGTGACCAGGGCTGTGGGTAAATTAAAGATCGATTGGCTCCCAGAAAAGCAGGAAGCGACTAAAAAAAAGTATGCTTGATGAGCGCTTCCTGCAAGTCCAGCCACAATCTTCGAGCTGGATTCTCCTGTAAGGACTGGGCGAAGGTGAATCTGAATAACTAAATACCCCCATGCTAAAATCCCAAAGCCTTTAGCCCCAAAAGGCCTGGAACTTGGAAAAACACACACACACACACACACACACACACACTCTCTCCCACACACACACCAAGAACGGGGTGTTCTGTTACAAGACTGAGCTTTATTACCCCTTGGAATGTCCCAGAGAGTGTGATTCCTCCTTATTCTTGCTGAGAAGAATAAACGAACCCTGGTTTAAACCTATATATTCTATGTATATATATATATATATATATAACCATGTGATACATGCATCCAATGTTCCATCTCATGATTTTTCCTTTATGTTGTTTGGTCTGTGTGGCCTTGTAAACTCTAATGGGTTAATGTTTGAGACATGACTTGGATACTATGAGAAACAGAAATCACTGTGTAGCATGTTTAGTCTCGATAAACTCCAATCCTCGTTCCCCATTTGTTGATTTACATTACATCTCGCTAACTTTGTGACACAGGGGTGTTATAAGAAATCTTGAGGGTTCTCTCTCTTAAACACCCAAATGAACTGACATATTCAAATGTCCTGCGAGATTCACCAGAACACTTCATGACTGTGGCTCGAGCTTCAAGCAGACCTTATCAAACTAACCCCCTCCTTTCTGCAGAGAAAGGAATGCCATGCGGTCAAAGAGTCCCCTCTGAAAACGCACATACACAAAGCTTTAATTCACTCATTTAAAGACTTTACTGAGATATATTTGATATGTTATGTTTGTCGATTTGTCCAGGCCCTATGAAGGGATCTGGGAGTGTATGGTAGTTCTAAACGAACTACAAGGGCATTTAATTATGCTTTTAATGTAACTCTGCAATATAACTCTCCTTATACGTCTTTCTTCCTATTTTCCGAACCTTTGTGATCTAACGAGGTCATCTATGTAATTGAACAAGCCGTAAAATGTATTTTACTATGTTTAATCATCTTTGGAATGATTCTGACCAAATTCTGACTGCTTGTAAAACCTGTGAATGCGGCCATAAATCGAACGCGGACAAGACAAAGCCGAGGTTGCCGCCAAAGTTTCGTTGAATGCCATTGGCCAGTTCGCACCTCAGAAGGTTCCTTTAAAGAAGAACTGAACCTCCCTCCGAGTCAGATCTTACTGCGCTCTTCCGTGCTCGTCCTGGTTTCAGAATGTAACGTCTCGTCTCGAGGCGAGTCTTTCGCCTTTCTTTTATGTGTTCTAGTTAGTTTGTGTTTTTCAGTCTTAAGATAAGTCCCTGTGTTTTAATTCCACGAGTGAAAAGAACACCGCGGGACATATCTCTTCAGCAAAGCCGGCTACGAGGGACATTTAAACCACCGCGCGCTCTCTCTGAACCAGAAGCACGCGCACGTGACCACGTGACGCTTCCTCCCACACAAAGGACACCGCTCACGGTGCAGGACCGACGCGACACAGAGTGCATGACCAAGATTACATTTGCGCAAGTATCTCTTTTTACAGAGCTTCTAAGAAGCCTTAAGATGATGTTTTCGTGTTGTTACAGAAAAGGTGAAGTCCAGGATAATGCTGCTAATGCTCTCTCTCTCTCTTTCTCTCTCTCTCCGTTCTCTCTCTCTCTCACACCCTCACTCTCCCACACGTGTCTCCATTTGTCCAAACGCAATGCCTTTCTCGTTCATCGATGCCTTATCGTGTTTTGTTTGTTTATTATGTTTGTAAATATATATGTATATATATATTCCATGGCAACTGTAGTAAATATATAAGTAGACATGCCTTTATTAAATCCATTATATTCATTTGATTGATTCATTTACTTTGCTCATTTTCAAGTCCCTTAAGTGCAAACAGGTCCTACTCGCTTTATCAATTAAAGATACTTTAAAGAGTATGTGTTTATAGGGCAGCAAACCCAATTCTTCTGGCCAGAGAATTGCGTTTCCTGAAATCCTATAAAGTAAGATGATATTGTGGATCCCCACAATATTATTCTGGCAATTGAGCTAATTAATTTTGCCTGTTTTGTAAGACGTGATCAGTGTAATTAACTGTAATCAACTTGTAGTTAAAATGCAAGGATACACAGTTAAATATGCAGGTAAAAGGACATCCTCCCTTAGAGGGAGATTTATTAACATGTAAGACTGATCTAATCCAAACATGTATGAATAATTATTAATTATGAATTATTAATTATGATATGCAAATTCCCCACGGATTAGATCCGCCCATAGTCTTTACACTCCCGTTTTTCACTGATCTCCACACTGAGGTGTTGAGATCGTGAAATAAGCTGTTCTCTTCTCGATTATCTAGCCCCAATGTGCATATATATTAATCTATATTGGGGTCGAAAGAGAAGGGCTATGGGACGATGCCTCGGGTTGAAGAGACATTTGCATGATGCTGCATCGTCCTTGAGAGCTCCGGCGCTTCAGTCCAAGCCCTGCCGTACTACTTCAGCGCTGGTTGGGAAAGCATATATGGCGGCAGGTCGGGCTGGTGCATGCCTGCACACAATGGGGCTTCTGCAGGCATACCAAACCGACCTCCTCAAAGAGGTGGACGACAGCGGGGAGGTCGCCCTCGACGATATCCAAGAAATGCGTAGAGCGGTCGACTTGTCTCTCCGTGCTACCAAGGAGACGGCCAGCGCTATTGGCCGCTCCATGGCAGCATTGCTAGCTACGGAGAGACACCTGTGGCTGAATCTGTCGGGCATTGGGGACAAGGACAGGGCCTTCCTCCTCGATGCCCCGATTTCGTCTTCTGGCCTCTTCGGCGACGCAGTCAATACTGTCGTCGAGAGGTTTCAGGAGACGAAACGACAGTCAGCCGCACTTAAACATCTTATCCCCGCCGTCGTTCCAGGTCTCATAGGTTTGCTGCCAAGGAGCAGCCCCATGAGGCAGCCGCCAGCTCCTCACACCTGCAGCAGCAGAAGGAGAGTGTTGCTTCTCGTGCTCCCCTGAAAAAGGCCTGGAGCCAGGGGCAACACTCTCAGCTGCGTCCCTCGGCCACACTTCTCTCCTGAGAACGACTTGCTTCGAACAATCAGAAGCTGACGCTGTTATGTTCCGGTGTCCTTTTATATCTTTTGCTCACTGTCACAGCCATCACGGCTTATGTCATGATGCAACACCAATCAAGATTGGACTAGTTCCATACAGGCTTCAGATGCGTCACGCTGAAGGCGTTCCCCAATGTGTTGATTCTCGACGCAGCGTCTCGCTCCCTTCTCAGGGAACGAGGGTTACAGACGTAACCCGAGACGTTATCATTTTCACGTTCTGCGCCATGATGTTCAAATAGCAAACGCATTTGCACACATTTGTGCGCCCATGGGCGTGCTGGTCTGAAAATGAGGTGTATTAAAGCACATTGTTGGCACATAGCTATTTTGAGGCAACTGAAATAGACTGCGGTATTGACCAACTGAAACCTGGTCTAAAGTAAATGGCGCAATAATTTTTTATTGTCGGGTCCACAACGCACACACACTTTATTCTATAGATAGTCTGCTCGCGTATTTTAACCTTGCGCACAAGCAGATCCGTTTCCTCGCTAGAGAAGCGTTTTTACGCTTGCAAATTCCATCATGTAAATAGCAAATCCACCATGGCACGAGCACAACTGGCTTCGGAATGGGCGATGAGACTCTGATTGGTTTATTCCACGTTACGCCTAAAACATACCCATTACTCATTAAGAGAATAGGGACAACCCTTTTAGACCATGCGTCGGGTGTGCCGACCATTTTTCCTGTCATTAAACTAGCAAAAGTGGATTCGGACACGTCCTGAGTGCACTTGCGCCATGCGCTTTTGACCATGTGCTTAGATGGTTAAAATAGGGCCCATTGACTTACTCATTTAGACATTTACCGCCAGCTACTGGCAGTTTTAGATTCTTATTTAGAGTATCATTTCATAAAAATAAAAAAAATCATATTTCCATATTAATAAAAAAACAAAAGGTATAGTTCACCCAAAAATGAAAATTCTGTCATCATTTACTCACCCGCATAGCCGTTAAAGCGCTTAATAAATTCTATGTAGAATTAAATTTTAAAAAATTATAATGCTAATTTCTCTTCAAATTAATCGCCATTATTTTTTAGATTAGATTAGATTAGATTTAGATAGCCCAGTATTAATTAGAATAATTAATCACCACATCTTGCTTGACAGCCCTAGTTTAAATACATGGCATACAAGTTTCAGTAGAAATTTTGTCAGTACATTCAGCAGTACACTTTAAATGTAAATGCATATATCGGACTTGGGTCACTTTTAAAAGAGGATGTAAGTTGAATGTCAAAAATTCGGATATAGCCAACAATTCAGAATTGGGCATCAATACCTGCGGTGTAAATGCGGCCATATTTCAGGACACCTAATTTGGTGATACGAGTCAGATAATAGATATTTTGTTCAAATCTGCTTATACTTTTAATGGAGACATGGATCGTTCGTTAAGATGCCACTTAGCTGTTACAGGCTCATACGGAATACATCTGCAGCTGTGCTTGAGATAGATGTGCATGACACCAGTGCCATACTGCGATTTGAGAATAATGAGAGAGCTACTGCAGAGACACAAATTCAATGCCTGTTTCCCCTGGAGCCACACACACAAAGACTCAGCCCCACACTGCAGGCATACACACAGCAGCGGCTTTGATGAGGCTCCAAGCGCACACAAAATGCACCAGCATATGCACACTACCCCAGGTCACATTTGCATCTGGGCATTGTCTGTGGAATACAAACAAAATTGTTATTCTCAAGTTCTGTGCTCGTTTCCCTATTTTCATTGCAGTCTCCAACAAACATGCATTCATTAAAATGAAGTCCTTCAAGCCAAAAATGCAAGTCATATAGTGTTAGTTCTTGTTTCTACATTCACTTCTCTATTTCATCCATCCATTTCTGTCTGCACATCCATCTGTCTTTCCATCCACTTGTTTATCCGTCCGACCATCCAAACATCTAGCCAATCGTAAATCCATCCATCCCTCCATCTGTGTGTCTACCATTACAGTAAGTGCCAATAAACAAAATAAACCTGTTAAAGTATTACAGCAAATAACAGAAAACTCTCTAACTGTTGTAAAACACTATTAAAAGCCTGTTATTAGAGCAGGGATTTCCAAACTGGGCTCCAAGAGAGTGCAGTGGAAAAGTTTAGAGAAAAACAGTATAAAAAAAGAATTATTATTTTTCATATTTAGATAAATAAATTTTATTTAAATAAATAAATAGTCCAACAGAACAGTATAGTGAGTAGTTTTCTAATTTTCAAAAAATAAATAAATAATATTTTACACATTTATAATTTTTTCACAGTATAAACTGGGTTTTTACATATGAAAATATATTGATAGCCTTTTAAATTTTAGGATGGTGTCCCTCACTCAAGGATAATCAATTATATTTGAGGGGCTGTACTCTTTAGCATCTAAAATATATATATATATATATAAAAAACTTGGATTAGAGAACAAAACCTTTGTGTTTACCCAGGACTTCTGCTCAGCCCTTTTGTATGAGTTTAAATCAGACAACATGAACATAGGGACCCTCATCCTTGAAAACAGATCCAGTCCGAGCTGGCTGGGAACACTGAAAAATAGTTTGAAACAGTTTTACCAGACAAAACTGAGTCTGTGAGAGAGTGTACTGAATCAAAGGGTAACCACAGCACAGGAAAACTCGCTTAAAACATCAATGAAGTCAAGTGAATTATATCACTGAAAACATCTCTGAAGATTTTCTTCTCTTTCAAAATTTTACCTGAAGATGAAAAGAGAGCCATGTATTTTTCCCCCACAGGAAACATTTTTTTGCACAATTCTGTTAAAGCACCAGGGGGCTTTTCCACTGCGCAATCATTGATATGCAGAAAGTGTGAACGTGTTGGAGTGAGAATGAAAGAACAAAAACATCAATTAGAAGTGCCTTTGAACAGTAGGGACAAAGTAAAAATGCACATTAGCATATCCTTTAATCGTTATGCATGCACTCGGTCTCCCTTCAAAGAACCGAACAATGTGCTGCGCTAAATATGCCCATACAACATACTCATTTGTTTAGTTTTTTGCAAGAGAACTGCAAAAGAAAGAAAAGCAGTGTTTGCAGCTGTTAACTAGCTGTTAGCATAGCAAAATGCTAACAGCAAAAACTATTGAAATTAATTGTTGGTCGAGTACACTGCACTCAGCATGATCAGATGATCAAGTCTGTTGTTGTGGAACTGTACCAGGTGAGCTACAGAACAAGTTTACTATGTCAAAAAAAGCTGTTTATACAAGTCATACACTACAGTAAAAGTGTTTTGCGGTCATAATATAGGATAGTCATATATAGTGCGAGGAACCATCCAGTCTTTATTAATCGATAATCTGCACCTGTAATCATAATATAAGTTAATACAAGTTGTTGGTGTTTTACTGTCAGTAGTGTTCATTTCAGCTGGAATTATATTCAGAATAGGTAAGTTATTGGACCACTACATACATTTTAGCTGGAAACTGCAGTGAATTGTATATGAATAGGTAAGTTATTGGACCTCTACGTAAATTTGACAAAAATCTACATAGAGGCACATATTTCCAATGAGCCTATATGGTGTGATTATTGCTATTTGTGTAATGCACGGAATTGCTGCCTATGTACAATGTTTCAAATCAATGAAAAAATAGGTCAATTTCAGTGTGACGTTTGAAAAAGAGCGTGTCAAGAGGGGAAAAAAGGACGAGAGACTTGTGGCACTGTGACAATGAAGAATTTCAGCAATTATGAAAATGTTTGCACAGAAGCTTGGTTCTCCTCCTTCTCTACCACAGGCCCTTCTCATCTCTTGCTTGCCCTCAGTACATCTCTCTCTCTCTCTTTCTCTCTGCCCTCTCATCTTCAAACGCTACTCTTGAGGCATGGAGTTTGCCTTGTGAATATGAAACTGCTGAGATGTCAATATCTGAATTCACTTCAATTTACAGTCAGAGACAGCAGTGGAGAGGGAGAGCGAGATTGTAAAGGACAAGATAGAATGAAAGTGTATTAATTAAATGCATAAGTACTTGCACATAATATTTCTGGCCTAAAATGCACATGTGCTGGACAAACACTATTAATACAAAGCCAAATTTGCAATATAATTTTTATATATAGATTATAATATAGATTTTATTGGCGATTTGACATACAGTACTGTGCAGAAGTCTAAGGCACATTAGTATTTTCACAAAAAAAATAGTTTTAAGGTAGTTATTTATATATTTTGCTGTAGTGTGTCAGTTGGAAATATCAGTTTATATTAACACAAATTCCTTTTACCAATTAATTGTAAAAATCCAGTTTGATTGTTTTATGCACAAGGAGTCTGACAACAGCTGGTATGATCCAAACGGAGATCTGATCTCACCATCATCGAGTCTGCATGCAATTACACAAAGAAACAGAAAAAAATAGACAGACTAAATACAGAAGAACTGTGACGCTTAAAGAAACCTACCTGAAAAAACTATGTGCAAGTGTACCTAGGACAAAGGCTATTTTAAACGCAAAGGGTGGTCACACCAAATATTGTCATGATAAATGATGGAGGATAGAAGATGGAGGATAGAAGTAACAACAGTTTATTGATAAATGAAGTGTAGGGCAAAGTCCAAACAGTCTGGTGCAGGAATGGTCACTCTGAGTGACGCAGGGACGTCGATAGGCAACCCGATTGGTGATGTCAGAAGTGAAAAGAGAATCCATGAAAAATCCGGCATGAAGCAATGAACTCCCGATGAGCAATAATCCCAGTGCAGAACGCAGAACAGCAGGAACTAGAATCCAACATAGGCAAGGTAGCAAGGTGAACGGGGAACGGGGAACGGGGAACAGGGAACAGGGAACAGGGAACAGGGAACAGGGAACTCTCACAACGATCTGACAACACAAGACACCAAACAGTGAACATATATAGGCGCAGCTGATAGACAGCAGCTGGCGCAGATAATTTAGGTGATTGGCAATCACCCTCACACACACACACACACACACACACACACACTGACTTACGGGCAGAAAGATAGACAGTGAATTCATGAACCGCGACAAATATTGTTTTGATTTAGTTAATAGATGTTCATTGATAAATAAAATCTAGTTATTACATTATTTTTGAAAGCATCCTCACTTTACAGCACTTTTACGAAAGTGCCTAAAACCTTTTACAGCTTTGCAGGTTTCTTGAAGAATCTTTGAGACGTTGTTGCTGTTCTTCTGGATTTAGTTTAAGGTTTTTCTGTTTCTTTATGTAATCCAAGATGGACTCGATGATGGTGAGATCAGATCTCCGTGTGGATCATACCGGCTGTTGTCAGACTCCTTGTACACACAGACATCTCACTGGATTATTACAATCAATTGCAAAAGGAGCGTGTAGAAATGAAAACTGATATTTCCTACTGATACACTACAGCAAAAGATATAAATAACTAGCTTAAAACCATTTTTTTTTTAAAATACTAACCTAAGACTTTTACATAGCACTGCATGCTACTAAAATATACGATCAGCAAACAGTTCTCTGTGAAGCGCTATAAATCTAACAAATTATTATCAATTGCATAGAACCCTGCTCACATGATTGGACAAGCAGATGATAATATTTTGTGCTAACAAATTAAGAATTTCCTACCATAACTTAATTAATTCCCTTGTTTCATGTAAATTGTACAGTATAGTGGTGGAGAAAGCTCAATGCGCTGCAACTGAAGAAAACGTGAAAAAACCCCAAAAAAACAGCAGTGCAACCAAAATACAGAGACGCGCTGCGAATAGCACAACGCTCAATGCGCTGTTACCGAAGAGAACACAAATAGACAAAACACCAGCAAATAAAGAAAGCTGCAAATACTCTCAATGCAACCAATTACAGAAACGCGCTGCAAGTACTCATATAAATGTGAATTTATATCTTCATTTTATAAGATAACTATCTTATCAATCAATACATTATTTCTTGTAATTGTGACTTTATATCTTACAATTACCTTGTTTTTACTCAGAAACAGGTTTTCCGTGATTGGGATTCTTCTATAAGTTCTTTAGTTAAAATGTCTGTGTAAACTGACATACAGGCGAACATACAGGTGGCACTCTCCACACTATAAGGATTCCCTGTACGATACAATGTACACAATTATATAAATCTATGACACTATGTGGCTCTTTTCAGATCGAATACAGCATCCAATAGCAAGGATAATGGAAAACCTTTAGAACCGGAGCTCTTTGATCATTAGTAAAACACACTCATTCACACAAATGCAGAGTTTCTACATGGGGTTGGATCCAAAAGGGAGAAACAATGCAAGAGACACAGAATAGGACTATGATAGAATGAGGTTAGTGAACTGAATGTAACAGAATAAAGCCTTATGACACAACAGCAAGTGCTCAGAAAACAGATTCCTGATGTACTGGGATGGAACCGCAGGGATACAGGTTGGTGACGTTTCTCAAGCAGCACTGCAACTGGGTTTTAGTGAGGCACATTGGCGAATTGAGATTACTAGAATGTGCAAAGAAGTATTTGTGGTCTTGCGCTGACAGAAAACCCACCAGAATAATTATTAACACTGTTTTGGCTTTTAAGCCAGTAAAACCGCACCTAGATGGATCTGAACAGAAGGAGAGAGAAACTGAGAGAGGGGCACTGCATAAGAAAAATGAGAAAAACAAATAAAAAAATTTATAATGATGAGATGAGACTCTACGTTACGCCCAAAACACAAACATTACTCATTAGGAGAATAGGGAGAACTCTTTTAGACCATGCGCTGGGCGCAGCGACCATTTTTTCCCATTGTTAAACTAACAAAAGTTGCACTTGTGCGTGCCCTTTAGACCATGCGCTTAGATCGTTAAAATAGGGCACTGAAAGTCTAAATTCTAACCCTAACCCCATTTTTTTTTAACCATTTATGCTTTAGATGTGGACATTTTTGATGACTTTTCTAACCTTTTTTTTTTTGCTAACCATATTTTGGCTAATCCACGCCTTGGTTGGATTCAGTACACAGCAAAACAGAGCTGTTGATCTTGGCCAACATCATTCATCTGTATTTTAATAAAAATGTTAATGCTAAATGTTAATGCAGTGGAAGAGAATCAGGTTAATATTCATTAAATATGTGTGGAATGCTCCTCTGTGCCTGACAAAATTAAATACAGCAGCTTTGCAGCTAACCCAGACTGACAGCTTAAACTTATTTCAAGCAGACTGAGGGGGGAAAAAACCTTTCACTTAATTAACAGTTTCTCTGCTTCAGCCCAGTCAAATTTTCCAAGAAATAAGCATTCTTGTGTAAAATCATTTAAATCTGGTGATGTACCAAAAGGCTTTTTTAACAGGGTCATAGTAAAACATTTTCTTTTTTCGGCATGATCTTAAGAGTTGAACCTTTCATCAAAGAAAACAATGCCATGGTTTCCATAAAATATTAGGCAACACAACAGTTTTCAACATTGATAAAAATAAGAAATGTTACGGTAATACTTTATAAAAATGTCCAGTTATAAGTAATTTATAAGTTATTAGTTAATGGTGCAGGTTGTTGCTGTGGGCCTCCTTGAAATCACAAGAGGGGGTGGGGGTATTGTTTTGTCCCCCTCTGTTGAAATTGGGTTCCCGTGGTGAGTTGTTTGGGTTTCCCTTCGGATGAAATCGCGGTCAGTTGAAATAGTGGGGCCCCCCTAAGGCTGGGGGACACTAGTATCGTCACCACCTTTTCACCCCGCTAGAGATGGCGATTAGTAAAAAAAAAGTAAAAAATTAGAAAAGACCTTTAACAAAAGGTCCTGCAAGTTGACGGGCACTTTCATATGCCAACAAGCTTTGAGAGACATTAGGTTAGAATTCACTCAACCTTCTTTCTTTCGGCTGCAGTGGCTGACCCACAACTAAAAATACCCCTCCACTGAAAATGAACAAAAGGAAAAGAGAGGGACCCATTCGTTTTTATCCCTCCTGGGCTATTCTCTCCCATCCTTTTAACTAAGACCAGAGAAAAGAGAGACTAAACAGGCAAGCAGTTGGTGACACTTTAATTTACGGGCTCTATAACTCAGCGTTTACAACAGCGCCACAATCACAGAAATACACACATGCACAACTAAAAAGCCAAAACCAATCAGGCAGATGGAATACCAGTGCCTTAGATTTTCAAAAAAAACAATTGCTGGAAGTGTGTCTAATCTAGATCAGAGAAGGCCATTAGAACATATAGCAGCGCCTCTGCTAAAACTGTGCCCTTGGGTAAAGGACTCAGCCATGCATTATCGCCGGATATACTCGGCAGAGCGGATCATATCTAATGTGTGTTCTGTTGATTATATAACCGTGTCTGCTGGATGACTGTAATATGATTATGGGCAGCAGAATAATGAAGTTCTGAAATCATATGCACTGACACATCAAATGTATGCGTTTGGCTGTAGCTTCTATCCAAAGCAACTTAGCATTCAAGATACATACATTTTATCAGTTTGTGGGAAAAATCTTTTGTGCTAAAAGAACCAAAACCACGCTAGGAAGCGTGTTCATTCCTAATACACATGCACATACTGCTAAAAAAAAAAAAAAAAAAAATTATAGAGATGAATGATTCATTATCAGGTATTTCTTATGTCTTTTAATAGCACAGAGGAGAATTCTCATCCATTAAGATGTCAGATATACACTAATGTATCCATTACCTCAAACCATTAATGTACACATTAAAGCATTACCACAAATGTACCATTACTTCTAAAGATAATGAAGGAAAAGCCATTGTTAGTCTTTCAAGAGAGAATTTACTTGAGAGATTGTAATATATCTGAGCTAGAGAGAGAGAGGGAGAGAGAGAGAGAGAGAGAGAGAGAGAGGGAGAGAGAGAGAGAGAGAGAGAGAGAGAGAGAGAGAGAGAGAGAGAGAGAGAGAGAGAGAGAGAGAGAGAGAGAGAGAGAGAGAGAGACTCTTTAACTCATTCTCATCAAACACAGAGATGATATACGCCCTATATGCTCACGATAGTTAACATTAGTTCATGGTTGGCACCGAAATGCACAGTAACAAATAAAAATAAGCAATAAAGCATACAGCCTGTCAACACAATATGACAATCACACGTTATTTTCAAGTCCCTTTTAAAACTGTGAAGATGACCTAAAACGTTTTTGTTTCATGCAGTATTATATTTTTGCAATAATTATTATTTCAGGCCATAGGAGATGTTCAACTTCAAATGTATGTTTCTTGTTTCATAAAACCCTTCTGTCACAAGTCTTGCTGTGTGTATTGGTGCATTATCATGCTGATACACGGCACCCCCTTCAGGGTACAATGTTTGAACAATTAGGTTCACATGGTCATCCAGAATGGTCCGGTAGTCCTTGGCAGTGACGCACATATCAAGCACAATAGAGAACGCCATGATATTGCAACCCAAACCATCAATGATCCTCCCCCGTGCTTCACTCTGGGCACGCAACAGTTGGAGGTTACACCTCTTTGGGACTTCTTCATACCGCAATTCCCATGATTGTGGGAAAGACAGTGAAGTTGGACTCAGAGAACAATACATGTTTCACATTGTGCACAGCCTAAGATTTGCACTGTTGGCACCAATGGAACCGAAATTTCGATTGGCACGAGTGACCAAAGGTTTGGCTATAGCAGCCCAACCATGAATATTGATTCTATGGAATTCCTGACGAACAGTTTTGGTGGAAACAGAAGAGTCAATGTGCACATTTAATTCTGCAGTGAGTTGGACAGCTGTGATTTTATGTTTTGGGTACAATCTGAGATAGTAGTTTCTAATTATTGGGCAAAAAAACTTGTATTAACACATATTAACCTATAATACTGTCTAACAATTGATAGCTGCTCTGTCAAGTCCACCGGTATCTTTCTGTCAAGATACCGATCTTTCATTTGAAAGCCATGTTTCTAGCATCTGTAAAACCGCATTCTTCCATCTTAAAATATGTCTAAATTACGAGGCTTTCAATGAAAAATGCGGAACAGTTAGTTAAACATTGTATACATTTTTTTTAATATATTTGGTGATTACTTACAAAGCACTAAATGGTTAAGCTCCTAGTACTTGAGCGAGCTCTCAAGTTCTCAAGTCAAATTCTGGCCAGTTGATAATACCTAGATTATCAAAATCAATTGCAGGTGGTAGATCCTTTTCTTATTTAGCACCAAAACTTTGGAATAGTCTTCCTAGCATTGTTCGAGAAGTAGACACACTCTGTCACTTTAAATCTAGATTAAAAACACATCTCTTTAACCCGGCATACACATAACACATTATACATTTCTATTATTCAAATCAGTTAAATTATTATTAGGCTGCATAAACTAGGTCAGCCAGAACCGGAACCACTTCCTATAACACCAGATGTACTCGTTACATCATAAGAAGAATGGCATCTACGCTAATGTTAGTCTTTCTGTTTATTCCGAGGTTTATTGTAGTCAGCCTGATCCGGGCCGTATCCAGATCAGATGGTGGACCTGCGCGTAGACACGACCACAACACATCCCTGAAGTGTCAGCAGAGATTGTGTCAACTAGACTCTCCCTGAAGGCCTCATCGACACGACAGCCATCGGTACTGATCCTCAACAAACCTGTCTCCATTCCGGCGTGACTCCGATCTTCAACCAGATGAACTGAATAAATATTCAGAATGATTGGAGCCAATCTGACTTCTGACCTGTAATGCGGCCTGAATCATATTCATGCTCTGTTCATTCGTTGGCCAGAGGAGAACTGGCCCCCGACTGAGCCAGTTTTCTCCCAAGGTTTTTTCTCCATTTTGTCACCTGATGGAGTTCTGGGGCCGTATTCACAAAGAATTTTATCTCACCACTAGGAGTACTCCTAAATCGCACTAAAATATTTTAGCTAGGAGTTTTCTCTTTAAAGTTATTCACAACGCCTTTCAGACCTACTCTTAGTAAGGAAAAATGACAACTCCTAAACTAAGAGTGAGTCTTCGTTGCTATGGATGACGTCAATTCTCATGCACGAGCTTCCTCGCAATGATCACGGTGATTGGTTGTTAGATGACAGGGCCATCATGGGGAACACGGACGCAACAAATCATGGAATTCTAAATATGTCTGTGTCCTACACAAAATAATAATAGTAATGTCATCGAAATGCATATCATGTTTGTGCATGCCCCAGTGAAGTGTAATTCTAAAAAGGCAGAGAGAGAGAAAAAAGTCGTGAATTAAATTAAATTAAATCAAGGTAGAATACCCTAATGAAAACCGCCACTTGCCTAATAATGAAAACGACACTTGCATTAACACTTTGCATTAACACATTAATTGACATCCTATTAGCCTAAATAGACTACTTAAAGCTAGGAACTGTTGCTCATATTGAAGTAATGTAATGTTGAATGACGGTGGATTATGAACTCGCCAAAACGGAAAAGAAAGCCCAACTGGACGCAGGATCAGTTATGGTGTGTTCACACCGAACGCGAATAGAGCGCCAAATACTATCGCGTCTAGTTAGACGCTTGAACATTCGCTCGAGTTCAAATTTTTCAACTTGCGCGGAAGACATTCGCGGCAAACGCGTCGCCCAATTCGCGTCATTCGCAACGCCCAGCGCGAATGATGCGTCTATTCGCGTCTTTGCATTGACTTTGTATGTAATCTACTCGCGCAAATAATTAAATTGGCGTTCTGTGTGAACACACCATTACTGCTGCTGGCTCAGTTGGTGCTGAAAAAAAAAAGATAAATGGGAAATTCGGCACTGGGATATAAGCAAAACACATGGGATAGGATTTGTTTGCAGATCAATGCAGTTCCCGCTTGTGTCGCGGACCCCGGACGACTGTGAGAGGCGGTGGTATGCGCTACAATCCTTTGTGAATAGGTCTTAGTGAGTTAGGAGTCCTCTCGACTTCTTTTAAGCTGTCCCAGACTTAGGTGCTACTTTTAGGGCTAAAATGCTTTGTGAATTACTCTTAGTGAAAAAAAATTAGGAGTCCTAAAGTTAGGAGTGACACGCCCATTATTTTTAGGAGTTGCTCCTAAATTCGCCAGTTAGGAGCTACTTTTAGCCTTAAAATTCTTTGTGAATACGGCCCCTGGTCCCTTGCCACTGTCACCTTTTTTGCCTTTGGCTTGCTTAGTTGGGGAAATTTAATATTCAACAATATTATTGATCTGCCTGCATTGACACCATTATGAGAACTGAACTGAGCTTGACAATGACATCATGGTTTTCTCCAGAGCGGCTAAATAAAAATGAACTAAATTAAATACTTTTTTATAACAAAAATTAACCATCACTGAACTTACTTAAGCTGGACTATGACGCTATTATTTATAGTGATCTGTTATCACTGTAAAGCTGCTTTGAAACAATCTTATTTGTAAAAATTGCTATCTAAATAAATATGACTTGACTGGACATCCCTTTTAGACATCTTCCTCTTGCATCAAAAATTACTCCTGTTGGATGTGGTTTGTGCTACGTGGTGGTATGCCGACATTACCCTGAAAAACCATAGCTCTCGATACACCACAAAGACTTGCTGTCCTGGTCACAGATGAACCAGCGAGACACGCAGCAAAAAAATTTCCTCTTTTAAAATTTGAACTCTGATATGTCACCCATTATGTTGTGTGGATTGCAATATTTTATGTATAGCTGTGCTATTGCTCTGCTAATTCAACACTCACACTCTGCTCTTACTGATGGAATGTAAAGTCAGTGAAGATCGGCCACCAGGCCGCACATACTTTATATAGGCGTATAACCACCAACATTATATTGGCCAGTGTTTCAGTTTCATTGTCCATAAGAGACTTCTTACAAAAGCATATATATATATACAAAAGTATATATATATATACTTTATACACATTACTCCAGTCTTCAGTGTCACATGATTTGAAGCTCAAGAAACTTTTCGGTTACACTTTATTTTAAGGTGTCCTTGTTACAGTGTAATTATATATTTAAGTACAGAGTAATATTAAGTAACTACATGTACTTACTATAGGGATAGGGTAGGATTAGGATTAGGTTGAGGGTTAGTTGCATGTAATTATGCATAATTTACTGTTATTACTACAGTAAGTACATGTAACATAGGTAACAAGGACACCGTAAAATAAAGTGTTACCAACTTTTCTTATTATTATTATCAATGATTAAAACAGTTGTACTGCTTAATATGGAAACCATGATGCATTTTTTTTTTTCACGATTCTTTAATGAACACCATTTATTTGAAATAGAAATATTTTGTAATAATATTAATATATATCTTAATATTAAATAAAATTGATATATTTTTCAGACGTCTCCCTCACAGGCTGGGGCACGGTCATGGACGGCCGCTTTATGACAGGCCTTTGGCAGGACCATCCTTCATCCTGGCACATAAATTGCCTGGAAATGTTGGCGGTGTCCCAAGCTCTGAGGAGCTTCCTGCCGGACCTCAAAGGTCATCATGTCCTTGTGAGGTCAGACAATATGTCAGTGGTGGCCTATATAAACCATCAGGGGGGTCTGAGGTCTCGCCCTCTATGCAGACTGACGCATCAGATCATCCTGTGGTCCCAAGGGAAACTGTTGTCTCTCAGAGCAACATACATCCCAGGGATTCAGAATCAGGGAGCAGACATCCTGTCGAGGCAGGGGCTGAGGCCCGTGGAATGGAGACTCCACCCCGATGGTGGAGTCAATATGCCAGAGGTTCGGCCCAGTGGAAGTGGATCTTTTTGCGTCTCGAGAGACGACCCACTGTCCACTGTGGTTCTCCCTCACTCATCCAGCCCCGCTGGGGTTGGATGCCATGGTGCAGATGTGGCCGAGGCTGCGTCTGTATGCTTTTCCCCCGATCGCTCTGCTCACGGGAGTTCTAAAGAGGGTCCGTCGCGACGGGATCAGTCTACTGTTGGTAGCCCCATTGTGGCCGGGCCGAGTATGGTTCTCCGACATAATATTACTCCTGGACGGCCCTCCATTGGAGATTCCCATAAGGAGGGATCAATAATTCACCCTCGGCCGGAGTTATGGAAACTGTGGGTCTGGCCCCTGAGGTGGCACAGTACCGAGAGGCTGGCCTGTCAGCAGGAGTAGTGGAGACCATCCTCAGTTCTAGAGCTCCCTCCACAAAGAAATTGTACGGCCTACAATGGAATGTTTTTCACCAATTGGTGTAGGGAGCGTGAGGTGGACGCAGTTAACTGCCCAGTGGCTTCAGTGCTGGAGTTCCTCCAAGATCGCTTCTCGCCTGGTCTTACCCCGTCCACACTCAAGGTGTACGTGGCTGCCATTGTGGCTTTCCATGCTCCTCTGGGTGATGGACCTCTGGGAAGGCAGCAGTTGGTTGTACGTTTCCGCCGTGGGGCTTGGAGGATGAGACCTGTGGCTCGTACCAGGGTTCCCACATGGGACCTGGTGGTGGTTCTTGAAGGGCTGGCCGAGGCCCCCTTCGAACATCTGGAGTCGGCTGAGGCCAAAAACCTTTCCCTAAAGGTGGCTTTTTTTGTTGGCCATTACTTCTCTGAGGAGGGCAGGAGATCTTCAGGCGCTCTCTATTTCTAATGGGTGCCTGGATTTTGCTCCAGGCGACATTAAAGTCACCTTGCATCCCCGGTCGGGCTATTTGCCTAAGGTGCCATCTAATATGGCACGGCCTATGGTTCTGCAGGCTTTTCATCCTCCACCTCACGTGAGGGCGGATGAGGAGAGACTTCATCTGCTCTGCCCTGTCAGAGCTCTTAAATTATATATTCAGAGGTCCTCTTCATGGCGGAAGACCAGTTGCTAGTGTGTTTCGGGTTGACAAAGAAGGGGCTTCCTGCATCCAAGCAGACCATTAGCAACTGGATTGTCCAAGCTATATCTATAGCCTACCAGGTGCGCAGTTTGCATTCACCTTTGGCCGTGAGGCCACAGAGGCATGGCGCCCTCACACTTTTATTCGATTTTACAGCTTGGACATTCCATCTACACCCGGCAACCTTGTGCTCTCGTCCTAAGTGTGCCTGTGTGCAGCTTCACACTGGGACAGGCAGGGCTCGTTGTGGCATAGTGGTATTCGTTCCCCCAAAGTGTCATTCGATGCAGTTTGAGTTCCCTCGAAAGAGAACGTCTCGGGTTACGACTGTAACCCTGGTTCCCTGAGAAAGGGAACGAGAAATGCGTCCCTTCGCAATGCCTTCCCCTGCCTGGAGCGCTTGCTTCATCACAGAAGCTAACTCTGTTGTGTGCCGGCGTCCTTTTGTAGCTTCTGCATATGCCGTCACACGTTACGTCATGACGCAAAACCAATCAAGATTGGCTTAGTTTCATTCATACTTCAGAGGCGCTACGCTGAGGGGTGTTCACCCAAAGTGTCATTCGACGCAGTTCTCGTTCCCTTTCTCATGGAACAAGGGTTACAGTCGTAACCCGAGACGTTTATGTGAGGTAAAAGCCTTCAGGACGAGGTCAAGTAAGGAGACAGAGCCATCTTTCCTGACTTCTTCCTCTCTGTCAACTCAGATTACAGAACATTTAAAAGCCGCTCTTCTCTCTTCAATTACTGTCATTCTCATCCTGGGATGCTTTATGACTGCCCCATGTCCCTGAGTGTATGCACACTAAAAGCATCTGAAAATCTGTATTCCAGTAATAGTGTTCAGGCTATGTGTTAAAGATGAATTATTCTGATAATTATACTTTAAAGTAGATGACATACTCTAAATATAATGTGAGTGTGTGGTGCCGCCACAATGTTAGTGTGTTCCGGATTCTTACTGGCCCAAGTCATTGCTCACTATCAAGTCTATGTGGTATTAAGGTCTGACTCTGATGCCTCCTTCTAAATAAACATGTTTCAGCCCATTTTATCATCCAGCAAGCAAAATTATTAGTCTGATCACTTATAAAAGCCAAAGGCACATCATTTCAAATATTCATGTCTGCTGTGCCAATGGTACAGGACGAGTTACACAAAAAATGTAATACCCTGAACCTAAATATAAAAAGACACTACCATTAAATCAGCAAGGATGCATTAAAGTGATCAAAAGTAAAAAAGTAAAGCCATTAACCATGTTTAAATTTTTTTTAAATCCCCTGCTTCACAGACAATACTTCATCCTAGTTCCTAGACTAAAATGCATGTTGAGCTGTTTTAAATGAAAGCAGCTTGCACTGATATCTTAAAATATGTCAGTGCCATCGTTTTGTCTTAAGATGCACAGCAATTTTTTTTTTTTTTCTGAAGCATGTTTATAAAAGCTACTTAAATGCCCTAATTGAACTAAGGCATAATCCTGGCTTAATCCAAGACCTGTCAGTGAAACTTGGCCTATATTTCAGATAAATGCTGTTCTTTGACTTTCTAATGACTTTCTATTTATCAAAGATTCCTGATTTTTTTAAAAAATGTATCAAGGTTTCCAAAAAAAAAAGAAGGAAAAAAAAACAATTGAAAGCAACTGCGATTTCTGAAGGATCACGTGAAACTGAAGACTGGGTAATAGCTGCTGAAAATTCTGATATTATTACACAATACGCAATAATAATAATGGTTTTACTGTATTTTTGATCAAATAAATGCAATTTATGCAAAATGTAAAAACACACACACGACATTTAATTCAAATCGGAAATCTGGTGGTGTAATTTCACAGATGGATGAAGGTTATGCTGAGAGAGACTTTTCCTTACATGAAGTTTTCTAGAGGTTTCTTCTTCGCCTCTAGCTTTACACAGATTTCTTGTATCTTTCTTGTACACCCACCCACAGAGTGGATGATTGGAGCAGACCTCAACCTATTACGCCTGTCAGGCCCCATCTGCACATGCACACAACATTATTTCACCATCTGTGTGTTGCACCATCCAAACGTGTCTGTGTTGCTGTCTGAAGCTTACAAGATGCAGTGATACTTAGTGACAGTGCAAAGAGACCAATCTCACTTCAACTTCAAAATGGCACAAACATAAACATACACAAACACGAAAACACATTTTTTTTCAGTTAAAAGAGAACATGCTCTCTTATATGTGTTACTGAACTTGTTAATACACTAAGTGTGAGTGAGTGGAGATGTGTCACTGTAACATCTGAGTCAGCATCTTTCTCTCTCACATACGATACATCTACTTAAAGGAATGTTCTGGGTTAATTAAATATGACTAACAACAGCATCTGTAACAATACCATAGACAATAATTTTGACTTTTACCACTCAGTTTGTAAAAACAAAAATGTGCGTCTATGGGGCAAGGAATTGCCACTGGCAATAAATGAAGAGTTCAGATGCAAAAGCCTCTAAATGCCTCTAAGTGAACAGGGGACTCACCCCGTGAACAAGATGCGTTTAGCAAATTAGCCATGGTTTAAATTCACCTAAATAGTGTTTTAGACGGCAAGCTGTAGTCTCGTGCTGAAGTCTCGCTCCTCCCACCTGGACTCGCGTGGGAACTCAGTTGTAGCCGGGAAAGGTAAATAGTGTCCAGGTGGGAGGAGCGAGACTTCAGCGCGAGACTACAGCTTGCCGTCTAAAACACTATTTAGGTGAATTTAAACCATGGCTAAGTTGCTAAACGCATCTTGTTCACAGATAAGGCCCCTGGTCATGTTGGACAGACATTTTAATTGCATTTTGTGTCTGTTAAGAGGCACAAAAACGCTCTTTATGTTATGCCCCCATAGCTGCCGTTTTAGCTGAGTGGGAGCTCTGGGCATTCGCTGTCGCAGCTCCGCGTCGCAAGCACCAATCCGGTTCGTTTTTTTTTTCTATAGACAGTACTCACAAAGGTCTAACGATCAAGATTAACTTAAAAATTGCCCGGAGTTCTCCTTTAATTACAAACCCAATAAAATTGCTATTATAGGCTCTTTACAAAAGCAATTTAAATGCTTTCCTTATCACCTGTAGATGATCATTACAGCAAAGAAAAAAAAAAAATTATGGTGATATTCATCTCTCTCAAAAGACCGTCTGACTACATAACCACATTAATTCTGAGTAAGGCGTAATTTCATTCCATGTTGGCGTAATCAGTTTTGTGAGTGGAAAGCTGGTGCTACATCTCTTGAAATATTGCTAAGCAAGAGACAAGGGAAACCATTATTTGCTTATACCATGAAATGCATGTTGATATCTGGTAATATGAAATCTGTGAGTCTGATTTTTCATACAGTGAACATTTCATGGAGGGAACATGAAAGGAAACTCGCAGAGAATTAATCCTGGTGGAGAATCCACGCCTCGGGCATGAGTGTACGTGAGAGAATGAAAGATATGAAGAGAGAGGAGGAAAGCAAATAAGACAATTTGAAAGCAAGTAAGAGACGGCTAAGGATGATGGAAGTATTTTCCTGATTGATTCATATGGTGTTGCACACCACTGATTTACATCCTTGATCACTTTTAAAGGAACAGTTGTTCTAAATCTTTGTGCTGTCATATTTACTACATTAAAAATAAGAATTCAGTTGGTCTTTTCCATACAAGTCATAGTCATCACAATGGTCAAGCTTACATATGTGTGTGTGTGTGTGTGTGTGTGTGTGTGTGCGTGTGTGTGTGTGTGTGTGTGTGTAGAATGTACAATGTTAAGATTCTCCTTTTTTGTGTTCCCCTCAAAGGGTTTGGAATCGACATGAGGGCGAGTAAAATGAGAGAGAATTTTCATTTTTGGGGATGAATTATGCCTTTAACACAAACTCTATCAGGTCATTTGACCAACACAAACTATAAATCATCAACATATGCTGCAGATACGTATTCTTACCATCTCTCTCGCAACTGCAGCCTCTCCTTATTTATCCCGCTCTCTCCTATCTTTCCAATCTTGCTTTCTGAAACACGCTTACACACTGTCTCACACACACTGTCAAAATTCCAGTGGACTGTGCACATATTCAGCAGTCATAAAGCCAGCATTTAGGCAATCAAACAGGGATGAAAATGAGTTATCACACTCTAAAAAAATGCTGGGTTGTTTCAACCCATGTTTGGGTCAAATATGGACAAACCCAACTGTTGGTTTACATTTTTTAATACAATTTTTAAACCCAACGGTTGTGTTTGTCCACATTTGACCCAAACATGGGTTGAAATAACCCAGCATTTTTTAGAGTGGAGACATTAAGTATAGGGCTCTAAGCAAAAATGCAGCTTTACAAGAAATAGTAAGGCTAGGAAGAGGGAACTCTTCGAGATGTTTAAGTCGATGAAGAAGGCGGCAGTGGTCCCCAGTGCTTCCCAACCTATTTTTTCTTAAGTGTCCCCACAGCCCCATCAATAATGCTCAAGTATCCATTGATAAACACCAAACCAAACAAATGTGCCTTAGGAACTCATAAAACCATTTAGTGTAACATTTCAAAATGATTAATCACTTAAAAATAATCAAGCAATACTGTATGTGTAAAACAGAATCACATTGCATAGATGTTTTGTTGTATTTCCTTATTTCCATGTGCCCCTTACAACCTGCTTGAACGGTGTGTGTGTTGCCGCGTACCAGCAGGTGTGGTGTCTCCCAGTCCAGATGTTATTCCATAGCACTGTGCATTTTGTAGCATGTCCATTTCTCAGGAAGTACAGATGTGGCCCCTCTATCCTTCAGTGTACACATTTATGCACATGTTTGTGTTCGTGTGTGACTAAGGACACTTACCTGCTCTTTTGGCAGGCAGCGCAGATATAGCCCCCCTCGCTCTGGCTGTAGGTGCGGCAGGATTTGCAGACGTTGTAGTGGCAGTCCAGACACGGGCGTTTGGGGTTGAGCAGGAAGCCGAATGGAGAGCAGCAGCGGATGCAGCAATGCTCGTTGAACTTGTGCTGCTTGGACAGAAGCAAACAACGACTGCCCTCCTCCTCCAGCTCCTGCTTCATTTCACTACAGAGAGAGACAGGGGGGATTGGAGGGGAGGGGTTGGTGGAAAGCGAATGAGAGAGGGAGTGGGAGGGGATAAAGAGAGAGAAGGGGGGTGTGAACGAGGGGATGGAGAGAGAGAGAGAGAGAGAGAGAGAGAGAGAGAGAGAAAGGTGAGCAAGTGCATCTGAAGGAGAGGTTGAAGGCGCACAGTCATGCAGAATAATTGGAGACACTGCGAGGAATGAAAAATTAAAGGGAGAATAATTCTGAAGAACAATTACTCTATTCCTTTTCTCTTACCGTACTAAGTTTCTATTTACACACGTACACACACACACACACACACACGCAAAGAAAATACAGTATGAGGATAAGGTGGACTAGGATTGAAAAACAGCAGATTCCCACTGTATAGGTTTGAAACCTAGCGAGGTGCCTTCTAAGTTGCAGTTCACACAAACAACATTTTATTTTTTGCATTCCACTGGACTGCACTTCCATTGTTTTTCTATGTAAACATGCGCTAGACTGATGCATTGTACCGCTGCGCTCTCATTCTGCAACTTTTGCAGCATCTCGCGATTGGCGCTCAAGTTAAAACCTTTAGAAAATGTGTCTTTAGACCTCGCGTTTTTCCCCACATTTCACTGCCCTGCATCTCCCTCCTCAGTTGGACCTTGTACAGCGCAAGGATGCGGGTTTCCAGAGGGGGGTGTACTGTCAGGAGTATGTTTTGTTTCATTGTGTTTGCTCTTGTCTTGACCTAGTTTATAGTCTTTGTCAGTATCATTCAGTTCATTCAGTATTTCCCTCGTTTAGTTCTGGTATGAGTACTCGTTTAGTTCTGGTATGAGTGCAAGCAGGGCATGTCCGAATCCACTTTTGCTAGTTTAACAACGAGAAAAATGGTTGGCGCGCCCTACGCATGGTCTAAAAGGATTGTCCCTATTCTCTTAATGAGTAATGGGTTTATTTGAGGAGTAACGTGCAAAAAAACGATGGGAGTCTCATCTCCCATTCCTTTTAAAAGCCAGTTGCGCTCACGCCATGGGGGATTCTCTATTTACATAGCGGAATTTGCAAGAAGAAAAACAGAACTTTTCTCAAGCGAGGAAACAGATCTGCTCATGCACGAGGTTAAACGTGTGAGCAGACCATCTACAGGACAAAGTGTATTTATTATCTTTAAATAACAAAATAAATATTGACTTTAGACCAGGTTTTAGTCTATTTCAGTTGCCTCAAAATAGCAACACGCCAACAATGCACCTGAACACACCTCTTTTTCAGACTAGTATGCACATGGGCGCACAAATGGGCGCAAATGCATTTGCTATTTAAACAAGGTGGTGCAGGACGTGGAAATGATAACTGCGTCAGGCTGAAGCTAGCAAAAAAAATTGCGTTGGGCCTGGTGCCTGGGTGTATGATAGGGCCCCACGTTCTAAATCAGGGGTGACTAATCTCGGTCCTGGAGGGCCACTGACCTGCAGAGTTCAGTTCCAACTTGCCCAACTTGCTTTGTTGGCATGCCTAGTTAACCCATGATTAATTTGTGTTTCATTTGGGTTGGAGCTAAACTCTGCAGGTCAGTGGCCCTCCAGGAGTAGGATTGGACACCCATGTTCTAAATAGTTCAACTTTTAAAAATGTGTCTCTAGATGGTGCTCTTTTTTTACATTTCACTGCCTCACATCTCGTGTTGTCAAAACGTGTTCTGTGCTTTTTAAAGCTGATCTTGTTTAAACTTGACACTGCATCTTAAACACTGAAAAAGCAGTGAGCCATAGCGTGACTGCCAAAGATGCCCATCTAGCACTTTTATATAGACAAACAATTAAAAAGCAATGAAACAAAACGTATTTTGTGTGAATCTACCCTAAGAATCTGACTAAAACTAGGTAGGAGGCTACATAGTTAAGTTGCCTACCTTTTGGCTTACCTTAAGGGTTAGTTCACCCAAAAATGAAAATTCTGGACTCTCTTCGGAATACAAATTAAGATATTGTTGATTAATTCTGAACTCCTCCATAGGCTTCTATGTAATTGAAACTTGTCAATTACACTTAATTGTCAAAGTGACGAGAATACTTTTGGTGCGTAAAACCTCCCAAAAATAACGACTTTTGTTTAATAACTGATGTTTTTACTAACTTTTCTGGGCCGGCAAGTTTCAATAACATAGAAGCCTATGGAGGAGTGAGACAGCTCTCAGATTTAATCAAAAATATCTTAATTTGTGTTCCGAAGATGAACGAAAGTCTTAAGGGGTTGGAACAACATGAGGGTGAGTAATTACTGACAGAATTTTCATTTTTGGGTGAACTAACCCTTTAACAGTCTTTGCGTAGGAAGCAAGTCTATGATCCCATTGAAATATTTCCTCCGTAGGCAGCGCACAGGTCAACCAGCTCATCTGGAAAAGTTCTGATGCCCTGACTCACATGCTGTACGCTTCACTAGGCAAATGAGCAATACATTTAGTCAACCCACCGTTACAGTGTGTATATCAGCACAAACAAATGATCATTCCATTAAATTATTCTACTCTACCTGTAGAGGTTTGCTCCAACTCTTTGCTTTCCTTTTCAGATATTCATTTTAAACTAGATGTGTTGCTTTGATACCCAGACAACAGGACGCCTACACACAAAGCAAGCTGTTAAGTTCCAGAGAAACATGCCAGACCAGTATCAAGCCTCTTGTTTCAGAGGAGGGGCTAGAAATTATATTTACCACAGTGGGGTTTAAATGATCCTAATTAATTGTGGAAAGCTTATGAAGCAAACACTGTAAAGCCATGTGGATGAGAAAAAGCATTTGAGGGTTTAGGAAACACATGGATGCTTGTGAACGCACACAATGTGCACAATATTCCAGTACTTCAAAAGCATAAATTCATACATTAATGGTTAGAGATGTTTAATTGGACGTGATGCTCCGGTGTCATCTAATGCCCACTTAAAGTTAATCTTTAAAAACACAAATAAGTTAATAACACCGTTAAATGTAATATTTAGAAAAGATCGAAATAAATATCTAATAAATCCATAATTTTTCATACTATACATTATATTGTTGTGATGCCTAAATTCACTTGAAGCATTTCAAATGATTAGATTGTAGTGTTTTTATTTATTTTTATTTTGACAAAATATATAATTTTATTATCAGCTGGCAGGACCCTACAGTTCAGATCAGGGCCGGAGTGGTACCCATTCCCACCAACCAAATATACAGATTCATAACAAATTAAAAATAAAATTCTTATAAGAGCATACATTCTGAAATCAAACGTACGAATAGGCACAGCTGACAGACAGCAGTATGGATTATACTTTTCAATGAAATGTCACATTACACCACTGTTGCAATTGAGTCCACTGGAGGCGAGTTACAGCTGGACTTGACAAGACTTGACTACAACAACTCACCAACAGAGGTTACACGGACAATACTAGATAAAAGACAATGGGAAAATTAAGGCTCTTTATACACACAAGACTAATGACCAAACAAGAAACACCTGAACACAATGAAACAATGAACCAATCAAAACGTGACACATAAGACAAGGGAAGTACAAGACATGATCACATGAGGGCAAGGAAATCACATGACACAAGAACCATGACTGTGATAAATTACAAAATAAAAGAAATGAAACTACAAAAGTGAGCCAAAACCAAAACAAACATATATATACAACCAGGAATAACATATCTAAACCTGAACTGGTACAACACAGGCTTGTGCAAAATTCAGAATTTCAGAATTGGTCTGCATTCAATTCATGAATTTATATTTGAATTGAATTGACTCTGCCCCACAGGAAGTTGAATTTGAATTTGAATGACAGGAAGTGGAATTAAATCCATGGAAATTTAATGAAATTCCACACAGTCACACAACAGAAGGAATGAGATGAATCTCACATTAAAGGAGCTGTATGTAAGAAATTTATTTCAATTAATCATAAAATGGCCCTGATATGTCACTAGACATTAAGAAATCATGTTCATTTCAAATACTTATATCACTGACAACAGTAGTCCGGCCAGGATATTGTCATTTAAAAAGTGAAGTTGCAGCCCTCAACTGATGTTGATGTTGTCAAGTTGTGTTTTGGTCTGATGCTCCACCCTCCACCAATCAAACCAATCACGAAGTCTGTAGTGTTGCGGCATCCAGGTTGCCAGCTCTGCTCTAGTTCCCACAGCTGCAGCTACAAACATGTCGGATAAAAAAAAAAAAGGATCCTGCAGCCTATCTGGCAACCTCGAGTCAGGGAGGAGGGGGAGGGGATACACCGCTCTACAGTAATTTGAAAGTGATTGCAGTACCAGTTTTGGCCACAATCTTACATACAGCTCCTTTAAGGTTAAGTAAGGTTACTTTGGAAATGTAATTGCTTACTGTTATTAGTTACCCATTATAAATGTGGTTTGGGTTATTTTATTTGAATTACTATTTCAATGCAAAGCAATCTCCTTTTAGTTTTATTAGTAACTAATTGAATTACACATTTTATCTCAGTAATACAAATAAATACAATTACATTAATTTTGTAATTTGATAACATAATTGCATTACACGTGACTAGACTCCTCAACCCTGCAAACATTTTGTTCTAAAACATCGATAATGATCAAATTCTTGAAATAAATTACCCCCTCAATGTTGTTTAATTAGTTTTGTTCCAATTTTTATTTTAAAGTAATCAAATAACACAAAGTGCATAATGCAATCATATCTGACATAAACGGTAAAGCTTCATTGTTAAACACTTCATTTAAAATATGTATGTGAATTTCTTTGAGTTTTTATTGAATTGAAATTCTGCTTCCTTTAATTCAAATTCGAATTGTAATTCTAGATCCTGTTTTTGACATCAATTCAAATTCAAAAGCCTGTGCACAAGCCTGGTATAACAACGGTCAAATTTATATGCAGATAACCCCGATTTGCCACTCTGGGCGTGGTTGGGACATTGGTACATATGGCATTGTCAATGACTTAGCTGCATGGCTACAACTATAGTGCCCAACATTCCTCATATTCAACTGTATACATGATTTATGGGATACAGTTGGGCAGTTGGTAATTTTGAACTATGGATCCAGCAGTGGTACAAGCGCATATCTATGAAATACCATTGTGAAAGCACTTGTGCTGTCCATGGTCCTGAAAAAAACAATTCAACTAGCTACAACAAAAACTACAGCATACTTCCAACATTTCTTGCCTCTTCATGTAGTCTGGTAGTTATCAAGGCTAAAGGTGAATGTACAAAGGCCAACCATCTGTAGTTTTGATTATTTTGTCACATGGGAATATATGCAAGTACAAGTCTGCTTAATACAGGTGTCATTATACGAATAATATTCCATTCTGTAATAAGTTGAACATGTGGCCAAACATTTCTACTGATATTTAAGTCTTTTAAATAAATAAAAGACTCTCATGATGAACTGCTTACAAAACTCTGGAATTAATCATCTCCATGTTTTTTATTGCCTTTTCTACCACTCTTTCAAACACACACAAACACACTCCATAACACATACCATATTCAGAGCAGGGTCTAATAATGAAAAACTGCCAGTTCTGTTTTAGCAGGGTTATTCCTAACCAATAACTGAATCAGTTCATATAAAATGGCTTAGGAGGGAAGGATAGATAAATGAGATAAATGGGGAAGAGGAAGTAAACAATGAATGAGTAAATATAATTTAGTGTATCCTAAGACTTGTCAGCCAAAGCAGACAAGCATTTAATCAAAATCAGCCATTGTCAAGAAAAATTATGAGCAGAGCAGAATATTCAACCTCACGAAGCGGGCTAAATGGGAAAATAATTAGGGTCATGCAGGCCATGTCAGAATATTTAGATCTACAGATATAGTTCTTTATGTAATGAATAATTGACTATGGGCCTTTGAATTATTAGAAAATTCAAGTATTCAGGAGTCAATTATTCAGTTTATACTATGGTTACCACACCTTTAAAAAAATGGTTCAGATGTTGTATTTCAAGACATTTGTTAGGTTTTTGACCTTAAAACACTCTTGTGTGAAGGACTAATTTTTTTACGCATCTTATCCCATGCCTTAATTGTTAATTCCAAAATGTAATTTTGGAGCTAGTAATGGAGACTTGAGCCATTGCTAGCAGACTAATGCATTTATTAATTATTATTAGAGAGAGAGAGAGAGAGAGAGAGAGAGAGAGAGAGAGAGAGAGAGAGAGAGATTAAGCGTTTAAGATTAAGTGTGAATTACCTAAAAAAAAAATATTACAGAAATAAAAATTGTCATTAATTATTCACCCTCATGTCGTTCCAAACCTGTAAGACATTCGTTCATCTTCGGAACATGAATTAAGATATTTTTGATGAAATCAGTTACTGAAACATCCATAGACATCAATATCATTGCATTTTCAAGGCACAGAAAGATAATAAGACGTTGTTAAAATAACCCATGTGACAGAATTTTCATTTTTGGGTGAACTAACCCTTAAACAGTGTTCAGCAGCACTGTCTCTAATAGCAAAACTGTAAATTTATCTGCTTCAAGAATAGAACCGTTATTACAGCACTGAGAAATGTCATATAGCTTTTAAGTTGCTAAACTATTTTACTGATAAAATGGTCAGAGCAGCGCTGACAACACGTTTCTGTGTGAGAGTGTGTTTCCGCACTGTATGTGTGTGTGTTTGAAATAATTTGGCGGAATGATATGGGTCAAGACTTGCCTGGAACTACTTTAGCCGTGAGTTTCCCTAAAACTAATTGCACACCTTAGAAAGTTTGTCAGCCAATCAGATCAATCAACAAACCCCTTGTATAAAATATATGTGTGTAATCCAATGTACACATTTGTTTAGGTTGTGATAATCATCTGTCAATAATGGACAGGACTATTATAAAGGTCCAAATAGGCATTTTACTTTGACCCTTCTTCACTTAACTGATCTAAGATCAGCTTGCTGTACCAAAAACCCAACTTACTGTAACTGCAATAATCACAGTCAATAATCACATCTGATCTGAGTAAGGGAAAAAGCTTTAGCAACACATAGTATTGCTGTTGCTTTTCAGCAAAGCTCCTGTATTGGAATTCACTAGACTCTTCAAAGAAAGATCTACATTCGAGATTAGAGATATTGATAGATATCTGCTTTTACTAGGGCACTGGGGTATAACACACAACCTTATTTGCTGAATTCATTTCAGCTGGATTAGAATAAACAAGTGAATATGTTATTTACTGTACACAGTGAGTACACTGTGAATTAATGAGTAGTGGATGTGTTGTATTGATACAGAACATAACTGGTACAATATTTGTAATACAAAATTACTTTTTTTGTTTTATATTAGAATTTAAAATAAAATAAATATAATTTAAAATATTAAATAAAATATTAGATTTAATTAAACAGTCTAAATAAATAAGATTTATATATGCAATTATTTTAAAGGTCATAGTGTGCAAGATAAAAAGAGTGTGTGCTTATTTTGTGGTCTGCTTTATGTAAGGTTATATTAAACATTGATTTTAATGGCCAGGGCACCACACCAGACATGCATCACTTCCCCTCTTATAATTCACTTCCTCCTTAACTGGTGATAATAATGGACCTATTAACATTACATTCCCCTGATTGTACTGCGAGATTGATCACTTCACCCACCCAGCATTCTCACAAAAGACACAGCTCTTCTCTCTCAGCCTCTCCCTATTCTTCTCTTACAGCCAGTCGACATTCAATCAATCAGAACATAAAAGAGCGCCATATGCAGTTAATATGACATGTACATGCCATGAGCCAAGAGGAGTATTGATTCATTTCCTTGTTGGCTGACCATTGTGCAAAACACTAAAGAAAATCATCTTAAAACATTGCATTTTTATTAAATTACGTAAATAAATAAATTATATAGGTTTATCAATTAATTTAACAATTATTAATATATATATACTGTATATATATATATATATATATATATATATATATATATATATATATATCAATAATATTATATTGCCTAATTAATAAACAAAATAATATAAACAATATAGACTTAATTAAATACAGCATCATTTTTTTTCATAACCGTAATGAGAATTGTTCCAAAAAACAATTTAATTTCAGGGTGAAATATGACAGGGACAAGTTCTTGTCAGGTTTCGTGAGATTCACCCTGCTCTAGTCAGTTACACCATGTCCATAAATTTAGCTCTGTACGCCTCTCTTCTGAAACGATGAGTCACAGCATTCATAATTCTGGTCTTCACAGGCCTTTTGGGATCAGGGTTGTGCAGAGAATGTGCAGGCAGCTCAACTCATTTATACTAATGAAAAGGCAGCTGTTTGGCCGTGCAGTGTGGTCTACATGCCTAAAATGAGAAAAATGAACCTGTTAATTATTTTAGAGTTGCAAAATATTAATTTAGCAGGTAGCCTGAGGTCTGAAATATTGAATTATGGAAAGTATGCCTTCATGCCCCCGCTGAAAAAAATCTGAAAATATACAACTCAACTGAACACTTCTTGCTCATTTATCAAATATAATCAGGCTGGTCTCAGGTCTTTACGGGTGGAAGACAGACTGATGCACAGCATGTGAACTCACATCTGCAAACACACACCTACACAACATCAATTCTGGTGACAGCAGGAAAATGCCAGAAGCTGTATATCGAAGCTAAGAGGTGTAAAATTTACAGCAGCTGTCCTTACTGTCTCACAAAATTCCTGCAAACCCAGAGTGCGCACGCGCACACACACACACACACACACACACACACACACACACACACACACACACACACACACACACACTGATATCGACCCCAGGAGCTTGATCTCCACCCAGCTCTGCTTTCATTAACAGAGGGAGCAAATAAGGCAGGACACACAGCAGTAGGTCACAGGGGCTGTATGACCTGTGTGCGGTCCTACATGAACAGAAGAGCACGGCATGGTCATAAAATGTTTCACACAACATCCCTGCTAAACACACACACACACACACACACACAAATCTCATTTCTTTCTTTTCCCTGTCTCTTTGAATGCCAAAAAGTGATACCAGGTACTGCCATGTTTTTTGGAGAAATTATTTTGTATATGGTCCCATGGTCATACCATTTTTTAATAGTATATTGACATTACCATGGTATATTGTTTTTGTTTATTTATTTGTTTTTGTACATGCACCGTTGTTTTATATGTTTATATATACCAGGATTTTGGACATATACGTTTTTTGCACATTTAGGGTATAATGTATTTTTTTTATGTACCATGGCAATACCATGTTGTTGGATGTCATCATGTTTTTTTGGTTTTTTTTTGGACATATACCATGGCAATAATATGTTTTTAGACAGGTACTATGGTTACGACATGCACCACGGTAATACCAAGTTGTTGTTTTTTTGGACATTTCCCATGTATATCATGTTTTTTTAGAAAAGCATTATAGTTTTGGATATAGCGCCATGTTTTTGTTATATATATATATAGAACCCAATTTTTGGGATATATACCATTGTAACACTATGCTTTTGGACATTTACCGTGGTGTATCATGCTGTTTTGCACAAGTATCATGGTAACAGGGTACCATGGTAATGCTATTGTTTTAAGGACCTATGTATGTAGATACCATAATATACTTTGAAATATCTTGAAGCTTCATACTGTATAAATAGTACTGTATATAGATATTGTAATCATTCAGTACCATATATCATAGCATTATTTTGTAGGCTCCCAGTTAGCACTGTAATAAATTCTGATTGGTTGTTCATGCTGAAAAGCATAATGGGAATATGCTGAATCTTGTAGAAGACATGTACACTACCGGTCAAAAGTTCGGGGTCAGTAAGATTTTTTATGTTTTTAAATGAAGTCTCTTCTGCTCACCAAGGCTGCAATTATTTGATAAAAAATACAAAAAAAACAGTAATATTGTGAAATATTATTACAATTTAAAACAGCGGTTTTCTATGTAAATATATAGTGAAGTGTAATTTATTCCTGTGATCAAAGCTGAATTTACAGCATCATTACTCCAGTCTTCAGTGTCACATTTTTTTAATTATTAAGTTGGCTTGAGAAAGCCAACTTACTGAAATCCTATTTAAACTTATTATTATTATTATTATTCTTCTGACTCTAAAATTTAAACTCTAACTCGTCCTAGAGCTTTAACTCTACAAACTCCAAACTCGGGTCAGACCTTCAAACTGTTCTGACTTAGTGTGCTATATCTTTTCAGACTGATTTGACTTTCAGATTTCTTAAAAATTAATATTAAAAATCATAAAAATCCCATTGACTTTCATTGTAACAGTTCAAAATGAGCCAAGACTACGGTGGCCCAGTAGTCTACACCAAATAAACTCAAATCTAAATTCCCTAAAGCCTTGGACTCAATTAAACTCCCATTCTATATGTACTTATGAACTCTATCTATCTATCTATCTATCTATCTATCTATCTATCTATCTATCTATCTATCTATCTATCTATCTATCTATCTCTTTCTAACTTATCTATCTATCTATCTATCTATCTATCTATCTATCTATCTATCTGATCTTTCTTCCTTTCTAACTAATCTATCTTTCTTCCTTTCTAACTAATCTATCTTTCTTTCTTTCTAACTAATCTCTTTATTTCTAAACTAATCTATCTTTCTTTCTTTCTAACTAATCTTTCTTTCTAACTAATATTTCCTTCTAACTAATCTATCTTTCTTTCTTTCTAACTAATCTATCTATGTTTCTTTCTAACTAATCTATCTATCTTTCTTTCTAACTAATCTATCTATCTTTCTTTCTAACTAATCTCTTTCTTTCTAACTAATCTCTTTCTTTCTTTCTAACTAATCTCTTTCTTTCTAACTAATCTATCTTTTTTTCTTTCTAACTAATCTATCTTTCTTTCTTTCTAACTAATCTATCTTTCTTTCTTTCTAACTAATCTATCTTTCTTTCTTTCTAACTAATCTATCTTTCTTTCTAACTAATCTATCTTTCTTTCTTATCTATCTATCTATCTATCTATCTATCTATCTATCTATCTATCTATCTATCTATCTATCTATCTATCTATCTATCTATCTTTCTTTCTTTCTAACTAATCTATCTATATATCTTTATTTCTAACTAATCTATCTTTCTTTCTTATCTATCTATCTATCTATCTATCTATCTATCTATCTATCTATCTATCTATCTATCTATCTTTCTTTCTTTCTTTCTTTCTTTCTAACTAATCTATCTTTCTTTATTTCTTTCAAACTAATCTATCTTTCTTTCTTTCTAACTAATCTATCTTTCTTTCTTTCTAACTAATATTTCCTTCTAACTAATCTATCTTTCTTTCTTTCTAACTAATCTATCTATGTTTCTTTCTAACTAATCTCTTTCTTTCTAACTAATCTATCTATCTTTCTTTCTAACTAATCTATCTTTCTTTATTTCTTTCAAACTAATCTATCTTTTTTCTTTCTAACTAATCTATCTTTCTTTCTTTCTAACTAATCTATCTTTCTTTCTTTCTAACTAATCTATCTTTATTTCTTTATTTCTTTCTAACTAATCTATCTTTTTTTCTTTCTAACTAATCTATCTTTCTTTATTTCTTTCAAACTAATCTATCTTTATTTCTTTATTTCTTTCTAACTAATCTATCTATGTTTCTTTCTAACTAATCTATCTTTCTTTCTAACTAATCTATCTATGTTTCTTTCTAAATAATCTATCTATCTTTCTTTCTAACTAATCTCTTTCTTTCTAACTAATCTATCTATCTTTCTTTCTAACTAATCTCTTTCTTTCTAACTAATCTCTTTCTTTCTTTCTAACTAATCTCTTTCTTTCTAACTAATCTATCTTTCTTTCTTTCTAACTACTCTATCTTTCTTTCATTCTAACTAATCTATCTTTCTTTCTAACTAATCTATCTATCTTTCTTTCTAACTAATCTATCTTTCTTTCTTTCTTTCTTGCTAATCTTTTTTCTTTCTTTCTTTCTTACTAATCTATCTTTCTTTCTTTCTTACTAATCTTTTTCTTTCTTTCTTTCTTACTAATCTATCTTTCTTTCTTTCTTACTAATCTATCTTTCTTTCATTCTTACTAATCTTTTTTTCTTTCTTTCTTTCTTACTAATCTATCTTTCTTTCTTTCTTACTAATCTATCTTTCTTTCATTCTTACTAATCTTTTTTTCTTTCTTTCTGTCTTACTAATCTATCTTTCTTTCTTTCTTACTAATCTTTTTTTCTATCTTTCTTTCTTACTAATCTATCTTTCTTTCTTACTAATCTTTTTTTCTTTCTTTCTTTCTAACTAATCTATCTTTCTTTCTTTCTTACTAATCTTGTTTTCTTTCTTTCTTTCTTACTAATCTTTTTTTCTTTCTTTCTTACTAATCTTTTTTCTTTCTTTCTTTCTAACTAATCTATCTTTCTTTCTTACTAATCTATCTTTCTTTCTTTCTTACTAATCTTTTTTTTCTTTCTTTCTAACTAATCTATCTTTCTTTCTTTCTTGCTAATCTTTTTTTCTTTCTTTCTTTCTTACTAATCTATCTTTCTTTCTTTCTAATCTTTTTTCTTTCTTTCTTACTAATCTATCTTTCTTTCTTACTAATCTTTTTTTCTTTCTTTCTTACTAATCTTTTTTCTTTCTTTCTAACTAATCTATCTTTCTTTCTTACTAATCTTTTTTTCTTTCTTTCTTTCTTTCTTACTAATCTTTTTTTCTTTCTTTCTTTCTTTCTAACTAATCTTTTTTTTCTTTCTTTCTAACTAATCTATCTTTCTTTCTTTCTTTCTTGCTAATCTTTTTTCTTTCTTTCTTTCTTACTAATCTATCCTTCTTTCTTTCTTACTAATCTTTTTTTCTTTCTTTCTTACTAATCTATCTTTCTTTCTTTCTTACTAATCTTTTTTTCTTTCTTTCTTACTAATCTTTTTTCTTTCTTTCTAACTAATCTATCTTTCTTTCTTACTAATCTTTTTTTCTTTCTTTCTTTCTTTCTTACTAATCTTTTTTTTCTTTCTTTCTAACTAATCTATCTTTCTTTCTTTCTTTCTTGCTAATCTTTTTTCTTTCTTTCTTACTAATCTTTTTTCTTTCTTTCTTTTTAACTAATCTATCTTTCTTTCTTACTAATCTTTTTTTCTTTCTTTCTTTCTTACTAATCTTTTTTTTCTTTCTTTCTAACTAATCTATCTTTCTTTCTTTCTTGCTAATCTTTTTTTCTTTCTTTCTTTCTTACTAATCTATCTTTCTTTCTTACTAATCTTTTTTTCTTTCTTTCTTACTAATCTTTTTTTCTTTCTTTCTTTCTTTCTTACTAATCTTTTTTTTCTTTCTTTCTAACTAATCTATCTTTCTTTCTTTCTTTCTTGCTAATCTTTATTTCTTTCTTTCTTTCTAACTAATCTATCTTTCTTTCTTTCTTACTAATCTTTTTTTCTTTCTTTCTTACTAATCTTTTTTCTTTCTTTCTAACTAATCTATCTTTCTTTCTTACTAATCTTTTTTTCTTTCTTTCTTTCTTACTAATCTTTTTTTTCTTTCTTTCTAACTAATCTATCTTTCTTTCTTACTAATCTTTTTTTCTTTCTTTCTTTCTTTCTTACTAATCTTTTTTTTCTTTCTTTCTAACTAATCTATCTTTCTTTCTTTCTTTCTTGCTAATCTTTTTTTCTTTCTTTCTTTCTTACTAATCTATCTTTCTTTCTTTCTTACTAATCTTTTTTTCTTTCTTTCTTACTAATCTTTTTTCTTTCTTTCTTTCTAACTAATCTATCTTTCTTTCTTACTAATCTTTCTTTCTTTCTTACTAATCTTTTTTCTTTCTTTCTAACTAATCTATCTTTCTTTCTTTCTTACTAATCTTTTTCTTTCTTTCTTTCTTACTAATCTATCTTTCTTTCTTACTAATCTATCTTTCTTTCTTTCTAACTAATCTATCTTTCTTTCTTTCTTACTAATCTATCTTTCTTTCTTACTAATCTTTTTTCTCTCTGTCTAACTAATCTATCTATCTTTCTTACTAATCAATCTTTCTCTTACTAATCTATCTTTTTTTCTTTCTTACTAATCTATCTTTCTTTCCTTCTTTCTTTCTAACTAATCTATCTTTCTTTCTTACTAATCTTTTTTTATTTTTTTATTTCTAACTAATCTATCTTTCTTTCTCTTTCTTACTAATCTATCTTTCTTTCTTTCTTACTATTTTTTTCTTTCTTTCTTTCTTACTAATCTATCTTTCTTTCTTTCTTACTAATCTATCTTTCTTTCTTTCTAACTAATCTATCTTTCTTTCTTACTAATCTTTTTTTATTTTTTTATTTCTAACTAATCTATCTTTCTTTCTTTCTTTCTTTCTAACTAATCTATCTTTCTTTCTTTCTTACTAATCTTTTTTTTATCTTTCTTTCTAACTAATCTATCTTTCTTTCTTTCTTACTGAACTATAAACTAATTAAACTTTAAACTAATTTAAACTTTAAACTTCTTCAAACTTATTGGTCCAAACTTTCACAAGCCAACTTAAAGTTTGTCTCGACGAACTTTTTCTAGTTATAATATGAAATTATTATAATATGATGCTCAAGAAACATTTATGATTATTATCCATGTTGAAAACAGTTTTTTACATTTTTATTTCATGATTCTTTGATGAATAGAAAGTTCAAAAGAACAGCATTGATCTGAAATGGAAAGCTTTTGTAACATTAATCACTACCATTCAAAAGTTTGGGGTCAGTAAAAATTTATTTTTTATTTTTGGGGGAAAGAAATTAGAAAATACTTTTATTCATCAAGGATGAGTTAAATTGATCAAAAGTTATACAGTAAAGACATTTATAATGTTAGAAAAGATTACATTTTAAATAAATGCTGTTCTTTTGAACTTTCTATTCATCAAAGAATCCTGAAATAAAAATGTAAAAAACTGTTTTCATTTTTTCACAAATGACTGACTTCATTTAAAAACATAAAAAATCTTACTGACCCCAAACTTTTGACCGGTAGTGTATATAGTGTTAAGTCCAAACTCATTCTGGTCCAACTCTTTTGTCAACCCTGTAACAGTACAATATCATTTAAAGAATAATGCTTTTTTTAACTATTTGTGTGTAAATAATGGTTTCATCTTCAGATCTCAGTCTATAGGAGACTTTGCATCTTTGAATGTGTAGCTTCGAGAACACAACACATAGGAGCAGAAATGTGAATATGACATTATAAATAATACATTTACTATCTGATAAGCCCTTGTCGGCAGCTCTCTCTCTCTCTCTCTCTCTCTCTCTCTCTCTCTCTATTTATGAGAGTGGTCTTGCAGTGATCTCATTAGGTTGTCCTTTGGAATGCTATAAATAATTAATTCATCAATTCATTAATCTAATTATAGACTAAATGCCAGGATGTTTACCTTGTGTGTATACAATATATGTGAGAGTGAATGTGTTTGAAAGACTAGAGTTTTAGCCATTAACTGTTATACAAGTAGAATATGTCATGAATGTATTTGAAATTCTAGAGTTTTAGCCATTAATTGTTATACAAGTAGAATATGTCATGAATGTATTTGAAATTCTAGAGTTTTAGCCATTAATTGTTATACAAGTAGAATATGTCAGTCAGCATAAAGGAACCTCAAACGGGTTTCTAGTCTTTCACAACAGCCACATCAGAACGAGAATAGAACATCAGGATAAGTAGCTCAAACACTCCTGACACTGAGTTCAAAAGACTTAGTGACATGATGCTGACAGGAACCGCATGTTTCTAGTTTGTTATTTTTGAAAAATGGCAATACAACAAACATGAGACCACAAGGCAGTGGTGATGTTTGATGTCTTCAGTAAGGACACAACTCCTCACCCACAAGACCTTAATAAAAGAGGACTGTGTTTTTAGAATAAACTTGAGTGAATTAGAACTGATTTATGTGTTTGCCATTTTCAAGCATACTGTAAAACATCCAGTTCCCTTTAAAAAGACTATAACAAGAGAACTTCATAAATAATATCACTTCAGCCACATGAAAGAGAAACTAAATACAGTATGCCAGTAATGGGACAGCAACACCTCATGAAATTTCGCTTGTACACCAAGGACCCGTGTTGTGTACTGCAGTGATTTTCAACCAGGTGTCTGCATACTCTTATTAAGTAGATTTTGCTTATACCAAGAAATCAGAAATGACAACTATTAGGGAAAAAAAATGGTATTATAAGTATATATATACACTCACCGGCCACTTTATTAGGTACACCTGTCCAACTGCTCCTTAACACTTAATTTCTAAGCAGCCAATCACATGGCGGCAACTCAGTGCATTTAGGCATGTAGACATGGTCAAGACAATCTCCTGCAGTTCAAACCGAGCATCAGTATGGGGAAGAAAGGTGATTTGAGTGACTTTGAACGTGGCATGATTGTTGGTGCCAGAAGGGCTGGTCTGAGTATTTCAGAAACTGCTAATCTACTGGGATTTTCACGCACAACCATCTCTAGGGTTTACAGAGAATGGTCCGAAAAAGAAAAAACATCCAGTGAGCGGCAGTTCTGTGGGCGGAAATGCCTTGTTGATGCCAGAGGTCAGAGGAGAATGGCCAGACTGGTTCGAGCTGATAGAAGGGCAACAGTGACTCAAATAACCACCCGTTACAACCAAGGTGGGCAGAAGAGCATCTCTGAACGCACAGTACGTCGAACTTTGAGGCAGATGGGCTACAGCAGCAGAAGACCACACCGGGTGCCACTCCTTTCAGCTAAGAACAGGAAACTGAGGCTACAATTTGCTCATCGAAATTGGACAATAGAAGATTGGAAAAACGTTGCCTGGTCTGATGAGTCTCGATTTCTGCTGCGACATTCGGATGGTAGGGTCAGAATTTGGCGTCTACAACATGAAAGCATGGATCCATCCTGCCTTGTATCAACGGTTCAGGCTGGTGGTGGTGGTGTCATGGTGTGGGGAATATTTTCTTGGCACTCTTTGGGCCCCTTGGTACCAATTGAGCATCGTTGCAACACCACAGCCTACCTGAGTATTGTTGCTGACCATGTCCATCCCTTTATGACCACAATGTACCCAACTTCTGATGGCTACTTTCAGCAGGATAATGCGCCATGTCATAAAGCTGGAATCATCTCAGACTGGTTTCTTGAACATGACAATGAGTTCGCTGTACTCAAATGGCCTCCACAGTCACCAGATCTCAATCCAATAGAGCATCTTTGGGATGTGGTGGAACGGGAGGTTCGCATCATGGATGTGCAGCCGACAAATCTGCGGCAACTGTGTGATGCCATCATGTCAATATGGACCAAACTCCCTGAGGAATGCTTCCAGCACCTTGTTGAATCTATGCCACGAAGAATTGAGGCAGTTCTGAAGGCAAAAGGGGGTCCAACCCGTTACTAGCATGGGGTACCTAATAAAGTGGCCGGTGAGTGTATATATATATATATATATGTAAAATAATAGCTTTTGTGAGAATTTAGAGACTATATATAATTTTTTTTTTTTTTTTCATTCTGTCATCTGGTGGAGTTTCGGTTCCTCGCCATTGCTTGCTTAGTTGGGGCCACTTATTATTCTTAATATGTTGATCTGCCTGCATTGTATAAGAACTGAACTGAGCTGGACAATGACATCACTGTTTTCTACAGATAACTAAGGATTTTTACAATGGAAATGAAACAATGCTGAACTTAAACTGGACAATGACTTTCTTCTAGAGCTGCTGTACAGCCAAAATAACCTTTGTTGCATTAATTTCCTGTTATCACTGTAAAGCTGTTTTGAAACAATCTTGTAAAAAGCGATAAATAAAGATGATTGACTATATATATATATATATATATATTGTAGACAACATTAATAAATACACATACATGGATTCACATTTATAAAAAGCATATCATCTGGACACCTTTGGCTTAATATTTTCTTTCTTTTTTTTTCATTTTTTTTTCAGCTATTGATTAAACATTTACTAGTAATTGTTGCATGTAATAATCTATCGATTGGAAATTGCTCCTCTAAGACATTTCACAGCTATGAATATGAAATCAAGTAAATTAAGTTTTTGTGGGTTCTACCATAGAACAGCAGCAATCCAATAGTTCTGCTAATGGAGAATATGATAAAGATGCTGCAGCCAATAAAGACTTCCTGGAAAGAAATTTGCAACACACTACTCATGTTTTTAGTTTCATCTCCTTCAGAACCTGCTTTTACTCTCTTGGGTAGACTGGATTGGTTTTGACAGGCATGACAAGCAGAGCACTGAATCCCAGGCTGAATCTCCTCCACATAGCGCAATCATAAATCTTCCTTTCTGTTGTTGGTTTGCCTTGCCCTCAGGACTTCACAGAGATTGTTAGTAGAGCTCCATGACATGTGAATGGTAGTGATTGTCACATATATGAACGCAATATGTCCAGAAACAGACCTTAGTCAGAAGCTAAATAAGATCAGGAGTCAAACAAAGACACTCACAGAGCTCTTTGTTGGAATTTTCACTTTCTATTTTAAGAGTCTCTTGTGATTCTGTGTCTACAGCTAAATATGTCATCCTCTAACCTGGGAATGCACTGAAGTTCACTAAAATATTCAGGAGCAAATTTTAATATTAATTTCTGTGTTTGTTTTAAGAGTCTGAGCACTGTGCCCAGTGTGAGTTATAATTGAAGGCTACATGACAAGAGCTGAGTGGGAGGGAATGTTCCAGAATTAACATTTCTCCAAGTGGGCTTATGGGAAATGTGCACTTGATCTACTATAGCTTATGGATATTAACTCACTTCAATTAAGGTGCAAGGTCTGATTGCATGCATAAATACTTGAATAGGAACAAGGTTATCAATATTTAATGACAAAATTAGGAATTAGGAATAAAATAATGACAAAATTTCAGACTGAAACAAACATCTCTGCTAGACTTTAGTTGCTTTACGTAATTCAGCTCTGAATTTACTCCCAGCTTAAGTGATTTAACTTCTGCTGGGTGAATAGGGCTGATAAGGCTTTCCAATTAAAATATTGATACCCTGCAAACTGCAGAGGTTTTTCAGGTGAGCCATATGGTGTGAAGAATCCTGTTAAAGAAACTTGGAGTAGAAGGATGTCTGAGGGCAATCTGTTATGCAATTTGCATTTTGAACTTTATGATTTTGAATTGGTCTGTCCAAAAACTGGGACAAATACTGGGGAAATATGAATATGTTCCAACTCCATCTATCTTGTAGGACCAATGTGACCAAGAGAACACACAGTCCTCTCCTTGGCCTGATTTTCTTCCATTTGCCTTTTGTCCTCTATATTAATTTAGTTTTCTGCACATTTCTCTTTTTCTCTTTTTAAAAACCTTCTCCCTGGTGAGCTGAATATTTAGACTTTTTTTCTAGCTAGTGCATTTTTTCTCTCCATCCGCACCACTTACTTGTCCCTCAGTCCTGTCCTCTCTTTTCCCTTCAAATGTCTGTGCTCAGACTCTGCTTATCTCCTTATTTCTGATTTACTCAATAATATCCAGTAAATAAGCACATAAAAACAGGGCAAATTAGGGTTTGACTGACATAGATGGTGGGCCCTATTTTAACAATCTGAAACACAAGTATCAAATGCGAAACGCAAGTAACATTGCGGGCGGATCTCGGCAAGATAAATGACTCTTGCGCCCGACGCAAATCTGAAATGGGTTGGTCTGAAGTAGCTACATTACTCATAGGTGTGGTTTGGGCGTAACATGCAATAAACCAATCAGAGCGTCATCTCACATTCCCTTTAAAAGCAGGCACGCTTGTTCCATGGTGGATTGCAATTATAATGGTGGATTTGCCAGGCCCACGCCAGGGGCAGTTCACAGCCTAGGAGACAGACGTTTTTGTCAAGTGACATTGTATGGGGATGGGAGAAACCCACCCAAATTAGCTTTAGTTAAACAGGCATATAATTGGGAACTGCTGCGTCTGTGTAGATGAGACAAGCAAAGTGCATGCGTGTTGTGCAACAGGGACATTTGATGGATATATGCTATATGGTCATATTCTAATCTTTTTCAGGAAAATAATATTGTGAATAAATTAACATGCACATTCTTTGCCCTTTTGAGAGGTAATGAGTTATGAGAGCAACTTCAAGTAATTAGCACAACCAGGTTATGTCAACTGAGTGGCAACTACCATTCATAAATTTATTTATTATTATTATTACATTATTATTATTTTTTAACAAATTAATTCAGAAAGGACATGTAAGGGTGGTTTGTCTACAGGGGTTCAGGCTGCAGGATTGCCGAATGACTAAAGAAACGTTCTCTGCAAGATGGTAGAAAACGTCTCGGTTACACGAGTAGGGAACGGAGATGTTCCGTCGGATGACGACAATTGGGGTTTTGCTTGGAAGCCTATCACCTTCGAGTATTACAAAACGAGCCAATGGCAAGAAAATGCCATGGGTTTGCGGAATTTGCATAGCGTAACTCCGCCCCATGTTGAGGGTATATAAGGAAGTACGCTGGCATAACGCAGTCATGTTTTCCTGCTGAGGAGCCGAGACTGAACTCAGGCATTTCCAGCGGTACAGCGGAAGTGGCCATAAGACAGAACGTCTCCGTTCCCTACTCGAGGAACGAGGGTTACATACGTAACCGAGACGTTCCCCATAGTTGTCACACCGAGTTCCATCGGATGATGACGATTGGTGTTACCAGTCTAATCCCGCCACCTTCACAGCTGTCTTCCAGTGCCCTGCGTAAATCTGAGATCCCTGTCATAAAGACTAGCACGGACGAAGGACTCCTATTTAGCACAGGAATACCAAGGTACACTGGGAAGCATATCTCAGTAGAAATATGCAACACACTGCCTGCCCGAAGGGAGGTCTTACAGAATACACATATGACCTGGAGGGATGCATATGGAAGAACACTGGAGTGTCCAGCCCGAAGGGTGGAATCTTTCAACCCCAGGGGAGGTAAGGTGGCTTGCCGAGGGAAAGACACATGCTCAGAGAGTCGTACAGTGGAAATACACATGTGGGGGTCGCCAGAGGGGAACCATGCACATGGGGCACCTGGCCAATGCGAAAGCTGCCAGCGGCATAACTCTGGCGTTGACGTCAACAGCACTGGAGGAACTCAGGGCTTCTCGGGGAAACGAGTACATGGGAGGATACCGGCTCCACTCGGAGATTATAGAATCTTGCGAATGTGTTGGGTGTCGCCCAGCTTGCAGCTCTGCAGATGTCTGCCAGCGAGGCGCCATGCGCTAGAGCCCAAGAGGAGGCCACACTCCGGGTGGAGTGTGCCTTCACACCAAGGGGGCACGAACGAGCTTGCTTCTGGTAAGCCAAGCAATGGCGTCCACTATCCAGTGAGACAACCTTTGCTTTGGGAGAGCTTTTCCCTTCAGCCTCCCACCATAACAGACAAAGAGCTGGTCGGAGGTCCTAAAACACTGCGTTCTGTCTACGTAGGCGCGGAGAGCGCGTACTGGACAGAGCAATGCCAAGGCTGGGTCTGCCTCCTCCAGGGGGAAGCGCTTGCAGGTTCACTACCTGATCCCGGAAGGGAGTGGTAGGAACCTTGGGCACATTTCCAGGCCGGGGTCTCAGGATCACGTGAGAGTCAGCCGGCCCAAATTCCAGGCACGCTTCGTCTACTGAAAATGCCTGCAGGTCCCCTACCCTCTTAAGAGAGGCCAGTGCAATCAGAAGTGCTGTCTTCATTGACAGGAACTTTAGCTCTAATGATTGCAGAGGCTCAAAGGGAGCACTCTTCAGGGCAGGTAAGACCACTGATAGGTCCCAAGAGGGTACGAGAGGAGAGCGAGGTGGATTCAGTCTCCTAGCTCCCCTCAGAAACCTGATGACCAGGTCGTGCTTCCCGACGGACTTACCGACATGATGTGCAGCGATAGCGGCAACATAGACTTTTAGAGTGGAGGGAGACAGCCTTCTCTCCAATCCATCTTGAAGAAAAGAAAGCACAACTCTGATAGGGCAAGTACTGGGGTCTTCTCGGCGAGAAGAGCACCAGGAGACAAAGAGGTTCCACTTCAACTCGTAGAGGTGTCTCGAGGACAAAGCTCTCGAGGAAGTGATGGTAGCTACCACCGCTGGTAGGGTACTCAAACCTGCCTCGTCCCGTCGAGAAGCCACACGTGTAGGTTCCATAGATCGGGACGAGGGTGCCAAGGGGTGCCCCGTCTCTGAGAAAGGAGGTCCTTCCTCAGAGGGATAGGCCAGGGAGGGGCTGTAGCGAGGAGCAGGCGCAACCAGAAGGACCTGCACGTCGTCCTCCCTGATATTGCACAGGGTCTATGCGAGAAGGCTCACTGGGGAAACGCATACTTGCGGAGGCCCCGCGGCCAGCTGTGCGCCAGTGCGTCCGTGCTGAGCATGCCCTCGGACAGGGAGTAAGACAGGCTGCAATGGGAAGAGTCGTGGGAGGCAAACAGACCTACCTGTGCGTCACCGAACCGTTCCCAAATCAGCTGAGAGAGGATGGAGGATGGAGTCGCCCTTCTCCAGAGAGTGGCTGAATCCGTGAGAGCTCGTCGGCTGCACGGTTCAGGTCTCCGGGAATGTGGATAGCACAAAGCGACCTCAGATGCTTCTGACTCCATAGAAAGAGGTGGCGAGCGAGTTGTGACATACGGCGAGAGCGTAGACCACCCTGATGGTTGATGTACACTACGGTCGCGGTATTGTCCGTACGGACCAGTACATGTTAGTCTTTGAGCATGGCTCGGAAGCGGTGCAGAGCCAAATGTACTGCCAACAACTCGAGGCAATTGACATGCCATAGGCGCTGGGGTCCTGTCCAGGAGCCCGCGGCAGCATGTCCATTGCACATGGCCCCCCAGCCCTTGGCTGAGGCATCTGTTGACACAACAATATGCCTGGAAACTTGAACTAGGGGCACGCCGGCCCGTAGAAAGCTGAGGTCCGACCACGGGGAGAGGGTTTGACGGCAGGTCGGGGTAACTGGTACCCGGAGTTTGGCCAAGTGCCATGCCCACCTCGGGACTCGGTCGCGGAGCCACTGCTGAAGCGGTCTCATATGAAGCAAACCCAGCGGAGAGGCGGCCGCTGCGGATGCCATATGCCCCAGGAGCCTCTGAAATAACTTCAGTGGGACCGCACTCTTGCTCTGGACTTGGCGCAGGCAAGTCAGCAGTGACTGCGCGCGCTCGCTCATAAGCTGCACGGACATGGCGACCGATTCTATTTCATACCGCGAAAAGAGATCCTGTGCACGGGGCAAAGTTTGCTCTTCTCCCTGATGACCCGAAAGCCCAGACGAGCAAGGTGCCGAAGCACTAGGTCTCTGTGTTCGCAAACCTGGTCTCGAGAGTGAGCTAGGATAAGCCAGTCGTCGAGAAAGTTCAGGACGCGAACCCCGTGTAGCCGGAAGGGCTGCCTCGACGACCTTCGTATGGACGCGAGGGGACAGAGCTAACTCGAATGGGGGAACCGCGTACTGGAATGCCTGCCGCTCGAAACAAACCGTAGAACGGCCTGAGTCGAGAAAGAATGGAGACATGAGAGTAGGCGTTCTTCAGGTCGATCGCTGCAGATCAATCCTGAGACTGAACGCCTTCGAAAGTGCGTTTGGCCGTGAGTATTTTGAACGGAAGCCTGTGAAGGGATCGGTTCAACTCTCGCAGGTCCAGGACTGGCCGTAACCCACCGGGTTTCTATGGTACAATGAAGTCAGGGCTGTAGAAGCCGGCGGACTTCATTTCGGCTGGAGGGACAATCTCGATCGCACCTTTCGCCAGTAAGGTAGCGATCTCGGCTCGCATGACACAGGCATTGCCACCGACCATAGAGAAGCGGACTCCCCGAGCGGACTTTCGGGGAGGAGATCTTGCGAACTGAATCGCATAGCCGAGCCTGATGGTCCTAGCAACCCAGCGGGACAGCTGGGGGAGCCGAAGCCACACGCCCAGAAACTGCACCAGCGGGGTCATGGGGACCACAGACGTACCACAGGTGAGGCAGCGAAGCAGCATGACTGGCCCAGACTGGGGAGGCATAGCGTCCCAGTGTGGGGGCACAGCCATAGACCGCATCCTGACAGAGGAGACCAGGGAAGGACGTGCGTTCCACTGGGGTCTGTTCTGACAGGGGTCTGGCGACAGAGGGTGACAAGAGTGGCGAGGCTCGTAAGCGGCACACACTGTCGTGCGCGCCCTCTGGGAACTCAGAGATGGGAAGTCAGTTCTGTACTTAACCACATTGGAACAAAGAATTCTCCCCTGGTCCTCCACTAGGGGAAGGAGTGGCCCTGCAACCAACTCCTCAACAGAACTGAGCCCGTCTCCGAGCTGTCCGCATCAGGAGTGCCGCTTAGCCTGGCGTTTAGCGGGCTGCGGGGCCTGAGCAGACTGGGGCGCCTTCCTGCGACCACCTCCACGGCGCAGCCCGGTGAAGGCTGCTGCTGGGGCCGTGCGGGAGGGGGCGGAAGTCGCAGGAGGGCGCGTTCGGCGGCGAGCGGACAGAGGCGTCTGAGTCGGCGGCTGGTGGCAGCAGCTGGCCGCGGAGTCAGAACATGTTTGATAGCCTCAGTCTGCTTCTGGGCGGCCGAGAACTGTTGGGCAGAGTCCTCGACCCCGCCGCCGAAAAGGCCAGCCTGGGATATGGAGGAGTTTGAGGAAGCGCTTTCACTCAGCCTCGCGCATATCAACCAGGTTAGGCCAGAGATGGTGGTGGCATGCAGTTCTTAGATGAGCCCTGAATCAGCCCTGCCCTTGTTCATGGGAATGCATTGAGGCGGCAGCCTGCCCCGCAGATTCTATAGGTATTTGCATAGACAAAAAACCTACAGGCATTGGAGGGGTGCTTAGGGTCACCACACCAGGTGGAGGCACTGTGTGGACACAGACGTGTTGCCACAGAACACTCCACGGGGGAAACCCCAGTGTACCCTCGGCCACGGCCTCTGCGAGAGCAGAGAAGGCGGAAGAGGCAGTTGAGCAGTCGCGAAAAGTCATTAAGTAGACTCCCACAAACTCATGGCCTCTTCATGCACATCCGAGAAGAAAGGAATTGGGGACGCCGCCCACAATACCAATCAACAGCCTTGAGCGCTTGGGACAAGGTGGAAGATACCACACAACCCCGAACTCGCGGCGGCCCGGGAAAGCATAGCTGTCAACTCTGGATCAGATTCGACAAAGCACAGCCGAACCATCATGTCCAGAGGACTCCAGCTCACCTTGTGATTCGGCGATAGACATGATTTCATCTGCCGGGGCGCCGGATGAGACGTGACATTTTATTTTTGGTCAGCGAACTCATCCGGAAACCACACGGGTTGCAATGTGAAGGAGGGGTGTGTGAACCAAGGAAAATTCGTCGGATTTGTTACACACCAGCTGCCTCTGGTCACCCTGGCCACCAGCCGAAGTATTCACTCTCGTGGAGAAAATAGATCGGGTTGTGGATGAGGGGACTCTCACTCTAGTGAGATCATCGAGTCTCGACCATAACACTGCGATGATCATGTTCCCAGACAGAACATGATGCATCCACGAAAGCTGTCTGAACGCGATCGAAGCCCAGACACGTCATAACAGCGTTCGCGCCCATCAGCTGAATCTATCAGACTATCGCACCCAGAAATACATGGACAGAGCGTCTTTAAAAAGACGTGTCACATGCAAGCTCTTTTAGTGAGAGGATGTTCAGCAGCCCGTGCTGAAGCGGCCAGGGAGAAACACACACGCTGGATGCAGATCACTGCACAGATCAGCAGGCAGGAATGTGAAGCTCGCTGGAAAATCGCCTTTGCACCAACACAGACTGAAGAGAGAGAATTCAGGCTGCAGGAGTGAAGAGAACCTCTTGGCTACGAAGCAAAAACTTGACTGCGTTATGCCAGCGTACTTCCTTATATACCCACAACATGGGGCGGAGTTACGCTATGCAAATTCCGCAGACCCATGGCATTTTCTTGCCATTGGCTCGTTTTGTAATACTCGAAGGTGATAGGCTTCTAAGCGAAACCCCAATTGTCGTCATCCAACGGAACTCGGAGTGACAACGATGGGGAACTGGACATTTCTTGTCATTTAGCACCCATTGCTACTTATACCAACAACGGAAATAAGCACAGTTACAATAGCAAAATATGTGGGAGAGCGTTGCTATAGTGTAATGATATTATATTGCAATAGTCAAGTCAAGTCACCTTTATTTTTATAGTGATTTTTATAAAACAGATTGTTTCAAAGCAGAGTTGTTTCATAAAAACAAAGTGCATTTAGGTCAAGTGCATTTAAATTTTTTCTCTGTAGGACTACTACAAGAAAATGCATTCAGAACAAGTGCAAAGTTTGCTATCAAAACGAAGACTGCCATAGCCCATATGTTAACTGTAGAATTCTATCTATCGATTCTATCGAACCCTGGTGCGTTTGCGTGCATATTACGTCATCGCAAACGTGCACGGCGAATGATAGAAAACAGAACATGAAAAAAAAAAAAAGAAAGAAAAGAAACCAGAACATGGGTCAATTATATTGTGTTTTTTATTAATTCGCTGATTTACAATACAGGTTTACTCTGTGTGTGTGTCGCATAAGGCGGCCTTCTGCTGCTTGCAAACGGACTCTTTTGAGGAGACGGTAGATTTCCACATTTGCCCTGATTCCACGAGCAATGCGCGAATACACTGCCGGGTCACTGACGCTCGTAATTCATCAACACTATCATCCCATACAAGTGTTTTATTAAACAGAATACATCACAAACAAAAAGCTAAAACCTATGCGCATATCACTTTACTTCCTGAACAAGTGCGCAGCCGAGTCAGTGTTGTTTGCACATTCACGCGAGCCGCGCCACGGTTCGGGAATCGGGAGCAACCGAACTCAGACCAACTCCTCCAGGTAGTCTCGGATTTTTCATGCGAACCGTGCCGTTCCGAACTAAACTGCCAGTGTGAAAGCCCCCTGAAGTACGTCCGCACCGCAGACATGTTGCTTCAGACAAGCACGTGCAGGTCGCGGTTTCTGTTTGCGTCATCACAACATTTCGGCCGTATTGTTTCGGTGATAAAAGTCTTTCGACCGAAAACCGAAAATGCTCTTTTGGGCCATTTTCGGCCGAAAATGTTCGGTGGCCGAATATTCGGTGCATCCCTACTGAGTAATAGGGGTTTACATCCTCTTTTTCCCGGACATGTCCGGCCTCGAGATCGTCCAAAATGTCCGGGATTCAGCTTTTGATTTCTGCAGTTGCCATTCATTGTTTAACGTTACATGCACACCTTTTGTTTCAATCTAACTGACTTCATTCAGATTGGTGAATCTGAATGTAGTGTTTACATGAACGCTAAACAAGTAATCGGTTGATGTGCATTTTAACATTGCTAAGAAAATTCCTGCTCCTCCGTAAAAGATACGAGACCGGTGTGTCTCATCAGTAATCACGCCACCGGCCTCGCGCCGTTCTCCCGCGGCCCTCACTCGTCCTGCTCACCACAGTAAACATGATGAATGGAGACTGTAGAACGCAAAAGCCGAATCCCAGACATTTTGAGCGATCTCGTAATCCCGGGCAGACTCATCACGGAGACTGTTTAACTACTGCGCTCTGTTACCGGTAGACGTGACCTCCTAGGGCAGCGAAGCAAGTGCATTCTGGGAGTTGTTGTCTTTCATCCATATGAGCCAAAAATACATTTTCTGGATTTTCTCAGTCTAGAAGGCTCCAAATTCAAAAATAATTGTACATTTCTTCTACATAAATGACCCATTTTAAATACACATTCATCTTTCCAGAGCTGAAGTATCCCTTTAAGTGTATTTATATATACACTCACCGGCCACTTTATTAGGTACACCTGTCCAACTGCTCGTTAACACTTAATTTCTAAGCAGCCAATCACATGGCGGCAACTCAGTGCATTTAGGCATGTAGACATGGTCAAGACAATCTCCTGCAGTTCAAACCGAGCATCAGTATGGGGAAGAAAGGTGATTTGAGTGACTTTGAACGTGGCATGATTGTTGGTGCCAGAAGGGCTGGTCTGAGTATTTCAGAAACTGCTAATCTACTGGGATTTTCACGCACAACCATCTCTAGGGTTTACAGAGAATGGTCCGAAAAAGAAAAAACATCCAGTGAGCGGCAGGTCTGTGGGCGGAAATGCCTTGTTGATGCCAGAGGTCAGAGGAGAATGGCCAGACTGGTTCGAGCTGATAGAAGGGCAACAGTGACTCAAATAACCACCCGTTACAACCAAGGTGGGCAGAAGAGCATCTCTGAACGCACAGTACGTCGAACTTTGAGGCAGATGGGCTACAGCAGCAGAAGACCACACCGGGTGCCACTCCTTTCAGCTAAGAACAGGAAACTGAGGCTACAATTTGCACAAGCTCATCGAAATTGGACAATAGAAGATTGGAAAAACGTTGCCTGGTCTGATGAGTCTCGATTTCTGCTGCGACATTCGGATGGTAGGGTCAGAATTTGGCGTCTACAACATGAAAGCATGGATCCATCCTGCCTTGTATCAATGGTTCAGGCTGGTGGTGGTGGTGTCATGGTGTGGGGAATATTTTCTTGGCACTCTTTGGGCCCCTTGGTACCAATTGAGCATCGTTGCAACGCCACAGCCTACCTGAGTATTGTTGCTGACCATGTCCATCCCTTTATGACCACAATGTACCCAACTTCTGATGGCTACTTTCAGCAGGATAATGCGCCATGTCATAAAGCTGGAATCATCTCAGACTGGTTTCTTGAACATGACAATGAGTTCGCTGTACTCAAATGGCCTCCACAGTCACCAGATCTCAATCCAATAGAGCATCTTTGGGATGTGGTGGAACGGGAGATTCGCATCATGGATGTGCAGCCGACAAATCTGCGGCAACTGTGTGATGCCATCATGCCAATATGGACCAAACTCCCTGAAGAATGCTTCCAGCACCTTGTTGAATCTATGCCACGAAGAATTGAGGCAGTTCTGAAGGCAAAAGGGGGTCCAACCCGTTACTAGCATGGGGTACCTAATAAAGTGGCTGGTGAGTGTATATGCCCTGGAGAAAACAGTGATGTCATCGTCCAGCTCAGTTCAGTTCTTATATAATGGTGTCAATGCAGGCAGATCAATAATATTGTTGAATATTAAGTGTCCCCAATTAAGCAAGCCAAACGCCAAAGGAGACAAAGGCAACAGTGGCAAGGAACCAAAACTCCATCAGGTGTTTTTTTCCTCCACAAAATGGAGGAAAAAAAAAAAAAACCTTGTGAGAAACCAGGCTAGCACTTAGATAGCAATAGGTGACACTTTGAAGTTAATACCGAATCAAAACTAGTGAGGACATTATTTGTAATTGAAAGGGTTTAATGAAAATAGTTACAAAATAGATGTATGATATGATAAAAACTTATACCATTAATGGTACCCAGCATACAGTTTATGTAGAATGTTAACTGAGAGGTAGGAAAGGAGACAGATAGAGAGTGGTAGTGGCTTTAAGAAAAGATAAGAGTGAAAGAGCCAGAGTAAAGAAGCCCCAGCAAAAGACCCAGAGAAAAAAGAGCAAGAAAAAGAAGAAGCCCATCAAGAGTTCAATCTTGTTTTATCCCTTCCTTGACCATATGACTGAAACCCAAAATGTGAGACATTCAAACTGACCAATCAGAGGATGGCAACTTCCCCCACCGTACTAAAGGTGTGACAATTAGCCAACAATTAGGTGTGACGATGTACACACCTTGACCTAGAGGCCTCGATTACTACCAACACCACTTTGGGCACTATTTTAAAGGGCACCTATTATGCCATTTAAAATGTTCCTAATATTGTTTTGGGAGTCCCCAACAACAGTTTTACAAGCATGCAATGACAAAAAACACTTTTGTTGTTTTATAATATGCATTTATTTTATCTGATTTGCTCAGTGACTCCCATATGAATCATTCAGAGATTCATTTTTCCAAACCCTGCCTTTGCATGACACTAATCTGCGGTGATTGGTCAGATGACCCAGTCAGTTGGTTAACACGGAGTCAACAACCAGTCAGTTGGTTAACACGGAGTACAGTGTACAATGCTTTTATCAATTACATTGTGTTATAATAATAATTATAGTGCACTGCTTTGTAGTATTCAAATTCAAAATAAGAGAAGGAATTTAAGTTGAGCGACCATAGCCCAAGGAATTTAAGTTGAGCGACCATAGCCCAAAGTTCAGTGGTAAAAGCACATTCAGTCTTTGTTTGCGTTAGCCCAATGCATAAACATATTGATAATGCAGTACAACAAGGTATTGCTCTATTCTTTATGACAACTCCAATAACAACGACAAACACTTCACATATTTCAATACAATTGACATTGAAGACTTTAGAAGCTGCGCTGTGCGTACACAACACACAAAATAATTATTGAGCATGTTACATAAAACATAAAAGCAACAATTATTAATATTAATAATACTTAAAGGTTGTGATTCGGAGGAGGAAGCTGATCCAAATAAACTTGGTACTGAACCTTCCTTCAATATCAGCCGGCTCGCAAATCCATATTTGATAACATTTATGTTTTGAAGCAATCATCTTCAAAATGACACGAACAAAGCACAAGGTCCGGGCTATACCTCTGTGGTATAGTTGTATATATGAACTGTAGCCACTTAGTCTTCAAATGCTCGTCCCTGGGCAGATGAAAAAAGTTCGCTTTTGCGTCGCACTTCAGAACACTGCGTCTCGTCGCCATGATGTTTTCAAGTTTTCCCTGCCGTCTACGAGCGCAATAAGTGGGCGTATCTTATTCAAATAACTTGTCAAGTTGACGTCATCTAGACAGAGAAAAAGCATAGTTCGTCTATCGATTCATATCAGCGACTCAGAGTCGACTCTTACTTTTGATAGACAATAACTTTGTATACGGTGAACTTTCATATTTAAAACTTTGCAGGATGTTTTCGTTCACTTAGATCTATGTTACACACTACATGAAAGGTAATTTTCAAAATTCCATAATAGGTGCCCTTTAACAATCTAAGAGAATGGTCTAAAGCAATCGGCGCAAGTGCACTCATGGGCATGTCCAAATCCACTATTGCTAGTTTAAAGACAGGAAAATGGCTGGCGCGCCCGGTGCATGGTCTAAAAGGGTTGTCCCAATTCTCTTAATGAGTAATGTGTGTGTTGTGGGTGTAACATGCAAAAAAACAATCAGAGCATAATTTCCCATTCCCTTTAAAAGCCAGTTGTGCTCGCGCCATGGCAGATTCGCTATTTACATATTTATTGCGGAATTTGCAAGCGGAAAGACTGAACGCTTCTCCAGAGAACAAACGGATCTGCTTGTGCGCTAGGTTAAAGCACACAAGCAGACCATCTACAGGAAAAGTCGGATTCCACCATATCTTTATGTACACAATATTAATCTTTTACATGGTAATCGTTTTATTTTTAATATTTGTCTAGTTTGTATAACCTGCATTGCGCTGGGTGTATGATAGGGCCCGGTCTTTAGGAATTCCAAATGGGCCTTGTGGTAAGAAATAGAGGGGGGTTGAAACAGAAAAGCAAATGTCATTGTTCATTTTCAAATATCTTTGATTATTTTCAATCCAACAGACCCGTTCCACGACATCTCAAAGGTGCTCTATTGGATTGAGACCTGATGACACTGGAGGCTGTTTAAATATGAACCTGTTTGAGATGATTTAAGCTTTGTGACATGCCGCGTTATTCTGCTGGAAGTAGCCATAAGAAGCCGGGTATACTGTGGTCATAAAGGGATGGACATGGTCAGTAACAATAGGTAGGCTGTGGCATTTAAAACAATGCTCAGTTGGTACTTAGGGGCCCAAAGCCCCTTAGAAACCATTGCAAAACCAGCCTAAACTGTTGATACAAGGCAGCTTAGATCCATGCTTGCATGTTGTTTATGCCAAATTCTGACCCTCATCTGAATGTCGCAGCAGAAATCGAGACACATCAGACTAGGCAACGTTTTTCCAATCTTCTATTGTCCAATTTTGGTGAACTCATGCGAATTGTAGTCTCAGTTTCCTGTTCTTAGCATTGATGCAGTGTGGTCTCTTCTGCATTCCTTGGTTGTAATGAGTGGTTATTTGAGTTACTATTGCCTATTTATAAGCTCTAACCAGTCTGGGTTGCATTTCCTAAAAATAAATTAATCTAATAATTTTAATCTAAATTAAATGAATGAACAAAAAAATAATAAAAGATGTAATATGCTTCAAAGACTGTGAAAACAAGAGATGAAATGAAAGCTTTAGCATAAGTTCTGCCTGGAAGACTTAATTACTGTGTCACTCGTTACCTTAAAGTTTATCCAATCACGTCCTTATTCTTATCGTATAAAAGATCGGTACTTACACATGTTTGAGTTCGCAGATGCCGATGTGACAACAACCTCCACCCTCCCCACCACCACCAGGATGGTCCCGTCTATACTTCCTTGGGGGGTCGGCTGCGCCCCTGCCTTCGTCTTCAGGCAGGAGATGCTGATCCGCTACCCTCGGATTACGATCTATGGACGGGGCCTACGCCAAAGAACTTTGCAAATAATTGCTTGCTGGGCTGCCAATAAATGGATGCTTTGTTACATAATTTTATCTCCCGAGTCTTTCTGGTATAACTAAAAAAAATCTGTCAATGACATGCATGAAAACCAGCCATATATTGGGCATTTCTTGGTTGGCCATCATGTGGTCCCATGCCATATTTGTCCTCCTCCTCCTCCTCCTCCTCCTCCACCACCTATTCATCTTCCTCCCTGTTAACTAAGTAAGGACACTCTCATGTGTCTTTACAACTTCAAACATTCTCAAATTGCTGAGGTGTTGTGGCTGCTGTCTGGACAACAGAAGATGCAGGCTGAGGCCTGGGAGAGTTGTTTGGAGGACAAGGAGAAGGTAGGTGCTGTGAGATGGCAGATGGAACTGATAGATCCTCTGACCATGAAGGACCTGACTCAGACTCAGGTTAAGTTACCCCTACACCTCCATTGATGTCAATACCACCACAAATGTCATCTGAAGCACTTGTGCCAAGTATTGACAAGCCCTTTTCTTCCTCTGATGTGAGAAGGAGGGACTCATTGGGCCCACCACCTGTTTTATTAAATTGTTGTCCTCTGCTTTTTCCTTTTAGCAAGGCTGACAAAGTCTTGCCACTTCTTCCTGACCTCCTTTCCTGATCCTTTAATGCAGTCAGTTTTGTAGCAATATCCTCCCCGATTTTTGTTTGTGTTTATTTGTATGACTGCCATTAAACCTGCTGAAAATAAAATGTTGCATAGCTCCACCTCCTCTAAAATTACATTAATCTCCTCTTTTTGAAAAATGTATTTTCTTTGTATTTTTGGTTCAGCCATTTTGCTGGTGTTTCCGCCCGTAGGTTTGTGCTTTTATAGATTATTGGCCTCATAGAAAATGCACATCACGTGTGCTACAATTACAAGCCATTCTACAAGGTGGCATTTCAGCACTTGACAAACGGACAGCAACTCTTAAGTAGCACTTAAAGCACAGCTGCGTGCAATCGTGCTAAGTGCGTTTTTTGTGAAAAACACGCGAAATCAACACGAATGTTTGTAAAGTTGCTCGTAGAAAATGCTCATAAGTACTAAGATCTATCGTTATCTGGAAACGCAGCCATGGCCATTTTCCTCTGATCTCTAGCATCAAAAAGTTACTTTTTTTTACCCACAGAACTGCCACTTACTGGATATTTTCTCTTTTTCGGAGCATGCTATGTAAACCCTAGAGGTGGTTGTGCATGAAAATTCTAGTAGATCAGCTGTTTCTGAAATACTCAGACCATAGCATATGGCACCAACAAACATGCCACATTCTAAGTAACTTAAATCACCTTTCTTCACCATTCTGAAGCTCAGTTTAAACTTCAGGAGATCATCTTGACCATGTTTACATGCCTACATGCATTGGGCTCCAAAGTGATTGGATAATAAGATATCTGTGCAGTTATATATAACGTGCAGTTAAACAGATGGACACCTAATAAAGTGACCAGTGAGTGTATGTTTGCACAAATAAAAATGAATTTGCATAAACATAAACCTTTAATGAGGTATATCCTAACTAGAGAATTTGAATAACGTTTGCGGAAAGTTTTGCCAATGTGATATGAGACATGTCATGAGAAAGCCTGAAAACGAAATGGTGAGGAGAGATGTGAAAGAAAGAAAAACAGAGAACGAGAGTAAAACAGAGCTCTGGGGAAAAGATAGAAGTGTTGTTAAAGCACTTTTCATTTTTTGGAGTGTATGAACAGCAGATAAGCTCTCTGGAAGAGATGATGTAATGGTCTTGCACAGCAGGGTGCCACTCTGCACCGTGATGCCAGGCTCACCTGCTCGTCTCTGAGACACTGAATTAACATCCCGCCTAATATTTTATTTTTCTCTCTTTCAGCTTCCTGCTCCTTGGTTAAAAGTGTTAAGCATTAGTGTCTTTAGATATTGAAAAAGCATAATGAATTTTTAAATGTGTATTGATGATCTGTAAATTGATGCTTTGTGATTTACAAGTATGATTTTTAACACAACTGTGCACAGCATATACACACACTTCTGATTTTAAAACAAACACACACATACACACACAAATACACTTCATTGATTGTTTTTTAAGGTAATATTGATTCTTTGATGAAAAATCTAAGCATGATTTATATTCATATTTCTCAGGGTGCACAGAATGGGATTTCAAGATTGATGTGGATGCTAATATGTCAGATTTACAGTGGCATCCAAGAGTCACATTGAAAACATGGTACGGTATTTAAAAAAATTTTTGAAACAAACTGAAATTCAATTCATTTAATAATAATACATCCTTATTATTAATTCATTATTACTACTTGATAATAATATATACATTGTGTGCTTTGAAAATGCTTTGAAAATGAAAATGTTGATCACAAATGCATTATTAATAATAATAATAATAATAAACATTATCAATACAAATAATTGTGATTTTCTTTTAAATTACATTTCATTATTATTATTTTTTTTATTTTTATTATTATTATTAGTAGTAGTAGTAGAAGTATATATTTTTTGTATAACATTTATTTTAATTAATTAAACTTCCAACTACACATATTATATTTTAAAACTCTAGGTTGTACATAATATTCATCAAGTACAACAGCACTGGACAAGTAGAGGTGCCTAGATGATCTTAGTTTGTGTCTACAGTAGATGATTCATGAACATTTCATGAGGAAAGGAGTGTGAATCCTGGAGTGACCATGCATGGGGGGACCGTTTACTTAAATCACTATACTGTACCAGGACAGATAGAAAGGCAAACAAGAAAAGAAACGAGCAAAGTGAGTGTCATTCATTGACAGAGCATGTCTGAACAGCTGTAGGGACATGACGAGATAAAAAAAGGATGTACTGAAAGAAAGAAGAGAAATCCAAGAAAAGAAATGGAGAGGGAGAAATATATGATGAGAACCAAGAAAAAGGAAAGGGTAACGCATAAGGAGGAATGATTATGAGGGAACGAGACAGAGTGTGTTAGAGGAGCTATAACGAGCACAGAGGGGCAGAGAAGAGACAGAATGAAAACTAGAAAAAGTTCGTCGAGACAAACTTTAAGTTGGCTTGTGAAAGTTTGGACCAATAAGTTTGAAGAAGTTTAAAGTTTAAATTAGTTTAAAGTTTAATTAGTTTATAGTTCAGTAAGAAAGAAAGAAAGATAGATTAGTTAGAAAGAAAGATAAAAAAAAGATTAGTAAGAAAGAAAGAAAGATAGATTAGTTAGAAAGAAAGAAAGAAAGAAAGATAGATTAGTTAGAAATAAAAAAATAAAAAAAGATTAGTAAGAAAGAAAGATAGATTAGTTAGAAAGAAAGAAAGATAGATTAGTAAGAAAGAAAGAAAGATAGATTAGTAAGAAAGAAAGAAAGAAAAAAATAGTAAGAAAGAAAGAAAGATAGATTAGTAAGAAAGAGAAAGAAAGATAGATTAGTTAGAAATAAAAAAATAAAAAAAGATTAGTAAGAAAGAAAGATAGATTAGTTAGAAAGAAAGAAGGAAAGAAAGATAGATTAGTAAGAAAGAAAAAAAGATAGATTAGTAAGAGAAAGATTGATTAGTAAGAAAGATAGATAGATTAGTTAGACAGAGAGAAAAAAGATTAGTAAGAAAGAAAGATAGATTAGTAAGAAAGAAAGAAAGATAGATTAGTTAGAAAGAAAGAAAGATAGATTAGTAAGAAAGAAAGATAGATTAGTAAGAAAGAAAGAAAGAAAAAGATTAGTAAGAAAGAAAGAAAGATAGATTAGTTAGAAAGAAAGAAAAAAGATTAGTAAGAAAGAAAGAAAGATTAGTAAGAAAGAAAGATAGATTAGTTAGAAAGAAAGAAAGAAAAAAGATTAGTAAGAAAGAAAGAAAAAAAGATTAGTAAGAAAGAAAGAAAGATAGATTAGTAAGAAAGAAAGAAAGAAAAAAAGATTAGCAAGAAAGAAAGAAAGAAAGATAGATTAGTTAGAAAGAAAGAAAAAAAAGATTAGTAAGAAAGAAAGAAAGAAAGAAAAAAAGATTAGTAAGAAAGAAAGATAGATTAGTTAGAAAGAAAGAAAAAAAAGATTAGTAAGAAAGAAAGAAAGAAAAAAAGATTAGTAAGAAAGAAAGATAGATTAGTTAGAAAGAAAGAAAAAAGATTAGTAAGAAAGAAAGAAAAAAAGATTAGTAAGAAAGAAAGAAAGATAGATTAGTTAGAAAGAAAGAAAGAAAAAAAGATTAGCAAGAAAGAAAGAAAGAAAGATAGATTAGTTAGAAAGAAAGAAAAAAAAGATTAGTAAGAAAGAAAGAAAGAAAGAAAAAAAGATTAGTAAGAAAGAAAGAAAAAAAGATTAGTAAGAAAGAAAGATAGATTAGTAAGAAAGAAAGAAAGAAAAAAAGATTAGCAAGAAAGAAAGAAAGATAGATTAGTTAGAAAGAAAGAAAAAAAAGATTAGTAAGAAAGAAAGAAAGAAAAAAAGATTAGTAAGAAAGAAAGATAGATTAGTTAAAAAGAAAGAAAGAAAAAAGATTAGTAAGAAAGAAAGAAAAAAGATTAGCAAGAAAGAAAGAAAGAAAGATAGATTAGTTAGAAAGAAAGAAAAAAAAGATTAGTAAGAAAGAAAGAAAGAAAGAAAAAAAGATTAGTAAGAAAGAAAGATAGATTAGTTAGAAAGAAAGAAAAAAGATTAGTAAGAAAGAAAGAAAAAAAGATTAGTAAGAAAGAAAGAAAGATAGATTAGTAAGAAAGAAAGAAAAAAAGATTAGTAAGAAAGAAAGAAGGATAGATTAGTAAGAAAGAAAGAAAGAAAAAAGATTAGCAAGAAAGAAAGAAAGAAAGATAGATTAGTTAGAAAGAAAGAAAAAAAAGATTAGTTAGAAAGAAAGAAAGAAAGAAAAAAAGATTAGTAAGAAAGAAAGAAAGAAAGAAAAAAAGATTAGTAAGAAAGAAAGATAGATTAGTTAGAAAGAAAGAAAAAAGATTAGTAAGAAAGAAAGAAAAAAAGATTAGTAAGAAAGAAAGATAGATTAGTAAGAAAGAAAGAAAAAAGATTAGAAAGAAAGAAAGATAGATTAGTAAGAAAGAAAGAAAGAAAAAAAGATTAGCAAGAAAGAAAGAAAGATAGATTAGTTAGAAAGAAAGAAAAAAAAGATTAGTAAGAAAGAAAGAAAGATAGATTAGTAAGAAAGAAAGATAGATTAGTTAGAAAGAAAGAAAGAAAAAAGATTAGTAAGAAAGAAAGAAAAAAAGATTAGTAAGAAAGAAAGAAAGAAAACAAGATTAGTAAGAAAGAAAGAAAGATAGATTAGTTAGAAAGAAAGAAAGAAAAAAAGATTAGTAAGAAAGAAAGATAGATTAGTAAGAAAGAAAGATAGAAAAAAAGATTAGTAAGAAAGAAAGAAAGATAGATTAGTAAGACAGAAAGAAAGAAAAAAAGATTAGTAAGAATGAAAGAAAGATAGATTAGTAAGAAAGAAAGAAAGATAGATTAGTAAGAAAGAAAGAAAGAAAAAAAAGATTAGTAAGAATGAAAGAAAGATAGATTAGTAAGAAAGAAAGAAAGATAGATTAGTAAGAAAGAAAGAAAGAAAAAGATTAGTAAGAAAGAAAGAAAGATAGATTAGTAAGAAAGAAAGAAAGAAAAAAGATTAGCAAGAAAGAAAGAAAGAAAGATAGATTAGTTAGAAAGAAAGATAGATAGATTAGTTAGAAAGAAAGATAGATTAGTTAGAATGAAAGAAAGATAGAGTAGTTAGAAAGAAAGAAAGATAGATTAGTTAGAAAGAAAGAGATTAGTTAGAAAGAAAGAAAGAGATTAGTTAGAAAGAAAGAGATTAGTTAGAAAGAAAGATAGATAGATTAGTTAGAAAGAAAGAGATTAGTTAGAAAGAAAGATAGATAGATTATTTAGAAAGAAACATAGATAGATTAGTTAGAAAGAAAGATAGATTAGTTAGAAAGAAACATAGATAGATTAGTTAGAAAGAAATAAAGAAATAAAGATAGATTAGTTTGAAAGAAATAAAGAAAGATAGATTAGTTAGAAAGAAAAAAAGATAGATTAGTTAGAAAGAAATAAAGAAATAAAGATAGATTAGTTAGAAAGAAAGAAAGATAGATTAGTTAGAAAGAAAGAAAGATAGATTAGTTAGAAAGAAAAAAGATAGATTAGTTTGAAAGAAATAAAGAAAGATAGATTAGTTAGAAAGAAAGATAGATAGATTAGTTAGAAAGAAAGAGATTAGTTAGAAAGAAACATAGATAGATTAGTTAGAAAGAAAGAAAGATAGATTAGTTAGAAGGAAATATTAGTTAGAAAGAAAGAAAGATAGATTAGTTAGAAAGAAAGAAAGATAGATTAGTTTGAAAGAAATAAAGAAAGATAGATTAGTTAGAAAGAAAGAAAGAAAGAAAGAAAGATAGATAGATAGATAGATAGATAGATAGATAGATAGATAGATAGATAGATAGATAGATAAGAAAGAAAGATAGATTAGTTAGAAATAAAGATATATAGATAGATTAGTTAGAAAGAAAGAAAGATAGATAGATAGATAGATAGATAGATAGATAGATAGATAGATAGATAGATAGATAGATAGATAGATAGATAGATAAGAAAGAAAGATAGATTAGTTAGAAAGAAAGATAGATTAGTTAGAAAGAAAGAAAGATAGATTAGTTAGAAAGAAAGAAAGATAGATTAGTTAGAAAGAAAGAAAGATAGATTAGTTAGAAAGAAAAAAAGATAGATTAGTTAGAAAGAAAGAGATTAGTTAGAAAGAAAGAAAGAGATTAGTTAGAAAGAAAGAGATTAGTTAGAAAGAAAGATAGATAGATTAGTTAGAAAGAAAGATAGATAGATTAGTTAGAAAGAAACATAGATAGATTAGTTAGAAAGAAAGAAAGATAGATTAGTTAGAAGGAAATATTAGTTAGAAAGAAAGATTAGTTAGAAAGAAAGAAAGATAGATTAGTTTAGAAATAAAGAGATTAGTTAGAAAGAAAGAAAGATAGATTAGTTAGAAAGGAAGAAAGATAGATTAGTTAGAAAGGAAGAAAGATCAGATAGATAGATAGATAGATAGATAGATAGATAGATAGATAGATAGATAGATAAGTTAGAAAGAGATAGATAGATAGATAGATAGATAGATAGATAGATAGATAGATAGATAGATAGATAGATAGATAGATAGATAGATAGATAGAGTTCATAAGTACATATAGAATGGGAGTTTAATTGAGTCCAAGGCTTTAGGGAATTTAGATTTGAGTTTATTTGGTGTAGACTACTGGGCCACCGTAGTCTTGGCTCATTTTGAACTGTTACAATGAAAGTCAATGGGATTTTTATGATTTTTAATATTAATTTTTTAAGAAATCTGAAAGTCAAATCAGTCTGAAAAGATATAGCACACTAAGTCAGAACAGTTTGAAGGTCTGACCCGAGTTTGGAGTTTGTAGAGTTAAAGCTCTAGGACGAGTTAGAGTTTAAATTTTAGAGTCAGAAGAATAATAATAACTAGAAAAAGTTCGTCGAGACAAACTTTAAGTTGGCTTGTGAAAGTTTGGACCAATAAGTTTGAAGAAGTTTAAAGTTTAAATTAGTTTAAAGTTTAATTAGTTTATAGTTCAGTAAGAAAGAAAGAAAGATAGATTAGTTAGAAAGAAAGATAAAAAAAAGATTAGTAAGAAAGAAAGAAAGATAGATTAGTTAGAAAGAAAGAAAGAAAGAAAGATAGATTAGTTAGAAATAAAAAAATAAAAAAAGATTAGTAAGAAAGAAAGATAGATTAGTTAGAAAGAAAGAAAGATAGATTAGTAAGAAAGAAAGAAAGATAGATTAGTAAGAAAGAAAGAAAGAAAAAAATAGTAAGAAAGAAAGAAAGATAGATTAGTAAGAAAGAGAAAGAAAGATAGATTAGTTAGAAATAAAAAAATAAAAAAAGATTAGTAAGAAAGAAAGATAGATTAGTTAGAAAGAAAGAAGGAAAGAAAGATAGATTAGTAAGAAAGAAAAAAAGATAGATTAGTAAGAGAAAGATTGATTAGTAAGAAAGATAGATAGATTAGTTAGACAGAGAGAAAAAAGATTAGTAAGAAAGAAAGATAGATTAGTAAGAAAGAAAGAAAGATAGATTAGTTAGAAAGAAAGAAAGATAGATTAGTAAGAAAGAAAGATAGATTAGTAAGAAAGAAAGAAAGAAAAAGATTAGTAAGAAAGAAAGAAAGATAGATTAGTTAGAAAGAAAGAAAAAAGATTAGTAAGAAAGAAAGAAAGATTAGTAAGAAAGAAAGATAGATTAGTTAGAAAGAAAGAAAGAAAAAAGATTAGTAAGAAAGAAAGAAAAAAAGATTAGTAAGAAAGAAAGAAAGATAGATTAGTAAGAAAGAAAGAAAGAAAAAAAGATTAGCAAGAAAGAAAGAAAGAAAGATAGATTAGTTAGAAAGAAAGAAAAAAAAGATTAGTAAGAAAGAAAGAAAGAAAGAAAAAAAGATTAGTAAGAAAGAAAGATAGATTAGTTAGAAAGAAAGAAAAAAAAGATTAGTAAGAAAGAAAGAAAGAAAAAAAGATTAGTAAGAAAGAAAGATAGATTAGTTAGAAAGAAAGAAAAAAGATTAGTAAGAAAGAAAGAAAAAAAGATTAGTAAGAAAGAAAGAAAGATAGATTAGTTAGAAAGAAAGAAAGAAAAAAAGATTAGCAAGAAAGAAAGAAAGAAAGATAGATTAGTTAGAAAGAAAGAAAAAAAAGATTAGTAAGAAAGAAAGAAAGAAAGAAAAAAAGATTAGTAAGAAAGAAAGAAAAAAAGATTAGTAAGAAAGAAAGATAGATTAGTAAGAAAGAAAGAAAGAAAAAAAGATTAGCAAGAAAGAAAGAAAGATAGATTAGTTAGAAAGAAAGAAAAAAAAGATTAGTAAGAAAGAAAGAAAGAAAAAAAGATTAGTAAGAAAGAAAGATAGATTAGTTAAAAAGAAAGAAAGAAAAAAGATTAGTAAGAAAGAAAGAAAAAAGATTAGCAAGAAAGAAAGAAAGAAAGATAGATTAGTTAGAAAGAAAGAAAAAAAAGATTAGTAAGAAAGAAAGAAAGAAAGAAAAAAAGATTAGTAAGAAAGAAAGATAGATTAGTTAGAAAGAAAGAAAAAAGATTAGTAAGAAAGAAAGAAAAAAAGATTAGTAAGAAAGAAAGAAAGATAGATTAGTAAGAAAGAAAGAAAAAAAGATTAGTAAGAAAGAAAGAAGGATAGATTAGTAAGAAAGAAAGAAAGAAAAAAGATTAGCAAGAAAGAAAGAAAGAAAGATAGATTAGTTAGAAAGAAAGAAAAAAAAGATTAGTTAGAAAGAAAGAAAGAAAGAAAAAAAGATTAGTAAGAAAGAAAGAAAGAAAGAAAAAAAGATTAGTAAGAAAGAAAGATAGATTAGTTAGAAAGAAAGAAAAAAGATTAGTAAGAAAGAAAGAAAAAAAGATTAGTAAGAAAGAAAGATAGATTAGTAAGAAAGAAAGAAAAAAGATTAGAAAGAAAGAAAGATAGATTAGTAAGAAAGAAAGAAAGAAAAAAAGATTAGCAAGAAAGAAAGAAAGATAGATTAGTTAGAAAGAAAGAAAAAAAAGATTAGTAAGAAAGAAAGAAAGATAGATTAGTAAGAAAGAAAGATAGATTAGTTAGAAAGAAAGAAAGAAAAAAGATTAGTAAGAAAGAAAGAAAAAAAGATTAGTAAGAAAGAAAGAAAGAAAACAAGATTAGTAAGAAAGAAAGAAAGATAGATTAGTTAGAAAGAAAGAAAGAAAAAAAGATTAGTAAGAAAGAAAGATAGATTAGTAAGAAAGAAAGATAGAAAAAAAGATTAGTAAGAAAGAAAGAAAGATAGATTAGTAAGACAGAAAGAAAGAAAAAAAGATTAGTAAGAATGAAAGAAAGATAGATTAGTAAGAAAGAAAGAAAGATAGATTAGTAAGAAAGAAAGAAAGAAAAAAAGATTAGTAAGAATGAAAGAAAGATAGATTAGTAAGAAAGAAAGAAAGATAGATTAGTAAGAAAGAAAGAAAGAAAAAGATTAGTAAGAAAGAAAGAAAGATAGATTAGTAAGAAAGAAAGAAAGAAAAAAGATTAGCAAGAAAGAAAGAAAGAAAGATAGATTAGTTAGAAAGAAAGATAGATAGATTAGTTAGAAAGAAAGATAGATTAGTTAGAATGAAAGAAAGATAGAGTAGTTAGAAAGAAAGAAAGATAGATTAGTTAGAAAGAAAGAGATTAGTTAGAAAGAAAGAAAGAGATTAGTTAGAAAGAAAGAGATTAGTTAGAAAGAAAGATAGATAGATTAGTTAGAAAGAAAGAGATTAGTTAGAAAGAAAGATAGATAGATTATTTAGAAAGAAACATAGATAGATTAGTTAGAAAGAAAGATAGATTAGTTAGAAAGAAACATAGATAGATTAGTTAGAAAGAAATAAAGAAATAAAGATAGATTAGTTTGAAAGAAATAAAGAAAGATAGATTAGTTAGAAAGAAAAAAAGATAGATTAGTTAGAAAGAAATAAAGAAATAAAGATAGATTAGTTAGAAAGAAAGAAAGATAGATTAGTTAGAAAGAAAGAAAGATAGATTAGTTAGAAAGAAAAAAGATAGATTAGTTTGAAAGAAATAAAGAAAGATAGATTAGTTAGAAAGAAAGATAGATAGATTAGTTAGAAAGAAAGAGATTAGTTAGAAAGAAACATAGATAGATTAGTTAGAAAGAAAGAAAGATAGATTAGTTAGAAGGAAATATTAGTTAGAAAGAAAGAAAGATAGATTAGTTAGAAAGAAAGAAAGATAGATTAGTTTGAAAGAAATAAAGAAAGATAGATTAGTTAGAAAGAAAGAAAGAAAGAAAGAAAGATAGATAGATAGATAGATAGATAGATAGATAGATAGATAGATAGATAGATAGATAGATAGATAGATAGATAAGAAAGAAAGATAGATTAGTTAGAAATAAAGATATATAGATAGATTAGTTAGAAAGAAAGAAAGATAGATAGATAGATAGATAGATAGATAGATAGATAGATAGATAGATAGATAGATAGATAGATAGATAGATAGATAGATAGATAAGAAAGAAAGATAGATTAGTTAGAAAGAAAGATAGATTAGTTAGAAAGAAAGAAAGATAGATTAGTTAGAAAGAAAGAAAGATAGATTAGTTAGAAAGAAAGAAAGATAGATTAGTTAGAAAGAAAAAAAGATAGATTAGTTAGAAAGAAAGAGATTAGTTAGAAAGAAAGAAAGAGATTAGTTAGAAAGAAAGAGATTAGTTAGAAAGAAAGATAGATAGATTAGTTAGAAAGAAAGATAGATAGATTAGTTAGAAAGAAACATAGATAGATTAGTTAGAAAGAAAGAAAGATAGATTAGTTAGAAGGAAATATTAGTTAGAAAGAAAGATTAGTTAGAAAGAAAGAAAGATAGATTAGTTTAGAAATAAAGAGATTAGTTAGAAAGAAAGAAAGATAGATTAGTTAGAAAGGAAGAAAGATAGATTAGTTAGAAAGGAAGAAAGATCAGATAGATAGATAGATAGATAGATAGATAGATAGATAGATAGATAAGTTAGAAAGAGATAGATAGATAGATAGATAGATAGATAGATAGATAGATAGATAGATAGATAGATAGATAGATAGATAGATAGATAGAGTTCATAAGTACATATAGAATGGGAGTTTAATTGAGTCCAAGGCTTTAGGGAATTTAGATTTGAGTTTATTTGGTGTAGACTACTGGGCCACCGTAGTCTTGGCTCATTTTGAACTGTTACAATGAAAGTCAATGGGATTTTTATGATTTTTAATATTAATTTTTAAGAAATCTGAAAGTCAAATCAGTCTGAAAAGATATAGCACACTAAGTCAGAACAGTTTGAAGGTCTGACCCGAGTTTGGAGTTTGTAGAGTTAAAGCTCTAGGACGAGTTAGAGTTTAAATTTTAGAGTCAGAAGAATAATAATAACTAGAAAAAGTTCGTCGAGACAAACTTTAAGTTGGCTTGTGAAAGTTTGGACCAATAAGTTTGAAGAAGTTTAAAGTTTAAATTAGTTTAAAGTTTAATTAGTTTATAGTTCAGTAAGAAAGAAAGAAAGATAGATTAGTTAGAAAGAAAGATAAAAAAAAGATTAGTAAGAAAGAAAGAAAGATAGATTAGTTAGAAAGAAAGAAAGAAAGAAAGATAGATTAGTTAGAAATAAAAAAATAAAAAAAGATTAGTAAGAAAGAAAGATAGATTAGTTAGAAAGAAAGAAAGATAGATTAGTAAGAAAGAAAGAAAGATAGATTAGTAAGAAAGAAAGAAAGAAAAAAATAGTAAGAAAGAAAGAAAGATAGATTAGTAAGAAAGAGAAAGAAAGATAGATTAGTTAGAAATAAAAAAATAAAAAAAGATTAGTAAGAAAGAAAGATAGATTAGTTAGAAAGAAAGAAGGAAAGAAAGATAGATTAGTAAGAAAGAAAAAAAGATAGATTAGTAAGAGAAAGATTGATTAGTAAGAAAGATAGATAGATTAGTTAGACAGAGAGAAAAAAGATTAGTAAGAAAGAAAGATAGATTAGTAAGAAAGAAAGAAAGATAGATTAGTTAGAAAGAAAGAAAGATAGATTAGTAAGAAAGAAAGATAGATTAGTAAGAAAGAAAGAAAGAAAAAGATTAGTAAGAAAGAAAGAAAGATAGATTAGTTAGAAAGAAAGAAAAAAGATTAGTAAGAAAGAAAGAAAGATTAGTAAGAAAGAAAGATAGATTAGTTAGAAAGAAAGAAAGAAAAAAGATTAGTAAGAAAGAAAGAAAAAAAGATTAGTAAGAAAGAAAGAAAGATAGATTAGTAAGAAAGAAAGAAAGAAAAAAAGATTAGCAAGAAAGAAAGAAAGAAAGATAGATTAGTTAGAAAGAAAGAAAAAAAAGATTAGTAAGAAAGAAAGAAAGAAAGAAAAAAAGATTAGTAAGAAAGAAAGATAGATTAGTTAGAAAGAAAGAAAAAAAAGATTAGTAAGAAAGAAAGAAAGAAAAAAAGATTAGTAAGAAAGAAAGATAGATTAGTTAGAAAGAAAGAAAAAAGATTAGTAAGAAAGAAAGAAAAAAAGATTAGTAAGAAAGAAAGAAAGATAGATTAGTTAGAAAGAAAGAAAGAAATAAAGATTAGCAAGAAAGAAAGAAAGAAAGATAGATTAGTTAGAAAGAAAGAAAAAAAAGATTAGTAAGAAAGAAAGAAAGAAAGAAAAAAAGATTAGTAAGAAAGAAAGAAAAAAAGATTAGTAAGAAAGAAAGATAGATTAGTAAGAAAGAAAGAAAGAAAAAAAGATTAGCAAGAAAGAAAGAAAGATAGATTAGTTAGAAAGAAAGAAAAAAAAGATTAGTAAGAAAGAAAGAAAGAAAAAAAGATTAGTAAGAAAGAAAGATAGATTAGTTAAAAAGAAAGAAAGAAAAAAGATTAGTAAGAAAGAAAGAAAAAAGATTAGCAAGAAAGAAAGAAAGAAAGATAGATTAGTTAGAAAGAAAGAAAAAAAAGATTAGTAAGAAAGAAAGAAAGAAAGAAAAAAAGATTAGTAAGAAAGAAAGATAGATTAGTTAGAAAGAAAGAAAAAAGATTAGTAAGAAAGAAAGAAAAAAAGATTAGTAAGAAAGAAAGAAAGATAGATTAGTAAGAAAGAAAGAAAAAAAGATTAGTAAGAAAGAAAGAAGGATAGATTAGTAAGAAAGAAAGAAAGAAAAAAGATTAGCAAGAAAGAAAGAAAGAAAGATAGATTAGTTAGAAAGAAAGAAAAAAAAGATTAGTTAGAAAGAAAGAAAGAAAGAAAAAAAGATTAGTAAGAAAGAAAGAAAGAAAGAAAAAAAGATTAGTAAGAAAGAAAGATAGATTAGTTAGAAAGAAAGAAAAAAGATTAGTAAGAAAGAAAGAAAAAAAGATTAGTAAGAAAGAAAGATAGATTAGTAAGAAAGAAAGAAAAAAGATTAGAAAGAAAGAAAGATAGATTAGTAAGAAAGAAAGAAAGAAAAAAAGATTAGCAAGAAAGAAAGAAAGATAGATTAGTTAGAAAGAAAGAAAAAAAAGATTAGTAAGAAAGAAAGAAAGATAGATTAGTAAGAAAGAAAGATAGATTAGTTAGAAAGAAAGAAAGAAAAAAGATTAGTAAGAAAGAAAGAAAAAAAGATTAGTAAGAAAGAAAGAAAGAAAACAAGATTAGTAAGAAAGAAAGAAAGATAGATTAGTTAGAAAGAAAGAAAGAAAAAAAGATTAGTAAGAAAGAAAGATAGATTAGTAAGAAAGAAAGATAGAAAAAAAGATTAGTAAGAAAGAAAGAAAGATAGATTAGTAAGACAGAAAGAAAGAAAAAAAGATTAGTAAGAATGAAAGAAAGATAGATTAGTAAGAAAGAAAGAAAGATAGATTAGTAAGAAAGAAAGAAAGAAAAAAAGATTAGTAAGAATGAAAGAAAGATAGATTAGTAAGAAAGAAAGAAAGATAGATTAGTAAGAAAGAAAGAAAGAAAAAGATTAGTAAGAAAGAAAGAAAGATAGATTAGTAAGAAAGAAAGAAAGAAAAAAGATTAGCAAGAAAGAAAGAAAGAAAGATAGATTAGTTAGAAAGAAAGATAGATAGATTAGTTAGAAAGAAAGATAGATTAGTTAGAATGAAAGAAAGATAGAGTAGTTAGAAAGAAAGAAAGATAGATTAGTTAGAAAGAAAGAGATTAGTTAGAAAGAAAGAAAGAGATTAGTTAGAAAGAAAGAGATTAGTTAGAAAGAAAGATAGATAGATTAGTTAGAAAGAAAGAGATTAGTTAGAAAGAAAGATAGATAGATTATTTAGAAAGAAACATAGATAGATTAGTTAGAAAGAAAGATAGATTAGTTAGAAAGAAACATAGATAGATTAGTTAGAAAGAAATAAAGAAATAAAGATAGATTAGTTTGAAAGAAATAAAGAAAGATAGATTAGTTAGAAAGAAAAAAAGATAGATTAGTTAGAAAGAAATAAAGAAATAAAGATAGATTAGTTAGAAAGAAAGAAAGATAGATTAGTTAGAAAGAAAGAAAGATAGATTAGTTAGAAAGAAAAAAGATAGATTAGTTTGAAAGAAATAAAGAAAGATAGATTAGTTAGAAAGAAAGATAGATAGATTAGTTAGAAAGAAAGAGATTAGTTAGAAAGAAACATAGATAGATTAGTTAGAAAGAAAGAAAGATAGATTAGTTAGAAGGAAATATTAGTTAGAAAGAAAGAAAGATAGATTAGTTAGAAAGAAAGAAAGATAGATTAGTTTGAAAGAAATAAAGAAAGATAGATTAGTTAGAAAGAAAGAAAGAAAGAAAGAAAGATAGATAGATAGATAGATAGATAGATAGATAGATAGATAGATAGATAGATAGATAGATAGATAAGAAAGAAAGATAGATTAGTTAGAAATAAAGATATATAGATAGATTAGTTAGAAAGAAAGAAAGATAGATAGATAGATAGATAGATAGATAGATAGATAGATAGATAGATAGATAGATAGATAGATAGATAGATAGATAAGAAAGAAAGATAGATTAGTTAGAAAGAAAGATAGATTAGTTAGAAAGAAAGAAAGATAGATTAGTTAGAAAGAAAGAAAGATAGATTAGTTAGAAAGAAAGAAAGATAGATTAGTTAGAAAGAAAAAAAGATAGATTAGTTAGAAAGAAAGAGATTAGTTAGAAAGAAAGAAAGAGATTAGTTAGAAAGAAAGAGATTAGTTAGAAAGAAAGATAGATAGATTAGTTAGAAAGAAAGATAGATAGATTAGTTAGAAAGAAACATAGATAGATTAGTTAGAAAGAAAGAAAGATAGATTAGTTAGAAGGAAATATTAGTTAGAAAGAAAGATTAGTTAGAAAGAAAGAAAGATAGATTAGTTTAGAAATAAAGAGATTAGTTAGAAAGAAAGAAAGATAGATTAGTTAGAAAGGAAGAAAGATAGATTAGTTAGAAAGGAAGAAAGATCAGATAGATAGATAGATAGATAGATAGATAGATAGATAGATAGATAGATAAGTTAGAAAGAGATAGATAGATAGATAGATAGATAGATAGATAGATAGATAGATAGATAGATAGATAGATAGATAGATAGATAGATAGAGTTCATAAGTACATATAGAATGGGAGTTTAATTGAGTCCAAGGCTTTAGGGAATTTAGATTTGAGTTTATTTGGTGTAGACTACTGGGCCACCGTAGTCTTGGCTCATTTTGAACTGTTACAATGAAAGTCAATGGGATTTTTATGATTTTTAATATTAATTTTTAAGAAATCTGAAAGTCAAATCAGTCTGAAAAGATATAGCACACTAAGTCAGAACAGTTTGAAGGTCTGACCCGAGTTTGGAGTTTGTAGAGTTAAAGCTCTAGGACGAGTTAGAGTTTAAATTTTAGAGTCAGAAGAATAATAATAATAATAATAAGTTTAAATAGGATTTCAGTAAGTTGGCTTTCTCAAGCCAACTTAATAATAATAAGTTTAAATAGGATTTCAGTAAGTTGGCTTTCTCAAGCCAACTTAATAATAATAAGTTTAAATAGGATTTCAGTAAGTTGGCTTTCTCAAGCCAACTTAATAAAAAGGACAGAGAGAGTGTGTACGGAGAAGAATAGAGCTGACACTTCAGCAATCATGCCAAAGGCTACATTTGCAATGGCAAACATGTAAACACACAATTCATCTGTCAGCATTATGTCTTGTTTTTTCTGTATTTGATTTTAACGCAGAGTTGGCTTTGCTCTGTATTTTGTCTCCCGATTCTGGCTAGTCTCTTTGGTTATTCATTGTTTGATTAGTGTTCACACCTGGTATGATTGGTTTAGTCTGTGTAATTAAGTTCTATGTTTTCCTCAGTTAGTTGTTTGTCTACGATATCGCTGCATTGTTCTGTTCGTGTTTTGCCAGTTCTAGTCACCTATTTGAGAGTATCTTGATATTTCGAATTTTGCTTTATTAAAAGAATTGCTGCACCTATGTCCTGACTTTTTTAGAGTGAGTAGGAAAACAGCACCTCAGCCGCAGCCACCATCCCAGCGATCGTCAAGCCCGAACCCACCGCAGACACAGGGCCCGAGACCCGTGACCAGAACAGCGCCAGTGACAAGGATGGGGCTATATATTGTCCAGGAGCCAAAGTCTGACATAACTTCTAACCAGGAGTGTGAGCCAGCAACAAGGACCGTTCAAGAGGGATTACTGGTGGAGTATGAGGGGATGAAGTGGAGCATTACCCCCTGTACTGCGGCAGAGGAAGATGCACTGGTTAAATTTGAGGAGTGTGTGGAATTCTCCATGATGATTTCATCCTCCAGCACTGAACTAGTGAGGTCTTTGATGCTTCCAGCCTGCCTCCCACCTCTGGCAGTTCTGAGTCAGCTAGAGAATGCCCAGCCTGTTTTGCCCAGTCTTTCAGCCCTGACTCCACTGTCTCCTCTCAGCTCTTCAGCTCCTCCTACGCTTGCTCTGCCCATCTACTTGGATTCATCTTGGGCTTCGTGTTCACCAGCCTGGAGTGTCGACCCAGTAGCTCCACCTTTAACCTCCGCTCCACCAGGTTTCCTCGTCCCTCTATCTCCACCTTGGTCCGTTGTCGCTCTGACTGCTCCACGGACCTGCTCCTCTGCACCTTTCACCTGCTCCTAACCCCTCCACCCCTTCGGCTTCGTCAGGCTCCTTCCCTCTGGTTCCATCTTGGTCCTCAGTCACTCAGTCTTCGGCTTAGTCCTCCGGTGCCCCGGCTCTACTTCAGACGCTCATCACTCCAACTCCGCCCTGCCCTCCAGGACCAGCATCATTGCCCGTTCCCTGCACTCCCGTGGCTCAACCTAGGTCTCCACTGACAGCTCCATCTCAGTCAGTCGTCTTCCTGGGTCCTTCTCCAATGCTCCTCCCTCCCTCGATTCTGCCATGGGCCTGCATCCTGGCCCTTCTGCTGGGGTTAGGGGTTCCCTGGTGTTCCACCATGGCTGCTTCCGTTGCGCCTTTTTGAGGGGGGTGGAAGGTAATGTCAGGGTTGTCTTGTTTTTTTCTGTGTTTGAATATTACCCTGAGTTGGTTTTGCTCTGTTTTCTGTTCCTTTTTCCCACTTCTGGATAGACTCCTTGATTACTCATTGTTAGTGTTCACACCTGGTATTCATTGCATTGAATTATTTAGTCTGTGTATTTAAGTTCTTTGTTTCCCTCAGTTCCGGTATTTAGCCAGTTCTTGTCACCAGAGTATGTTATTTATTTTTTTTTTTTTTATATGTTTTTTTATAATTGCTGCACATAAATCCTGTCTTGTATCAACATTGCCTGCAACCAATGCTAACATCATTATTGAATTCAGGAAAAATCTACTTCCATACTCCACATAGTCTGATCTGAAAAGATGTGGCAAATCCTGGCATAGATTTCATTATATTAATCTAAACCACATTTCAAAAATACTGTAGGCCTACGCATATAAGGATGGATAATACAGATCCGCCATAGATAAGATAAAAGAAAGGCAAACTGGACCAACTATGTTTCAAATTGAAATACAGATAATACCTTTTTAAAAGGTCAACGTCATTGTAATATTCCAATATATTTACTTGGCTGTGATGCAGATTGACAACACCAGACACACCCTTAGTTTGCTTAACTAATACAGAGAAATGAAAGGTGCAGTGAGGTCATTGTCTGTTCATACACCCTCCGGTTGAAATTCATTCAGAAAAAAAAAAAGAAAAAAAAAAAAGGAAATACTAACATTCACACACACATTCCCAGATCTATTTTAAGGGACAGCATCAGTGAAGCTCCTGTCACACTTTGTCAAATCATAAAACACTGAGGCACACAAAGAAACACACTCGTACACCCAAGAGGAAACGTTCACTGATGCATTCACAATAGCACACAAAAAAGTTCAGCCTGCACAGGCATATTTGAAATACAAGAACACACAGCAGTCTATAAACCATTTGCCTTAATGTCACAATACCACGAGGATGTACTTTGGGGATTTGCATGTGACAATTAAGCTGCTTTTGATGATACAATCCAAAGACAGATGGGACTGAATGAAATGGCATTTTTGGCTGGGGATGAATATGAATATTTGGACTCATTTTTATATTAATTTATCCTAATCTTAAGGTGACTGAAATGCAGTGTGCATTATTGGAATCAGCATTTTCATAATTTTAAATTGTTGAAATGCGAGAATTGACCCAATACTTAGGTTTTCCTAAGAAATGTCATTTAGATTATAAAAGTTTTTTTTTGTTTTGTTTTTTTTTTTATATAAAAAAAATGTTGTGTCTCTGTGGACATTATTGCTAGCCTGACTACGTCAGACTTCCTACTTCCGCTAATTTCATTTCGCTCCTGTAGTCAGTCTGAGATAGCAGCCTATCTTTCAGTTTTCCACCGGCCTGAAAACAGCCGGCCCAATCAACGAACAGAGAGCGGCTGAGAGCCGTGACGTAGCCGCTAAGCGCCGAGTTTTACATTGTAGGATAGAGAAATCGAAAACCGAAACGACCGCGGAAATGGTAAACGAGACACGTGATTGTACCGTGGATGCGTAGATTAACTTCGCATAATCTGCAAAAGTCGTTTACAGCCATGTTCACTCCGGTATTTCGCTCGCATCATCAAGTGTTTACAGCAGGTTTACAGTGGAAGTTCGATCATAGATTTGAGTTCGATGCATGATGTCTGTGTTTAGATGCGGCTGTGTCGGCGCATAACATACATTTATCTGATTGGCTTACGGGTAACCAATGATTTTAAACTTCAGAAATCGCCCCCTAGCGAGAGAGAAAACACTTCTCTATTATGCTATTCCAGACTCTGTCTACGAAGCAAAGTGAAGTAGCAGAGTCTGGTATTACCAAGCTACATTATTGCTGCCTCTGTATCATAAGCTGCCAATGTGCATATTGACCTTGATGTCAGAATATAATGTACTTTATGATCTCCACAGGAACACCACAGTCACTGAAACAATCATCATTAAGAATATTCCAGACTAAACTATTGAGATGCACAATGGGGGGTGTCACTTAATAGTGTATCAATTATTAGTGTACATTATTTAAAAAAAAAAGTTCCACCTTCCATTAAAATACAAAAACAATTTAATGACTTGCTCTACAACTGTATTTATTAAATATTTATAATGTCTGTGTGTGTGTGTGTGTGTGTGTGTGTGTGTGTGTGTGTGTGTGTGTGTGTGTGTGTGTGTGAGAGTGCGTGTGTGTGTGTGTGTGTGTGTGTGTGTGTATTAGGGCTGGGACAATATATCGATGCATCATGAATCGAGAAAATGATTAGGACAGATTCCAATTTTTACGAATGCATCGCGTTTCTCTCTCAAATCGATTCTGAGTTTAGTTTTTAACAGCAGATGGCACTGTGTGCTTTAAAAACAGCGTGCTTGTAAACCTTCTATAAAATAATCATTCATAAAGTTCGAAAAGGTTGAAGCGAAATACAAGGGTGTTTGCAGTGGGCTGTTTACATTAATCTCATGTCATAAAAGCATTCTGAGGTGCAAGTACATTCTCAGACTCAGCTGAATGCACGAGTGCTCTTCTTCGTGAGCATTTGATCGTGCGGTTAAAAACTAGCCTAGAGCGCCATCTGCTGTTAAAAACTAAGCTCAGAATCGATTTGCGATGCATTCGGAAAAAATTGGAATCGATCCAATAATCGCAATTCATCGATATATTTTGTCCCAGCTCTAATATATATATATACTGTATATACACTGAACAAAATAAATTTTTTTGAACTAATTTTTTGCCCCCATTTTTAATGAGCTGAACTCAAAGATCTAAGACTTTTTCTATGTACACAAAAGGCCACTCTAAAATGTGCAGTTTTATCACACAAAGCTGTTGCCCGTTAATTTCTCTACCATAAGCCGTCTCCAAAGGCGTTTTAGAGAATTTGGCAGTATATCCAACCGGCCTCACAACTGCAGACCACGTGTAACCACACCAGCCCAGGACCTCCACATCCAGCATCGTCACCTCCAAGATCGTCTGAGATCCAACAATCGGTTTGCATAACCAAAGAATTTCAACACGAACTGTCAGAAACCATTTCAGGGAAGCTTATCTGCATGCTCGTCGTCCTCATCAGGGTCTCGACCTGACTGCAGTTCGAATTGAGTGGACAAATTCTCACATTCAATGGCGTCCCGGTTTTCACTGTACAGGGCAGATGGGAAACAGCGTGTATGGTGTTGTGTGGGTGAGCGGTTTGCTGAAGTCAACGTTGTGGATCGAGTGGCCCATGGTGGCGGTGGGGTTATGGTATGGGCAGGCGTATGTTATGGACAACGAACACAGGTGCATTTTATTGGAATTATGAATGCACAGAGATCCTGAGGCCCATTGTTGTGCCATTCATCCATGACCATCACCTCATGTTGCAGCATGATAATGTACGGCCCCATGTTGCAAGGATCTGTACACAATTCCTGGAAGCTCCATGGCCAGCATACTCACCAGACATGTTTGAGCATTGAGCATGTTGAGCATGTTTGGGATGTTCTAGATTGGCGTATACAACAGCCTTTTTCAGGTTCTGCTAATATCCAGCAACTTCACACAGCCATTGAAGAGGAGTGGACCAACATTCCAACGGCCACAATCAACAACCTGATCAACTCTATGCGAAGGAGATGTGTTGCACTGCGTGAGGCAAATGGTGGTCACACCAGATACTGACAGGTTTTCGGACCCCCCCGGACACCCCCCAATACAGTAAAACTGCACATTTTAGAGTGGCTTTTTATTGTGGCCAGCCTAAGGCACACTTGTGCAATAATCATGCTGTCTAATCAGCATCTTGATATGCCACACCTGTGAGGTGGATGGATTACCTCGGCAAAGGATAAGTGCTCACTAAAGGCGGGCGTACACGGTGCAATTTTTTGCTATTCTACAAGCTCGCAGATAATTTTTTTCACTCGGGAGAAATCGCGTGGAAATCGGTTGCGCTCGCATGTCGCGGCTCGTATCGTGTTTGCACACGATACGAGCCGCGACATGCGAGCGCGACCGATACGATACGGAAGATACGAGACGATTTTTAAACATGTCTAAAAAGTTCGGGAGCTGTCGGCTTGAAGTCGTGAGGTGTGTGCGGTTGAATGAGCCGATTTGTCGATCTATCTGAATTTGACCAATCAGGCGCTGAAGAAATCCACAGAAGAAAGATGAAAATGGCAGCGCCACGGCGAATTTGGACTATTGAAAGGGAAGCCTACTTTATTATGATTTTAGTATCATAATGATTAATAAATGCATGCACAATTATCCATGAACTTGATAAATGTTGGAGATATGTTTTACTATGCACAAACGAATCCCTTTCAACTTGTGTGCAAAATTCAGAATTAAATGAATGTGCAGCAATTTGTACAAATAGAGTCTGTATATGTGTTGTAGCCATGAAAAAAGCGCATTTAGTTTCATATTGTTACGGGTGTGGTGCAGGCAGATGAAGAGGCAGCAGTCAACAGATCCAACTTCAATAAACTTTACTAAATAAACTCAGACAAGGATAACGGGAAACATTGACACACCTAATACAAACGAGAACCGACAAGGAGTGAGGGAGAACACAGGGTTTACATACACAGAGAACAGAATAGGGGAACAAGACACAGCTGGGGCAAATTAACTAGACACAGGTGAATACACTGAAAACTAACGAGGAGCGGGAAAACTGAGACACAGGACTAAACCAAAACACAATGCAGGGGGAAACATCAGGACACACATGTAACACATATTTCATATAATGTTTTTTTTTTTTTTTCATCTATGTTGATTATGAAAAGGATAGCCTACGCAATATACCGAGAGACATGATGGCCAGACATGATTTTGACCACTTCATTAAGTTTTGTTTTGTAGAACACCTTTCTTTAAAGTGAATTTCGTTTTGTATAAATTGTATCTTAATTTTAATACATTTTTCATCAACCAATTGCCTGGATTTAATTAATAAGAAGCAAATATAGCTGGATTTACAAATGCACATCTTGATTGTTGCACGCACACATATTATGTCGAAATAACGACATAACTACAACAACCGTCGAATTGTCCTGGTTTGAGACTGTTAATAGTAAGTGATCATAGACCTTTCTCACAATAACCGGAAATACGTAATCGTTGTGGAAGCGGAGTTCCTGTCAAGCGTCAATACATCAGAAAAACATAAACCCGGGCAAGTTTAAAATGGATCAAAGAGTCTACACAACTTCATGACCGCCATGACCAAGTACTGCGATGTTTGGCTTTAGCATTGGAAGGCAAGCGTAGTATGACCAATAAGTTGCCGCCTGTTCTAGCAAAACATTACACGCAGAAGACCATATTCCTCCGCCCAGGCAAGCAGCAGAAAGGAGCAGCAACTGGCTGTGGTTGAGACGGAAAGATTCTAGCTGGCTGTGTACAGGCCGCCACGCTACGGTTTCGTAGAATTCTTGAAAAACTTGAAGAGTCTGTTGGTTTATTTGTATAGGTTGTATAGTATTTACAGTCATTACGTTCCTGTGTATATTGCGTGAATGACGGGTGGTTGGGCAGATATTGTGTTTTGCGGTAGTGGGTATGCCATACGGAACCGTTGCCACTGAAACTGCTTTAACGCACCAGTGGGGCTCGACAGCCTTAGTCAAACGGGTTGGCGCGTATGTTTGGGTTGCGGAGAGATTGTGAGATTGTGGTTAGGTCTCAGCAGCAAGAGGGATGTAGAGGTCAGTAAGCTGGGCTGAGTTGAGTGGGGGACGGAGGGGGGTGACTCTGGGACGCCAGAGTCACTGTCGAGCCCTCTTGAGGTGTCGTGGGCTAGTCGACGAAACACTGAGGACGGAAGGTGCCCACTTGAAGACCCTAGAGATGTCCCCTACTCGGCTCAATCCAGACGGTTGTCGTGCTGGTCCACTAGGGAGACCACACTGTAGTTGCAGCCGTTGTGTGTGCTGACGCGCCAAATACACTGCAGTCGTTAACGCCGGACAGAAGGGGAGTCACACCCTCAAATGGAAAGAAGCGTAAATGGATGGAGAAGCATAGTTTACTGTAAAGCTACGACTTAGTGTTTCTTATCTTGGCGGAAGCCGAGTGCAAATCAGCATGAAGTTTTAACATCTACTCTCGTGTAATGGAAATCATTAACGGATTTGCCAAATATTACATTTGCTGATGTGACAACTCGTGGAGGAAAACTCTAGAAAAAACTAAATAAAGGGTAAAAAATTTCCACGAGGAATTTGTCCATAAATATCAAAGTAAGTAGAGAGCGAGACTAACTGTTACTGAACTGTTAACTAACATGACACATCATTAGCGTGTCAATAGCTCTTGCTAGTTGCTTGCGCCATTTGTTTATGTTGCCTTGACTGCGGAGGAAGTAGATTACCATGACGATTGCGTATTTCCGGTCACAAATACGGAAGTTGTGAGAAAGGTCTATTGTCACCAATTTGGTGAACACTGATTCCCCAGTCTGAGAGAGCAGAGTTTTTATCACGGTTTTTGGCGCGGAACTTCGTGCGATTTCTTTGGAATTCAGCAGGTCGTAAAAATCGTGTCGTATATCACTGCCTCCGTACGTTTTTCGGATAAATTCACTCGTAAAGTGTGCGTGCAGGTACGATCTCCCGACCGTCAGAATTGGCACTGTGTACACCCGCCTTAAAGATTTAGACAGATTTGTGAACAATATTTAAGAGAAATAGGCCTTTTGTGTACACAGAAAAAGTCTTTTAGATCTTTGAGTTCAGCTCATGAAAAATTGGGGCAAAAACAAAAGTGTTGCGTTTATAAGTTTGTTCAGTACACAGGGTTTAAAATTAACCAACCCGCCAAATCCGGGTAAAAATAACTGTGGCGGATACCGCTGTCAAATCACTAGCCATTACTTATTATGTTTACTCTGCTGGGGAAGTTTGTGTAAGTCAATCTTTTGATCTTTTGACAGTTAAGAGTTCTTTATACAACAAAAATACCCTGTAAGTTTAAAAACTCAAAATGTCCTTGTTATTCCAAAAACAGCTTTTATTGAAACCAAGGCCAGAAAACGACAGGATCTAAAAAGTAGATACTTATGACATCACAGTGCAGTGAAAGACTGCCTTTGCAGAAGAATATCAACACCTACATCTACATCACAGCGTCTTTGGCGCCGCCCACTGGAGCGTTAGTGAATAGTGACATGAGAACGAGAAAAGATCGACACAGGATCAATACCATTACCTTCTAAACGATCCTAATGCTAGGATAGTGTTTTTTGTGAATGTCTCAGCAGTGCATTATTTGTTTGTATTTGGTGCAATTCAATGTGGATTGTTTGGTAAATTGCGGCACAGGCTTTGCAAACAGACTTTTACGATGTGGATCTGCCAGCAACGTCACAAACATGTAATAATAATAATAACAATAATAATAAGACGTTTATTTTATATAGCACCTTTCAGAAAACTCAAGGTCGCTTTACAATGAGTACAAATACACATGACATGGAAACATGACAAAGAAACGATACATATAAACTGAGAAGGGTAACAAAATAGAAAGAGGTACAAATAGAAATCAGAACATAGATTTAGAGGTCCGGAAAACAAGTGACAAAAATATGTGTTTTAATGTGGGTTTTAAAGTCATGTAGTGATGAGAGGTCACGTATATTTTGAGGAATAGAATTCCAGAGAGTTGGGGCAGCGGTACAAAAAGCCCTTCCACCAAACGATGACAGCTTGTGCCGTGGGATCATCAACAGACCGCTATTGGAAGATCTAAGTGTGCGGACTGGGGAGTAGGTATGGATGAGATCAGAAATATAGTTGGGGGCAAGACCATGGAGTGCTTTGAATGTAATAAGGAGTATCTTGTAATGAATGCGAAAGCGAACGGGTAGCCAATGTAGACTGTAAAATCGGAGTAATGTGGGAAGATTTCTTTGTATAAGTGAGGACTCTGGCGGCAGAGTTCTGGATATATTATATTTTATTTAATGATGAACTGGGTAAGCCATAGAAAAGAGAATAGCAGTAGTCAAGCCGTGAAGTGATGAAAGCGTGAACTAGGGTCTCAGCATCAATGATATTAAGAAATGGACGTAGGCGTGCAATATTACGAAGGTGGAAGAAGACAGACTTATTGAGTGAGGAGATGTGAGGAAGGAAGGAAAGAGAGCAATCAAAGATTATACCCAGGTTTTTGACAATGGTGGAAGGTTGAACCAGAACTCCAGCAATATTAACATTGTCAACACAGACACGGGATGTAGTTTGAGGTGAACCAATAAGAAGTAAATATGTTTTATCTGTGTTAAGTTTGAGAAAATTCCTGGTCATCCAAGCATTTATTTCATCAATACAAGCTGATATGGAAAGCATTGGGAAAAGAGCATTGCGTTGAGAATGGATGTATAATTGGGTGTCATCTACATAGCAATGGAATTTGAAGCCATGATGACGGATGATGTTACCTAATGGGAGCATGTAGATGATGAAGAGAAGAGGCCCACGGACAGAACCCTGGGGGACACCGTGCAGGACAGAGGCAGTAGTGGACTTAGCCTGGCGGATGGAGATGTAATGCTGGCGATCAGACAGGTAGGAGGTGAACCAGGATAGGGCAGTTCCAGAAATACCAAGAGCAGAGAGACGTGAGATGAGAATACTATGAGAGATTGTATCAAATGCAGAGGAAATATCTAGAAGAATTAGAATACTGGTGGAGCCGGAGTCAGTTGCCACAAGGAGGTTGTTGACAACTCTAAGAAGTGCTGTCTCAGTGCTGTGGATGGTACGAAAGCCAGATTGAAAACATTCATAGAGGTTGTTGGATGACAACTGAGTTTGAAGTTGAGCAGCGACCACTTTCTCAAGCAGTTTTGAAAGAAATGGTAGATTAGAGATTGGTCTGTAGTTGGCAGTGTCAGAGAGGTTGAAGCCAGGTTTCTTTAGGACAGGAGTGACAGCAGGAGTTTTTAGTTCCAGAGGAACAACACCAGTGCTTTGAAGATGGGAGATGAGAAGTGAAATCGATGGTGAAATAACGGGTGCACATTTTTTAAGTAAAGTAGTAGGAGCAGGATCAAGATCACAGGAAGATGCATTTGCATTGTTGATTAGCTCAGAGATATAAGCAGGGGTTGGAGGGGCAAAATTAGTGAAAGTACCAAGTGTAGAAGTGGTATGGAAGTCATCTGTGGGAACAGTAGAGATCATGGATGGGAAGAGATTATAAATACTATCGGTTTTATTTTGAAAGAAGTGCAGGAATGACTCACAGAGGTCTGCTGAGTTACTCATGACAGGTGCAGGAGGGTTGGTGAGTTTTTTGACTATACAAAAAACTGTTTTTTGGTCGAGAAGATGCGTTGTTAATAATGGTAGAGTAGTAACTAGAGTGTGCAGTATTTAAAGCAGATTTGTATAACTGAATATGGTCATTGTAAGCAGTAAGAAGAACAGTTAAACCCGTTTTCGGTAACACTTTATAATAACTGCACACTATTAATCATTAGTTAAGCATTAGTAAACAGTTAATGCATCATTTATAAAGCATTAATAGACATTAATAAGCAGTTTATAAATACAGCTATAAATGCTTTATTCTTGATTTAAAAGCATATATATAATGTGTTTAATAATTGTATTTTCATACTTTATTCATGATCAATTTATCATTTCTAAATGATGTATTGCATTATTTATAAAACATTTATTTAAGAGGTGTCAGTGGTTCATAAGATTACTTAGAAAGTGTAAGTAAATGATTAATAAACTATTTAAATGTACATTCATACATCTTATTATTCAGACATATAGTAATAGTTACTTAATGTGTTAATACATGCTTTATTACCATGTATTTATACTGTAATTCAGGGTTAATTCAGGTAGTTATAAAGCATTTAGTAGTGGTCAGTTAACTATTTCTGTGAGCTCATCTAAAGTGAGGACTATTCATGCTTTGTAAAGCATTTACAAAGGAGATTTGTGTTGTTTCACTGTGTTGTGTTTGTTTAATTTTTCTGTTTTGAAGAAAAATGAGCCTTTAAATCTCATTTATAAATGTTTTACAAGGCATGATTAGTCCTCACTTTCGATGAGCTCACAAATATAGTTAAGTGACCACTACTAAATGCTTTATAACTATCTGATTTTACTCCATTTACTTTAACTTTATAAGTGATCTTACGAATCACTGACAACTCTTAAATAACTGGTTTGTAAATAATGCAATACTTCATTTAGAAATTATTAATTGATCATTAACAAAGTATGAAAATACAATTATTAAACACATTATAGATATGCTTGTAAATCAGAAAAAAAACATTTATAACTGTATTTATAAACTGCTTATTAATGTCTATTAATGCTTTATAAATTATGAATTAACTGTTTACTCATGCTTAACTAATGATTAATAGCATGCAGTTATTATAAAGTGTTATTCCTGTAAAGGCGTTCGAGATGATGACCAGCTGTTTTTAGATTGCGAAGTACAGGGGTAAACCAGGGAGATGTGTGTGTGAAAGGCACTGTTGTGTTGAAGGGTTTTAGCTATTCAATTCAACAATAAGTTCAGTTCCACACCAGGGCTCGGAACGATAACCTCTTTATTGTTTTGTCTCGCTCACTCAGCTTACGCATGCGCACACAGAACCCCCACGTAACCTTGGTTCCCTTGGAAACCTTGAATTCGAATACAACATTTCCCCCCCCATAAAGAACTACAAAAACTGTGTTTCAACTTAAACTATATAGTTGAGGAGAAATGGCTAAACACCTATACGTGAAAGTCTGTGACAAAGTCCTTCAAGTATGCAGGACGAGCCCTTGCTCGAACCGGTCGACTCTCCAATGCCGTCGACTGCGGCACATCTTGGCCACTCTGATAAGTGTCGAGCAGTGGCTGAAGGGGTTGAGGCCCCAATGCTGGCAGAGCTGTTTGCGGGGCCTCCCTGACAGGGGAACCTTGAAACTCCTGGCCTGGCCGTGGCTGTACTGGTGGAGGAGCTGGAAGGAGTGTGTGCTGTGGCGCTCTCCCACTAGGCTCCCTCGCCCGTAGGCACCTGGTTGAGTTGAAAGGGGACGGAACTTTCCGCAGCCTGCTAGCATGCCAGCGAGAGCCATCGCTCAACAAGAATGTGGCAGACTGTAACTGACGATCCACCTGGAGGGGTTTAGACCAAAACGATGCCATTTTGCTGCTACGGTGGGGTCTGCGGACCCGAACCCAGTCCATCACTGTTATCTTACTTTCCTTGACCTTGTGCCTCTTGTCGAAGCTGTCCTTCATTCTCCTCTGGTTTAAAGTTACCGCTGCTTTGGCTACTACCCAAGTGCCATTCTCTGCTGCTGACAAGTCTCGTGCTCTGAGTCTGTCTAATGGCAATTCCATCTCCCGGCCAAGCATGAGCAAAGCAGGAGACGCCTGGGTGGTGGTGTGCTGGCTAGCTCTGTAATGCATCAAAGTTAGGTTGAGTGCTGTTTGGAATGTGTACCCCTGGACAAGATGTGCACGAATGCCGTTCTTAAGGCTCTGATTGAATCTTTCGACCCCGCCGTTCGCTTGGGGGTGGTAGAGTGCAGCCCGGATATGCTTAATTCCCTTATTGCAAAGGAAAGTGGAGAAGTCTGCAGAGGTGAACTGCGGTCCATTGTCAGTAGTGATGGCACGGGGCATGCCCCAGCGAGCAAACAGGCTGTCCAGTATCTGTGTGATTGTCTGTGATGTGACCGTTCCGGCTGGTATTACCTCCGGCCATTTAGAATGGAGATCGTACACGACCACCAGAAAGCGTTGATGGTGAGGAACTCTATGGTCATGAATTTCCCCACAAATGTCCAGTTGAAGGTGATCCCATGGGTGAGACGGCCATGGAACAGGTTGAAGAGGGGTTGGAGCTGGTAATCCGGTCTTCCCACTGAGGAGACAAGGTTCACAGTCCCTGACCAGCCCTTCAATGTCGTGGTCAATGCCTGGCCACCAGACCAGGTCCCGGCATCTTTGCTTGAGCTTAACGATGCCCAAGTGGCCCTCATGCGCCATTGATAGGACACGTGCACGCAGGCTGCCCGGCACCACTGTACAGAGGCCTCTGGAGACACAAACCTCACCCCAGCAGGACAGTTCATTTCGTACTCTAGCAAAAGGTTTTAACTCCTCGGGCATCCGTGCTGGCCACCCCGAGCATATATATGTGCGGAGGGTTATCAGTGTGAGGTCGCACTTGGACTCCCTCTGCAGCTCCTCCAGGGAGACAGATGCTTCCAGAGGTGCATGGAGCATCTGGATGAGTTCTGGCTCCATGTCATCACTGCCTGGCGAGGCCGTCGGTGTGGGCGCATCAATGGATCGAGATAGAAGATCCGCATCCACGTTGTCCCTCCCTGCTGTGAATTTGAGTTGGTAATCATACTGCCGTAGGCGCTCACCCCATCTGTGCAGACGTAAGGGTTTATGACCTGAGCCGGAGGCTGACAAGAGCGTGATCAGAGCCTGATGGTCGGTGCGGAGGATGAAACGACGACCATAGAGGAAGAGGTGCCATCTTTCAGTTGCCCAGAAACACGCGATGGCCTCGCGTTCACCGACAGAGTAGCGCTGTTCAGTGGGGGTCAGGGCTCTGGAGGCGAATGCTACTGGTCTTTCCACTCCATCCTGCTCTTGTGACAGCACCGCTCCCAAGGCCTGTGTAGATGCATCACAGGTGACGATGGTCTGACTGTCAAGGTTAAAGTGGGCTAGGACTGGTGGTGTGGTAAGCTGGGACTTCAGTGTCTGAACGGCCTCTGAGCATGCTGCAGTCCAGTCCCATGGCTCCTCTTAGGCCGTCATGCCCAGAAACGAGGCTCCCTGGGAGGCAGAGGTGGGCTCTGGGATTTTGTTAATCGCCTCGATATTTGACTGAAGCGGGGCAATGCCTCTAGATGTGAGACGGAACCCTACAAAATCTATGGCTGAGGCTGCAAACGTGCATTTCTCTCCATTCAATGTAAGGTTATGTGCCATGAGAGCACTGACCACCCTACTGAGACGATTGTTCTGGGTCTGGACATCCGATGCATGAACAACTATGTCATCCAGGAAAACTGCGACTCCCGGAATACCAGCAAAGATGGTGGCCATCACCTTTTGAAAGCAGCTGGGGCGGAGCTTAGGCCGAATGGCATACGAGTATAACGAAATACCCCAGCGTGTGTGACAAAAGCTGTGAGGTCTCTGCTGGAAGGGTGGAGTGGAACCTGCAGGTAACCCTGGCGCAAGTCCAGCTTCGTAAAGACCGTCGAACCATAGAAGTGAGTGGTCAGCTCCTCAGCTGTGGGTAACGGGTACTTGTCAGGGATAACAGCCTTATTTACAGAGCGCAGGTCAACACAGACTCGTATTCCACCAGATTTTTTTTTTTGCAATGACCAGGTTAGAAATCCAGGGGGCCGCATTAACTGGCTCAATCACCCCCATGTCCAGCATCATTTGAAGCTCAGCAGTGACTTCCTCCCGTAGAGCTAGAGGAATCCTACGCAGGGGTTGTATGACTGGCGATACCCCAGGGTCCACCAGAGGCTTGTGGGTGAAAGCTGTAAGGCAGCCCAGTCCGTCGAACAGCGCAGGCCACCTCTGTTGCCAGGTGGAGGTGACATGATGGATATCAGCGCCCTTATCGTCTTATATATATATATTTGGTAAGGATATCGAGGCAGCTTGTGTGTTCAGTAATGTCAGACAGATGAGTTTGTACAGATTCAGAAAATAGTAGTGGATCAACAGAATTGAGGTTATGGTAGGTTATAGTGGATTTGACCCTGAGGCGGGGAAAAGGCATTTCACATTTTAGTTCAACAAGGAGGTGATCAGACAGTCAGATCTGAGATCTGAGCACGGAAACATTGTGCAAACCAGTAGTGCAGACGAGATCAAGTGTGTGACCTTTTGAGTGTGTAGCAAAATCGACATGTTGTACAAGATCTATTCCACGGTGAGTA